>CANSGD010000837.1:0-600000 GCA_947645195.1 Patellifolia procumbens
TGACCCGCTCCAAAAAAACGGAGTGCCCGCTCCAGCTCTGCTCTAATCATTGCTTTTTCCCTGCTTTGATTTCTGAGGCTACGAAAAGGCCGCTCATTAACAAATGGAGCGGCCAGCTCCCCCTGTTCTAATGACCGAATTGACTGTCTAACAACGAAGACTTTGAAACGAGGTTTCGATAAAGGGGGATGGGAATGCAAATGCTCTTAAAACTAACGTAAAACATAAAATCATGAAAAAGGGTGTAAAAGGATAGAAAAGGGAACTACATGGTGTAACATGCACCTTCTTATGACCTAAAACTAATCCTAATTAATGGGTTCAAAAACCCGCTTATCAAAACTTAATGTGATAGGGTGTTTTAGTTTCCTTATAATGAAGAGTCCAACCTGGTTGGTTTGTTCTGATTAAGGAAACATTAGGGTGTATGCCTGTGTTGAACTATAATATTATTCCTTACCTGTTCATAAAGAAACATATAAGTGTATTATCATTCATATAATCAGAAACGATAGTGTGTTCTTAAGCGCCTAAAAGTAAGTCTATGGTCGGATGAAACTTAAATTACCAGACGTAATTCATAAAATTGTACGCTGACATAAACTACGGATTCAAGAGGAAAAATCCCACTACAATTGCCCCAATCACAACCTAGAACTAGTGGCATATTCAAAAATAATAATTATTGTATAAACATGACTTTCCCTCCCTAAAACCCTAGAAACTACTCACTCATAATGGAATTAACAACAATGGTTAGCATAAAAATCAAGAGTTTGCATCATGAACGATTAAATAAATAAACTAAAAATCAAAGACTTTAAAAAAGACAATAGGAATAGAGAATAATACCAATTGACGGAAATTAAAGGACTATATTGAAGCAAATCCAAGGTACGATCGCCTTCAGAAATAAAACTAAATTGTTTTCCTCAAACAAGCGTTTATGCTAGACTATTGAATTAAGGAAATAAAGTGAATAAAATATGTATGGCAAATAATGAAGTCTAACTATTATATAATATCCTGGAAAAGTTTTAAAAGATAGTGTGACAACCTAAATAAAATAGGCTTTGGAATACTTGGCACGATCGGGGTAAAACTCTTTGTTTTGGACATCTGATGTATTTCCCACCCCCGACATCATCAGGCTAATTGATTATCCTCTTGTTTTCAAATCTAGGAAGCAGGGAACGGGACTAATTAAGCAAACCGCCCGACGCCATCGGGTGACAACCTGAGATTTTGGCGTCCTGCGAAAGTTATATATATCAAACCAAGGAGAAGTTCGATTGGGGCTTATGACCAATTGTTGGAAAGCTATTATGTATAGATTCCAACCCAACTAGAATTTCTTGATTATAAATTTTCTATCAAAAGTTATAATTAAAATAGTGAACATGTGTCATGATAGCACTTCTTTCACTAACATTTAGTTTCATTCTGACTCATTTTTGTCCTGAATCGGATGCATTGTGATGATCAAAGCTATCTTCGTCCTCAATGATCAATAAAGCTAGATATTTTATAATCATGATCAATGTGTACCAAATTAACCTGAAAAATCATCGAAACATACAAATGGGAGTCGTATAGCACAACTTACGTAATTCATGGCATTATGCACCAAATGCTCTGTAAGTGGGGTCTAAATGCATCTAAAAACTATATATAAATGTGATACATCAAACTCTCCCAAGATAAACCTATGCTTGTCCTCAACAAACAAGACATGAACATGGATATAATTTGCCTCACCTCAGATAGAACATCATTGCTCAAAATTTTTTTTAGACTAATAATCGTTCCAGCAGAGCAAAATCTAAGTTCAGCTATTCAGATCAATCCAACTACCAATCATCCAACTACATGCCATGCAAATCCTGAAAAGGTGCTCACAAAGGTATCACTGATCCTCTCAATTTTGTGGCCGGCAAAGAATGTGCCCGAACACTTACCGAAGAGACCATATATATCCGCCACTATACTCTCATGTGTTTAGAGGGTAAAATGTCGCTCATCCTAAACAAGTCGACTCGATTAGCAGACATACTCTTTAACTTTGACAAACTGACTAAAAATCAATCCAATAACAATGTAAACATGAGCTCTAGAGGACTTTTTAGGGTTGTAGTAGGGCTTAGGTATGGGTAGAGAATATTTATATAAAATGTGGTGGGAAAAATCAAGAATCGGGAGCAAAACTCAATAAAAATAAGGCCGATTGTGGCCAAAATCTCCCAACAACAACACATAACCACAAAACATACACCAACTCCATAAATCTATGACTCTACAATAAACCCAACTTTCAAGTAATGTAGCATAAGCCTTTATAAACAATGTGAATGAAGGGGAACTTTGAACGTTTTTCAATTTTTCTCTTTTCTTTCTTTTTTCGAACCAATCTTTTACATATTTCAAACTCTCTCTTTTTTTTTCTCATACTCAAGACCACAAATACTCGATCATCTCCAATCAAAGTAAACTATAAAAACCATCTCACAAACCAACCCATACAAATGCTCCCCCCCAAGATAGGCTTGGGAATAATATCGAAATAAAGGCCATGAGCATGTAAAATATTTGATAGGCTAAAGTCTTATCACCTAATCAAAAGTAATCCTAAGTCCTCTAACAACAGTAGTCAGGGAAGTAGGGTTGGAATCACATGGAGAAAAATTTTCGTATTTAAAGTTCAACTATAAAGATACTTCAGATGGAGAATAAGCATGAATTAATTGACCAATACTAGACTAATGAGAATGACAACTAAACGAAGATTATATCAGATAATAAAAGCCTAGGGTACTAGTTCGGTCCACCATGCAAATATCAATCAAATGGGTTCAAAAGACTAACATAACCTAGGTATAGAGTCGAGCACTTAGAGCATGTGTTAAGCCTACGACCGAGTTATAACGTTCATATTCCAACACATCCCATACGATCGCTAACATAATCAGGTTTAATAGTGTGTTCTAACCCTCTACCAATAAGCGTAAAATAGGTATTTGCAGACGCAATTCATAAAACTGGCCACTAACATAAATCACGCATGAAGAATAAATCACACTATATTGCTCTAATCACAACCTAAGCAAAGCTAAACATTAAATCAATCATAATATAAGCATGGTCCCTCTCTAGAAACCCTAGAAAATTACTTAGACATGACTATTGAAACTAAAGCATTAATAATCAAGGATGACATAATTAAGATCTAATGAAAGTAATAATCAAAACAATGAAAAGCAAAAGTAAGAACGATTACCAGATCTATGCGAAAGAAAGAAACTTTATTGAAATTGATCGATGTTCGAACAATGTAAACTTGACAAAAAATAAGACTTTGAACTAAGCTAAATTACGAAACTAATGATAAAACTAAGATCAACTAAACGTAATTAAGGTTCTAGTTTTTATGGATAAAGCTCGAAAATTAGAAAAAGTGGAAAAATGAACCATCCGAGAAACCGCCCGGGCAGGCAAACTCCAAATAACTTCACAAGGCTCTCGCACTTGGCGCCCGGCCGACGGGAGAAATGGCCCGGGTGGCCAAATTGATACTTGACCATTTTCTTCACTCTGCTCAAAAACGCTCTCGGCCTCGGTCGAGTGGTCGTGCCTAGGTGGTCGAGCACACCTTATGAAGCTTCATTTTTGCATCTTTTCATCTCGAGAGCTCCAAAATCACTCTACGAAATGCTTATGTAATTAAGGGGTACTCCAAATCCTTATATACTGTGGGCAATGCTTCTAAATGGCGAAAAAAGGCATCAGACACCTAATCTGCACAAATTAAGCTTAAAGGCATGAAACATACCCAAACATATCAAATCTCACAATAAAGAGCTCTAAGGATCTCTAAAAGAGTATAAACAAGAGGGAAAAGGGCTACAAACCTATATAAAATGAGCATATCAAACTCCCCCAAGCTAAACTTTTCTTTTCCTCAAGCAACCAAAGCATGAACATGGAATAAATTGCCTCAACCCATAGGTAAAATATTCAAAGCTCA
Organism: Patellifolia procumbens; assembly: GCA_947645195.1. Taxonomy (NCBI): domain Eukaryota; kingdom Viridiplantae; phylum Streptophyta; class Magnoliopsida; order Caryophyllales; family Amaranthaceae; genus Patellifolia; species Patellifolia procumbens. The sequence goes on from CANSGD010000837.1 coordinate 4,022, forward strand.
AAACTTTTAAAGACTAAGAATCGTTCAGGCATGCAAAATTCAAGTTCAGCTATTCAAATCAATCCAACTACCAATCATCCAAGAAAAACACCAAATGCAACCATCTGCATGACATGCAAATCCTGAAAAGGTGCTTACAAAGGCGTCACTCCTCTCAATTTTTGCGGCAGGCAAAGAATATGCTCGAACACTCACCGACCCGACCATAAATGCCCTTCCCACTCACACTCTCATGTATTTAAGAAGGTTCAATGACGCTCATCCTAATCAAGTCGACTCAATTAGCAGACATACTCTTTAACTTTTACAAACTGACTCGAAATCAATCCAATAAATAATGTAAGCACGAACTCAAGAGGACTTTATAGGGTTGTAATGGGGCTTAGACAAAGGGTAGGGAATATTTTTAGGAAATGTGGTGGAAAAACCATGAATGCAGGAGCAACAGTCACTCAAGACTAGGCCGAATGTGGCCGAAACAACTCCCAAAATCACCAAATAACCACAAAACACATCCTAACTCTTATGAATCAATAAAAACTCACAACAAAATCCAAGTTTCAAGTAATGTAGCATATTTTTTCTTTATGAACAACGTGAATGAAGGAACTTTGAAGTCTTTTCAACTTTATTTCTTTTCTTTTATTTTTCGAACCAAACATTCACGCAACTCAAACTTTGCGTTTTTCTTTTCTTTTTCTTTTCTCAAACTTGAATCCAAAACAATACACTTTCATTCCCAAATACCAAACTAAACCATAAAACCATTCTCAAACTCAACCTATACAAAGCTCCCCAAGCTAGGGTTGGGAATAATATCAAATTAAGGCTATGGGATAATAATAGGGTTTAGTAACACAAAAAGGGTCATTAGGCTCAGCGGGGCTAAGGAGGATAAAAGTATATCAAAAATTCACTCTGAGGCTCAAGAATTAGACAAAAGAACGCCTCTTCGACAATAAAAGTTACAAGTCATCGAATATCAGACAAGTACGAAGTCAAAGTCAAGATCAATCAACTAATGAAAAACTAGCACGACAAAAACAGATTGGATAATATTAATCCAATAGGCTAGCAAAGGCCTCACAGTTTAACCAACTCAGGCATGCGGCACGATGTAATGTATAATAATCAAAATTCTCTCGAAATCATAGCAATCAAACATCAAATCATAGCCTCGAAATCACAAAAGCCCAACTATCCAGAAAACAAAGTTAAATCATTTTCAACCAAAGCAAAACAAGGGGCACAGGGAGGCAACTAAACCAGTCATGTGAATCATATTTTTTTTATTTTTTTAATATTTTTGAAAGCAATAAATCTATCCTATAAAGTAGAAAAAGAGATAGAGAATACAAACAGATTTCCTCCCAGATGAACTTGGCAGTGTCCTCACTACCAAAAGGTGAACGATAGGATGAAGCTTAGAGGAAAAACAAATGTTAGTATCCCTCACTCTCTCTCACTAAAAAAAATAAATAAAAAGAAAATAAGGTAAGGAGAAATTACGGGTTGCCTCCCGCAAAGCGTTGGTATATAAAGGTCCCGCACGTCCATACTACCTCCATATCTCAAATCGAAGGGGTTTGGCAATGAGTGCCACCCTCATCAAACATATCTTCTCCAAATGTTATTGCTCTTCCCATCAGAATGTGATGCAACCTTGGGTGCATTATGATAATGCACCTTTGCTTCAACCACCTTTGCTTTACCCTTCTCATCAGTTGGTGCCTCTAAATACTCAATGCAGGCGCTGACTTTGACATCAATGTATGGGTTTCCATCCATAGTCATGCAATCTCCAAAGAGTCAGAATAGAGCATCTACGGAAGTGCAGACGCAACCACCTCATCTATAATGTCAATCCTGTAACAAGATTGTTCAAGCATAGGTGTCTTAACAACATCAGTTAGTTTATAAGAAACCTTATCATCACCAACACTCAAAGTTAAAGACTCATCCTTAACATTAATGATAGCACCAACAGTTTCTAAAAATGGTCTACCCAGATTAATGGGAATCGGCGTCGTCCTCCATATCGAGTACTGCAAAATCAACGGAATTTGAAATTTCCCAACCCTAATAGGAACGTCCTTTAAAACACCTGAAGGGTACTTTATAGAACGATCATCCATCTGTAAAGTGATTTTAGTGCATTTAAGTGCTCCTATATTCAATTTTTTATAAACAGAAAGTGGCATAACGAAAACAGAAGCACCTAAATCACAAAAAGCTTTATCAATAAAAATAGGTCCAAGATGGCAGGCAATAGAAAAACTACTAGGATCTTTCATCCTAGGTGGAGTTTTATTATGTAAATAGCACTACACTCTTCAGTTAGAGCAATACATTCTATCTCACCAAAGTCTCTCTTCTTAGTGATCATGTCTTTCAGAAATTTGGCATATACAGGGACTTGGGTAATTAATTCAGGGAAAGGAACCGTTACCTCAAGGTTCTTAACCATAGCCAAAAATGTACCAAAATGATGTTCGATCTTTGGTTTATGCATCCTGTGGGGAAAAGCTAGCCTTATTGTGAAAGGCGTTTCAGAAACCTTCTCCTTCTGTTTTCCGATCTGATTCTTCTTTACCAGTTCGACCTCAAAAGTCGAGCTCTCCTCCTCTTCTTCCTCTACCACCTCTTTCCCCTTAGTCGGGGCAGCATCATCAATGGGCAATGGAGGGGCATCATAAACAGTACTGCTACGAAGTGTAACGGCATTCGCTTGCTCCATCTGAGTGGGTTGCCCAAGCAATTGTCCATGTTGCTTCTGTGCATTGTTACCTGCCACTTGAGTCAATTTAGTCTCGAGGAGTTTAATATTATTTTTCGTGTCTCTAGTCGAGTCCTCATGATTATTTTTCAAGGTGAGCATCAGTTTCATCAAATCAGATGTAGTGGGCTCTTGGGTGGATATATTGTGAGATGGGGGTTGTAAATTTTGTGGAGTTTACAAGTTGTGTGGGGGGGGAAAGTTTTGTGCTGGGGTCTCTGAAAACCAGGGGGTTTTGGTAAAATGATTGTTTGGGGTGATTTTGTGGTGGTGTTGGGTTTTGTACGTTTTTACTCCTATATGATAAGTGTGGGTGTTCTTTCAACCCCGGATTGAAGGTATTGGAGTAAGGATCATTTTGTGGTCTGCTTCATCTGATTGTGCTTGAACTAACAATTGTGCCTACTGATTGTGCCTGAACTAACAATTGTGCCTAAAATGACCCTGAACACCACATACCTCGTAGTAAGATGAAGTAATGGGTGCAAAGGCAGATGTGGCATTGATACTCATGGAAAGAGGTGTCGAAGTAGAGGACTTCAAAGTGTCGATCTTCATATTCAGGTGTGCCACTTGCGAGGTCAGCAATGCCAGGGCGTCTACATCAAGTACCATCTTCGTCAGACTACGAGAAGTGTGGAATGATCATTGGTTGCAAGGTTTTCCAATAAATCATAACCTACATCCACTTCCTTACCCAGAAAAATTCCTCTTACAGACGAGTGAACAATGCTCTTCATCTGAGGCTGCAGACCATTGTAGAATGTCTGCGTCAAAAACCAATTGTCCATGTTGTGATGTGGACACTCTCTTTGTAAATCTCTGAACCTAGTCCACGCTTCCTGAAGTATTTTCATCTGGCTCTTGGGAAAACGTGGATAACTTAATTCTTATATCCGATGTCTTTGTCAGTGGGTAGTATTCTTTGAGAAATGTCACAGATATCTCCGACAATCTGTATCTTTGATATCATTGAACCACTTCTGAGCCTTGTCTCGGAGTGAAAACTCAAATAACATGAACTTCAGGTGCTCAGGTGTGACTCCAGAGTGTTTGACAGTTCTGCAGAGTTGTTGAAATTTCTGCAGATGATTGGTCGGATGTTCAGTGGGGTGTCCACCAAAATGATTTTAATGGACCATGTTGATGATTCCAGGTTTAATCTCTAAGTTTGCTGTAGTGATGGTGGGCATTGGCGGACCTATGGGGATGTCGTCAGGATTACGCACCCCATATGATTTCAATGATTTCGACATTACTGAACTCGAAGTATTTTCCGCCGAGGTGTTCAACTAGGCAGACTGCTTTTCTTTCTGAATCTTTTGGAGTTTCCTGAGTGTCTTTAACAGATTAGGATTCTCTGTATGGGGGTACCTTTTCATAGAGACTTGGGCATATAAAAGAAACAAGAACAAGCAGTGAAAAGTACCACAATAGGAACAATGAAGTTCCGATGAGGCAAAAGAAGTAAACTAAATAATTAAACAGAAACTAGGAAAACTAGTCGTCTCCCCGGAATCGGTGCTAAATTTTGATAGCCTAAAGTCGTATCACCTACTCAAAAGTAATCCTAAGTCCTCTAACAGCAGTAGTCAGGGAAGTGGTGTCGAATCCACAGGGAGACAAATTTTCGTAGTTAAAGTTCAACTATAAAGATACTTCAAATGGAGAACAAGGATGAGTAAATTATCTAATACTAGACTAATGAGAATGACAACTAAACGAAGATTGAATCAGCTTATAAAAGCCTAGGGTACTAGTTTGGTCCACCATGCAAATATCAATCAAAGGGGTTCAAAAGAGTAACATAACCGAGGTATAAAGTCGAGCAATTAGAGCGTGTGTTAAGCCTACGATCGGGTTATATCGTTCATAATCCAACACATGCAGTACGATTGCTAACATAATCAGGATTAATAGTGTGTTCTAAGCCTCTACCAATAAGCGTACGATCGGGTCAAATAGGTATTTGCCAGACGCAATTCATGAAATTGGCCACTAACATGAACCACCCATGAAGAATAAATCACAATATATTGCTCTAATCACATCCTAAGCAAAGCTAAACATTCAAATCAAATCATAATATAAGCATGGTTTCCCTCCTTAAAAACCCTAGCTAGAACAGGAATTACTCAGAAATGACTATTGAAACTAAAGCATTAATAATCAATGATGACATAATTAAGATCTAATGAAATCAATAATCAAGTAACACAAAGCAGTCATTAGGCTCAGCGGGGTGAAGGAGGATAAAAGTATATAAAAAATTCACTCGGAGGCTCAAGAATCAGACAAAAGAACGTTTCGATCCTAGCAATTGATACAAGTCATCAGATATCAATCAGTACGAAGGCAAAGTAAAGATCAATCGGGACCTCTAGGGAGCACAAAGGGGTATAAGGTACAATGAACGTCCTTTAAAACAACTTTTAAAAAGATCTTCTACACGATGATGTCAAACACAAGACAATCCTATTTAGTCTCCATTTCTCCCATACAATGAAAAGTATACAGGAATATGATGGTGAGGTGTGCAATTAGGTATACATACCTTTGCAATGGGCATATCATATAAAGGAAAGTTCTACATTTTCCCAACCAAATTACTTGTCGTACGTTGAGATTTCGCTAAAACCAACCCAAGCTTGACCTCAAAGTTTAGGCATCTTCAAAACTTTAACATCTGGGATCCTCCCAAATTGATAAGATACGTAGTAAAATGGCCACTTCAAATATGCCAATATCATAAGAGATATTTCACATGATTAACAACAACAATATTCAAAATGGAGATACAACAGACACAAAAGGAGTGCGCCGATATAACAAGGTAAAATTTCCACTTAGTAAGTAATCTGTTTAGAATATAAGGCCTGAGATAATTGTAGAGTGTAGAATAGTATAAACCATTACCAGCAACTCTTAAAATGAAAAAATATATTCCCCAAGTTACACAACATGAATCATGGAATATGCTTTACGAAAATACTTGATAACAATTTGAAAATTCGCACAGCTATACAATGTAATCAGTTATGTTGAAAACAATTTAAACTGGAATCCAAACCATAGAAAGCTTTAAGAATATAAGAAAATAAGTCAACATACTTCATACCATAACATACTAAAGTGTAAAGTTTTTCATATACAAAAACAAACATATTAGTGTAAATGAAGGCATCAAATTCAAAATAATAGCATCATGATCAGCTACGATCCAACTGATAATGTATAAACCTGAACATAAGTCAAATTTATCAAACCACAATTTTTATGTTAAGATGCCATTTTGGGTATACAAGAACTCCTCAAAATTGATCAATTATTAGAGCCAATATAATCAAACTTCTCCATTAACAATTCTATGTATAAATAACACAAGAACATGATCAAGGAATTGAAAATTTCCTTATACGGGCTAAAGATTCAATGTATCAGACCTTTATATGCAATTTTAACTTTAACAACCATTCGAACATATTCCTTTGTAAGAAATCTATATTAAAGTTTAAGGTTTTCAGAATCTGAACAATAATTTCTAAGGTTGCTAAAAAAAATTTAGCCAAACATTTGACAAATCTCGTAAAACCTAGTTTATCGAAATAGCCGATAAAGTGTAGCTCAAAATTGAAGCCAGAACTAGCTGAAAGTTGTGGAATCTAAATAGAGTCAGTAGGCGCGTCAATCACGGGGCAAACTACTTCCATCACGGACATCCCCGGCTCATCATAATGCTCGTCCATGGTGTGATGACGACAGTTACCTGATCCCATTTGATTTATTGGGATGGAGGCCAGAGCCAAGGACGTCTCAGCTTTTGACGTCTTCTTTTTGGTCAACGTCTTAGTAGTCTTCTCTGCTACCGCCGACCTCTTTTTCTGGCTACTTTGCATAGACTCGACGCCTTATGATTACAAATAAGCAATAATTTTAGTGGAACAGGGCTTGCTTAACCAAGCTTCCAAGAATATGCCTTCGAAAGTCCTACTCATCGAATGAAGACTAAATTAAATAGACGACTATCATTTGCTAAGCAAGGCCGGCCAAAATGCAGCCGCCTGGCCTTAGTAAGACCGGATCCTCCATGAAAAATATTTTTGGAGACCATTGCTTGCTAAGCAAGGCCGACCAGAAAACTAGCTGCATAGAAAGACCAGGTCGTCCAGGAAAACAACCTAGATGACCATGGCTTGGTAAGTAACGCTAGCCAGAAAACTAGCTGCCTTGCCTGAGCAAGAACAGTTCTTTAAGGAAAATATTTTTTTGACGACTATGGCTTACTAAGCAAGGCCGACTAGCAAATCATCTCCCTTGACTTTTCAAGACAAGGTCGTCAAAATACAATTAGATGTTCAAGGCTTAATAAAGAAGGTTGTCCAGACATCCAACTACTTTGGCGTCGCAAGACAAGGTCATCCAATGAGAGTTTCTTTGTTAAGACGAATGAAGAAATGACTTATAAGGGTCTCAGATCTGTTCTCCGCGGTCGGCTTACGGGCCTCAAGCATGGGTATCTTGTTGTACCTACTCATTTTGATCTTCCCTTATTTTCTATTAGAAAGGGTGGCAGCGGCAGCCTCTACACAGCAGTAAAACCATGTTAGTAAAAAAAATTAGATGATATAAGAAACTTAAAGCAAGTATTTTAACTTTGTCCCGCCTTAGCCCGAGAATAACAAGGAAGTTGTCATCCCAAAATTATGTTTCAAGGGGAAGCTAATAACGAACTCCCCAAGTTGGAAGTACTTAATGATATCATCATCAGTCATCATCCTTCAAGTCCATAAAGGAGGCACTTCATCCACAATTCGACGCCGCTTGGTTGTAGTATCTCAGTCCCCAGGCGGTCTCCTCACTAGGAGCCTTCAAGTAAATTAACTCGGCTATCTAATCATGCAACTTGGACGCTTGTCACAAGTTGTTAGATAGAGGCTCTATTGTAGTTTTGTGCTTAGGTACCATCTACTGTATGAGGTACCTTGGTCAAATAATGGAGGTCGGTGAAGGAGGCAAGGGATGGCCTCTTTCCACCAAAGTGACAGGCTGCTATGAGCGACAAGACGTTCATCAAGAGTTAGGGACCCGCTAATTATAGCACAACTTGTAGTGATGAAGCACTTTTTAATGAACTCGTGCAAGGGAAAATAACGATTCGCGTCTAATGCCAATTTGTACACGGAAAAGTGACACTATGGGATAATGGCTACGATGCCTTTCTCGCCGGGTATGACGAATTCGTACCCCGACATGGGAATGGTGGAAGAAAAACGGTATTTACTTTATCTAGCCATTTCATGCACGAAAGGATAAAGCGAGGTTCACAAAGCGGCCCTAGATGCTCTCTAACTAAATAAAGTCGTATCACCTAATCACAGTAATCATAAACTCCTCTAACAAACAACAGTCAGGGAAGTAGGGTCGAATCCACAGAGAGACAGGTTTTCAGAGTTAATATCTAATAAAAAGCTACTTCAGATGAAATCAAGAAAGAAAGACTAACTATTAATTAAACTAAGGAAAATAAGATTAAAATAGGGATTTAACTATGAATTAAAAGACTAGGGCATTAGTTCGGTCCACCATGTTTATACCAATTGAAAGGGTTCAAATAACTAATGGTACCTAGTTCTAAAGTTAAACAATCTGAGCCAATGTCAAGCCTACGTTCAGGTCATAACGCTCTTAATTCTACATATGTAGTAAGATCGCTCAGCTAATCAGAATCAATAGTTTATTCTAAGCCTCTAAAATTAAGCCTACGAACTGTCTAAAATACCTAGGGGGTATTTTATGGAACGATCAGCCATCACTAAAGTGATTTGTGTGCATTTAAGTGCCCCCATATTCAATTTCTTATAAACAGATAAAGACACAACAGAAATAGAGGCACCAAAATCACACAAAGCCTTATCAATGAAAATAGTTCCAAGATGAAAGGGAATAGAAAAATTACCAGTATCTTTCATTTTAGGTGGGGTTTTATTCTGTATAAAAGCACTACACTCTGCAATTAGAGCAATAAATTCTACCCCACCAAAGTCTCTCTTCTTAGTGATCATGTCTTTCAGAAATTTGGCATAAAAAGGAATTTGAGTAATTAATTCAGTTAAAGGAACCGTTACCTCAAGGTTCTTGACCATAGCCAAAATCTTACCAAACTGTTGTTTAACCTTTGATTTCTGCATCTTGTGAGGAAAAGGTAGTCTTAGTGTCAAAGGCGTTTCGAAACCTTTTCCTTCTGCTTTCCTGTCTGATCTTTCTTTGCTAGTTCGAGCTCAGACGTCGAACTCTCCCTCTTCTTTCTCTACCACCTCTTTCCCCTTAGTCGGGGCAAGATCATCAATAGACAATGGAGGAGAGTGATAGGCTAAAGTTGTATCACCTAATCAAAAGTAATCCTAGAGTCCTCTAAAAAACAATAGTTAGGGAAGTAGGGTCGAATCCACAGGGAGACAGGTTTTCACAGTAAATGCTCAACTAAAAAGTTACTTCAGATGAAATCAGGCAAGAAAGACTTAACTACTTATTCAACTAAGGAAAACAGGATTAAACTAAAGGTTTTATCTATGAATTAAAAGTCTAAGGTACTAGTTTGGTCCACCATGCTTACACCATCTAAGAGGTTCAAATAACTAACATTACCTAGGTTTAGAGTCGAACGATTACAGCCAGTGTTAAGTTATGGTTAAGTCTCAACGCCCATAATCCAACATATGTCGTATGGTCACAATCATAATCAGGATCACTAATGGGTTCTAGGCCTCTAAAAGTAAGAATAATTTGTACGAACAATTATTAGCAAGATAGCCACTAACATAAATTATGCATTCACGAAAAAATCACATTATAATCGCTCTAATCAAAACCTATAAACTATAGTAATTCAAATAACAATCATGGCATAAACATAGTTTTCCTCCCTAAAACCCTAGAAAAGGAAACTACTCACTCATGGCTACGAAGAACAAAATCAATTCTATGTAATGGTTCATAATTGGTAATGAAAGCAATATTCAATCACAACTAATCTAAGCACGAATAAAGAAGAACAAAATGAAAGTAAAGAGATTAGCGACATTGAGTCATAAATACGAACTATATTGAAAACGAAATCAAAGATCCAAAGTTCAACGATGGAAAGAAAACTAGAGTTCTAAGACAAGGGCTTAGTGAAATAACAATGGAAAAAAGATAAGATGCGTCTAAAAACAAACTAAGTGTTGTATTTATACCACGTCTAAAAGGGATAGAAAAAGGATTAAAAATGAACGACAAAACGCGCGTCATTAAACCTTCTGAGTCATTGCCCGATCGGGCTAAACCGCCCGATAAGATCGGGTGAATCACTTGTTATCAAAACTCTCGGCAGAAGCTTTGGTGTATCCGCCCGATGGGTTCGGGCAAAACTGCCCGACTGGGAGGAGCTTACATTTTTTTCAGTTTTTGTAGCAGCGCCATAAACGGCAACTGGGTCATAAAGGAAATTTCGCCCAATGGTGTCGGGCAGTATCGCCCGATCGGGCGTTTTAACAATCTTCCCCGCAATAAGGATTTCACCCGATCGGGCTAACCTGCCCGGTGGTGTCGGGCGGACAGCAGTTTCTCTTCTTTGGCTCTTTGAGCCAACTTCAAACAAGGGTGCCTCTAAGCCTATGAAATGTAGCCTTGGGACTCCGCAACTCTTCAAATATGCCTCACAACTCCGCCTATCATATGTTGTTGCTCAAAATGGCAGAAAATAGGGAGAAAACTCCCTAAAACCTGTAATTCAACATAAAACAAGCAAACCACAACTACATAGAGGAGTTAGCATAAAATATCCCCTAAGAGCATAATGATACGCTCATTTTAGCTCAAAAGTAGGGGGAAGACTCTATGAAATAACATGATATCAGAGAGTCATAAGCAGTGCCGCTACGAAGTGTAATGGCATTCTCTTGCTCCCTCTGAATAGCTTGCCCAGGCAATTGTCCCTGCTGTTTGTGGGCATTATTGCTGGCCATTTGAGAAATTTGAGTTTCGAGGAGTTTAATATGATTTTTCATGTCTCTCAGGATTCTTTTGCATAATAACCATCAATTTCATCAAATCAGCTTTAGTGGGCTCTTGGGTGGATATATTTTGAGGTGGGGGGTTGGGATTATTATAGGGTTCGGAAGTTATATGGAGGGGGGAAATTTTGTTGTGGGGGGGTCTCTGTAAACCAGGGGATTTGATAAAATGATGGTTTAGGATGACTTTGTGGTTGTGATGGATTTTGCGGTGGTGGGTTTTGCACATTGTTACTCTGATATGAAAAATGTGGGTGTTCTTTCCACCGAGGATTAAAAGTGTTGGAGTAAGGGTCGTTTTGTGGTCTGTACTAAAAGGCATTTGCCTGCTCCATCTGATTTTCACTAAACTAACAATCGTGCCAAAAGTGACCCTGAACACCACAAACTTTGCAGTAAGATGAGGTAATGGGTGCAACGGCAGACGTAGCATTGATGCTCATAGGAGAAGATGTCGAGGATTTCAATGTGTCAATCTTCATATTAAGTTGCGCCACTTGCAAAGTCAGCAATGTAAAGGGGTCTACCTCCAATACCCTCCTTGTGAGTCTCCGGGAAGTGGAATGAGCATTGGTTGCAAGGTTTGCCAAGAAATCGTAGCCTACATCCACTTCCTTACCTAGAAAAACTCCTCCCGCAGACGAGTCAACTATACTCTTCGTCTGAGGCTGCAGACCATTGTAGAATATCAGTGTTAAGAACCATTTGTACATGTTGTGTTGTGGACACTCTCTCTATAAATCTCTGAACCTAGACCACTGACATGCTAAAGTCGTATCACCTAATCAAAGATAAATCCTAAATCCTCTAACAAAGATAGTCAAGGGAAGTAGGGTCGAATCCACAGAGAGACGGAGTTCTAAATTAATACTCAGCTAAACAGCTACTTCAGACAAAATTAGGGAAGAATCAGCTCAACTACTAATTAAACACTAGAAAGAAATATAAAGAGAGATTTTAATCTATGACATAAAGGTCTAGGGAATTAGTTCGGTCCACCATGCTTATACCAATCAAGAGATCAAACAACTATCAGAACCTAGGTCAAGAATCGATATATTAGAGCACGTGTCAAGCTATGGTTAAGTCTCAACGCCCATAATTCAATATACGCCGCATGTTCACTAACGTAATCATAATTACTGATGTGTACTAGGCCACTAAAAGTAAGACGGGCTTGTGCAAACAAATATTAACCTGAAGCAATCAATGAAACTGCGCAATGATATTAATTACTCATCAAAGAACAAATCACACCATAATCAATCTATAAAACCCTAGAAACTAATAGAAATTCAAATAAATCAAGGTATAAACATGGCTTCCCTCCCTAAATCCCTAGAAATTAGACTACTCAGACATGATTGAATGAACAATAACAAGATTGAAATAAAACCCTAATCCTAACATCATGAATCAAACAATAATTAAACTAAGCAATCAAAAATAATTAAAGAGATTAAGCAAGAAGAACCATACCGAATGACGAAAAGCAATAACCTTTATTGAAATCAAATCTGAGGTTCAATCACCCCTTCAACTAATCTAAAGTGTTTTATCTAATAAAACTCTCTAAAATCTAAACTAAGAGCAATGGAAATAAAATAGAATAAAAGTTGTCTCTAAAATGAAGAGGAAAACTATTTATAATAGCCCCAAAATCTAATTAAAAGATAGAATTTCGCGGAATTGAGTGCGGGACCCGATCGGGCAATGGGCCACCCGATCGGGGCCACACAAAAATTTCCCAACACATTTTCTTGTCTCACGCAACCAGCAGCATCAAAATGAGACCAATGGGCCTCCCACCCGATCGGATCCGGCAAGCAGTGCTCGAGCGGGCCTAGGCACAATGGGAGCCTAGCTTTTGTTCTCCTCTTCACCTAAGCAGCAACAGCTAGGTTGAAAAATATCGGCCTGCCCGATCAGGTGGGCTTATCCTGATCGGGTGGCGAGCAAACTGGCCCAGCACATCATTTTCTTGAACCCAGCAGTAGGCAACATTTTATATTGAGGGCCTGCCCGATCGGGTGGGCATGTGGCCCGATCGGGTTGGGCTTAATGTTTCCCAACTAATTTCTTCACTTCTTCACCCGATTGGGTCGGATGATGTCCGCCTGATCGGGTGCGAAACCCTCCCACCCGATCATTTCGCCCGATCGGGCCATATTTCGCCCGATCAGAGTACGGGGAAGCTCCTTTTGACTCTTTGACTCTCAATTATTTACGTTTACAGGTCTTGGGACCTCCTAAACTATCATTAAAGCTCGTGACCAATCCTACGTGCCTCGTAACAACTCGTAAAGTCGTTGTTGCTTTGAAATAGCTCGAAAATAAGTTGAAAACTCCCTAAAGCTTGCAATTCAACACTATAACACAAAACCACGACTATATACGATAATTTGTATAAAATAGACTGAAGAGCTCAAATGACTTACGAATTAGCTCATAATTAGGGGAGAAAACTATATAAATACGTGATATCAAACTCCCCCAAGCTAAACCTTTGCTTGTCCTCAAGCAAACAGAACATGAACATGAAATTGATTGCCTCACCCCATAGATAAAACAATCAAAGCTCAAAAACGTTTTCAAGACTAAGAATCGTTCAAGCAGGCAAAATTCAAGCTTGGCTAATCAAATCCATCCAACCACCAATCATTCAAGAAAAACATCAAATTCAAGCACCCACAAGGCTTACAAGTCCTGAAAAGGCTCTCACAAGGGTGTATTCCTCTCAATTTTGTGGCAGGCAAAGAATGTGCCCAAACACTCACCTACCGACCATAAGTGCCCTTCCCATTCACTCTCTTATGTGTTTAAGAGGGTTAAATGACGCTCATCCTAGCCAAGTCGACTCAATTAGCAGACTTACCCTTTAACTATGACAAACTGACTCGAAATCAATCCAAAAAACAATGCAGACACTACCTCAAGAGGAATTTATAGGGTTGTAATGGGGCTTAGGCAAGGGTAGGGAATATTTCTAGGAAATGTGGTGTAAAAACCGAGAATGGGGGAGCAAAAGATCACTCAAACCAGGCCTAAACAACTCTAACAACACATATAACCACGAAATATAACCCAACTCTTACAAATCAATGAAAACTCACAACAAACCTAATTTTCAAGAAATGTAGCATATTTTTCTTTATAAACACATGTGAATGAAGGAACTTTCAATTCTTTCGAACTTTTTATTTTTTTCTTTCATTTTACGAACCAATCATTCACGCAATCTAACTTTGCTTTTTCTTTTCTTTTTCTCACACTTCAATCACATCAAATACACTTTAATTCCCAAAAACCAAACCAAACCATAAAACCAATTTTATAACTCAACCCAACAAACGCTCCCCAAAGCTAGGCTTGGAAATAGAATCGAAATAAAGGCCATGGGCTCATGATAAGGGTTTAGTAACACGAAATAGGTCATTAGGCCCAGCGAGGCTCAGGAGGATAAAAATGTACCAAAAATTCACTCTAAGGCTCAAGAATCACACAAAAGAAAGCCTCTATCATAGCAAATGCTATAATTCATCGAATATCAGACAAGTACAAAGTCAAAGTCAAGATCAATCTACTAAAGAGGAACTAACACACAGAAACAGACTGGATAATGATATGAATCCAATAGGCTTACAAAGAGGCCTCACAGTCTAACCAATTCAGGCATGCAACATAGTGTAGTGTATAATAATCAAAACTCGCTCGAAATCATAGCAATCAAACATCAAATCATAGGCTCAAGATCACAAATGCCCAGCTATCCAGAAAACAAAGTCAAATCATTTTCAATAAGAGCACAACAAGGGGCATAGGGAGGCAACTAAACCAGTCATGGGAACCATTTTTTTGATTTTTTCGGTATTTTTGAAAGCAATAAATCTATCCTAGAAAGCGGTAAAAGAGATAGAGACTACAAACAGAAATCCTCCCCAAGCCGAACTTAGTAGTGTCCTCAATGCCAAAAGGTAACAAAGGACGATGCTAAGAGGAAAAACAACGTTAGTACCCTCACTCCCGCTCACTAAAAAAATAAAAATGAAAGAAAAGAATAAGAGGGAATTTACGAGTTTCCTCTCGCACAACGCTGGTTTATAAAGGTCTTGCACGACCATAATATCTTCACTACTCAGATTGGAGGGGCTTGGCAATGAGTTCCACCCTCATCAAATATCTTCCTTCTCCAAATGTTCTTGGTAATACCTCCAGATGGTGAGGCAACCTTAGGTGCGTTGTGAACCTTCTCTACACCTACCTCATCCAAAATCTCAGCCCTGCAACAAGATTGTTCAAGCAGAGGTGCCTTAACAGCATTGGTTAGTTTGAAAATCACTTTATCATCACCAACAATCAGAGTTAAAGACCCAGAGTTAACATCAATGACAGCACCAGCAGTACACAAAAACGGTCTACCCAGAATAATGGGAATCTGGGCATCCTCATCCATATCAAGCACCACAAAATCAACAGGAATATAGAATTTCCCGACCCTAACAAGAACTTCTCTAAAACACCTAGGGGGTATTTTATAGAACGATCAACCATCTGAAAAGTGATTTGCGTGCATTTAAGTGCTCCCATGTTCAGTTGCTTATAAATAGATAATGGCATAACATAAACAGAAGCACCTAAATCACACGAAGCTTTATCAATAAAACTAGGTCCAAGATGGCAGGGAATGAAAAAACAATCAGGATCTTTTAACTTAGGTGGGGTTTGATTCTGAATAAAATCACTGCACTCTTCAGTAAGAGCGACACGTTCTACCCCACTAAAGTCTCTTTTCTTAGTGATCATGTCTTTCAGAAATTTGGCCTACAGAGGGACTTGGGTAATTAAATCAGTGAATGGAATCGTTATCTCAAGGTTCTTAACCATAGAGAAGAACTTACTAAATTGATGATCGACCTTTGATTGCTGCATCCTGTGAGGAAAAGGTAGCCTTGGTGTAAAAGGATCTTCAGAAACCTTCTCCTTTTTCTTCCTTGTGTTTTCATCTTCCTCAGATAATTCGACCTCAGACGTCAAATTCTTCCCTTTTCATTCCTCTACCACCTTCTTTTTCCTTGTAGTCGGGGCACTCTCATCAATGGGCAATGGAGGAGCATCATAAGCAGCAGCACTACGAAGAGTAATGGCGTTAACGTGCTCCCTCTGAATGGGCTGCCCTGGCAATTGTCCCTGCTGCCTCTGAGCATTGTTGCCTGCCAATTGTGCAATTTGAGTCTCGAGAAGTTTGATGTGCTTCTCTTGAGCTCTTTCTGCCTCCGCTTGAGCCTGAATATGCTTTTGCGTTTCCTTATTGGTCTTTTGCATGGCCAACATCAACTTCATCAATCCAGACATGGTAGGCTCCTGTGGGTTTATGTTTTGTGGAGGTGGGGTTTGAAAACTTTGTGGGCATTGTAAGTTATGAGGGTGATGGAAATTTTATGGTAGAGGTCTCTGAAAACCAGGGAGTTTAGTAGTATGAGGGTTTAGGATGATTTTGTGGTGTGGGTTGAAAGTTTTGTTGATTTTGGTAGTTATGTGGATGGGGAAAGTTTTGTGGTCTTTGTTGAAAGGCGTTTGCCCGCTCCATCTGATGTTGACTGAACTGACAATCATGCCCAAAATGACCCAGAACACCACATACCTGGCATTAAGATGAGGTCATGGGTGCCATGGCCGACATAGCTTTAATACTCAAAGGAGGGGGTGTCGAAGTAGAAGATCTCAAGGTGTCAATCTTCTGGCTCAGTTTCGCCATCTGCGAAGTCAGCACTGCTAGGGCATCTACCTCCAATACCTTCTTTGTGAGGCTTCGGAATTAGAATGCTCATTGGCTGCAAGGTTTGACAAGAAATCATAGCCTACATCCACTTCCTTGTCCAGAAAAACTCCTCCCGCAGACGAGTCAACAATATTCTTCGTCTAAGGCTGCAGACTATTGTAAAATATGCGTCAAGAACTATTTGTCCATGTTGTGATGTGGACAATCTCTCTGCAAGTATCTGAACCTAGCCCACGCTTCCCGAATTATTTCATCAGGCTCTTGGGAAAACGTGACTAGCTTGTTGCTGATTTCTGCTGTAGGTGGATAATACTCTCTCAGGAATGCAGCAGAAATCTCCGACCATTCAGACACTTTAATGTCATTGAACCACTTTTGAGCTCTGTCTCGGAGTGAAAACTCGAATAACATGACCTTCATTTGCTCAGGTGTGACTCATTGATGCTTTACAGTCGGCAGAGTTGTTGAAATCTCTGCAAATGATTGGCCGGATCTTCACTGTGATGCCCACCAACTGATTTTGCTGAACCATGCTGATGAGTGGAGGCTTAATTTCTAAGTTTGTTCCAACGATGGTGGGCATAGTGGGTCCAGTGGAAAGACCATCTGGGTTGGGCACCCTATATGACTTCAGTGATTTAGACATGACTAAACTCGAGGTGTCTGAGCCAAAGGTGTTCAGCTAAACAGATTGCTTTTCGCAACGAATTTTGTTTCGAGTCTGCTTGATTGTCCTTGTAATATTTGGATCCGCTGGGATGGGGGAACCGTTTCTGTGAGACTAGGGCATACAAAAGAAACAAAAAGAAGCAGTAAAATGTACCTCAATTGGAACAATAAAGTTCCAATGAGGCACATAGAAGTAGACCAAATAACCAAACAAAAACTTAGAAAACTAGCCGTTTCCCCGGCAATGGCGCCAAAATTTGACATGCTTGTTGACCCTTGAGTTTTGAAGATGACTTAACCAACAAAAGACATATTGTTTTTTACTTATGATATTGCTAGGTAATTCATTCTCGAGCAAAGAAAATACTTGATAAAAGATTAAATCGGAGTATTAATCAAAGATCGAAGTGAACATGTTCGAAAGATGAAGTATCAAGCATGGAGTGAAGATTAGAATACATTAGGATGTATTTAATCTCTTCTTGTTAAGGTTGAGTAAATACTTTAGTTGGTTTGTGTTGAATTCTCAAACCGGAACTTGGTTCTGTTCCCATGACAGAACAGACACTGGCACTCTTAGGAACACTGGAACTCTTAGGAACAAGGTTAGGGAACAGACCTATAAAAGACTTTAGGAACAGCCAACGTATTCCATGTTGTGCGCCTAACGTAGTTGTGCGCCCAAGGTAGGTTGTTAGAGAGTCTCTAGTTAGTTTTGACTAAGTCCATGAGTTTAGGAGTAAGTTGTTAGTTTGTTAGGAATTTATTTAAAAATGATTTTCTGATTTAATGAGGATAAGGCCAAAATCTTTTTAAAAATTATCTTTTATATTTAAACTGATTTTCGGTTTTAACAGGTATTTCTTTTTAAAACTTAATTATAATTTTCGGTTTTGATTAAATTATTTATAAAAGATATTTTCCTAAAAACTATTTAAAAGAAAATAACTTCATTCCTCCCCAAGCAAGATAAAACCACGTTTAAGACTTACTGCTACACGTTTACTGGGTGTGGAGTAATGAGCTTAAATATTTTCTTAAAAGCCTTATTTTATTTAATTGGTTTAATTATGCTTCAAGTTTTTATAAACCACATTATAAGTTACTGCTTCCCTTCTTAAGCTAAGTAGTGGGTTAGTGCTTATTTATTTCTCAAGTAAAATTAAATAAATATTAAATAAATTGAGATAATGGTTTAATTAGTGGACATCATGGATTAGTGGCCTTAAGTTATGGTCTTACCTTAGCTTAATATAAATAGGCGCCTAATACTTTGAGATTAGTGTGTCTGACTTAGCCAAATATTCTTAGTGTCTTAAAGAGTCAGTGTCGTTCCGAAGAGAATTCATACTTACTATATTCGAGTTTATACTCTTTCATTGTTTTACATATTGTAATTTTGGGTAAGGGTTTGAGTGAACTCTTGTAAGTGTGAGAAGCTTTGTGTGAAGCGTGAGAAAGAGAAAAAGAAAGAGAAAGGAACTTCGAGGGAAGTTCGAGAAGAACAACAGTTGTGGGAACTGTTGTTGGGAACTTGAGTTTAGGAACTCAAGTTGTGGCCCGAGAGAGAGAAAAGTAATAGGTTTGTAAACAGTGTCGTTTGGCTTATTATAGTGGAAAGTATTGAGTCAAAATCCCTTATGGTCGAGGTCGTTCCTTCCTATTGGGTCTAGGAAGTTTTTCCTCGCTAAAATATCTTGTGTTCCCTCTTTGCGTTCCCAAGCTAACTTTTAATTCCGCAAAACGTATAGCATATTCCCTCACTATAATTCACCCCCCCCCTCTTATAGTGCTCATATTATATAACAATTGGTATCAGAGCGGGAACTCTAAAAGCACAGGAAACCTGTTGAGTTCGAGATCTTGGATAATATGAATACTAGAGAGAAACTGGAAGAAGGGTACTCTACACAGAGGCCACCAATGTTCAACGGCAAGTTCTATACCTACTGGAAGAACAGAATGGAGATCTTCATCAAAGCCGACAATTACCAGGCATGGCGAGTCATAGAGGTAGGCGACTTTGAGGTCACTACCACTAATGACAAGAACGAGGTAATTCCTAAATCCATCTCTGATTTCGACAAAGCTGATTTCGAAAAAATGGAAATTAATGCTCTTGCCATTAAACTACTTCACTGTGGTCTTGGACCCCACGAACACAATCGTGTCATGGGATGCAAAACCGTAAAACAAATTTGGGATCTACTTGAAGTCACTCATGAAGGTACGAGTGAAGTTAAGAGATCAAAAATAGACCTTTTGATGAACCAATATGAACTTTTTCAAATGAAATAAAAAGAGTCTATACAAGAGATGTTTACTCGCTTTACAAATATTATTAATGAGCTAACCTCTCTTGGAAAAGTGATAACCTCTGAGGAACAGGTATGTAAGGTCCTAAGGAGCCTTCCTAGGGATCGATGGATGGCTAAGGTTACGGCCTTACAGGAAACTAAGGACTTTACAAAGTTCAATCTGGAACAACTTGTTGGTTCCCTTATGACTCACGAGCTACACTTGGACAATGAAAATGGTGACATGTCCAAACAGAAGTCGATTGCCTTAAAAGCCGATGAAAGTGATGACTCGGAAACTGACGAAGAGGAATCCGCTCTCAAGGTCCGAAAATTCAAAAGGATTTATAGGAACATGAATAATGGAGACTACAAAGGTAAAAACAGGAAATTTTCTAACAAACCTGTTTGTCATATATGTGGCAATTCCGATCACTTTATTAAAGAGTGTCCCCAATGGGAACAAGACAAAGGAAACGGAAGGGAACGATGCAAAGATAGGAACAAGGAGTACAAGAGTTTCTATACCAGATCCGACTTGAAAAAAGCAATGGTTGCTGTATGGGGAGAATCTGATTCTGAGGAAGAAGTTGATCCTCAACCTAATGAGGAAACAACAAACTTTTGTCTCATGGCACTCGACAATTTCGAATCTGGTGATGAGATCGAATCTCTTGAGGCAAGTTTAGACACTATTAAAACTCGTCTTAATTCTTTAAGCAAAGAGCAATTATTTGAATTTATTGTTGATGTTGTAAATGATTGCAAAGATGAGTCCATTAAATTGAAACAATCTCAACATGCTTTAAATGTTGCAAAGGAACATACCTCATGGCTTAAAAGTATTCGAACAGAAATTGAAAAAAGGTTTTTCAAATTATTTGATAAAAATCTAAGTTTAAAAGAGAATTTCGAAATTGTTAAAAATGAGAACTACTTATTAAGCCTTGAATTATCTCAATTGAAAGAGTTTGTTCCTGAAGTGAGTTCCTTTAACATTAAGTCAGTTCCCTCACAAAGTTTCAAAACTGAAATATGAGAATTGAAACATGATTTTGAAACATGAGGGAACTGAACTTAAGTAGGAACAAGAAGAAGTTCCTTCCTATTACTAATTTGATAAAAAAACCCTCAAAACAAACGAACTGAAGGTCTTGGCTTCAATCACAAAAAGAAGTTTGAAAAACCTAAAAAGAGAGTTGATTTACCAAGTGATAAAGTTTGTATGTTTTGTGGGAAAACTGGTCATTATAGGAACTCATGTCTTGTTAGACTTGGTCATTTAGACAAAAATATGGAAACAAGCATATTAACTTGGAAAGAGAAATATAATGTTAATGAAGGAAAGGAACCCAAGAAAGATTGGGTTCCTAACTCTAACAATTAGTTTTCTTGCAGGCTAGAGTGAGGGGGAACAACACATGGTAACTAGACAGTGGTTGTTCTAAGCATATGAATGGAGATAAATCAAGATTTCTCTCACTCTCTGCCTATGATGGTGGAAGTGTGACTTTTGGTGACAATATGAAAGGCAACATAATTTCCATGGGCAAAGTTCGTAAGTCATCGTCACATTCCATGGATAATGTTTTTCTAGTTGATGGTTTAAAGCATAACTTGTTGAGTATTTCCCAATTATATGATAGGGGAACTATGTGAAGTTTAATAGTGAAAAGTGTTTGATAATCAACAAAATCACTAAGGATGTCGTTTTAGAAGGAACAAGGAAAGGGAACGCATATGTTGTGGATCTTAACCTTGTTCCCAAAAATCAATTTACATGCCTTAGTGTTATTGATGATGATCCATTATTATGGCATATGCGTCTTGGACATGCTAGTTTTTCTTTGCTTGACAAACTTCGATCGAAAGAACTATTTTTAGGTTTACCTTCTATAGAGTTTCACATAGATCGAGTTTGTGATGCATGTGCGAGAGGAAAGCATGTAAGGTCCTCCTTTAAGTCCAAAAATGCGGTGAGTACCACAAGACCGTTAGAGCTAATTCATATGGATTTGTGTGGACCAATGAGGATAAAAAGTAGGAGTGGCAAGAAGTATGTGCTAGTAATTGTGGATGACTATTCTAGATTTACTTGGGTTATATTTCTTTCTAGCAAGGATGAGACCTATGATGAGTTCTTAGTGTTTGCAAAGAAAGTTCAAAATTTGAGTGGTCAAAAACTGTTGCACATTAGATCCGATCATGGAAAGGAATTTGAGAACTTTAAGTTTGACGACTATAGTAGGGAACATGGCTTGGACCACAATTTTTCCGCCCCTATGACACCTCAACAAAATGGTGTTGTTGAAAGGAAGAATAGAACCTTAGAGGAAATGGCTAGAACTATGTTGATAGCTAGTGGACTTCCTAGGAACTTTTGGGCCGAAGCTCTGAACACTGCTTGTCATATTATAAACCGTGCCATGGTGAGACCTTTAGTGAACAAAACCCCTTATGAGCTTTATTTTGGTAAAAAGCCCAATATTACCTATTTCAGGACTTTTGGATATAAATGTTTCGTTCATAATAATGGGAAACAAAGTCTTGGGAAATTCGATGCTAGGAGTGACGAAGCGGTATTTCTAGGTTACGCTTCAAGTAGCAAGGCTTATATAGTTTATAATAAGAGGACCATCTGCGTAGAAGAAAGTGTACATATTATTTTTGATGAAACAGATAAATTTGCTCCAAGCACACAGGTTGAAGATGACTTCGAGATAGGTTTAACAAAAGATCAAATTCTCACTGATGAGATTTTGGGAGAAGAAGAAGTCATGGGAACAAAGCCAAAGAGACAACCTCCTGTTCCTGTTCCCAACAATGAAGAAGAACTAGGTGAGGAAACACTGGTGAATGAATCCACTATTGGTTAACCTGGTTCCCAAGAACATGAAGATGATCAAGAATCTGCACAAGGAAATCAAGTTCCTATCCAAGATTTCCAACCAAAGCCTTAGAGACATCAGCGTTCCCGTCCAGTGGAACTCATAATCAGTGACATCAACAAGGGAACTCAACGAGATCTCAAATTAAAGACTTTTGTGCTTTTCATGCTTTTCTTTCTATGATGGAACCAAGGAACCATGAAGAAGCTCTCACTGATGCTGATTGGATTGTGGCTATGCAAGATGAACTCCATCAATTTGAAAGGAACAAGGTTTGGCACCTTGAACCTAAACCTAAACACAACAAGGTTATTGGTTTGAAATGGGTGTTTAGGAACAAATTAGATGAGTTCGTAACCATAGTAAGGAACAAGGCTCGATTGGTTGTGAAAGGATACAATCAACAGGAAGGTATTGATTACGAGGAAACTTTTTCTCCTGCTGCTAGATTGGAAGAAATTAGAATATTTATTGCATTTGCAGTTTTCATGGGTTTTAAATTATATCAAATGGATGTGAAATGTGCATTTTTAAATGGTTATCTTAATGAAGAGGTTTTTGTGGAACAACCTCCCGGTTTAGAAAATAAAACTTTTCGAAATCATGTCTTCAAGCTTGACAAAGCTCTTTATGAGTTAAAGCAAGCTCCAAGAGCATGGTATGAAATACTTTCAAAGTTCCTTCTTGAAAATGAGTTTAAAAGAGGAAAATTAGATAGGACCTTGTTTTTGAAATCGAAAGGGAAATATTTATTAGTATTTCAAATATATGTTGATGATATTATATTTGGTGCCACTAATGAATCTTTGTGCAAGGACTTTGCTAATCTCATGAGTAAAGAGTTCAAAATAAGTATGATGGGTGAGCTCAACTTCTTCTTGGGGCTACAAATTAAACAAAAAAAAGAAGGAATCTACATCCATCAACAAAATTATATCAAGGAACTGCTGAAAAAGTATGGTTTGGAGGCTTCAAAAATAAACCATACACCTATGGGAACTTCAACTAGGTTGGACAAGGATGCTATAGGAACAAGTGTGGATCAAACCAAGTATCGAGGTATGATTGGCTCATTATTATATCAAACTGCAAGTCATCCCGATATTGCTTTTAGTGTAGGTCTATGTACTAGATTTTAAGCCAATCCAAAGGAATCTCATCAAACAGCAGTAAAGAGAATCCTTATATACCTCAAAGGAACAGACGATTTAAGCTTGTTCTATTCGAGAAGTGATACCTTTGAATCGAAAGGATTTGCAGATGCTGCTTATGCGGGTGATCTAGTCAATAGAAAGAGTACATCAGGTATGGTTCAATTCCTTACTCATAGTTTAGTTTCTTGGAGTACCAAGAAGCAAAACACGTTGCTTTATTTACAGCCGAGGCTGAATATGTTGCAGCAGTAGCATGTTGTTCCCAAATGCTTTGGATAAAACAATAACTCCGTGACTATGGAATCTACTTTGATTGTGTTCCTATATATTGTGATAATACTAGTGTTATTAGTATTTCAAAAGATCACGTGCATCATTCTAGAGTTAAGCATATTCACATTAGGCATCATTTTCTTAAGGACAACGTTGAAAAGGGCCTAATTAAAATGGAATTTTGTGAAACTAAATGTAAGATTGTTGATATTCTGACAAAGCCCTTAAATAGAGATCGGTTTGAAAAACTGAGGCTTGAACTTGGCTTGATTAAGTTGAAATAGTTGCTATAATCTTTCTCCCTATTGATTTGATTCTTTGGCATTATTTACATGTGAATAAATTTTGGTGAATTTATTTATTTAAATGCATCACAACTTTGATATGATTATTTCATATGTATGAGTGAATTTGTCTGCAAACTACTCACTAATGTCCAATAATATTATCCTTAGTGTTCTTTAGACAATTCTAAGCCGTAAGAGTTAACAAGGATTAAAAGGTTAATTGCGTTCCAACGTAGCAAATTTCTTTGTTCCCATCTGCGGTTCCCAAAACGTTGTTCCCAGCGTATTAGTCTTAGGATTTCTTTCAAATTTTCGAAATACAAATAAAATCCAAAAATATTTTGCTCAGATTTTTTCTCCTAAAAATCTAATTATATTCCCTTTATTTACTCCTAATATCTCTCAAATTAGTAGAGAAATATTATCTTATATTCTTTTCATTAATTTTCTTTATTCTTTTTTTTTTTCCCAAACTGTGTGCCTTACACGGATTAATCAAATTTTTTATTAAACTTTTCATCTTCTTCATTAAACTCCTCATTAATTACTTCCATTAAACTAATCTTAAGCTTTCGCACTAAACCAAATTGCACCCATTCACCCAAATAAAAAGGCGCCCCTTTTCCTACAAAATGTATCTCACAAAAAATCAATTCCTCCATACTCTAACTAAAGTCGGAAAACCCTCTCCCTCTTCTACTCACAAAGACCCTCCAACTCCCATGAATATCTCTCCCAATCCACCCACACGAGATTTGAGAAAGAGGAAACAAAGTGAAGAAGCCGTGGAAATGGAAGTCGAAGGGTCACATGCAAAATCTGAGGGGGAACCCGCTGTTCCCAGATCAGAAACAACAAAAATGGCGAGAAGGAAATCGACCACATCTAGGTATGCTTCAGGTCTATATATTGATCTTGCATGGTGTAGAAGGGTTAGTTTCCATTAATTGCTAGAGATTCTAAAATTTCAGGGTTGGGAACTACTATTTGAAAATTGTTATGGTGACTATCTCGTTCCCAAATTGATGGATGAATTCTGTGACAATTTTGGATGAGGAGAAAAATTGTTCTACCCTAGTTAGAGGAACACAAATCGATTTTAATTGTGATTCTTTAGGGAAACTGTTTGGTGTTCCCGTGAAGGGAGCAGATGTGTATTTTAAGAAACAGCAAGGGGTATGTCCTTTTTCGAACATTTCCTTTACGGATCTAGTGGTGAAATATGGTGGTAAAAGAAGTGCTACCTCAATTGATCATAACATGTTGTCCCCTTTCCACAAAATTCTCTTTCACGTACTCAAAAGGGCACTTTTGCCTCGTCTTTGCAAACGTGCTTTAGTTGGGATGTTAGATTTGATTTACATCCATTGCCTTGCATCTCATAAACCAATAAACTTTCCCTCCCTTATGATTCAACATTTGCATCATTGCATTGAAAATGGAGTTGTTGTGGGATATGGAGCCCTTGTTACGGTTCTACTAAAGAAATTCAATGTGAAGCTTGATGGGGTTCATCAAGTGAGTGTTACAACGGGGAATTTGTTGAACACTAAGGCACTCAAAAATTTGAATGTCTCGATTGTTGATGGGGAAGTTATGCAAGGACGTTCAAACTTGGATGATGATGAGTTCGATGGTGAAGAAGAAAATGAGGAAACTGATAATGAGGTAGAAATCGAATAAGAAGAATAAAAAGAAAAAATTGAAAAAGAAAAGAAAAATGAAAAAATAGAAAAAGAAAAGGAAGAAAAAGAAAAGGCTAAAGGAAAGATGGTTGTTGATAAGGATGAATTGGAGAAGGAGACTCCGGTTTTACATGCTCCTAGATCTAGTAGGCTCATTCGAAACTTGAAGGTGTTGAGCTCTCCTTCATTTGTGCTTGATGATGAAGTGTTTGATGATGATGAAGTTCAATTGATCGCCAAAGAAGCTTATGAAGCTTGTGCTCCTTCAATAAGGGAACAATCTCCTGCTCCTATGGAAACCTCACCACCAAAAACGGCCTCACCCAAACACCACAAGCCACAAAACTCACCAATCCCTCCTCCTTCCAAACAATCTGCCACTGCTCCTTGATTCTTGTTCTCTAGTTTTGAATTTTTTTTCCCGATTAAGTTCAAAATAAAATAATAGTCTATTAACTTGTTTTAACTTAGTTGCATTACTTTGTTAAATAGTTTAATATGACTTGTTTAAAATTAAATATTGTTACTTAGTATATGCCTTTTGTTGCCATCTTCAAAAAGGGGGAAATTGTTGACCCTTAAGTTTAGAAGATGACTTAACCAACAAAAGACATATTGTGTTTTACTTATGATATTGCTTGGTAATTCATTCTTGAGCAAAGAGAATACTTGATCGAAGATTAAATCGGATAATTAATCAAAGATCGAAGTGAAGATGTTCGAAAGATGAAGTATCAAGCATGGAGTGAAGATTAGAATACATTAGGATGTATTTAATCTCTTCTTTTAACGTTGAGTAAATACTTGAGTTGGTTTGTGTTGAACTCTCAAAACGGAACTTGGTTCTGTTCCCATGACAAGAACATACACTGGCACTCTTAGGAACACTAGCACTCTTAGGAACAAGGTTAGGGAACAAACCTAGAAAACACTTTAGGAACAGCCAATGTATTCCATGTTGTGCGCCTAACATAGTTGTGCGCCCAAGTTAGGTTGTTAGAGAGTCTCTAGTTAGTTTTGACTAAGTCCATGAGTTTAGGAGTAAGTTGTTAGTTTGTTAGGAATTTATTTAAAAATGATTTTCTGATTTAATTAGGATTAGGCCAAAATCTTTTTAAATATTATCTTTTATATTTCAATTAACTTAAACTGATTTTCGGTTTTAAAAGGTTTTTCTTTTTAAAACTTAATTATGATTTTCGGTTTTGATTAAATTATTTATAAAAGATATTTTCCTAAAAACTATTTAAAAGAAAATAACTTGATTACTCCCCAAGAAAACTAAAACCACGTTTAAGACTTACTGCTACACGTTTACTAGGTGTGGAGTAATGGGCTTAAATATTTTTTTAAAAGCCTTAATTTTTTTAATTGGTTTAATTATGCTTCAAGTTTTTATAAACTACGTTATAAGTTAGTGCTTCCCTTGTTAAGCTAAGTAGTGGGTTAGTGGTTATTTATTTCTCAAGAAAAATTAAATAAATATTAAATAAATTGAGATAATGGTTTAATTAGTGGACATCATGGATTAGTGGACTTAAGTCATGGTCTTACCTTAGCTTAATATAAATAGGCGCCTAATACTTTGAAATTAGCGTGTCTGACTTAGCCAAATATTCTTAGTGCCTTAAAGAGTCAGTGTTGTTCCCAAGAGAATTCATACTTACTATATTCGAGTTTATACTCTTCCATTGTTTTACATATTGTAATTTTGGGTAAGGGTTTGAGTGAACGCTTGTAAGTGTGAGAAGCTTTGAGTGAAGCGTGAGAAAGAGAAAGAGAAAGGAACTTTGAGGGAAGTTCGAGAGGAACAACAGTTGTGGGAACTGTTGTTGGGAACTTGAGTTTACGAACTCAAGTTGTGGCCCGAGAGAGAGAAAAGTAATAGGTTTATAAATAGAGTCGTTTGGCCTATTATTGTGGAAAGTATTGAGTCAAAATCCCTTGTGGTCGAGGTCGTTTCTTCCTATTGGGCCTAGGAAGTTTTTCCTCGCTAAAATATATTGTGTTCCCTCTTTGCGTTTCCAAGCTAACTTTTAATTCCGCAAAAGTATAGCATATTCCCTCACTATAATTCACCACCCCTCCCCCCCCCCTATAGTGCTCATATTATATAGCAATGCTAAAGTCATATCACCTAATCAAATAAAAAATCCTAAGTCCTCTAACAATGATAGTCAAGGGAAGTAGGGTTGAATCCACAGAGAGACGGAGTTCTAAGTTAATAGTCAGCTAAACAGCTACTTCAGACAAAATCAAGGAAGAATCAGCTGAACTACTAATTAAACACTAGAAAGCAATATAACGCGAGATTTTAATCTATGAAATAAAGGTCTAGGGAATTAGTTTGGTCCACCATGCTTATACCAATCAAGAGATCAAACAACTATCTGAACCTAGATCAAGAATCGATATATTAGAGCACGTGTCAAGCTATGGTTAAGTCTCAACGCCCATAATTCAACATACGCCGCATGTTCACTAACATAATCAGAATTACTGATGTGTACTAGGCCTCTAAAAGTAAGACGGGTCTGTGCAAACAATTATTAACAATTAATGAAACTGCGCAGTAACATTAATTACTCATCAAAGAACAAATCATACCATAATCAATCTATTAAACCCTAGAAAATAATAGCAATTCAAATAAATCAAGGTATAACATGGCTTCCCTCCCTAAATTCCTAGAAATTAGACTACTCACACATGATTGAATGAACAATAATAAGATAGGAATAAAACCCTAATCCTAACATCATGAATCAAACATTAATTTAACTAAGCAATTAAAAGTAATTAAAGAGATTAAGAAAGAAGAACAATACCGAATAACGAAAAGCAATAACCTTTATTGAAATCAAATCCGAGGTTCAATCACCCCTTCAACTAATCTAAAGTGTTTAATCTAATAAAAATCTCTAAAAACTAAACTAAGACCAATGGAAATAAAATAGAATAAAAGTTATCTCTAAAATAATCAGGGAAAACTATTTATAATAGCCCCAAAATCTAATTAAAAACGGTAATTAAAAGATAGAATTTCGCGAAACTGAGTGCGGGACCTGATCGGGCAATGAGACAACCGATCGGGACCACACAAAAATTGCCCAACACATTTTCTTGTCTCACGCAACCAGCAGCATCAAAATGAGACCAATGGGCCTCCTACCCGATCGGGTCGGGCAAGCAGTTCCTGATCGAGCCTGGGAACAATGGGAGCCCAGCTTTTGTTCTCCTCTTCGCTAAGCAGCAGCAGCTAGGCTGAAAAATATGAGCCTGCCCGATCAGGTGGCGAGCAAACTGGCCCACCACATCATTTTCTTGAAAGCAACAGCAGGCAACATTTTATATTGAGGGCCTGCCCGATCGGGTGGGAATGTGGCCCGATCGGGTTGGTGTTAATGTTGCCCAACTAAATTTTTTCACTTCTTCACCCGATTGGGTCGGGTGATGTCCGCCCGATCGGGTGCGAAACCCTACCACCCGATAAATAAATCTTCGTCCGATCGGGCCATATTTCACCCTATCAGAGTACGGGGAAGCTCTTTTTAGCTCTTTGACTCTCAATTCTTTACGTTTAGAGGTCTTGGGACCTCCTAAACTATCCATAAAGCTCGTGACTATTCCTACGTGCCTCATAACAACTCGTGAAGCCGTGGTTGCTTCCAAATAGCTCAGAAATAAGGAGAAGACTCCCTTAAGCCTGCAATTCAACACTAAAACACAAAACCACGACTACGTACGATAATTAGTATAAAATAGCTCCGAAGAGCTCAAATGACGCACAAATTAGCTCATAATTAGGGGAGAAAACTCTATATAAATATGTGATATCACCCACGCTTTCCTAAGTGTTTCATCAGGCTCTTAGGAAAATGTGGCTAGTTTGTTTCTGATTTTTGTTGTTTTTGTAGGCGGATAGTACTCTTTAAGGAATGCAGCATGACCTTCAGTTGCTCAAGTGTGACTCCAGAGTGTTTGACTGTTCTGCAGAGTTGTTGAAATCTTTGCAGATGATTGGCCAGATCTTCAGTGGCTGCCCACCAAACTGATTTTGCTGAACCATGTTGATGAGTCCAAGTTGAATCTCGAAGTTTCTCGCAGTGATGGTGGACATTGGTGGACCAGTGGGAATGCTGTCAAGATTAGGCACCCCATATGACTTCAATGATTTGGCCATAGCTGAACTCGAAATGTCTGTCTCAGAGGTGTTCATCTAAACAGACTGCTGTTCTTTCTGAACTATCTTTCAAAGTTGCGTGAGTGTCTTTGTAAGATTGGGATCCACAGGGATGAGGGTACCTTTTCTTTGAGACCTGGGCATACAAAAGAAACAAAAAGAGGCAGTGAAAAGTATCTCAATTGGAACGATGAAGTTCCAGTGAGCTAAAAAGAATTAAACTACATAAGTAGATAAAAACTAGAAAACTAGTCGTCTCCCCGGCAACGGTGCCAAATTTTGACAGACTAAAGTAGTATCACCTAATCAAAAGTAATCCTAAAGTCATCTAACAAACAACAGTCAGGGAAATAGGGTCGAATCCATAGGGAGTCAGGTTTTCAAATTAAAAATTAATTTCAGATGTTATCAGGCAAGCAAGTTTGAACTACTAATCAAACTAATAAAACAGGATTAAAATAGGGATTTAACTATGAATTAACATACTGGGGTATTAGTTCGATCCACCATGCTTATACCAATCTAAAGGGTTCAAGTAACTAATAGTACCTAGTCTAGAGTCAAACAATCAGAGCCAATGTTAAGTCTACGACCGTGTCCTAACGCTCTCATTTCAACATATGTAGTACGATAACTCACATAACCAGAATCAATAGTGTATTCTAAGCCTCTAAAAATAAGCCTACGATCAAGATACCCAAGTTGCCAGATGTAATTCATGAAACTGCGCAATAACATAAACCACGGATTCAAGAACAAATCACACTATAATTGCCCTAATCACAACCTAGAACTAACAGCAATTCAAATAACAATCATGGTATAAAAATGGTTTTCCTCCCTAAAACCCTAGAAAGACGACTACTCAGTCATAATTGAATTAATAACAATGAATCTAATATAGAAATCAATACTTTGCATCCTGAACGAAAAAAATATATAAACTAAGCAATCAAAGATAAAGGAAGAAGATAAGAGTGAAGAACAATATCAATTGACGGAAAGCAATAATTTTAAGTGAAATTATTCAAGGTTCGATCACATTCGAATCTAAACTAATGAGTTTCTCTCTAAAAAGCTCTTTAGACTAGATTCAACAATGTTGAAAATAAAGTGTCCTTGAAATAATCAAGTCAAGTTATTTATACTAGACCCTAAAAGTAATAAAAACAAAATGAAAAGATAGACTTTTACGTAAACGGACCGCTCGCCCGATCGGGCCGTTTGGCCCGACCAAATTGGGCAACATACAAGCTGGGCTAAATCCTCATCTTTGTACGCAAATCAACACATTAACAATTTGGGCTTCACCTGTTACATTCGGGCAACATAGCCCGAATCAGGCTGATAGCAATTTTGGCCTATAGCTCTCCCTTTGCACGCACATTAGATCAACAACATTGGTCATCCGCCCGATGGGATCGCACAACTATGCCCTATCAGGCCCACAATAAGCCAGCCTAAAGCACAGAAATCCGCCTGATCGGGCCACTAAGCTCGATGGCCTTGGGCCAAAATCAATAATCACTCTTAAAAGACGTAAGATATGCCCAATAGGTTCGAGGCACTTTGCCCGATCGGGCTTAGCTCCCTTTGGCTTATTTCTTAGTTTTTCTTCAGGCTTTGAGCTCACACTTTGAACTGGGGCCTCGGAAACCTCCTAAAACGTCTTTCATGCTTTGTCACAACTCGTCGTGCCTCATAATAACTCGCAAAGCCGTGATTTACTCAATGAGGCTCAGACTAGGGAGAAAACTCCCTAAAGACCTGTAATTCAACACGAAACCACAAAACCACAACTTATAAAGTAATTAGCACAAAATAGCTCCGAAGAGCCCCAATTTAGCACAATTTAGCTCATGAATGGAGGGGGAAAACTCTATAAATAATCATGTTATCACTCTTGCTCTTGGGCCAAAGTCACTTCTACATAACTAAAAGTGCTGACTTTCTATCTATGTTGTCTCCTTTTTTTACCAATCCGTCCATTAGACTCTTCCATGTCGGAGCTGGATGAGGAATTATTTGACGTCTTAGGTGAGCAAGTTATTTAGCACGAGCCAGATGAACAGGTAAATATTGGGACGTCGGACTCCATAACCGAGCCAAATGAAATTGAGGCAAGGATGTCCAGCCGGAATTAGCCCAACTCTAGAATGAGCCGAAAAATAAAAACTATCGGATCTAGGGTTAAGACTCACTTCACCACAACCGGAGTTATTGGACGATTGGGAAGAGTCCATTTTATTAAGAAGGAATAGAATGAACAGAAATAATGAAAAATAATACCTGACGAGTAGACTTGATGAATATATGACGAGCACAAAGGGAGACTTTCTCTCTCTAACACTGAAAAATTCTTATTTTTCTCTCTCTACATTCATTACTTTGTCAAATGAGAGGGGAAAGAAGGAGTGTATTAGGGGGGTAACCCCTCTCTAAGAAGGTGAAAAGACGTTCCACATGTCACCTCTCCATAGGGACACGTGGATCTACCCTCTTTATTAATGATCAAATCAAATTCGGAGTATTACCTTAAAATATCTGGTTGATCAATACTTGTAAAAGGTAACTTATTAGTGTCATTCAAAAATGGATGGTGACATGTGGCGGATTGCAATCCTTACTTACGTTTTTATATATACTTCCTCCGCTTTTTTTTTACTTGCATCATGGAACCATATTACGCAACCCAATGCACATTTTATAAATTAAATATGTTGAGTTCTATATGAGAAAAAATTATACAAAGTTGATATTAATTATCTACACATTGAGACGAATCAAACAAGATCCCACATGACTATGTTTTTCGTTATATATAAGTCACAAATTTGGTTCAAAGCAACATGAATGAATAGTGTAACATTGCCAAATGATGCGAGTAAAAAAAAGCGGAGGTAATATATAGATATGCCCATCAAAGAAGGACATGTGGCACTCAATTCTGTGACATGTGTCATTTACCATAATAAGACATGTGTCCACATTGAATACTAACAAGTTTCAGCATCTAATTAGCAACGAGTGATTATCCACTCTTGGAAAAGAGCCCATAGTGGTTAAATCAACGCAAGCCCATGAATCAAGGGATGATTTTGCTTAGCAAAGCTGACCATGTCACGTGTTGATAAGGCCTAAATTGTCCAATCATAAGACCCTATTTTAGGGCAAAATTAGGAGGTTCAATGACCCTCAACTGGTATAAATTCCCTTGTGTCACATCAGAAAAGATAAGCACATATTTCTAGAAATAGTAAGTGCACTTCAGAGCTTCTCTCTCTAGATACTGACTTAAACTTCAGAGGGGAATCAACCCAAACCCTCTCGGGCTGGTTTTTCGTGCAGGTTCAGAGCACGAACTAGGTCGTTATCTACAAAAGTCTACCAAAAATTACTCTTATACCCTTGAGAAGTACGAGAGTGAATCTCGAAGATACAACCTTATTGTAGTTGATTACTACCGAAAATCGTAGAGACTTAGAAGTGTGCTAAAATTGGATGTGGGATGATATTATAGATAAGATTATATTCCCTCCGTTTTTTAGTTGTAACATCACAGTTGTCGAGGCATAACTTAGACCTACCATACCTTTAATTATATAATTGTAAGAATTATAAAACTATATATTTGAAAAGTGTATGCCGAGACAAATCAAACAAAATCCTACATGACTATATTTTTCATTACGTATAAATAGTTGTTAATAATGGTCAGAATGTATTGGATGAATAGGCCAGAGTTTACATTTTACATCTAAAAACAGAGGGAGTATTCTTCAGTTTAATTTTTATATGTTTTTATGTATGAATATAATAGTTAATAATAAAATATTTTCATTAAAGGTGAATTGAAAGAATGGAGTACACTTAATTGGTTGAAGAGTTGAACATGAAGATGAAGATGATACGTATGGATATATAAATACATCTTCCCTTGCTTGAGAGACAGGAGTATTTTGATATGTATTTGAAGACCGTTTAACATATAATGCAATATTTTCTTTTGGAGACTTTGGGCTGTATTTTATTATATCAAGAATGTTGGAACGTGAAAGGCAACATTAACTTCTGTCACATTTTGGATATGAGTTTATTACCCTTGTAATTTTTTTCTTTAATTGTTGCCATGGATTGATATAGTCCGGATCATTTATCCCACATAGTGTCCCATTTTCTATTATGTTGTCCCATAACTTAAATACAATAATTCTTTTTCTTATTTTCTACATTCTCCCTAATAGTAAAGCCTCCTCAAACATAAAAAATAAAAAAAACTAACTTCACTTAGTAAAATAAAGGGCGAAAATGATTTATTTCCTTTTTGCTCTTTATTTTAATGAGTGAAGTTTATTTTCTATATTTTTGTTTTTGAGGAGGCTTTACTAGTAGGGAGAATGTAGAAAATAAGAAAAAAAATTATTGTATTTAAGTTATGGGACAAAATAATAGAAAATGGGACACCAAATGGGACACTATATGGGATAGATGATCCGGACTCGGATTGATATGGGTGGCGTGGCATGGCAGTAAGTTGATGCGGATGACAACAATTTTTGATTGTTTCTACATGTATTTTTTACAGGCACTATTAAATTCTTGTAATTTTTTTTGGATCTCAAAATGGGCAAACTAGGATGGTATTGGGAACAGATTTCGCGGATATTAGGGCAGTGATGAGGCAAGAGAAGGGATTCACACGGAAGATGAAGCAAGGTTAGTTTTTAGTGTATACTCGTTGGGGAAGGGATCGGGACAATAATTTCCCCCACATGGGTGATGGGGCGAGAATGAGGATGACATTTTTTTAACTGAAAGGGATGTGAAGAGACCAACCCCTGCACTTGCCCCGCTTCATTGACTTCCCTAGGTGGAAGTTTTCTCTTACTGTCACATTTTCTACGATTTCTTGGGCTCTTACCACTAGTCGATTTCGTGCACTTGAATAGTGCTCAATTAAGGTATCATTTATCTACCAATAAAACTAGTAAAATGAACTGAAATAACTGCCAAATACGTGGATAGCCATCTAAACTTCATATCACCGACATGTGTGTCCCACATTCTCCATTCACGTTTCTTAAACCCATATTTTAAGATTCCGTACCACCATGGTATCGGCACCTAACTAGTTACTTCCTTTATTAATGTAACTAAAATTATAACAACCTCAACACGACTCTAAGAGCTTGTTTGGTTCATATGGGAAATAACTTCTCATGGAAATTCATAATTCTTGAGAGGTTTTGTCCCTTCTCAATTTCCTAAAATTGGGCTAAATTGTTTAGTTGACACTATAGAGAACTGTACTTACTAGAAAATTCAATTCACCAAGGGAGGCTTGGTAAGCTATTTCCCATGCCTTGTGGAAATTTTCATTTCCTTGGCATTTCTAATTCTCATGCTTTCTTTAATTTTCTCTAACCAAATACAAACCCAAACCCATTTTGCCATTTCCTTGGAATTTATGCTTCCAAGGAAAATTTGCTCCAATCAAACAACACCTAAATAGAGGAAACAAAGTCTTAACGCAATCCCCCTTTGCCGATTCAGCATACCAAACTCTTCCTTAGTCGTTTCCAAGTCTAAAACAAAAGGCTTTAGCTTATTTACTAACCATGACATATACATTCTCAAATTTTCTTTGCAAGCAAACATTAGTGTAAAGATTTGCTATACATATATATTTAAAGCCCACACTGCAGCTGGAAAACAATAAACTAGAAGCATCTGCTCCAAAAAAACGAAATTAATAATAATTACAACATCCACATTAAGCGCTTATGGCTTAAAATACACCAAATACAAGGGCACGCAAGGCGCTCAGTAAATAATACGAATTAGAAGAACAAATCAAGATTTGCTATTTCCACAAAAAGGAGATCATCGCACCAGTAATGTCAAGAACTATTTCTTTTCAGTAGTCACCCCAACAACTACGTTACTGACCTGCAAAAGTTAAACATTTGGCAAAATCAGCTCTTGCTCAAAAATATCTATAGATAGAACGTACTTGACAAGAGCATATAAACTTACCAATTTACCACTTCCATCAAAAGACATCGGATTCTCCACAACTACAGTTTGACTTTGGGGGTGTGGGATGGACTGCATCACACGAAAAAGGCAATGCCATTTGTGAGATAAACAGCGAATACAGACATGACGGGTAGCATGAGTACATTTTTACACACAGCAACAAAAGCCATCATAACGACAATGCTTTCGGAAAAGCAACTTATCCTTTCGGACAGTCTCAAACTCTCAAACTCAGAAATACAAAACTGACTGCTTAGTTGCATTTCTAGCACTTACAGCAGAAGGAGAAGATGAGGCAGCTACACCATTTTGTCTATGGATAGAACTTGGTACACTTCCATTTGCAGTCTGGAGAACACATCATTTAAAAGATTTTTAGTAAAAGGTATACATAATCTGAATCACCAAAATTACAGACGCACCAAACCATTCAGTACCTTTTCTAAGAGTGTTTGGTTGGTTTGTTCATTCAAATAAGAGAAACGGACTGGGGTTCAAAACCGATCCACAACCTAGATCTCTCTCTTCACGATTACCATTTTAAGCGATTTTCTTGGCTTTTCACAATCACCCATGACATTCAATGCAATTTGGTCATATTAGCCTTTTTCTATCACTCTCCCTACCGGGATTGATGATGGACAGAGAGACTTTTGTCACTTGGCTTTGTTTTCTTTCTTCTAAACAAGTTTATGGATGATGACTTGGTGCATGATGCATGGAGTTGAAGATGGCAATCACATGAAAAAATGGCATATTTAGTCAACATTAGCGCCATGTCTCCCCTCTGAAATTGGTGAAATTGATCAATATTGGTTCTCTCTCTCTCTCTCTCTCACTCCCTCTCCTCTGATATTGGTCATAAATCATGGTTATGATGTTACTGGGAAAATGAGGTGGTTGCAGAATCAGGCAAATTGTAATTAACAGTACAGGATGCTTTTCCTGTTTCCCCCGTTCAACAGACTATAATTCAGCTGAGGGTAATTCTCTCCCTCCCTCTCCTCTGATATTGGAAAATGAGGTGGTTGCAGAATCAGGCAAATTGTAATTAACAGTACAGGATGCTTTTCCTGTTTCCCCCGTTCAACAGACTATAATTCAGCTGAGGGTGGAGGGTTAACAAATCAAGGGTGTCAGACTGTCAGTACCTTAAAGAAATGGAACAATTGAAAAGAATCAAACATCAGAAAATGGAAATGATCTTTTCATTCTGTTACTAGCAGCATAAATTCTTTCAACTAAACAGGTTCTACTAGTCAAATAAAGTCCAATCCCAACTTCAAAAAAAAAAAAATCAGTGAAACCAACCCCTAAGGGCCAGTTCTTCCCAGCTTATTTTCAATTCAGTTCAGGACAATACTTTTACTCTCACATATCCTCTATTCATTTCATTTCAGTTATTTTATGCCGAAGAGAACATGCCCTAAGTGGGGAGAAGAAAAGCACAAAACACTAAACAAAACACCTAACGAAAACAAAGACCTTAGAGAAATAATGAACTTACTCCGACATTTGTGATATACTGACAAACCGCACATTTGACTGATGGAGCTCCATAAGGATACATTAGTGTCATCTGGCAGCTTCCACAACGCAGTGTGGCAACCTGGTTTGATACTACTCATGACCACAAAAGAAAAGTAATACAGAGAAAATTAGCAAAGGAAAATTCCATATTTAGTTAATATTATCTCGAAAAACTAGTCAATGTACAAAAGTCCAAAATCAATGAAGTGTGCTAATCAAAGTTAAAAATAAATAAAAAAAAAGGCCAAAAATTTCAGGGCACAAATCAACCTAAACTAGAAAAAGATCATATACAAATCTCTAAAGCATAAAAAACCATTCAAAATGTGATGAACTATAACACATCTCATATAGAAAATGGAAGTCAAACTGTCCAAGACTACCCTGAATATAAGTCAGGACATAGATATTGAAGTGAACGAAGTCTTAATCAAACAAAGTGGCCTGAGAATATGTTGCATTCTGCTTGTTACAATGCTCCAGTCTCCAATTTACAAACACACTGAGTCATTTCCAACTTATTTTAGACAAAGAAAAGGGTATACCAATAAACTGTTTTTTTCCTTCGCATTAAGGAACATAGAATATCACAAACTTTTTCACATTGCTCAAACAAGTATGAGAATGAAGAAATTTGACAAGGATTAAGTTGCTTCATCTTCTACTGAAGTAAGCAATGGCACTCACTCTTCCACACATTCAACAAATGCGTAAGACACAGGATAGCATGTTTTCCCAAAATTTCAAGGATTACTAGATTAGACCAAAAAAGTATCCTCCCCTGATAACTACAGATTTGTAAGATCTAAAGCAGTGCAGCATAAAAATCATAGTGCTTCAAGAAACAAAGAAGTAGTTTTAAATAATATTGTACTAGTACAAGTAATGGTGTACTCCCTCCGTCCCCCAAAGCATTTCCCATTAGTTTCCTGTGTATTTGGGAAAAAAAGGGGGAAGGAAAAGAAGGGGAAGGAAAAGAAAGGGAGGGGAGAGAAGAAGAATGAATTTTCCTTCTAAATCTCCCCATTGTTGGAGGGAGGAATTTCTACTAATTAATCCTTCCATTTCTCTCCCCTCCAAATCCCTCATCCCCATCACTTGGTATCCAAACAATAGATTTATGCCATCTCCCTTCCCCTCCCATCCCCTTCCTTCCTTCCTATCACTTGTTAAGGAGGGACGTTGGTATGCGCCTAACTTTTCATTTTATAATTGAAAAGTAAGATAGTGGGTATTTTTTAGAATTATCTATTAAGGAGAAAGA
Organism: Patellifolia procumbens; assembly: GCA_947645195.1. Taxonomy (NCBI): domain Eukaryota; kingdom Viridiplantae; phylum Streptophyta; class Magnoliopsida; order Caryophyllales; family Amaranthaceae; genus Patellifolia; species Patellifolia procumbens. The sequence goes on from CANSGD010000837.1 coordinate 42,900, forward strand.
GAGTGGGGTCAAATGCTTTTTGTACAAAAAAAATATAATATTTGGTGGACCATACGGAAATAAAGAAATGGGAAAAGTAATTACGACAAACAACAATGGAATCGTTTTGGGGGACGGAGGGAACATGCTTACGGTTCAAAAAAAGACACGTTATTTTTTACAATTAGATGAAATTACTTAATAAAATTAGTATACGGTGGTATAAAGTCTAACAGCAGACTCCTCCAACTGCTGACCTAACACATCAACTATAGGTGGTAACAAGATTGCACCCTGTCGGAATAACATAAGTTGTCGTGTCACATGTCTCATACTCCCATACCCACATCGAGCACAATATTCCAACTAACAGACAAACAAAGATTGCTTTATTCTTTGCTTCTTCGGCTTCTGCTTTTTCTATTGTATGCTTTGTGGGCTGACGTTATTTTAAAAGAAGAAAAAAACATCAGTGAGGACAATTAAGAGGGTTCTTTCTGTCAGCATTAAGTGAACATAAGTGGGGTATTGCATTTGATTGCTTGGGATTAAGTGTAGATTCATATTGGCTGGAAATACGTGAAAACACAGTAATTCTAACAAGAACCAATTTCATCACGAGGACCACAACCAATAAATCACTCTGTCAGTTTTAGAAGTCTGAACTATGAACACTTCTAAAATAATTGTTTATACTTCCTCCGTTCTTAAATAGATGCAATTATTGTGTGAAATAAATTCTAACAAGAACCAATTTCATCATGAGAGCCACAACCAATAAATCACTCGGTGTCAGTTTTAAAAGTCTGAACTATGAACACTTCTAAAATAATTACTTATACTTCCTCTGTTCTTGAATAGATGCAACACCTTAACTTACATTATTCACAAGCTTTTTTTGACCCTTGCTTCTTGTTTGTACACAAGAAAGTATATAGTGAGATGGAATTTTGTTAAATTCTTCTTAGTATATATATTCAAGACATTTGCTTTTTGTTAATTTAAGGGAGATTCTCATTGGTGGCCCAATACATTTACGTTTGGTTTTGGTAGCCAAAAGAAATTCTTATTGTCATTGGTGGCCCTTTGCTTATGTTTTTTGTTTTTTTATAACCTTACTTCTTTTAAAAAATCATTTTAAAAACCAGATTTAGATTTTAAAATAATACTCCCTCCGTAACGTAATACTTGTAACAAATGGACTATGGGAAATCCTAGGCAAAATTTGTTAATGATAGATAAAAGTGTTGTTTGGTAAAAGTATGAGAGAGAAATGACATGTGATTAGGAGAAAAAGTAGGAATAGAAAGAAAAAACAAAAACAAGTATATAAGAGGTGGGGAACATAGGTAATTTAATGTGAAAATCTTTACCTTAAGAAGAAAATAGATAAATTGTTGCAAGTAATATGTTACACCTACTTTTGGAAAATGTTGCAAGTAATATGTTACACCTACTTTTGGAAAATGTTGCAAGTAATATGTTACACCTACTTTTGGAAAATGTTGCAAGTAATATGTTACGGAGGGAGTATAATAATTTTTGATAAATACAATTGGAAGTGAAACAAAATACCTTCCCCTCCCCGTGCCAGCAACCCCCCGACCCCACACACAGCCACCGCCATCCACCAGACCACAAACCGCACCCCTCAGCCACCGCATCCAGCCCCCCTACTCCGCTCCCCCCCCCAACCCCACTAACAACCCTCCTGGGCAACACCCAATACTCCCTCATCCCCGAATTTATCCCCCCACCCCAAATACACCTTACCACCCCCTGAATCCACCTTCCTCACCAGGAAAAACACCCCTAAACCACCAAATCCCCCTCGCCCATTACTATAATCACCACCATAAAACTGAAATTTCACATCTGCCCCAAAATGCCCCCAAAAGCCACACAGCTACAAAACCGCCCAAGAGCCACCTACTTTGGCCTTGGGGGTGCTTTTCAGGGAGGGAGGTAGATTGCGATGGGGCTCAGTAGGGCATGGTTGGGGGCTGGGGGCCGGGGCGGTGGCTGTGTGTGGGGTTAGGGGAAGGGGGGTTGCCAACAAGGTGGAGGAGAGGGGAGAGTTTTTTTGTCTCTTTTAAACTTACTATACTATTTTAAAATCTAAATTAGGTTTTAAAATGAATTTTTAAAAGAAATAAGGTTATAGAAAACACAAGAAAGAAAGTAAAGGGCCACGAATGACAATAAGAATTTCTTTGGGCTACCAAAACAAAACGGCAAAAGTATAGGGCCACCAGTGAGAATTTCCCTTGATTTTATTGATCCTTAGATATATGCTCAGAATGTTGCATTGGCAATCGCGAAAAGCAAAGTGTTGCATTTATTCAAGAACACGAAGTATAATTTTGTTTAAAAAAAAAGTTAAAAGTGTTTCATAAGAAAAAGAAAGCAGATAGTGTAGAATGAAAACCAATGCATAATTGATTGGTCTTTTTCCGTTTAGAAGAGCATTCAGATTCTTACTAAAACATACAACAAGCTTCCTTCAGTAATGAACTTTGTAAGGATTAAAACTACAAAACGGAGCACTCCTATGAACCATTTTGGTCCGTCCAAAATAAACTTAGTTACATAAAACAAGTGGATTGGCAATTTGACTCCAGTTTCAATTATCACTTGCTCTCTTATCCATCATAACCCCTTCTCTCTCACATATCATAATTCTGATACATCCCTAATTCCCTTTTATCTTTACAGAAATATATTTTTCAGATTCATATCTAACATGCAATTGCACACCCCTTTAACATTTCCTTAATCTTTTGTAGCCTATCCTAAAAAATGATCAGGAATGGTGGGAATTTAATTCTTTCAATTATACCTTGTACTGTTAGCACAATCAACTTACACATGAGTGTAGATAACAGTACATGAAGAAAGTTAGCATGTCGGAGTAATAGTGCTTGACCGTTTCTCACCTTTTACAGCAAAATGCTCATGTAGAAAGAATTCTTTTGAAGTAAGGACCTCATGTCAATCAACCATTACGGCGCCATATACGATAAAAGGATGGATGGCCTAGGATTGAGCTTACATGCTCCTTTATAAATGATAGCATTATAAAATGATGTTTTCGACACTAGTTAGACTACATGCAAGAGTAACCTTTCCAATTCCGGTCAATAGTAGTACTGAAGTCCAATATAACCACACACTACATAATTAGACAACGAGATTGACAAACTTAAATCAGGTCCTATTATTGGATACTTAACACAAAAACTTTGACGTGTTCCAAACAGCATGAGGTGGATTCCACATTTATAAAGAACAGCAGAGCCATGTACAGCCATCAGGAAACACTAGTTCTTTTATAATTTACGCACTTTAAATTCTTTTGGAAAAAATGGATGAAAAACATATCAACAAACGCAGAGGGCTTCTTATGCCCGGAGCGCCATGCGACACACAGTGACCACAACAATAAAACTAAATTAATTGAACCTTCAAATATATCGTTGAGCATGAATACTCGGGGAGCTCATGTAGGACCTAGCTTCAAATTTTCAGCAAGTTTCTTGCGAGATCCTTCACAGCCAGTATGGATATTTACAAGGAAACCATCCAGTTTCATACACGGGTTATAGAGCTTAATACCTGGTGGAGAATTCGAACTCGTCAGATTCACTGTGTGACAGCACAGGCACCTCACACTTGCTGCCCCCCGAGAGTACATGAGTAAGGTATGACAACACCCACATATGATCTGGTCCATTTCCAATCCTACAATGAAAGAATCCGTTAAGACATTTATGTAGACAAGAAAATAGAGAGTAAGGAACAGACCAATAAAGAGAATGCTGTGCAAGGCCATGAGTCTAGAAGTTAGGTTTTGTTTTTTTCAGCTTTTTGTCCCTTATGTGAGCCTATTAGCCCAAATCTGATCTTATATGAGCATACTGACCTGATGAGAAGTTATAAGGTTTCATCTTGAAACCTATCCCATCCCTCACACATACTCATTTAGGAACAAAAATAGGCCTACGGCATCATTATGAAACCCTCATCACCATGCCTTAAAACAATACACCATCTCAACAGTATAACCAAAGCAGAATAGTTCAGATAACTAAAGAGATGAAATGATAGATATCAGTCATATCACTATGGGAGATAATATATTGACTCGCCACACGGCCTCTCCAATTTGCTCCTTTCTTACTTTGCTTTTACCAAGATCGTTTACTGTCAAAACGACACTCGCGTCAAATATACTTTTTGATTGACAACACTTCAACATGAGATTGGAGAGGATTAACAAGCTTGATTTGTTGATGTCATAGTTCCATGTATGGCCATATAACAGTCTTAAACATACACATATCCACAACATTCACATTATGAGCATGACTTGCATGGCCCAATATTTAATTTGAATCTTCTTCTTCGAATCCAACTCAGATCTCCTCTCTCACATGCTTCTCAACAAAAGGCTGGGCACCTCGCCAGAGGTGGCCAGAGCCACGCACATCAGGCCCTGAGGTAAGACGCCTTGTCGATGGATGCATTCTGGTGTGCGCCTCTCTTCACCTAATGCCTAGGTGCGCCTTGGAAACTCTTTTGAAACTAAGTTGGCCATTACAACAATGGAGTAGCAGAATGGAGATTGGCGACAGAGACTAGTAGAGCAATTATTTTTATGACATTTCTACGAATTCCACCAACCAAAACAGCCATGAGAAGCTATACAGATTCGAATTCTGTATGTTCACGAAGAAGTATGACAGCTTTATAATATATATAACCATAATAAGCTCTTTAAATCCTCTGTTTGGACAAGGTACGGCTATACGAAACCTCATAAGATAATAGTCCAAAAACATCTTCCATGAATCTCATCTAAATTTGGTCAAACTATAATACTCTTGATTACAAAATATGAAATGAACGGATAAGTGGTTAAACTTAAAAAGATCTAGGATGGGGCAAGATAACAGATGATATATATGTGGGCTATGTTGGAGAGTAAATGACCTATAAGTGATTTTAATTGTGGAAAACATCTCATACTGATCTAGTTTCAATCCACTAAGAACTTTTTGGGAAAGTAAACACCGCACAAGCCACAAAATTAAAATAAAAGAAGAAAGGAGAAAGGGGGGGGGGGGGAACTTGCAAAACGAATGAATAACCCTCTTTACATAAAAAGAATAAGGGGTTGCCTTTTCCCACATTGACAATATACTACAATATATGTAATTCTTGACATGGATCCTTCTCCTTAATTTCTTGTTGCGGAAGAGTAATATGAAGATTTCAACATTACTTATAAAATGTATAGGGTTTTATACTTTTAAAAAAGCGTCCAACAATATTGATCGGCTAGACTAAGTCGTCGTTGAAGTTAATATTTGAACTTTGTATTCGCCAAACCATGAATGATAATATCTATACAGCTGGCAAAAAGAGATTTTTCAGGCTACGTCTTCCTGAAAGATGATACCATTCCGACCTATGATGACTTTACTCTTGCAAGAACGTGTGGTAAAAATATGTACTAGAGAGGTCAAAATATGAACAAGGCCAACTTGTAATTAAGAGTGACAAATTGTTAAACATAATTATACACATGGATTCTGAATATATTATTCTTCATGGCGATAGACAAATAACTGAGGAAGAAAAGCCAGTCGATCAGATAAAAAAGACGACAAAAAAGGTAGCTAAGGAACATAGAGCCTAACTAACACCAGGTAGCTGAAACAAGGTGAAGAAGTAGATGGACAAAGTAAATGTTGGGATCTTCTAAGAATCAAAGGTTTGGTCAAGTGTCTTTAAAAATACCAAAAAAATGGAGATGATGAATTTTAACTGAGCTACTCTATCACGCCTGGCCATTGAGTTGTAACCGTGTAAGAATTAAGGAGCCAATATATACATTTTGTGATAGAAATTTATTGCAGACTTCACGTGGTTCAGTGGTTTAATCACTGCCACATTAAAATCTAAATGCCCACTAGTTGCGGGTTCAAGGCCCTTGACTACTCAGACTTTCTTCTTTGCTTCTACTCTTAGCAATTTTGTTATTCTAATTATCTTTTATCTCTATCATTAGAAATGTTATACTTCAATTACTCCTCCGTTTAGTTTTGCTTCTATACTTGTTTTTAGCAATTTTTTTATTCTTCACTTTTATTATACAGTATATCTTTTGAAATGTACTCTAATAAGTTGACTATTTATTTTGGCAGCCTGTAAGTTGGCTCTCTAAAGGCATGATATAAAATAATTATGAAATTAGATTACTTGCAGAAATTTGAAATTATTTCACACACTAAGTATTCATTAAGAAGTTTGATATATAATGAAAAAAGTGATGATTGTCTTAAACACGATTAAAAATTTGAGATATAGAAGTACTTCATAATTGTATATTTTGACAATTATATCTAGCTTTGAGGCCACAAAATCTTGTTTTAACACAGGGCCCCAAAATGTATGTTCACTGGTTTCGCAATCCATAGAAATGGATGTCGGTGAGAGGATGCATTACGAACTCAGCTACGTCAAGCTCCCTTGCATTACGGTATAAAAGAAAAAGGTTTTCCGGGAGAATAAAAAGACACCTAGATAAAAAGCAGATAGAGAGAGCATTGAAACACATAGAAAGGAAGCACAAACTTAAGCAATGATGGGTATGGGGGTACCAAAAATGAAGAAAGAGAAGATAAAAACATACATTTACCTGTAGATTGGACAGGAGTAACTGTGTTACAGACGGCACAACGGACATTAGGTGCTCCTCTAGGATACAGGAGGATAGTTCTACAACCGTTGCACACAAGCTGACTCTGCATTTTTAGTTGCTGCATTTCATGATCAAAACCCCCAACTCAAATACATTTTCATACACTTTATTAGACAAAATTAAACTAAAATATAGCTAACTTACACATTTTCAATAAATAAAAAAAATCAACAAGATTCATACCTCTGTAGTATTCGATTCAGGTAATTCACAGCCTCAATTAAACCACCCTTTTCGTAATGGCTGCAATAATAAAAGGAGTCAGTCATCTCAAAAGTCATAATTGAATTCCGACCTAATTAATATGACTTTTACGAAATCAACCAGATCGTTTTCACAAATAAAATAGAAATAGTTGAGGTACAATTTTGGGCTCAAGTTCGCAATCAGCGGAATCGAATTTCCTTTGCCCCTTGATTGATTTGACAATCCAATTGCGGAATTAATTTAGTTGAAAGTTGAAACTTCTTGGAAATCCTGGGATTGGATTTCCAAGAAGTGAGAACAAAAAGGAGACAGGGATGACGTAAACGCTGTGCGAAATTTTGGGTGGAATTGTGATGAGAGATTGTAATTTGTATAAAGGAGCTTCAATTTCAATTCAAGGATGCTGAATTGAATTTGTTTCCTCTCAGACAGCCAAGGATTATGTCGTTGAACGAAAAGCGGAGAATTTAGGAAGTTTCCGGATAACAGTTTTACGGATTCCTTACGTCACGCTCCTACTTGGGCTACTCTTGTATTTTTGTTTAAAAATGAGTGGCAAAATTTTATTTTTTTTAAGAGGCAGGGATAACATTGGGTAACCATTTCATTAAGGAAAAATTGATATTAAAAGTATGAATTATACTCGATTTTCTGTTGAAGGACTCACCTATTAATTATTGTTGGAAGGTACTAACTATCGATAATGCTTGATTCTATAGGTCTTTGTGACCAGGTAATTTGAAGCAGCGGGTCAAAGTGCATGTGATTATTTTAAGAATTTTCACGCACGCATTTTAGAGCGACTATTTCAACTTTTTCGGGTGAAGACAACGATTTTTTGAAAAACAGACATCATTATTCTCTCTTTCAGGGCTCCAATTTCGAGAATCTAACGGATGCCAATAAGTCGGATTTTCGGGCACGCATTTCAAGGCGGCCTTTGCGGGTCGAAGACGACGTTTTTTCAATAAACAGACACCGCTACGCACCCTTAAAGGACACAAATTTCGATAATCTCTACAAAACAGGTACTTACAATACATATATTCGGGTACACACTTCAAGGCAACTTGTTCCAGCATGATACAACATTTAAACGGACAACGGTATGCACCCTTTATGTGCACAAATTTCGAGAACCCCTACAAAACGGGTCCTTTTAAGTCGGGTTTTCAAGCACATAATTTAAGACGGCTTTTAAGGCGGAATACGACGTTTTTTCGAAAAACGGACAACACTATGGACCCTATATGGGCACAAATTTCGATAATACCTACAAAACGGGTACCAATAAGACGGGTTTTGAGGCACATAAATGGCCTACAAAGTCAAAAAAAGTCGCCTTGAAATGCATGCTTGAAAACCCGGCTTATTGGTAACCGTTTTGTAGGTATTATCAAAATTCATGCTCATAAAGGGTCAATAGCGTTGTCCGTTTTGCGAAAAAACGTCGTATCGGCCCAAAAAAGTCGTCTTGAATTGCGTGCCCAATACTCGCCTTATAAGTACCCGTTTTGTAGATATTCTCGAAATTTGTGTCCTTAAAGGGTGCATATCGTTGTCCTTTTTTCGAAAAAATATCGTATCAGGCTCGAAAAAGTTGTCTTGAAGTGTGTGCTCAAATATCCGTATTGTAAGTACTTGTTTTGTAGTGATTATCGATATTCGCACCCTCTAAGGGTGCGTAGCGGTGTCTATTTTTCGAAAAAAAAACAATGTTTTCGGCCCGAAAGGCAGTCTGAAGTGCGTGCCCGAAAAACCGACTTATTGGTACCCCTTGTTTAGGGCTTCTAGAGATTGGACCCCTAAAAGAGTGAACGATGATGTCCATTTTTCGAAAAAATATTGCCTTCACCCCGAAAAAGATGAAATAATCGGCTTGAAATGCGTGCCTGAAAACCCTTAATATAATCACATGCACTTTGACCAACTGTTTCAAGTGACGAGCTCACAAGGACCTATAAAATCAAGCATGATCTATAGTTGGTATCTTCCAGTAATAATCAATAGGTGAACCCTTTAAAAGAAGATCGAGCATAGTTCGTACCTTTAATGTCAATTTTTCCTTTTATTAAATGCAAAATCTAAATTATTTAAAAGAGAAAACTAATAAAGTTTATAATTTTGAACATCACACTCTTAGGCTTTTTGAGTTATACTATATCCTTATTTGGACCGATAGTCGGCGACTCTGTTGGCTTCTCGGAATATGTGCGTTATTGTCGTTGATAAAAAAAATGTTTGATGTCGTCAATGAAAGTCTGGATACACCATGGAGTGTCGTATTCTCCTTTCAAGATGTTGATAACTAGTAAATTTTAAAATCAGCACTTCTTGGAAGATCCAAACATAAGCACCTACAAGATTGTTTATTAAACAAAAGGAGTTAAGTAAAATTTTAAATTATAAAAAGTAAAATTTTAAATTATATATAAAAAAAAATCATCACATAACACTAACACATCAAAGAACAAAAAAATTGCTCAAAATAAACAAACAAACCATTTTCATTCAAAATAACACTACTTCAAACAATAAAAAACTATTTTCATTCCAAAAGAACCAAGGATTGTTGTGCGCCATTAAGATATGTTAAAAATGGTTGGAAAAAAAGAGGAAGGAGAAAGGAACTTTATTGACGACAAAGAGAGAGAGAATAACAGAAGAATATGAAAAGAAGATGAAAATGAAAGCACAAAGTTGCTTACGGAGTATTATAATGGATTAAAAAAATATGGAAGAGCAAAAAATATTATTGTTGCTTGGGTAAATGTGACTAAAAAAAGTGCAAACTAATCACTCATCATTGATTGAAAGTAGATGACAACAAAGTTAACGGGACTTACATTATAGTGAGCAAAGTGCAATTTTTGCAACTTAGGTGAGCAAACTGCAACTTTATCCAAAGTTGAGTACCCAAGTTTACACTTAACTCAATAAAACACTCATATTTATAGAGGGCAATGAGATCATTAAGAACCGATAGAATATGATAAATATTCTTATTAGTTGTACATATCTTTCATGTATCCTTGTATATCTCCTTGATAGTTTGTTACCTAATTTCTAGGATTGCCTACTCTTGTATAAATACACTTTTGTATAATCAGTTTGATTAAGGGAAATATTATTTCTAATATGGTAATCAGGGCCTAGGTTTTATTTTTCCTCTCCTAACCTAGCTGCCCAACGTCCTCCTTCTTCCCCAACGTCCCCTTGCTCGTTCGTGCTAATGGCTGCCGAACCGAAGCCCTCCCATCATTCTGCCCTCTCTCTTAATATCAAACAACATCTTCCTCTCACTCTTGACATGGAAAAAAATCATTACTCTTCCTGGGCCGAGCTTTTCAAAATTACCGCTCGCGCCAATAAAGTGCTTGATCATATCATCCCGCCCGAGGACAAACCTGACATCAAGGACAAAGAACTATGGGGACGCCTTGATGTCGTGGTCCTTTAATGGATCTATTGAACTATACATGAGGACCTTATGCTCACGATTCTTGAACCCGATTCCACGGCCCAACAAGCGTGGGAACGACTTCGTGACATCTTCCAAGATAACAAGCACTCACGTGCCGTTTACTTGAAAAATAAATTTTCTAATACTCATCTCGACAATTTCAAGAACGTCTCTGCTTATTGTCAACGGTTGAAGATGCTCTCCGATCAACTCGCCGGCGTTGGCTCCTCGGAGTCCAACCAACGCTTGGTGCTTCAACTCGTCGCCGGTCTCACCGACATATTTGACAACGTGGCATCGCTCATTCAACAAAGCGATCCTTTGCCACCGTTTTACAAAGACCGCTCGATGCTCACCTTGGAGGAATACCGCAAAGCACAACAACTTGGTTCCTCCTCTAATGCCTTGCTCGCCTCATCGGACTCCCCTCATAGCGATTCTGCCGATGAAGTCACCGAGGCTACGCCACCAAATCAGCAGCGACACCACTCTGCATCATCCTCTCACGGCCGTGGTCGAGGTGGTCGTGGCGGGAAAAACAGTGGCGGCAGGGGTCGTGGCCGCGAACGACAACAACACCACCCCCCTGCCCAGCATCAGCAGCCCCGTTATGGGCCTCCTTATGGCTATTACTATGGACCGCCAGCATATCCTTACTCTCAGCATCATGCATACGGGCCTCCTCTACATTGGGCCCCCCCACCTGGCCCATGCCCGTACCCCACTACCCAACAGCGCCCACCTCAACGGCCTGCACACTCGCCTGGCATCCTTGAACCGAGACCAGTTCATGCTTATGCAGCCGCGTCCGAGCCCACATACGACTGCACCGACATTGATTTTGCTATGCATACCATGATGCTTAACCCCCTGATGAAAATTGGTACATGGAAACCGGTGCATCATCCCATATGACGTATGATTCAGGTACTCTCTCGTCTTATTTTAATTCTAGCATTACTAAAAATATTCTTGTTGGTAATGGCAATACTATTCCTGTTCATGGTCATGGTAGCACTATTATTCCTTGTCACTCTCATTCCTGTACCCCCATAACCCTTAAACACGTCCTTCAGGCTCCCCAAATAATTAAAAATCTTATCTCTGTGCGAAAATTCACTACTGACAATCTTGTTTCTGTGGAATTTGAACCCTTTGGTTTCCATGTGAAGGACCTCCGGACGGGGACTATTATTGTGAGATGTGATAGCACTGGAGATCTCTATCCTCTTTCTTTCATCACTCCTCCTTCTGCTCAACCTTTTGCTGCTCTCTCCACCACCAATTGGCACAATCTTCTAGGACATCCTGGAGCTCCTGTCTTTAATTCTCTTAAGTGTAGAAACTTTATTTCATGTAATACAAGTGGTGTTTGTATTTGCCATAGTTGTCAACTTGGAAAACATATCAAATTGCCCTTCTATTCTTCTAATAATACTACTGTTTTGCCCTTTGATATTGTGCATAGTGATCTTTGGACCTCTCCCACCTTGAGTTCCTCTGGTCATCGATATTATATCTTGTTTTTGGATGATTACACAAATTTTCTTTGGACTTTTCCCCTCACAAATGAATCACAAGTCTTATCTACGTTCATTACTTTTCGCGAATATATTCATACTCAATTTGAACGTAAAATAAAAAGTTACCAATGTGATAATGGACGTGAATTTGATAATACTCCCTTCCAAAAACAATGTGCGCAACATGGCATGTATTTTCGTCTCTCTTGTCCCTACACCTCCTCTCAAAATGGTAAAGCGGAACGAAAGATTCGTACTATCAATAACACCGTCCTCACCCTTCTTCTCCATGCCTCTATTCCCCCCTCTTTTTCGCCTCACCCTCCAAATGGCCACCTACCTGCATAACATCCTTCCTAGCAAGGTACTCTCCTTCTCTTCTCCCACACAAATCCTCTATCACCGCTCTCCTTCTTATTCTCACCTTCGCACATTTGGGTGTTTATGCTACCCTCATCTCCCCTCATCCTCTATTAACAAACTCCAAGCTCGCACCACTCCTTGTGTTTTTCTTGGTTTTCCTTCCAATCATCGTGGGTACAAATGTTATGATATTATCTTTATAAAGATCTACATATCATGGCATGTTACTTTCAATGAGACCATCTTCCCCTTTGCCACAATTCACTCCCCACAATCCATCTCCTACCACTTTTTAGATTCCCCCTTCGGCCCCTATTCCACTTCCGCTCAATCTCCCTTCCATTGGGCCCAACCTAATCACTTTAGATGCTTCATCCTCTCATCCCATTGGGGCCAGCCCCATCCTATCCACTGCCACACCCAACTCCTCTCCTCTCATTTCCCCGACCCATTAGCACACCAACCTCCCCAAATACATCAATCTCCCTCTCAGGCCCACACTCCAACTCCCTTTGCCCCTGACCCATCTCCAATCCAGCCCACACACTCTGCCCTGTCTCCAACCCAACCCCCACTTGCTGCCCCCCTCCGCCCTCACCCATTCCATTTCCGTCCCTAGCCCAACTCCCTCACTTTCCCTCTCTCACTGTTGCCCCGCTAGCCCATTCCCCACCGGCCCGCCCAGCTCGCCCTCCCCCTCCACCTTGACCTCCACCCAAACCCACCTCTCAGATTCGCACATGGGCCTCAAATGGGATTTTTAAACCCAAAAAGCCCGTAAACCTCTCGGCCACCACTACTTCTCCCTCTCCTATTCCCACCTCCCTTTTAGATGCTATTCATGATCCGAACTGGAAAGTAGCCATGACTGACGAATTTAATGCTTTAATTAAAAAATGAGACTTGGGAGCTTGTTCCCCGTCCCACTGATGTGAATATTGTTCGTTGTATGTGGCTCTTCAAACATAAATTTGGCTCTGACGGTTCTCTTGAGCGGCACAAAGCTCGTCTTGTTGCTAATGGCAGGTCTCAGGAGGTCGGCATTGATTGTGAGGAAACATTTAGTCCTGTGGTCAAACCTACCACCATCCGGACCGTCCTTTCTCTAGCTCTTCGTAAGTCTTGGTCCATCCATCAACTTGATGTTAAAAATGCCTTTCTCCATGATCATCTGCAGGAAACAGTTTATATGCATCAGCCGCCTAGCTTTCGTGATCGCACTCACCCTAAATATGTGTGTCGTCTCCGTAAGTCTCTCTATGGGCTCAAACAAGCCCCTCATGATTGGTACTAGTGGTTTGCCACATATCTCTCTTCTTTTTGGGTTTCATCACAGTCAGTCTGATCACTCTTTGTTAGTCTATCATCATGGCTCTAATGTTGCTTACTTACTATTATACGTGGATGATATTATTTTGATTGCCTCTTCGAACAACCTACGCACCACTATTATGTCTCGGTTAATGTTGAATTTGCTATGATTGATTTGGGTCCTTTGAGTTATTTTCTTGGCATTGCAGCCACTAAATCTGCAGGTGGTTTGTTTCTCTCTCATCGGAAGTACGCCGAGGAGATTTTGGCTCGTGCCAACATGTCCTCCTGCAAACCCTCGGCTACCCCTGTTGATACTAAGGCCAAGCTCAGCGCCTCGTCTGGGCCATCAGTAGCTGATCCTTCTCTATATCGAAGTCTGGCTGGTGCCCTTCAGTACTTGACTTTCACCAGACCTGATCTCACTTATGCAGTTCAGCAGATCTGCCTCTCCATGCATGATCCCCGCGACTCTTATTTACATGCGCTCAAACTTATTCTTCGATACGTCCAGGGCACCTTACATTTGGGCATGCATCTCTACTCATCTCTTACACTGATGCTGATTGGGGCGGTTGTCCAGAAACTCGCCGCTCCACCTCGGGTTATTGCGTCTTCCTTGGCGATAATCTCATTTCTTGGTCGTCTAAGCGGCAAGCTACCTTATCTCGCTCCAGTGCTGAATCAGAATATCGTGGCGTGGCCAATGTAGTTGCCGAAGTGTTGGCTACTTAATCTTCTCATAGAGCACCAGTATCCTGTACGTCGAGCTGCGCTTGTTTATTGCGATTAGGTTAGTGCAGTTTACCTCTCTGGTAATCCTGTTCAGCATCAGCGCACTAAGCATATTGAGATGGACATTCATTTTGTACGGGAAAAGGTCGCCAAAGGTCTTGTTCGTGTGCTTCATGTACCATCCCATTACCAGTATGCTGACATCTTCACCAAAGGACTTCCACGACCTCTCTTTGTGGAATTTCGATCCAGTCTCAATGTCCTCCCTAATCCCGCTTCAACTGCGGGGGTGTGATAGAATATGATAAATATTCTTGTTAGTTGTACATATCTTTTATGTATCCTTGTATATTTCCTTGATAGTTTGTTACCTAATTTGTAGGATTGCCTACTCTTGCATAAATACACTTTTGTACAATCAGTTTGATTAAGGGAAACATTATTTCTAATAAGAACGTAAAAATTCAACCTCTCGCACAAAATTGATGAAACCATCAAGTCCGTACCAAAAGGATATCCGATGCCCAGGCTATGAAAACATCAAGAGTTTTTAATACTCAAACTCATAAATAACACCGGTGTAACCGTGAAGTCGGTCTCCAAGGAAATGCTTGGCCTGTGCTAACTCCACTCTCAGTCCATGAGAATTCATAAACTCAAAGGTAATAAACTAATCATCCCGGGGCGACTGATGAGTGATAGTGTGTTATTAGGCCATGAGCTTACTCATTGTATGAACCATAAGCGCAATGGTCAAGACTCATATGCTGCCCTTAAAATTGATTTAAATAAGGCCTACGACAGGGTTCGATGGGATTTCTTTACTGCTACACTCAGAAGTATGCACTTCCCGGCTATTTGGATTGGATGGGTTATGTAATGTGTCCAGACTGTGTCCTTCTCTATTCTGGTAAATGGTGTTCCTACTACCCCTTTTCAGCCGGAGGCAGGACTAACGCAAGGTGATCCTTTGTCACCATACCTTTTCCTTTTATGCATGGAAGTTTTGGGACGCATGCTTACACATGATAAAAAAGCTGGCCACATTAATGGTATCAAGATTAGTAGGAATGCTCCTTCTATTTCGCATCTCTTCTTTGCTGATGATGCACTTCTCTTTTTCCGTGCTACTCAAGCCTCTTGTCGACATATTCGTACCTTTTTGGATAATTTCTGTGCCTTTTCGGGTGAAATGGTAGGCTTGTCCAAGTCTTCTGTCAAGTTTAGTCGTAATACCTCTGAGCATTTTATCTCTCATTTGCGTCAGCCCCTTGATGTTCCCTCTGTTTCCGGATTCCCTACTTACCTAGGTTGTCCTTTGGAAGTAACAGGTAAGTCAGTTATTTTATTTTCCTTCCTTCAAGATCAGATACAGCAAAAGATCTCCTCTTGGAAGTTTGCTATGCTTTGTCAACTGGTCGGTTACTTCTTATTAATTATGTCCTTAGTATTATGTTTTCACACCTCATGTCGATTTTCCTATTACCTAAAACTGTTCTCAAAAAGGTAAGTTCATCCCTGTTACGTTTCTGGTGGGTTGGAGCTTCAGCAAAACGACCATTATACCTATGTAAGACTGAACTTCTGCAGTATCATCGATCCAGTGGTGGACTCGGCTTGCGTCATCTTACTATCTTAAACGAAGCCACTCTCTTGCTTATCCATCCTTGCTTATCGATGGGCTGGGTTATCTCATGTCATGTTCAAGCAGGGTCCCTCTCCTCAACTCTCTTGGGTAAGTGAACTTATGCTCCATCAAGGTGTGTGGAATGCTCCGTTAATCTGGCAATCCTTCACTTCTATTACTGCACGCCGCATTCTTGCCCTTCCCCTGCCTCCTTTACCACAAGATGATGAGCTTTTCTGGGCTTCCACCCCCAAAGGTGCATATACTATTAGTCGGGTTACTGGTGGCTACTATAGAAACATATAGTTCATCCACCATCTTCCTTTTTCTGGAGTGTATTATGGAAACAGAATCCCCTTGTTGGCAAACTTTTCTTTGGCGCCTTCTCCATAATGCACTTTCTACAAAAGACAATTTAAGAAAGAGATCTTTGAATATCTCTCCTGTGTGCCAACTTTGTCACCAAGCAGACGAAACTGCTATGCATCTTTTTCGTGACTGCATGATCACTACAAGGATATGGGCTGCCTCTTCTTTGGCATTCGTTCCATGGTCAGCCATATGGGGCTTTCGGATTGGATTAAAAGTTTTTTATATATATCTTGCTCGAAAACCTTTCCCAGAATGTCCTCTTATATATGTTCACCTTCGTTGCTGTGCTCTGGACTATTTGGTGTTATCGTAATGCAGTGATCTTTCATAATATACCAGTTTCGCCTACTCAGATGATCCAGCTCCTCCACCTACACATTCAACGATATCTTCCTTGTGTCACTGCGGTTGCCTCCTCACCCCCTTCCATAGGTAGACTTCCGCAACAGCATAGCTGATTTTAGATGGGCTTACCACCCATGGAACCTGATCTCCGATTGGTTGTAGATGATGCTTGGAAGCAACACAAGAATGGTAATAATACTGCAGTGGTTGGATGGTGACACAGTTGTTGCACGTGCCAAATATAAACCTAACTTAGCCTAGTATAGGGCAAGAAAGGGTCGAATCCACGAGGAAGCAAGGATTAATCAAGGTTTGAAAGCGATTTAGCGAGCTAAGCCTATTTTTAGTGGTTTTTGAGATTAATTGATTAACTAAGAAATTAAGAACGAATTAGCTAATAATTAAAGTAAATAATTGGGTTTAACAATAATAGGAAGACACTAGGGATAGGGGAATCACTAGTTAACCATTAGCTAACCTATTTATCAATCCAAGGAGATTCATTAGGGTCAACTAAGGGACTAAGTCACTCATATGTTTCCTAATTACTCTCTCGAGCTAATTAGGAGGACTTAATCAACCAATTTTACCTATTATCATGGTAAAATCAATCAATCAAGTAAATCCGCAACTCATAGCGATTCGATTAAGGTCCTAGGAAGCTAATCACCTATTCTCATGGTGAAGTCAACCTATTGACTAACCTAACGTCCATCAAAAGCTTCATCTCTCAATCCTTCACTTTTGATCCCCAAATCAAGTTCAAGTGGTGATCAAGCAATTAAACAAGCAAATAAATAGGCTAGACAACCTAACTTCACCTAAATCTAACCCCCAAGCTTGACTTTTAAGGTCAACTCATGATCACCTAGGTCATCCCCTTCCCCTAGCTAAGGAACTACTCTATAGCCATGAAAAAGGTAAAATAAAAAGTTTCAAATAACATTTGTGATTCAACAATGGTGAAAATCAACATAAATGAGCTAATCATCAACTAATCACTACTAAGCAAATGCTAAAACAAAATAAAGCAAGTAATAAAGCAAATAAAGAGAAGAGATAGAAGAAATACTCAAAGATAGATGAAAATCAATTGCAAAACTCCATTAAAATAACTTCCAAACCTTCAATTCACAATTCAAGATCTACTTTATCTCTCTAACATCTACTTCTCTCTCTAAAACTCTCTCTAATTAAGATCATTAATCATTCAGAAAATAAAGCATAATATTAAGATTATTACAAAATTGGTTTTATACCCCGTAGAAATAAGGGCAAAACCGTAAAAGACGAAACAAAAATAGGGAGCCTAGGCCCTGGAGCGCCCGCTCCAAGCTTGGAGCGCCCGCTCCTTGCAATATGGAGCGCCCGCTCCTGGCACGCTCCCAGGTCGCTCTAAGCCACTGTCGTCTTGTCTTCGTTTCTTGACCTATGGAGCGCCCATTCCTCCTCCTATGGAGCGCCCGCTCCCCTGTTTGGAGCCTCTTTCTTGCTTGTATATCTTCAAAACACTCCAAGCAAACATTAGATGGGGGAGGGGGGTATGCATATGCAAATGCAATAGCCTATATGGACCCTAACTATATGCAAATGAACTAAACTAAATGCTAAACATGAGATAATAAGAAATGATGAAAAAAGGAAAGAAAAGGAAACTAAATGGCCTAAAATGCATCTAAATGCCCTAAAACTAAATGCAAATAAGTGAACCTAAAGTCCACTTATCAAATTCCCCCAAGCTTGCCAATTGCTTGTCCTCAAGCAATTAACAATCTCAAGGAAACCTATGCAATAATAAAAACTAAGAAAGGCATCACGAAATCAAGGTCCTCGTCCTGATAGAGGTGTCAAGGCAATGGGAGATCTCGACCAACTTTTGAAGCTTATAGCCGTCCTTCGTTATCCACAAGTTAGGGGTCAAAGGAGTGGTCTAAGCTAGTGTGCAAAGAAAATGATCGTCCTAGAGGTCCCTCAACAATCACACAAGCCCTCATTATTCCTAAGTGAAACCTTTCCCTACAAAATGGAAAAACTCGCTCAACCTTGTACCAATCATGCCCCACAAGCTCACAAGATCCCCCAAGCTAGCATATTTATTCACTAGTTAACTTTTATTTTTTTTATTGCAAGGGCCCTAGACTACCTCCTTATGCGGTCTACCTCTCACTCGATAGTCATGTTTCTGAGGCACGGTACCGAGCACTCGGTATGAGACGCAATAAGAGGGTAAGGTAGCTCATACCAAAGGCATTGGAGCATCTCTAGAAGGCCAAAGCATGATTTTTTTTATAACTATAGGCTACTAGCCTTGTGGGCTCTTATGCACCACTTATTTGATCCAATTGGCCAAAAGGCTCTTTTACTTTTCATTTTTTCATTTTTTTGTGTTTTTTTTTGTTTCCTCTTTTTTAAAGGCTACTAGCCTTGCATTTTATTGAGCTAGAAGGGTTCTCAAGGTCGCTAAAGGGCTATCCAAGGTCAAAGGAGAGAGTAAAGACTTTTTATAGGGAAATAGAGACACTAATTCACGCTAAAGGCGAGTCTCGGACAATCGAGGGGTCTATCCGTACCAAGACCTAGGCATCCAAGCTTAAAACACCCCTAATACTCCTAACGAGCACATACGACACTCAAGCTAATTCACCCCTACTCGAAAGTCAAGTTCCCAACCTCTAACCTCTAAAGTCAAAACATAGAGTCATTCCTTAATTAGGTGATGCAAAAATCTTTTTTGGTGTTTTTGAAAAAAAATTAAAATCTTACATGCAAACTACCGAAGACAAGTCCTATATGCAATTCATAAGCTACATGCAAAACTATCATGATATGCAACTATACTACATGCAAGTCTAAGACCTAAAGAAGAGAAGAAGAAAATAAAAAGAAAAGTAAAGCAAAAAGATATATACAAGGAAACAAAAAGGGTAGAAAAAGGAGGAAGTCATATACAAGTAATAAACAAGGAAAAACAGTCAACCATGGTTCTTTCATCTAAATCCTCAAGGCAATGATCAATAAAGCACACTCTCCTATCATGCCCCGTAAACCCGACCTATCAATGCATCCTCTCTAACATGCGTACCCAAAAAGACACCCCAAACCCTCAAAAAGAAGCCACATCCCGCAAGCATAATCAAATAAAAACACCCCCCAAACAATCAAGGCACCGTCCTCGGTGCAATCATGCAAAACAAGTAAAGGGGGAGCGGGGCAAGAGAAACTAGTCCTCGTCCATGTGAGATGGACCTTCTTCCGAAGGGGGAGGTGGTGGCATGTCTCCCGAAGGGGGAGGGCGCGTCATCGAGCCGTAGAAAGCTAAGGGGGCGGGGCCATGAGGCTCCCAACCGCCCTTGTTGCCCGGCGGCCAAGCGCCGTAGGGGTGGGGATAGGCGGGATCACCCATGGGGTTGGAACCCTCGGGTGCTTGCCAATCATAGGGTGGGTCGCGGTGGGGCCAATACGGGTACGTGGGTTGGCGTTCATTCCATCCCGGTACCGGCCCATGTTGAGGAGGCCAATTTGGAAAGTTGACATAGGGGTTAACGTTTCCACTCTCCACGTGGTGATGATACATTGCATTAGTTTGTATCATCATTCCACTCAAGTCCTCTATCATACCTTGGATCGTATTCATCATACGATCTTGGTTGAGAGCAAGACTGTGATAGGCCCCCTCATAGTCAAAAGAGCAGGACGACACTGAGGCACGACAGCCGGAACTCGGCTCCTCGCAATGGAGAGGAGGAGCTAAGTTGCCGCGTGAGGCCTGGGCTTCCCCGACGGGGGGCTCATAAGGGATGAGAAAGATATCAGTATCCTCCCCGTCACGGTGACATGTGGTCACCTCCGGGTTTGGTAGGTAACAATGATGACGACCCCTTACCTTCCAAACGAACCGCGCGGGATCAGGGGTAAAATCAATCCACCCGACGGCTCTAATATAGTTCAAATCAAGGAAGGGGTTCTCATCAACTGGAGTCAACAAAGAAAGTTGCTCCCCAAACCCAAGAGCTGAAGCAATGATAGTAACCATCCCCCACAATGAATATCGAATTTAAATAGTTCTCCACGGCGTATAGCAAGACACCGTTGGAGAAATAGAAATCCGAAATTCAACTTGCCCTCAATGTCATTAGGGTGATGGGAGGCAATGAATGGTGCACTCACCTCCTCCGAGGCTACCTTACTTGGTTCCTTTTTTGAAAAAATGGCGGTAACCAAGAGGAGGTGAATGTATCGAAGGATGGGGGAATGCATGTGAGAGGAATAACCCGTTTTTAGATCAAAGGGGGCGTATCCGACAATATCATGCCAAAATATGTCCCTTTGATAGTAGACGGGGTATTGCCAAGTCTCGGGATTTCGAATGGCGTTTGAGGGATCACATTGGAAGATTTGATTAAGCCTCGCCAAAGAGATACATTGGGGTTGATTAAACAATTGGAAGGAGATTTCATACTCCCCCTCTTGTCCATCAACCTCACTTCTCTCGAGAGAGACTAAGAATTCCAATGTGAGGCGCTCATACGTCAAAGCGCTAAATGTGTAAAAGCGTTCCATGCCTAAAACAAACAAGGCACGCCTTACATCACTCACTATCCCTAGACTATCAAGGGTGTCACCATGGAATAACTTTGAAGCCTTAATCTTCCGGTGCTTAACTTCGTCATACCGACGTTTATGGTCGGGGTTGACGAACTTAAGGGCCGGAAGGGTGCCCTTTTGGTTCTTTTGGGAAGAGGAGCCTTGGTCTTTTTTACTTTTTTTGCGTAAACGAAACATGCTTGGAGTTTATAGAGAATATCTCAACCAAGTGATGATTTTAAGAAATCAAAAGACCACGATCTCAACCCAACAAATAATCACGAAAATAAGGGCACCAACTAAGGCAAAAATCAAAGTAAAAATTAAGGAAAAAATAATGAAAAGAAACTAGAAAAATTAAAACAAAAGAAACTAGGAAAAACTAGGCTAAAAGGAGTAAGCAACTAAAAAGAAAAGAATGAAAGAAATCACACAAAAAATCCAAAAATCAATTAAAAATCAAAATCTATCTAAATTTACCAGCTAAGTCCACAAGAAACACCACAATTATCATATTTTAAAATTTCTAGTCCAAATCTAGAAGAAAAATGAAAGTTAGGGTTAGGTTTTACCTCCCTCTTTAAGAGGGGTGAAGAAATTCCACAATTGCGAACAATGTAGGTGCCTTTAAGCTTTAATCGTGTTCCTGAACCTTTTTCTTCAAGAAATCTCCCCCAAACTTCAACTTTGAAGTGATGAAGTTTTTTTGAATTTGGGGCTTTTGGACGAAAGTGGGTTCTTTGTGTAGAGGAGGAGAAAAGATGAATGTTTTGTGAAGGAAGGGAGTGAAAAAGTTGAGAAATAAAGGAGATATGGAGGTTTGAAGTTGGAGGTTTGAAGTTGGAGGTTTAATGGAGTTTAGAGAGAGAAAGGGGGTTTGAAAGAGTTGAATGAGTGAATGAGAGTGAAAGGGTAAAGGGGACGGATTTGGGGGGTAATGTTTAATGGCACGTGAAAATTTAAAAAAAAAACGAATAGTAGCCCTTGCGAGCTGGAGCGCCCGCTCCAAGCCTGGAGCGCGGCGCTCCCAACACGCTCCCACACCGCTCCAACTTACTGCCAACCCCACTATGTTTTTGCACGGATGGAGCGCCCGCTCGAAGGGAGGAGCACCCTTCCTTGGGCTTCTTTGGGGGTCGCTCCTCCTCCCTTCTCCATTACTTAGCCATTTTTTCATCTTTTTTTTCCCTCTTCCTCTAATTTCTCTCATCTAAAACCTCTTATCACTCCTCTCTTTTTTGTTTATTTTTTTTATCATATCTTTTTTTCCTTCTTTTTTTATTTTTATTTTTTTTTCTTTTTTTGTTCTTTTTCTCATTTTTTTTTACTTTCTTTTTCTAAAAACTAAGAACCCGGGTTGCCTCCCGTAAGCGTTTCTTCAAAGTCATTAGCTTGACCTCCCTAGATTAAAATTCTCATAGGGGAAGGGGGTAATCATCCAAAGCAATGTGACAAATGTGCTCAATTTGGGTTCCATCATGGTATACCTTGAGTCTTTGCCCATTTACTTTGAACGTCCCTTTTTCCTCGTTCCACACTTCCACCGCTCCATGTGGGCACACTGTTTTTACTTCAAACGGTCCACTCCACCTAGACTTAAGTTTCCCCGGAAAGAGTCTTAGCCTAGAGTTGAAGAGAAGGACCTTATCTCCTACCTTGAACTCTCTCTTCATTATCCTTGGATCATGCCATGCCTTAGTTATCTCCTTGTAAATCCTAGCATTTTTATAGGCATCCCGCCTAAGCTCTTCGAGCTCATGTACATCCAAAAGTCTTCGTTCCCCGGATGACTTGAGATCAAAATTTAAAAGTTTGATGGTCCAATATGCTTTGTGCTCTAACTCAACTGGCAAGTGGTATGATTTGCCATACACAAGCTTGTAGGGGGTTGTGCCAATTGGTGTCTTAAAAGCCGTCCTATAAGCCCATAAAGCATCATCGAGCTTTAATGACCAATCCTTGCGAGAACGGTTTACGGTTTTCTCCAAGATGAGCTTCACCTCCCTATCTGACACCTCCGTTTGGCCGCTACATTGTGGATGATAGGAGAGCCCCATTTTATGATGCACCCCATATTTGGAGAGGAGTGCTTGGAAACTCTTTTTGACGAAATAGGATCCCCTATCACTAATCACGGCTCTCGGAACCCCAAACCTCGAAAATATCATGGACTTGAAGAGTTTGGTAACTACCTTAGCATCATTTGTAGGAGAGGCGATTGCTTCCACCCATTTGGAGACATAGTCAACGGCCACTAAAATGTAGGAGTTACCAAACGAAGAAGGGAAAGGTCCCATGAAATCTACCCCCCAAACATCGAAGACTTCCAATTCTAAAATGTTGGTGAAGGGTAATTAATGCCTCTTGGAGATGTTGCCGACCCTTTGACACCTATCACAAGCTTTCACAAAGCCCCACACGTCCTTGAACATAGAGGGCCACCATAATCCACAAGATAAGATCTTGGCAACGGTCTTGTCGGCGCCCATATGTCCTCCAAAAGAGGATGAATGACATTTCTCTATAACACTTGCGATCTTATCATCGGGAAGGCATCTCCGATATAAACCATACTCCCCCCGCTTAAACAAAAGTGGGTCCTCCACGCATAAAACTTAGAATCATGGAGGAACCTCCTTCGTTGTTGATAAGTAAACTCAAAAGAAATGATCCCACAAGCCAAGTAGTTCGCCATGTCGGCAAACCATGGGGTATCAAGGGATTTGATGAAGTATAGGAGATCATCCTTTAAGCTATCATCAATGGGAAGCTCATGAGAGGGGGAGTCTTCAACCAAAGGCAACCGGGAAAGGTGGTCGGCCACCAAGTTTTCCGTTCCCTTCTTGTCTCTAATCTCAATGTCAAATTCTTGAAGGAGCAAGATCCAACGAATCAACCGCGGCTTCACATCTTTCTTGGACATAAGATACTTGATTGCCGAGTGATCCGTGTACACTACCACTCTTGAGCACACAAGATAAGGCCATAATTTGTCGAAAGCAAACACAACCGCCAACAACTCTTTCTCCGTTGTGGCGTAGTTCTTTTGAGCCGAATCAAGTGTCTTGCTCGCATAGTGAACAACATGAAGCTTTCCCTATTTTCTTTGCCCTAAAATGGCACCCACTGCATAATCACTAGCATCACACATTAGTTCAAAAGGCAAGCTCCAATCTGGAGCTTGCACAATGGGGGCGGAGATAAGGGCATGCTTTAAAGTCTCAAAAGCATTCATGCAATCATTATCAAAAACAAACTCATTATCTTTTTGCAGGAGGCTAGATAGAGACCTAGCAATCTTAGAGAAGTCCTTTATGAACCGGCGATAGAAGCCGGTATGTCCCAAAAAAGAACGCACTCCCTTCACCGTAGTAGGTGAGGGCAACTTCTCTATGACCTCAATCTTGGCCCTATCTATCTCAATTCCCTTTTGGGAAATCTTGTGTCCCAACACAATGCCATCCTCAACACATGAAATGACACTTCTCCCAATCAAGCACTAGATTCATCTTTTGACACCTTTGAAGCACTATTTTCAAGTTATTGAGACAATCGTCAAAAGATGAACCTACCACGGAGAAGTCATCCATGAATACCTCAATGGTATCTTCCAACATGTCCGAAAAGATGGCGGCCATACACCTTTGAAATGTAGAGGGCTTATTGCACAAGCCAAATGACATCCTTCGATAAGCAAAGGTACCAAATGGACTAGTGAATGTAGTCCTTTCTTGGTTATCGGGGTGGATGAAATTTGAAAGAACCCCGAATAACCATCAAGGAAACAAAAATGGGAATGGCCCGCCAATCTTTCCAACATTTGATCTATAAAGGGGATGGGAAAATGATCTTTCCGGGTGGCTATATTCAACCTCCGGTAATCTATGCACATACGCCACCCAGTCACCGATCTAGTGGAGATTTGTTCTCCCTTTTCATTAGTGATGACGGTCATGTCTTCCTTTTTAGGGACCACATGGACGGGACTAACCCACCGAGTATTAGAGATAGGGTAGATTATCCCCGCCTCAAGGAGTTTCAAAACCTCCTTTTTGACCACTTCCTTCATATTGGGATTCAACCTCCTTTGAGGCTCAATAGAAGAAGTATGATCGTCATCAAGATGAACTCTATGCATGCATAGGGTAGGACTTAGCCCTTTGAGATCTTCAATGTTATACCCAAGGGCACTTCTATGTTCCCGAAGGACATCAAGAAGTTGAGTAAGTTGAGTGCCTTCAAGTGTAGCATTGACTATCACCGGGTAAGTCTCACCCTCACCAAGAAAAGCATATTTTAAAGAAGGGGGAAGGGGTTTCAACTCTACCTTGGGAGGAGGCTTAGAACTCTCCTCCTTAGGTGAAGGTACCACTAGGGCTTCGATCCTCTCCTCCTTAGCACAAAAGGTTGGAGAGGCATCCATGGCAAGCTTGAAGTTTTTCCCTTCCTCATTGTCTTCCAAATCCTCTCCCAAAAGTACATCTTCCAAGGGGTCCTTCTTACCCCTCATACCCTTCAAACTCAAGACCTATTCATCAAAACTATATATCCTCTTCACCTCTTCCATTATTGGAGACTTCATTGATTGCTTGAAAGCAAACTCCATGCTCTCATCTCCTACTCTTAAAGTAAGCACATCTCGCTTCATATCAACAAGAACTCCGGCCGTTTTAAGGAAAGGCCTCCCAAGTATAAGAGGAACTTGGGAGTCTTCCTCCATCTCCATAAACACAAAGTCACAAGGGATGAAGACCCTTCCAACTTGGACCGGAACATCCTCCAACTCTCCAACCGGAACTTTCACCGATCTATCGGCGAGTTGAATGACCCTCCTAGTAGGCTTGCGTTCAAAATTAAGTTGCTTAGCGATGGACAAGGTCATCAAACTCACACTTGCCCCCAAATCCGCCAAGGCCCTCTTGGGCTCCAAGTCCCCAATCTTCAAAGGAATAGAAAATGACCCCGGATCTTCAAGCTTCTTGGGGAGCTTGTTTTGAAGTACGCACTAACTTCGGCGGTCAAAGCAATGGTGGCACTTTCCTCGAGCTTGGTCTTGTTAGAGAGGAGCTCCTTAAGAAACTTGGCATAAGTAGGCATTTGAGACATGGCTTGGAGAAAAGGGATGTGCACTTGAAGTCCTTTCATGACTTCTAAGAATTTCATGAATTTATCATTGAGTTGCTTCTTAGCTAGCCTTTGAGGAAAAGGAACCGGAGGCACATAAGCCTTGGGTGCCGCTTGACTAGCCTCTTTGCGTTGCTCATGAATCTGTTTCTCTTGGCTTGGTACAATATCACCTTCATCCTCCACAATTACCTCTTCAAGAAGCTTTTCAACCTCCCCTTCACCCCCCCTTTTCTCAACTTCCGGGATTTCATTCACCTCACTAGGCATCTTAGGCCCCTCATAGTTTGATCCGGATCTCAAATTAATGGCCTTAGCATGCTCGTGAATCACGGGTTGGCTTGGGAATTGAGTAGAAGAAGAAGAAGAATTGCTTACTTGTTGGGCAATTTGGGCAAGTTGGGTCTCAATCATTTTGTTGTGAGCTTGCATTTGTTGTAAGGAAGAGTGAATATCTCCAAAATTCTTATCATTATCGGCATTGGTCTTGGTTTGTTGGGCAAGGAAAAGTTAAAGTGTAGACTCAAGTGATGAAGGCTTTGGTGGGTTAGGCTCAAAGGGTGGTCTTTGTTGTGGTTGGTTGAAACCGGGTGGTCGAAAGTTGGAGGCGTAGTTGTGTGATTTTGTGGTGGGGGGTGTTTCCATGATCCTTGAGAGGGGTTGTTCCACCTCCCTTGGTTGTTTAAGTTTGAAGGCCCCTCTTGCCTTGCACCAACCCATGCTACATGTTCCGTAGATCCTCCACAATAAGAGTTTGCATGATCAGTGCCCCCACAAATTTCACAAGAGAAAGCTTGGGAAGGTGGTTGGCTTGGGATGCCAAGTTCACCTTCTCAAGTTTCTTAGCTAGAGTGTCTAACTTAGCATGGATATGATCCATGGCCTCCACATCATACTTCCCTTTATCACTAACATTCTTGCTTGTAGACCTTGTGTTCCCCCAAGAGTAATGCGTCACAACCTCTTCTATGGTGGGCTCAATATCTTCAACCCGTAGCTTGGTGAGTTGACCCCTCGCTCCGGAATCAAGACTAGCTCTAGTCATTGGAAGCAACCCATCATAGAAACTTTGCATCAACAACCATTGACTAAACCCATGGTGCGGACACGACCTTCGGAGATCTTTGAACCTATCCCATGCCTCATTCAAACTCTCATCTTCATCTTGTATGAAATTAGAGATCTTCCTCCTAGCCTCGGAAGTCTTCTCTTGGGAATAGAACTCATCAACAAAAGCCGTTGTTACTTGTGCCAAGTAGTCAAGGAATCGGGAGGTAGAGATTGTAACCACTTCTTGGCTTTCCCCGTGAGAGAGAAATGATAGAGATTAAGCCTCACGAACTCTTGAGTAACATTATTTTGCTTGACCGTGGCACAAAGCTCAAGAAAGTTCGCCAAATGGTCAAGTGGACACTTATGAGCACATCCTCCATAAGGTTCTTGCTTGATCATTCTAATCAAGTGTGGAGAGAACTCAAAGTTAGCGGTTGTTGTCGGCCTCCGAATCCCACTTTTGAGCTCAAATGCTTCGGGGTGACCATAGTTCCTCAAAGCTCTTGGAACGGGTGGATCCTCCGCCATTATACTAGAAGTTGAAAAACGAGATTGATCTTCCTCAAACACCTCCCCCGGTTGCTCCTCACTAGTAGATAGTACCCTTGGTTCCCGAAAAATCCTCCTCAACTCCCGTAAAGTGCCCTAAAGATTATGGTCAATTGGAAGCAATGGATTTCCTCGTAACCTTCTTGACATGCAAATACAAAAGCTCAAGGGAAAGATTAGTAACACAAGGGCTTACCACCAAGTAGTAAGCAACCAATTGGTAACCAAAGAAAAACAAAAAATATAAAAGGGGAAAGGGAATAGACTTGACTTAGACTCAAAAATCACAATTCAATGCAATGTAATCCGTTGCTTCCCCGGCAACGGCGCCAAAATTTGACACGGTCGTTGCACGTGCCAAATATAAACCTGACTTAGCCTAGTATAGGGCAAGAAAGGGTCGAATCCACGAGGAAACAAGGATTAATCAAGGTTTGAAAGCGATTTAGCGAGCTAAGCCTATTTTTAGTGGTTTTTGAGATTAATTGATTAACTAAGAAATTAAGAACGAATTAGCTAATAATTAAAGTAAATGATTGGGTTTAACAATAATAGGAAGACACTAGGGATAGGGGAATCACTAGTTAACCATTAGCTAACCTATTTGTCAAGCCAAGGGGATTCATTAGGGTCAACTAAGGGACTAAGTCACTCGTATGTTTCCTAATTACTCTCTCGAGCTAATTAGGAGGACTTAATCAACCAATTTTACCTATTCTCATGGTAAAATCAATCAATCAAGTATTTCCACAACTCATAGCGATTCGATTAAGGTCATAGGAAGCCAATCACCTATTCTCATGGTGAAGTCAACCTATTGACTAGCCTAAGGTCCATCAAAAGCTTCATCTCTCAATCCTTCACTTTTGATCCCCAAATCAAGTTCATGTGGTGATCAAGCAATTAAACAAGCAAATAAATAGGCTAGACAACCTAACTTCACCTAAATCTAACCCCCAAGCTTGACTTTTAAGGTCAACTCATGATCACCTAGGTCATCTCCTTCCTCTAGCTAAGGAACTACTCTCTAGCCATGAAAAAGGTAAAATATCAAACAACATTTGTGATTCAACAATGGTGAAAATCAACATAAATGAGCTAATCATCAACTAATCACTACTAATCAAATGCTAAAACAAAATAAAGCAAGTAATAAAGCAAATAAAGAGAAGAGATAGAAGAAATACTCAAAGATAGATGAAAATCAATGGCAAAACTCCATTGAAATAGCTTCCAAACCTTCAATTCACAATTCAAGATCTACTTTATCTCTCTAACCTCTACTTCTCTCTCTAAAACTCTCTCTAATTAAGCTCATTAATCATTCAGAAAAATAAAGCATAATATTAAGATTATTACAAAATTGGTTTTATACCCCGTAGAAATAAGGGCAAAACCGTAAAAGACGAAACAAAAATAGGGAGCCTGGGCCCTGGAGCACCCGCTCCTTGCAATATGGAGCGCCCGCTCCTTGCAATATGGAGCGCCCGCTCCTGGCACGCTCCCGGGTCGCTTTAAGCCACTGTCTTCTTGTCTTCGTTTCTTGACCTATGGAGCGCCCGCTCCTCCTCCTATGGAGCGCCCGCTCCCCTATCTGGAGCCTCTTTCTTGCTTTTATATCTTCAAAGCACTCTAAGCAAACATTAGATGGGGGAGGGGGGTATGCATATGCAAATGAAATAACCTATATACACCCTAACTATATGCAAATGAACTAAACTAAATGCTAAACATGAGATTATAAGAAATGATGAAAAAGGGAAAGAAAAAGAAACTAAATGACCTAAAATGCATCTAAATGCCCTAAAACTAAATGCAAATAAGTGAACCTAAAGTCTACTTATCAGATGGGCACTTGACGCAACTTCTCAGACCCTTTCTGCAGGCACTTGTGTTCTTGCTTTATCTCCTTTTCATGCTGAATTATTGGCACTTTATGCAGGTTTGCAAGTCGTGGAAAGATATGGGGGGCATATATGCGTTGGGGTTAATTCCCTTCTTGTCGTCTCCTCCTTGAAGCATCAGGATTCATGTGAACCTTTTTGTGTTAACCTCCTGCGACAGATTCTCACCCTAGCATCTTCCTTTGGTTCGTTTGTTTGTGTTAAAGTTAATCGTAATGTAATTCAAGTGGCCCATGACTTGGCTGTTAAAACTCGTCGTGACCACTCTTTTTAGAGTCTTGCTTGTACTTTTGTCAAAGAAATAAAAAAAAAACAACTAATAATACAAGTTCGTGTACAGGATTACCCTTCTAACAGGGACATCACTTCCCCGTCAGCATCAGCCATCAGGTGGGGCCTGGGGGGGACATAACGGAGTGCAGTTCAGCAGATATAGGACTTTGGGTTGATTTAAGTAAGCAAAGGTGAAAAGAACGATGAGCACCATAGCTGCTGCTGCTGCTGCTGCTGCGGTTACAAATGCAACAAGGATGGTGTTTCTAAATACTATGAACTACAACTCACAGTCACAGCCATCTCTGACTACCCAAAACTGTTACTATAAACCCTTAAGATCTCCTTTTCTCTCTTCTCCAAAACCTTTGGGTAAGCAGAAATCAGCATCCCTACTACAAGTACCCTCCTACACCTTCTTGTCAGTTGGGAATGGGAATGGGAATGGCAGACTCTCCCTTAAGGCTGCGTTGGCCCAGGATATAGGCGCTACTGCATTTGTCCTAGCAGGTGGTTATGCTCTTGTCTCAGCTTTTGATTTTCTCACCTTCCGCAATATCATCTCCGAGGTTTGGTTTTTCCATTCTCCCTCTTTTACTCTCTTTTCTAGTTTTATAAGTTCTATTAATTGTTTTCCAAATTTGGGCTTTCTTGCTTTTACGCGATCTGTCAGAATTGTTTGTGAATAGTCCAAGTGAATTGCAATATAAATTGCAGAAATAGAGAATATAAAAAAAAGGGTTGCCCGGCAATCGAACCCGGAATCAAATCGGATATGTTATGTGATATGAATAACCCAGTATCAGATACTGTTAATAACATCAACAAAAGAACGTTCTCCTGTGACTCCAGACATGTTGAGCTCATACCCATTTCTTGTTGTTCTATAGAGGATTAGAGCAATTTGTAGCGGATTTATCAATCTAAGCATGAAAACAAAGGAATCGGATTCTATTCTCATGATATGTGAGATAAATCTTATCTATTTCCATCCTTTAACTCTTCGAGACTCTATTGTTAGTTGAGTGTTTCAACTAACTAATTGAAACTTTTGGAATATGTTCATCAGAAAGTTAACCGAATGCGTAGTGTGTTAATGTGATAATCATAAAATTGGTCATAGTGGTAATTTATTGGGTGGTTTAAGAATCAAGGTTGTCGCTGTTGTGTTACGGTTACTTGTCTCATCTAGTTTAGGGATTTGAAAAAATAAAGTTGGAAATGAGGTCCTCACTTGATTCTTCAGTACTAGGATTATCATGACTCAGATGGAGACAGGGTGTTTGCCCAGTTGGTAACAAATTATTTTCATAACATAAAGAGTTTTTGGGGACCAAGGGGAAAATAGGAACAGTGGGGTTTTGGAGAGTTTAAAAAGGTATGGGCATTTTAGGCTGTTTGCACAAAGCTTGTCTAGAGGGCTTCGTTCCTAACTGTTGATTTAAGTTATGGGAGTTTGCAACTTTTTGTAGGAAATGACCATGAGATATGAGCCTGGTTTTATGTGATTCACCTTTACAGTGACATCGTCTGTTAGGATGAATATCTTACCCCATATCTGAGCAAGATAATTATTTTTCAACAAACATTCTCTAAACTGTATGCCCCTTGTAAAATTTATGATGAAATTTGTAACATTTTCTTTTCGGTAGATTAACGAAATCTACATCGCCAGGGCTTCATTAGTAGCGTTGAAATAAGGGCTTTGTTGATGTCGGTAAGTTTGTATGCTGAATGGAGGCGATATTCATGGGAAGCCTGCGATTAGATTCAGACAGGAATTTTCCGTTCAATTTTTTCGGAAAGTCTGTTGTTAGAGTGAGTCAGGTTTATTAAGCATTCTTGTAGTGTCGTGGTCTTGGTCATGGTCAAGTACTAGATTTTGTTTTTTCCTGGTGTTTGGTTGGATGAAGATGCTTCTAAGATGTTGAACATTTTCTCACACTAGCCTCTGTTATCACTTCTCTCCCCCTTGCCGCCTCCTTCATTCCCTATTCTAAAGTATACACACACAAAACAAGTATAATGGTTATGGTTGATTTGTTGACGTATATTGCTTGCAACATTTGAAAAATGGGTTAACGATTTATTGTTTGCATCCTTCCGATGATTTGTAGATTAATATTTGAAGAATATTGTAGCCACATTTTGTGACATGTAGAGGTTCAAGGACTGGCAAGTCTTTTCAGTCTTTCAACATAAAGTAGGTAGATTCCTGTTGAACGCTTAGTAAATTTCATTTAAGGGAAGCATGTCTCTTGCGGTCGAGGGTACTAAGCGAGTAAGCTTGATGCTGAAACATGAAACATGTCGTGTGCAATATGCATACACAATCGGGTAATAAAAGTCAAGCCCAAAGCTAGTCTAAACTGATAATCATTTTCTTATGGTTTAAAGAAAGAAACAGTTTGATTCTTGAATTCTTACCTCTTGTGTACTGAGACAGAAGTTGAGCAGAAAGCTAGTCCATATATTTTCCGGGTTGCTTTTCGTGGCTTCCTGGCCTCTTTTCAGGTAATTCCTCTTCACACTTTTGACACTTTGTGAATGCAACAATTAGACATCTTGAACTTTTTGAACTTCTAACTTCAGCTGATCACTGTGATCCTAGAATAGCACCTCAACAGAAGCTCGGTATTTTGCGTCTATTGCACCGCTTGCAAACAGTATTAGACTTGTAGTCTATGGATTCTCTTTTGCAACAGATGAAGGTCTCATCAAGTCTGTCACTCGAGAAGGAAAACCGGAGTAATTCCATCGAAGCCCTCAAACTAAATCATTGATCGCCTTTAAGTTTTTCCTTGACAGTTGTTTGATTTTCAAATGTCAGGGAATTGCTACGAGGTCCATTATATTATGTTCTGACATTAGCATTATGTGCTGTTGTCTTCTGGCGTGAATCTCCGGTTGGCTTGTTGTCATTGGCAATGATGTGTGGTGGTGATGGTAAGTCCTTTTATTACTTTGGACAACAAAATCCAGTATTTTGTTCTCTATTGTTTTCCTTTTTCATTTCGTTTTAATTTTTTGTACGGTGAAAGGTTTCTCTTCTGACTCCGTGAACTACAGGTATTGCTGATATCGTGGGAAGGAGATTTGGGTATGCGAAATTACCCTATAATCAGACAAAGAGTTGGGCTGGTAGCATTTCGATGTTTGCATTTGGTTTCTTGGTATCCATCGGGTAAGATCGCTTTCTTATAAGTTTTACTCAATTTCAGCATAGTTTGCCAGTGTTTGCTTGCATCAGCA
The DNA here is from genome assembly GCA_947645195.1 of Patellifolia procumbens. Classification (NCBI taxonomy): domain Eukaryota; kingdom Viridiplantae; phylum Streptophyta; class Magnoliopsida; order Caryophyllales; family Amaranthaceae; genus Patellifolia; species Patellifolia procumbens. Next base: position 76,330 of record CANSGD010000837.1, read on the forward strand.
TAATTGAGCATTGTTTTCTTGTAAATTAATGCGCCTGGCTGTCTGTTGACATCCCACAGGATGCTTTACTACTATTCAGCTCTGGGATACTTCCAGATGGATTGGAATTTTACCACGAAACGGGTTGCAGTAGTTTCTTTTATAGCGACAATTGTTGAGTCACTTCCAACAACAGAGTTGATAGATGATAACATATCAGTCCCCTTGGTCACCCTGCTTGCAGCGTACATATGTTTTACTTTGTAGCTTTGGTCTGAATTATTTCTTTTTCCTGATTTCTTCCCTCTACTTGATTCTCCTTTTCCTTTCTTCAAGTTGGATCTTTTTTAATTAGATCAGTGACTGTAGACTGTAGTTTGTCTCCAGCCCCATGTAGTCCCATGCGGGCTGTCGAGCTTATCTCATTGATGTCAAGCGAATTATATCTCAAATCGCGATTGTATATTCAACGTTATTGACTGTATATTAAACAACTACCACTGTATTGATTTAAGCACTAGAAATTCAAAATATACAAATAAGAGATTGGGGGGTTGTTTGTTTAGTGGGATTGGTAGCTTTGAAGCAGATGGGAAGGAGATGGGAATGAGATTAAATAGGTTGTATTTCCATTAAAATATGGGATGGGCATGTGTTACGGGTGGGAATAAAATTAGGGGTAAAAAGATTTGTTTGCTATTAATGAAGATGAAGGGAGGAGTAAGTAGGAGGAGATGAGTAAGGGCTTTTTAGTAATCTTAAAGGTGATTTCCACTTCTATTCCTATTTTCTACCACTTCTCACTCCACATCTCACCCCCCATAATCCCTAACTCACCATTCCCAAACACCCCATAAAAGTCATTTACTAAAATTTACAAACTTTATATTCCATCATTATGATTATATAGAACGTTTTCATGAAAATGCTAAAAGTTTGTGAAATTTTACTCTTTACATGGTTTTCAAACTTAACTACCATGATACTATCCAAGTAAGATCGAGTAAGAATGGACCCTTTTTTTCATTCAGCACAAGTAGTGAGTTTATTGGCAAAACTGCTACTCCAAGTAGTGTGCTAGGGTAAAACTTGCTATTGAAGTAGCGGTTTTTTCCTTAAATCCGCCACTTCAAGTAGCGGCTTCGCTCTCAAACGATTTTATAAATAAACAAAAAAAATTAGGGTTTACCTTTTTACGACGTCGTAGGTGCCTCCTTCACTCGCTGCCAATTTAAGCCGACGACAACATTGCAATGGACGGCTACGTGCGGTGCAACTTCTACTTTTACGTTCACCAACACCAAAATCTGAGAGAGACAACGGAGGAGTTTAGGTATAGTAATGGCGATGGCAAGTTGTGCAAATGTTTCTCTCTTTCCTCCACCGTTATTGACCTTCCCAACTCCCTTTGCTCGCTACAGATCTACCTACCTCTAAGCACCACCTATGCCTATGACATTGAGTGGTTGTAAACGTCGTGGAAAGACGTTCGTCACAGACGTTCGTCACCGTCGAACAAAGGAGGGAGGGAAGAAGACGCAAAAGCATCTTTCATGGAGAGTAGCAATTTTCTTTAGTAATTTGCTACTCCAAGTACCGAATTAGCCCTGATTGGGCAAAAAAGTGCTACCGAGGCTACATGGAGGATATCATGGTAATTAAGTTCAAAAACGACGCAAACATAAAATTGATAAAACGTTTAACATTATTCAAGAAAAAAATTCAATTCAATATTGTTTTGGGATTTATCACCACATCTCTTAGAACCTCTTTGGCGGTAGAAACTAAAATCTCAATTGAAATGAATTTGTACTATGTGAAGGAGGTACAATTTGAGAACATGGTACTATAAAATATACAAGGACGTTTTTATGGTAATAACCTTAAGTTTTTGAACATTAAGGAACTCAAACTGGAGGTTAGTTATTAGGCTGGTAAAATGTAATATTAGGTTCCTAATAATGATTAAACTTTAGATTTTACCTAGAAGGAAATGCAAACTTTTTCTCCTTTCTTTGAATAATCTGTTAACATGATGTTTTCATTATTAGCCTCAAGAAGGGATGAAGGAGGACTGTAGTAAAGTTGAAATGGTCATGAAAATTGTTTCTGCTAAGATATGTGAGAGTAAATGATTGATGATTTTGGGGTATATTATGTGCAGTCTAGCTCAAGTCAAGTGCATTATTGAAGGAACCTACAAAATAGATGAGAAAAATACCCACGGGTTTTTCGGAAGAATCCCTGCCGACGATGCTTAATTAAGTCAGGCGGCCTGAGTTGTGATGGGAATGATGATGTAATGTTGATGTAAGAGAATTCAATGAGTTAGATAGAATTTGATTACCCTTTACTGGTGTGATGACAACAGGTATTTATAGTTGTGAATCGCTAGGATGAGAACCAGGTGATGTGGGTACCTGGAGTTGCAGCCTTCGCCAAGAAGTCCAAGAAGGAAAGTGAGAAATTTGAATGCCAGCTCTTCCAATCCTACCTTAATGACTTCTTGAAGGGGCTTAGGGGGGGAAAAGCAGGTCACGTGGGTTATATGACACATATTGCCACTGAGTTATCATGTATAGTCTCTTTGTCAAGCTTCCTTTTACTCTTCCCAACACTAACACTTTTTTGTTCGTCTTGTGCAGTTTTCCCTCGCTTCATTTACTTGGAAGAGGCTATGAGAAAGCTGAGGCTAGAGAACAGGAAGTTCATCCGCCACGCGACTGATGTTAGGGATGTGGCCACACAAAAGATGGTCGAGGCCAAGGTCTTCTAAGACTAAACTTAGATAGAGATGACATCGGCCAAGCTGGAGAGCGAGAATAAGAAGCTTTTGGTCAAGGAAAAAGTTATTTAAGGAAAATCCTCATTTGAACCTTGTTCTCTCCACCGCTCGTGTTGAGGCTCTGGACAAGCGGAACCAGGCCTGGTAATTGCTGCCAAGCTGTGCAAAGAGGTGTCCAGCCTTAAAGGGAAGCTCAAGAAGCAGCACGAGGACGCTCTTAGGGCCATCTATGATTCCACTGATGCAACCGTCAACTAGGGGAAGAAAGCCTTTAAGCTGATGGCGATAGAGAGGAAGTCCCTTTTTATACCAGACGTCTAATGTACTGCGAGGCGACCTACAAGGCCAAGCTGAAGGGGGATGGTACCCCTATTTTGTGGATTCCGACGGGGAAGAAGTTCCCGACGAGCTTGACTCGTTGGATGGCGAGGAGCCTCTGGACGAGAATATTCAACAATGAACAAGGAACCTTGATATATTTCTCTCTTTCATGAGGTCGACTGGTAATTATGGCTCAGAATATCCATTACCAGTTGCCTTTAATTTTCTCCCCGGCCAAGGAGCCACCTTTTCTAAAATGTATGAGCTTAGAATCCTGGCCTTGAAGTCTCTTTTGTAAGACGTGTCCTTATGTTATGTACATCGTCCAAGAAGCGACCTTTTTTTTCATAGAAAAGGTAAGAAATATATTAATCATGGCACAAAAAGTGAATGGAATCATTGATGGCCCTAAGAGCGTATTATGTGAATTTTGCGTGGGCAACTCAAGGCCATTAGTTTAAAAGAATTATAAGAAAACATGAAGAAACCAAGCCTAATACATCAGGACACAAACTAAACACCTCCAAAAGTACTACTAAACATTTTATTTATCAATGAAGTATTTTTTCTCAATGATCTAGTGTATGCTTTAAGTTTTACTTTGTGTATCTTATAATTTGCTAAGTATGAGATAACCTCGTCAATGTTCCTAAGTATTAAATGGTCGTCCAAGTGGACCGATTTTGTTCGGCTGAGTGTATTGGCTACCAAGGAATGTAAAGATCCAGTCGAAAATCAACAACTTAGCTAATATTCAATTTAACCAATCTTCAATTTGCTCGTCCAGAAATGTATTGATCCAGACGAACAACAAATAACTTAGCTAATATAAATCTTAGTTAATTTCAACTTTAACATGTGGACAAGATATTAACCCAAACGAGCATCAAATAACTTAGCTACTTGAATGTCACGACATAATATTAACCCAAGCGAGCATTAAACAACTTAGCTAATATCAACCTTAGTTAATATTAAGTTGAATGTCTGGACAAGATATTGATCCAGACGAGCATCTACGTATAGGATTCCTTAGACGTTCACGTCCTGTGAGTTGAAAATGTCTGCATTCTTTTCCCTTTAACATTAAGATGCTTTACAATTCTTGGACGTTTATCACCTGCGAAGGCAAGGCGTCTGTATCATAAAATCTGAGTTTGTTATTTTAGTCCTTAGACATTTTGTAATAAGCAACCGCTTACGTCTTATTTGGTTTTATCTAGGGATGTTAAGCCTTCAGACGTTTTCTATGACTTAGTGAACTTCATTTTTCAAAGTAGTTCATATTATGGGTCTCAGATGACCTCATCTAAGATTTTTCATCTTTTTTGAAATTCCTAGACGCTTTGCTCTTTGGAAGGCAGTCCGTTAAGTTTTTTCTAGATGGGTAAGTGGAGGTTTTTTGTTTCCGCCGAAGAACCTTACTAGGTTTTTTGGAAGGCAACCATTATTTTCCCTAAAATGACATATGCTTAGTAAAACATAAAAAGAACATAAATTGGAGAAGTATAATTCGTATTATGTGAATTTTGCGTGGGCGGATGACAAGTTACAATGATACAAATCTAATGTCTATTGTGTTGTTGCACTTGTTTAAGACTAGGTACATGTGTAGATGTGGTATCATCGAAGATTGTCAGATTTCCAAGTGTGCAAAATGGGATAGCCTTCCATGTCCTGTAGCCGGTAAGTCCCATCTATTGCTTCCTCGACAATCAAGTACGGTCCTTCCCAATTTAGGGTAAGCTTTCCTTGTTCCTTGGCCCTACCGACGACCTCCATATTTCTTAACATCAAGTCTCCTACTTTCATTGGACGCCTAGCAACTCTCTCGTTAAACTCCCTAGCCATGTGGAGTTTGTGGAGCTACATCCTAAGCAACGCGTTGCCCCTTATATCTAGGAATATGGTCCAGCGTTGTTCTCATGGCTGCCCAGTTAGCATGTTCGTTAATCATACAACATGACTCTTAGAGAAGGTTCTTCCACCTCAATAGGCAACACAGCTTCGCTACCATAGATGAGCATGCAGGGTGTTTTTCTTGTTGAGTTCTTGGTCGTTGTCCTTATAGACCACAATACCAGCTATAGTTCCTCTACCCATAGCCCCTTGGCGTTTTCAAGTTTCTTTTTTATGACATTTGATAGAATATTGTGTGAAGGATTCTACTAGGTTGTTTGCTTGGGGGTGGGCTACAGATGCAAAGTGTTTCTTGATGGCTCTCTCGGCTAACCAATCTTTCAGCATTGGCGTCTCAAACTGTGATCCATTGTCAGAAACTAAGGATTGGGGCATGCCAAATCGAGTGATCACATTCTTCCAAATAAAACTCTTAACATCCTTGGTAGTAATTCCTCTGATGGCCTCTACCTCTACCCATTTGGTGAAGTAATTCAAGGTTACAATGACAAACTTATTTTGACCAGCGTCGATGGGTAATGGGCCAAGAATATCCATGCCCCATTTTGCAAAACAATTGAAAGAGTACAAGAGTGAGTAGATTGGACAGTTTTTTGGTGGAGATTTACATGCTTCTGGCCGCTATCACATTTACTAACATAGTTCATAACGTCTTATTTTTGAGCCAACCAGAAGTATCCCGTCCTTGGAGCTTTTTCTACTAATGCATGTCCTCTAAAATGGTAAGTACATGCATGTAGTTCTTTGAGGATCTCCATGTTGTCATCTCTGGTTACACATTTCAACCAAGGCTTATTAAAGCTTGTCTTGTATAGTCCTCCTTTCCACAACTCTAACCACTTGTCTCTTGCCTTAACGTACTTAGATTCCACGAGTCTATCCAGGATGTGCCCCTTTCAAGGAACACTGCCTCTTCTCTATCTATACTTTTTTTGGCTTAGCACTTCCCAAAACAGTTTTTGGGGCATCACAAGCTCCCAAGCTGACTAGCTTGGAGCGTGCATCTGTCTGGTTGTTCGACGATATCGAATTGTTCTAGGACGAACCTATGCATGGTGTCAACCTCTTCCTTGATTAATCGAGCATACTTGATATTGGCCGGTTCTTTGCATTCACCGTCTCCCTTAACTTGGCTTACTACCAAAAGTGAATCCGACTTTGCTTCAATCTCTTGGGCTCCTGTCGCTTTACACATTCTTATGCCGGCTAACAATGCCTCATACTCGGCCTCATTGTTTGAGATTGGGAACTGGAATCTCATGGCATATTCAAACTTATCTCCTTCATGAGACTCAAAAATTATCGCTGCTCCACTGCCATTAGATGTGGTAAAGCCACCGACCATCAGGGTCCAATGTTTCTTGCCCTTGGTACGATCATGTCGTTCATAGTCAAAACCATTTGGATGTGTTAACTCGACTATAAAGTCGGCTAAGGCATGTGGTGGGACGCGGTCGCACACGTTTACCAAAGATAATATTTATAAAACCAACTTTCTAATACAAATTTGTAGGAGGCAAGTAGGGTTGAACCACAGAGACTTAAGTACTAAAGTATGTTCACAAGAGATCGAAAGGGGGGTTTTCAGATTAGAAAGATTAATTAACAGACTAAGAAAATAATAAATAAACTATAGGGAAAATCAATGGAGAAAGGTCTTGAGTTCGGTCAATCGTCACTTAGGTTCGGGTTATCGATCATCGGTTTCTAAATATGAACAAGTATTCTTAATCACACATAGAGTGAGAATTTAATCCCGCATCCCTCTAAAGATACGTTAAACTACCCGAATATGCAGATAGAATAACTGAACTATAGAATAACCTAATCGAATCAGCAATATAGATTTAATTCTAAAGAACGTCAAAGCCCTAGGAAACTATGTGCCAAACAACAATTACTATGGAAATTACTCAATTTGGAAGTAGAGAATTCACAAGGAAATAACAAGAACAATCAGATTCAAAGTTAAACCCTAATTTTCTACTCATAAACAAAGAACAATTGATCGGCAACGTTCTAAGTAATAGCAATTGATTAATTGAAAAGAGAACCAAATCAATAATCAAACAATAAAAATAGAATTCAATATTATAACTAAGCAATTGTTCATAAAAGAAACCTCACAATAAACTAACCGAAGATTAGATCACCGTTCTCAAGAAGTGAATTACGCTACGATCGGCATAGAGCAATTCCACAAATCTTCAATGAAAAAGCAAATCATAGAAAGGTTAGAAAGAGGGGAGAAATGTTTCTCTCTCTAATTAGGGTTCTAATAATGTCTAATGATGAATGAATAATGAAAAGATTGAAGTTTTAAACCTAAGTTAACTAAGCAACGACTCGTCAAAATCGCCTTCGCGTGTTGTTGGCTCGATCTGCGCGAGTCGCGCTTGGTTACTGCTGTGCGCTGCTGCTAGAGTCCTTCGCTGCCGAGGTGCACATTATGTTGCGAGTCGCACACGTCTACTGATTGCGGTTGCTGCTTGCTATGCGTACTACGCGGGCTGCGCGCATGGGGTTGCGTGGGCAGCACATCATTGCTACTGGGAGGAGTGCTACTAGACTTGGCTTGTGACGTTTGGCTTACGAAGGCTTGCGGCTTGCTTACGAGCTCACTCATGTATACTCTTGCTTGAATATGAATCTCATTAAACATCCACGATCGAGAACCGAAATATAATGGTCACGAACTTGTTGACTTTCTTTATCGAACGAATCACGAACACGGGACGGAGTCCACCTGTAAATGGTTAAAACAATAGAAAGTCTCCAAACGTCCCTAATCCACCTCTAAAACACCGAAACCAACTCAATTCTCCATTTACCACACTTAGGCTAATAATTACACAACTCCGCTTCTCAAGGACTAAACCTCTACTAAACGGACTCCGAATTACTCTAAAAACACGCCTATTATGGTCTCATCAAATACCCCCACACTTGAACTTTACTCGCCCTCGAGTAAACTCAAACATTCAGAACATGGGGTACACCTTTCCACAACAACACACAAATGAACTACTCCCCTTATCACTCCATCCTAGTGTACAAATATGATGCTACTCCTCCAAATCGCTTAAGGTCAAACACAAGGGCAAAAGATACCCCCACACTTGAACTAAAAGCTCACCTATAATAACGTTAATAGCACAATCAATAACGATCAAAACCAAGATCACACACCAAATAGTCAAAAGATCAATAAGGTGAATTCGAGGCCTGAAAGATCTCAATAGACTCAAATTCACACCACATCTGCACAAAACACCACATTCACTCCTTATTTCTCCAAAGATAGATGAGTTCTAACCTATTGGCCTCTACTTCAAACGCCAAGATGAAATCCTACCCGAAACACTCCTTATATTGCCTTCTTCTTATAACACCAACTCCAGCAAATGATTCAAAGTATCCCTCTTTTATCTCTTATTTTGCCTAGGAGCTCTTTCGAGTTTTCATCCTAGCTTCACACATTTTTTTCCAAAATAATGAACTCACCATCTCACCACTCTAGATAGCCACTTTTTTGCATAGGTTTCTCTTTCGAGTTTTCAACCTATCCGGGCCCCCATTCTTGCCTGAGTTTCCAACTCAGCGGGTTTTCACATATTTTTTGGATTTCTTCATTTTCATTTTTTTTTCATTTTTTTAAAAAGCAAATAAATGTGTAAGACACACAAAACACACCCAAATCAATGAATATCTCCCCCTAATTAATCAAGACATTGTCCTCAATGTGAGAACATGTATAAGAAAGAAAAAGAAGGGAAAAGGGGACAAACACAACATCTACTCTCACAAGGTCATCACTCCCGCAACACCACCACTCATGATGAATCAACAACTCGACCCAACAACAAATATACGACCAAAGATCCACTCAACTCACAACCCAACTCCCTCAACCAACCAATAATGATAAGTTCGAAATCAACCTCAATGTAAGGAAAGGTTCAAAATTCACACCCAATAGATGAATCTAGGATGCGAATGCTCAATGTATTTGAAATTTTGTGGAAAGGGAATTAGAAAGGGAATAGAGCAAGGGTATGGCTATTTGTTGTGGTGGAATAAAAGATAGAAAATGATGGAAATCTGGGAATGGAAGAAGAAAGAGAAGATGGAGGGTGGAAGGAAAAGAAAGAAAAGAAAAAGAAAGAAAACAAGCTCGGGTTGCCTCCCAAGTAGCGCTTAGTTTAGAGTCATTAGCTCGACAACTTACCTCCCTAAATCAATAGGGGAAGGAGTCACCTCCTTGGTGGAACTCTTGAACCTGCAAATCAAAGGGAACCACACCTTTTCCAGCCAATGTTAGTGAAAACAAGTGAGAATCATGGGGCACATCGGGGGTTTGTTAGGACTTTTCACTTTCTTAGCCTTTTTCTTCTTAGTAGTGCCACAAGGGGTATGCGACAAACTCTATAGCACCAACAAGGCATGATGGTTCAGACACCACAAAATTCTTACAACCAAACAACCCAAAAGACTCAACCCGACCCCCAAACTCGACACTTAATGACCCAACACCTACATCTTGGAGGTTTTCATAAACGGTCTCCCTAAGAGAACGGAAGAAGCATTAGACTCCATCTCCAACACATAGAAATCAGTAGGGAATTTTAGTTTACCAACTTTGACTAGCACATCCACTACTTTCCCTTTCGAGCGGATAGTGGATCCATTAGCCAATTGCACAATGTCACTAGTGGCAATAAAAGGACCAAGCTTTGAAGACTCATAAAGAGTAAGGGGAATCACTATAGTAGACGTTCCTAAGTATAACATAGCTTGGAGAATGGGGGTGTCATGTATCGTGTAAGGAATGGTAAACATACCAGGATCATCATGCTTAGGGGGGAGAAAATTATGGGATACATAACCAACAAACTCATTGGTTCGCTCTACTACATGAGGGGTAGGGGGGCTTACCTTGGGCTCCCGCACGACCTCATAAAGGCCTTTGCTCTTTTCCTAGCTCATGCCGGACCGTAATGTTGCAAAAAAAGGTTGAGGAGGCTTGTAGTTTGTGATCTCAAGACTCCCTCCATGTTGCTTCGGAGCCTCATCCACCACCATGATGGCATTAACATTCTTCTATGGGTTCAAATCAGTTTGGGAAGGCAACTTCCCACTATCACGAGCCTCCAACCTACTCACCGCACTAGAGACTTGACTCATCTAATTCTCCAGAAATCTGATGCTAGCTCGAGTCTCCTCTTGAAATTGTACCATATTGCCTTGCATAGCGGTCATGTTCTTGGTCAAAGTATGTATCATAGCCTCATAAGACATATGCCCATGATTTTGAGCTTGGTTGTTGTCGTCACTACCATATCTCAATCGTAGGTTATCCCTCAAACCCGAATTATAGGTGGTAGAATAGGGGTCATACCTCCTTTGGTTGCATTGTTGGCCTTGGAAACCCATGGCCTTCACTTCTTCACTCGGCCCCTCTTGCAATTGGGGACAACAGTCTGTAGGATGGTTAGAAGAACAAATCCCACAAGCCCTCACATGTTGCACTTGCCCCTTCACCATAAGCTCTCTCACTAAGGAAGTGAGAGCTTGCACTTGCTCCCCCAATTGAGGATCACTACTACTCGCAGCACTAACATTTTTCCTTTGACCACCTCGCCGCCCAAAGTGCCTGGAGCCTTCAGACAACTCCTCTATCAAAGCTCGAGTTGCGTCTAGAGTTTTGTTGATGATAAAACCTCCACTAGCAACATTGACCATACGCACATCCTCATTAGTAAGACCATTGTAAAAATAGAGGATGAGGTCTTGGTCATTGTACCCATGATATGGACAGCTCGCACACAACCTCTTGAATCTCTCCCAATACTCATAAAGAGTCTCATCATATTGTTGCTCGATGTTGGTTATCTCTTTCTTTAAGATGGCGGACTGAGAAGCGGGAAAGAATTTCACTAAGAATCGTCGCTTCATTTCTGCCCATGTGGAGATGCAACCTGGGGGGAGATAGTAGGCCAATCTTTGGCGGTATCCTTTACGGAGAAGGGAAACGCCTTTAGTTTCACCTGTTCTTCAGTAGTGCTGCTCGGTTTCATGCTTGAGCAGATTACATGAAATTCAGAAAAAAAATTGTTTGGATCCTCCCCACTGAGTCCATGGTAGGATGGTTATAAATGGATGAGCCGTGACTTGAGCTCAAAAGTGGTGGTGGTGGGATTGCCCTCTTCAGATTCAGGGAACACTATGCATAGAGGTTGCTGATCAAGGTTGGGTTCAGTGAGCTCCCTCAAAGTCCGTGCTTCCACTCGTGGCGGCATGGCTTCCTCAAAATTAATATGGAATGGAAGCTCCTCAAAATCTCTTTGCGATTCTCTCCGCAACCTGAAAAGAGTTAATTCAAATTCTAGATCGTACTACAAACGATTATGGTTAGTACCACGAGTTTCAACCATATAAAGAAGAAAATCAGAAAAAAGAAAACGAAAACAATCGATTATAAACACACTTTAGTTGTTGCCAAGTCCCCAGCAACGACGCAAAAATTTGGTGGGACGCGGTCGCACGGGTTTACCAAAGATAATATTTATAAAACCAAATTTCCAATACAAATTAATGTAGGAGGCAAGTAGGGTCGAACCATAGAGACTTAGGTACTAAAGTATGTGCACAAGAGATCGAAAAAGGGGTTTTCAGATTAAAAAGATTAATTAACAGACTAAGAAAACAATAATAAATTACAGGGAAAATCAATGAAGAAAGGTCTTGAGTTCGGTCAATCGTCACTTCGATTCGGGTTATAGATCATCGATTTCTAAATATGAACAAGTATTCTTAATCACACATAGAGTGAGAATTTAATCCGGCTTCCCTCGAAAGGTACGTTAAACTACCCGAATTTGCAGATAGAATAACTGAACTATAGAACAACCTAATCGAATCAGCAATATAGGTTCAATTCTAAAGAATGTCAAAGCCCTAGGAAACTATGTGCCAAACAAAAATTACTAGCGCAATTATTCAATTTGGAAGTAGAGAATTCACAAGGAAATAACAAGAACAATCATATTCAAAGTTAAACCCTAGTTTGCTACTCATAAACAAAGAACAATCGATTGACAACGTTCTAAGTAATAGCAATTGATAATTGAAAAGAGAACCAAATCAATAATCAAACAATGAAAATAGATTTTAATATTATATCTAAGGAATTGTTCATAAAAGAAACCTCACAATAAACTAACCGAAGATTAGATCACCGTTCTCAAGAAGTGAATTACGCTACGATCGGCATAGAGCAATTCCACAAATCTTCAATGAAAATGCAAATCATAGAAAGGTTAGAGAGAGGCGAGAAGTGTTTCTCTCTCTAATTAGGGTTCTAATAATTTCTAATGATGAATGAATAATAAAAAGATTGAAATTTTAAAATAAATAAACCTAAGTTAACTAAGCAACAACTCGTCAAAATCGCCTTCGCGTGTTGCTAGCTCGATCTGCGCGAGTTGCGCATCAGAGGCACATGAGGCGCGATTGGTTACTGCAGTGCGCTGCTGCTGGCGTCCTTTGCTGCACGAGGTGCGCATTATGTTGCGCGAGTCGTGCACGTTTACTGATTGCGGTTGGTGCTTGCTGTGTGTACTACGCGGGCTGCGCACATGGGATTGCGTGGGCAGCGCATCATTGCTGCCTGGAGGAGTGCTACTAGACTTGGCTTGTGACGTTTGGCTTACGAAGGCTTGCGGCTTGCTTACAAGCTCACTCACGTATACTCTTGCTTGAATCCGAATCTCATTAAACATCCACGATCCGACATATAATGATCACGAACTTGTTGATTTTCTTTATCGAACGAACCACGAACACGGGATGGAGTCCACTTGTAAATGGTTAAAATAATATAAAGTCTCCAAACGTCCCTAATCCACTTCTAAAACACCGAAACCAACTCAATTCTCCATTTATCACACTTAGGCTAATAATTACACAACTCCGCTTCTCAAGGCCTAAACCTCTACTAAACGGACTCCGAATCACTCTAAAAACACGCCTAATATGGTCTCATCAGCATGGCCTTTTGTAACCCTTATTGGCTCGAAAGCAATATCAAACATGTCTAACTCGACACCCACTTCAACATTCGTCCATAAGCGTCCATCTTCTAAAGTACCTACTTTAGAGGCTGATCGGTGTAAACAAAGATAGAATGAGCCAGGAAATAAGGTCAAAGTTTTTGGGTGGCATTACCAAAGCCAGGCCAAACTTCTCTATTGACAGATAACAGAGCTCAACATCCCTTAGGACGTGGATGAAAAGTACACATGTACTTGCACATTTTCTCGTTTCTTTATCAATACAATACTGACGGCATGAGGAGAAACTTCCAAATACACAAATAGTTTCTCTCCCTCTGCCGGGCTTATCAACCTTGGCAACTGCCATAGATGTTCGTTGACTTGACTAAGGCTTCTTCTACTTCAGCTGTCCATTCAAAGCGAGCTTTGTTTTAATTGTAGTAAAGAAATGATGACAAATGTCTCCTGACTTAGATAAAAACATGCCGAGTGCCGCTAGGCATCCGTCGAACGATGTACTTCTCGTACTTTTTTTAGTGACTTTATGTTGAGCATCTCCTTGATCTTTTCAGAAATAGCTTCAATTCCTCTTTGGTCGACCATGAATGCTAAAAACTTGTTGGCTGTTAACCAAACACACATTTCTTGGGGTTCAGCCATATTTTGTAGGCTCTTAGGGTCTCAAAGGTTTCCCGCTTATAAACAAAGTGATCATGCTCCAATCGGCACTTGACTATCATACCATCTATGTATACTTTCATATTCTGCCTAATATGTTTTTGGAATATACAGTTGACCTGTCGTTGAAAGGTGGCCGACATTTCTCAATCCAAATAATATCTTTAGCTAGCCATATAGCCCTTTTGCAGCAACAAAGGACGTCTTGTCCTTATCCTCTTTATGCATGGGAATTTGGTGAAATCCTGAATATGCATCCATGAACTAAACAAAGCGTGTCCAACTATGGAGTTTACCTGCCAATCCAACTTAAGAAAAGGAAAGCTATCCTTTGGGCAAGATTTGTTGAGGTAATGTAACAAAGTTTCTTGAGTCCTATTGGGCTTTGCCAATCCAATTATGGAGTCTATGCACATCCTCTATGTCCCATTGGGCTTTGGCAACGCAACGAAGTTTTTTATAATATGTCTCACTGATAATTTTAGCGTCCAGAAGCTTCTTGACCTCCTCATCTACTACCTTGTTGTGTGCTTCCCCTAAGTGCCTTTTCTTTTACCCGATGGGCTTGCAGTTGGGGTCAACATTTAGCTTATGGACGACAATAGTGGGGTCAATTCCTGGAATTTCTTCGAAGGTTAAAGCAAACACATCTTGGTATTCTCTAAGTAGATGAATAAGGGGCTCTTTTAGATCTTGGCCAATAGACGAGCCTAGAGCAACACCATCGTTTTGAAAATAAAGATTTATCTAATCATTTCTATAAGCTTAATAAAGCTCTTTATTAGTTAAAGCAAGATCCTAGAGTATGGAATGAAAGGCTTTCAAAGTTCCTTCTTGAAAAACCAGCTTAAAAGAGGAAAAGTTTATAGAACCTTATTTAGGAAATCATTTGTTGGTAGTTAAAATCTATGTTGATGATATTATATTTAGTGCAACTAATGAAGCTTTACGCAAGGATTTTGCTAATCCTATAAGTAAAGAGTTTGAAATGATTATGATGGATGAACTTAACTTCATGTGGGCCTTCAATTCAAACAAATAGAAGAAGGAATTTATATCAATGAACAAGGATATATTAAGGAACTGTTGCACAAGTATAGTTTGGATACTTCCAAAGTAAACCATACACCTACGGTAACTTCAACAAGGATATATGAATGTTGACTATGTTGGAGATTTGTTCAATAAAAAGAGCACATCGTGTATGGTTCAGTTCCTTAGTCATAATTTAGTTTCTTAGAGTTCAGAGAAGTAAAACACAATTTCTTTATCCACTGCAAAATCATAATATGTGGCAACAACAACTTAATAAATGATTTAGATAAAACGACACTTCATGACTACAAAATCTACTTTAATTTTATATATATTATGATAATACTTCTTCAATTAGTATTACTTAATATCCAATTCGTCATTCTAGAGGCAAGAACATTCATATGACACCACTTTCTAAATTAATGTTGAGAAGGGCTTAATGAAAATCAAAATTTTGTGAACTTGAGAATTAGATAGCCGGTATCTGGACTAAGCCTTTATGTAGAGAAAGATTTGAGAAATTGAGACTAGAACTAGGCTTAATTAAATTGATAAGCACTGTTGTAATCTTTGTTCTTTGTGGTCTAAATTTATAACATTGTAACTATGTTTAATTAATTGAATGTTTATTATTGTTAAGATTCATTACAATTTGTTATATGTACGTGTAAAGCATGAGTATGAGTTGGAATGTATGAAGATAACTCACTAATGTCCCGTAATATTTTTCCTATTGTTAATTTAGACAACACTACGACATAAGAAAGACTAAGGTTAAAAGATAACTAAGTCTGCAATAGCACTATTGTAATGCCCCTCAAAGCCTTAACCTCCACCCACTTGGTGAAATAATCGACAACAACAATCACAAACGTTTTCTGCCCGGCTGCCAGTGGAATTGGTCCTAGTATGTCCATACCCCATTTGGCAAATGGTAATGGAAATAGGATTGTTGTGAGCAGCTTGGACGACCGTTGGTACAAATCTCCATGTTTTTGGCACCAAACAAATTTTTTAACATAATCCATAATGTCTTGACGTCGGGTAAATCAGTAAAACCCAGTCCTGAAAGTCGTCTCTGCCAGCGCGTGGCCGCTTATATGGAATGCACACGATCCCTCATGCAATTCTTTTAAAAGAGGCCGATTGAAAGATTTCTTATACAACGTTTCGTCCCATAAAAGAACTAGTTGTCTATATACCCGACTGAGGAACGTAATATCCTCTTGTTCAATGCTTTGCTTCTCTTTTACTTCCCAAAACCCAGTCCTTGGTGTGTCCTAGACGGCTGAGCTAGCAAGCTTTGACAGGGCATCGACTTGATTTTCTGATCGAAGTACATGTATCATGACGAACCTCTTCAAATGCTCTATCTCATCTCTAACTAGCTGCAAATTGACATGAGTCAAGAGGCAAAGTCAACCATTAAAGATGAACCTATTTGCTTGGTTCTTGAAGCCTTTGGATTCAAGCTTAAGTCTAATGGTTCTTTTGTGACTATGATTGCTTGGGAGGATGATCTAGCTTGTGAAGACTAATATGGGGCGTCCATATGTAGTTACTTGGAGTCTTTAAGAGTCTTTTATTGAGTCATTTTAAGACATTTCATTCATGTAATAAATTGAGTCCATATAGCCGAAATTATGGTTGGAAATTCGGTTATATGAGAGTTCTATTTGAGTTCTAATTCCTATTAAGATTAAGATTGATTTTGCTAAATGATAAGGAAGCTTAGTCGTGTGTAAATAAGATTGATATTGGAGGAAAATCCTATCATTCTTATTAGTTATCTTCCTTATGTTTATCTTTATCTTTCCCTAGATTTTAGGGATTAAGATTTATACTCTTTTTAGATAGAGTTTGGTTTCCTAATCATACTAGAACTTGTACTAGTATAACTAGGCGCCATTTTAATCAATAAAATAGTTCTGTTTTGATTCATTCATAATATTTTCGAGTATTTTAATTGTTACTCAATTAAAGTCGACCATTCATATAATATTCAGGAGTGATTATTATTGAGTGTTAATCTACTTAATTCCAGGTAATAGTTTAAGGGAGATTAAGAGTTAACCAACAAAATACATATTGTGTTCTATTTATGATATTTCTAGGTAATTCATTCTCGAGCAAAGAGAATACTTGATCGAAGATTAAATTAGAGAATTAATCAAAGATCGAAGTGAAGATGTTCGAAAGATGAAGTATCAAGCTTGGAGAGAAGATTAGAATACATTAGGATGTATCTAATATCTTCTTGTTATGGTCGAGTAAATACTTAATCTAGTTTGTGTTGAATTCTCAAACGTAACTTAGTTCTGTTCCCATGATTGGAACATATACTGGCATTATTAGGAACAAGGTTAGGGAACAGAGCTAGAAATGACTTTAGGAACAGCTAACAATTCCCAAGTTGTGGTCCTAACATAGCTGTGCGTCCAAGTAAGTTTGTTAGAGAGTCCTAAGCTAGTTTTGACTTGATCCATGAATTTAGGGAGTTAGTTGTTAGATATTAGGGATTTATTTAAAATGATTTTCTGATTTAATTAGGATAATATCAAAATATTTTAAATCTTATCTTTTATATTTATTTAAATCAAAAGATTTTATTTATAAAACTTAATCTGATTTTCGGTTTTAAAAGGATTTTCTTCTAAAATTTAATTGTGATTTTTTTGTTATGTTTAGAATAATTATAAAAGATATTTTCCTAAAAACTAATTAAAGAAAATGATTTGTTTACTCCCCAAGCAAACCAATATCACGTTCTATTTAATGCTACACATTTACTGTGAAGTGGTGAGTGAGCTTGATTGTTTTCTTCCCAAGTCATTATTTATTTTTAATTAGTTTAATTAAGCTTCAAGTTTATAAACCACGCTCAACATTACTGCTTCACTTTATTAAGTTAAGTACTGGGTTAGTGGTTAATTATTTCTCAAGGAAAGTTCAATAAAAACTAATAAATAAATTCAAGTTATTGACATCATGGATAAGTGGACATAAGTTATGGTCTTGCCTAAGTACTTTATAAATAGGCGCCTAAACCTTGGAATTAAGTGTGTCTGACTTAGCCAAATATTTTTAGTTATCTTAAAGAGTCAGTGCCGTTCCTAAGAGAATTCATACTTTATTCGAGTTAATAATATTCCATTATTTTACACATTGTATTTTTGGGTAAGGGTTTGAGCGAACTCTTGTAAGTGTGAAGCTTTGAGTGAAGTGTGAGAAAGAGAAAGAGAGGAAGTTCGAGGGAAGTTCGAGAGGAACAACAGTTGTGGGAACTGTTGTTGGGAACTTGAGTTTAGGAACTCAAGTTGTGGCCCGAGAGAAAAGTAATAGGTTTATAAACAAAGTCGTTTGGCCTATTATAGAGTAAAGTTTAGAGTCAAAATCCCTTGTGGTCGAGGTTGTTTCTTCCTATTGGGCCTAGGAAGTTTTTCCTCGCTAAAATCTCTCGTATTCCCTTTTCGTGTTCCCTAGCTATCTTTCATTTCCGCAAAAAGTATAACATATTCTTTCACTATAATTCACCCCCCCTCTTATAGTGCTCATATTATATAACAATTGGTATCAGAGCGGGAACTTTAAAAACACAGGAAACCTGTTGAGTTCGAGATCTTAGAAAATATGAATACTATAGAGAAACTGAAAGAAGGCTACTCTACTCAGAGGCCACCAATGTTCAACGGAAAGTTCTATACCTAGTGGAAGAACATAATGGAGATCTTCATCAAAGCCGATAATTACCAGGTATGGCGAGTCATAGAGGTAGGCGACTTTGAAGTCACTACCACTAATGACAAAAACGAGGTAATTCCTAAATCCATCTCTGATTTCGACAAAGCTGATCTCGAAAAGATGGAAATTAATGCTCTTTCCATTAAACTACTTCATTGTGGTCTTAGACCCCACGAACACAATCGTGTCATGGGATGCGAAACTGCAACACAAATTTGGGATCTTCTTAAATTCACTCATGAAGGAACGAGTGAAGTTAAGTGATCAAAAATAGATCTTTTGATGAACCAATATGAACTTTTTCAAATGAAATCAAAAGAATCTATTCAAGAGATGTTTAGACGTTTTACAAATATTAATAATGAGCTAACCTGTCTTGGAAAAGTGATTACATCTGAGGAACAGGTACGTAATGTCCTAAGGAGCTTGCTAGGGATCGTTGGATGGCTAAGGTTAAGGCCTTATAGGAAACTAAGGACTTTACAAAATTCAATCTAGAACAACTTACGGTTCCCTTATGACTCACTAGCTACACTTGGACAATGAAAATGGAGATATGTCCAAACAGAAGTCGATTGCCTTAAAAGGCGATGAAAGTGATGGCTCAGAAACTGACGAAGAGGAATCCTCTCTCATGGTCCGAAAATTCAAAAGGATTTTTAGGAACATGAAGAATGGAGACTACAAAGGTAAAAATAAGAAATATTCTAACAAACCTGTTTGTCATAAATGTGGTAGTTTCGATCACTTTATCAAGGAGTGTCCCCAATGGGAACAAGACAAAGGCAAAGGAAGGGAACAAAGGAAAGATTGGAACAATGAGTACAAGAGTTCCTATACCAGATTCGACTTAAAGAAAACAATGGTTGCTGCATGGGGAGAAGTTGATTTCGAGGAAGAAGATGATCCTCAACCAATGAGGAAACAACAAACTTTTGTCTCATGGCACTTGACAATTCCGAATCTGATGATGAGAACGAATCTCTTGAGGCAAGTTTAGACACTATTAAAAATTGTCTTAATTCTTTAAGTAAAGAGAAATTATTTGAATTTATTGTTGATGCTGTAAATGATTGCAAAGATGAGTCCATCAAGTTGAAACAAAGTCAACATGCTTTAGTTGTTGCAAAGGAACATACTTCTTTGGCTTAAAAGTATTTGAACCGACATTGAAAAAAGATTTTTCGAATTGTTTGATAAAAATTTAAATTTAAAAGAGGATTTCGAAATTGTTAAAAATGAGAACTACTTATTGAGCCTTGAGTTATCTCAATTGAAAGAATTTGTTCCTGAAGTGAGTTCCTTTGACATTAAGTTAGTTCCCTTACAAAGTTTCAAATCTGAAATAAAAGAATTCAAAAATCATGTTTCATTTTTGGAAAAAGAGAACAAGGAACTTGAAGGGGAACTGAACTTAAGTAGGAACAAGAAGTTCCTTCCTATTCCTAATTGGATTAAAAACCATCAAACCAAACGAACTGAAGTTCTTGGTTTAATCACAAAAAGAAAATTGAAAAACCTAAAAAGAGAGTTGATTTACCAAGTGGTAAAGTTTGTATGTTTTGTGGGAAAACTGGTCATTATAGGAGCTCATGTCCTATTAGACTTGGTCGATTAAACGAAAACTTGGAAACAAGAAAAATACCTTGGAAAGAGATATCTAATGTTAATAAAGGAAAGGAACCCTAGAAAGATAGGGTTCCTAACTCTAACAATTAGTTTTCTAGCAGGCTAGAGTGAGGGAGAACAACACATGGTACCTAGACAGTGGTTGTTCAAAGCATATGACTGGAGATAGATCAAGATTTCTCTCACTCTCTGCCTACGATGGTGGAAGTGTGACTTTTGGTGACAACATGAAAGGCACAATAGTTTCCATGGGCAAAGTTGGCAAGTCATCGTCACATTCCATAGATAATGTTTTTCTAGTTGATGGTTTAAAGCATAATTTGTTGAGTATTTCTCAATACTGTGATAAGGGGAATCATGTGAAGTTTAATAGCGAAAAATCTTTGATCGTCAACAAAAGCACAAAGGATGTCATTTTAGAAGGAACAAGGAAAGGGAACACATATGTTGTGGATCTTGACCGTGTTCCCAGAAATAAATTTACATGCCTTAGTGTTCTTGATGATGATCCGCTATCATGGCATATGCGTCTTGGACATGCTAGTTTTTCTTTACTTGACAATTTTCGAACGAAAGAACTAGTTTAGGTTTACCTTTAATTAAGTTTCACATAGATCGAGTTTGTAATGCGTGTGCTAAAGGGAAGCATGTAAGGTCCTCCTTTAAGTCCAAAAACGTGGTGAGTACCACAAGACCATTAGAGTTAATTCATATGGATTGTGTGGACCAATGAGGATTCAAAGTAGGAGTGGCAAGAAGTATGTGCTAATAATTGTTGATGACTACTATAGATTTAATTGGTTTATTTTTCTTTTTAGCAAGGATGAGACTTATGATGAGTTCTTAGTGTTTGCAAAGAAAGTTTAAAATTTGAGTGGTCAAAAATTGTTGCACATTAGATCCGATCATGGCAAGGAATTTGAGAACTTTAAGTTTGACGACTTTAGTAGGGAACATGGCTTGGACCATAATTTTCCCGCCCGTAGGACACCTTAACAAAATGGTGTTGTTGAAAGGAAGAACAGAACCTCATAGAAAATGGCTAGAACTATGTTGATAGCTAGTGGACTTCCTAGGAATTGAGCCAAAGCTGTGAATACCGCTTGTCATATTATAAACCCTGCCATGGTAAGACCTTTGGAGAACAAAACCACTTATGAGCTTTATTTTGGTAAAAAGCCCAATATTACCTATTTCAGGACATTTGGATGTAAATGTTTTGTTCATAATAATGGGAAACAAAGTCTTGAAAAATTTGATGCTACGAGTGATGAAGCGGTATTTCTAGGTTAAGCTCTAAGTAGAAAGGCTCATTGAGTTTATAATAAGAGGACCATGTGTATACATATTATTTTTGATGAAACAGATAAATTTGTTCCAAGCACACAGGTTGAAGATGACTTTGAGATAGGTTTGATAAAAGATCAAATTCTCACTCATAAGATATTGGAAGAAGAAGAATTCATGGGAATAACATCATATTCCTGTTCCCAACACTGAAGATGAACTAGGTGAGGATACATAAGTGAATGAATCCACCATTGTTGAACCTAGGTCCTAAGAACATGAAGATGAGCAAGAAACTCCATAAGGAAATCAAGTTCCCATCCAGGATTTCCAACCAAAGCCTTGGAGACATCAGCGTTCCCATCATGTGGAACTAATTATCAGTGACATTCACAAGGGAACTCAAACGAGATCTCAAATTAAAAACATTTGTGCTTTTCATGCTTTCTTTCTATGATGGAACCCAGGAACCATGGATGCTGATTGGATCGTAGCTATGCAAGATAAACTCCACCAATTTGAAAGGAACAAGGTTTGGCACCTTGAGCCTAAACCTAAACACAATAAGGTGATTGGTTTAAAAAGGGTGTTTAGAAACAAGTTGGATGAGTTCAGAACCATAGTAAGGAACTGATATCACGTATTTATATAGAGTTTTCTCCCTTATTTACAAGCTAATTTGTGCGTCATTGGAGCTCTTGGGAGCTATTTTGTGCTAACTATCGTAAATAGTTGTGGTTTCGTGTTTTAGTGTTGAATTGCAGGTTTTAGGGAGTTTTCTCCCTATTCCCGAGCCAATTAAAAGCAACCACGGCTTCACGAGATGTTACGGGGCACGTAGGAAGGCTCACGAGTTTTATGGGTAGTTTAGGAGGTCCCAAGACCCCTAAACGTGAAGATTAGAGAGCCAAAGAGTCAAAAAGGAGGTCTCCGTACACTGATCGGGCAGAAATGGCCCGATCGGGCGAAGTATTTATGATCGGGTATGAAAGTCACTGACCCGATCGGGCAAGGCGTGCCCGATCAGATCGGGCGAGCATCAATGCACCAGACCCGATCGGGCATAGTGTGCCCGACCCGATCGGGCCGGGTGCTGCTAGGTGCTATTGTGATGCTGCGTGTCAAGAGAGCACGCTAGTGGAATTTGTGTGAGGACCCGATCACAGAGCCGATCGGGTTCTGGATCGGGTGGACCTCGTTTTGCGTTGAATGTTGCGCTGCTGCTAACGAATGCGCCAGAAGACCAAAAAATGCTAAAGCTTCTGGGCACCCGATCGGGTACTGTGCTCGGGCCCGATCGGGTCTGGTGCCATTTGTCGCGAATTTCGTCTTTTGCTTCCTATTTTTAATTAGACTTGAGGGGTATTATAAATACCGTTTTCCTCATTATTAAGGGACATCTTTTATTCATCTTTTGACGGCTTTATACTAGTGTTACTACTCATTGTTCTTAGTTTAATTCAAACACTTTAGATTAATTTAGAGGTGATCAAACCTATTTCGATTTCAATAAAAGTTCCTGCTTTCCGTCAATTGGTATTCTTTCTTACCCTAATCTCTTTTGTTATTCTTGATTGCTTAATTTATTTATTTAATCGTTCATGATGCAATTGTTAGGGTTTTATATTAGTTTTGTCGTTGTTAATTCGATCATGAGTGAGTAGTTCTCTTTCTAGGGTGTTAGATAGGAAAGCCATGTTTATACCATAATTGTGATTTAGACTCCTATTGATTTCTAGGGCTTGATTAGGGTGATTATGATGTGGTTTGTTCTTTATTGAGTAATTAACGTTATTGCGCAGTTTCTTTGGTTGCTTGTGGTTAATAGTTGTTTGCACAGATCCGTCTTACGACTAGAGGCCTAGGACATGTCAGTAGTTCTGATTACGTTAGTGAACATGCGGCGTATGTTGAACTATGAGCGTTGAGTCTTAACCATAGCTCAACATAGGCAATAATCCCCCGACTCTTGATTTAGGTTTTGATAGTATGTTGCCCTTGTTTGATTGGTATAAGCATGGTGGACCGACCTAATACCCTAGGTTTTAGTCCATAGTTAAATCCTCGATTTTTCCCGTCTTTCTTAGCTTAATCATTAGTTTAATTAATTCTTCTCTGATTTACTCTGGAGTAGCTGAATTGGTTGAATATTGATTTAGAAACTCTGTCTCCCTGTGGATTCGACCCTGCTTCCACTGACTACCTTAGTTAGAGGACCGTAGGTTTATTTTTGAATAGGCGATATGACTAAGACCTATCAGGAACAAGGCGCGTTTGGTTGTGCAAGGATATAATCAACAGGAAGGTATTGGTTACGAAGAAACGTTTGCTCCTGTTGCTAGATTAGAAGCAATTAGAATATTTATTGCTTTTATTACCTTCATGGGTTTTAAATTGTATCAAATGGATGTGAAATGTGCGTTTCTAAATGGGTATTTAAATGAAGAGGTTTATGTTGATCAACCTCCCAGTTTCGAAAATAAAGATCTTCCAAATCATGTCTTTAAGCTTGACAAAGCTCTTTATGGGTAAAAGCAAACTCATAGAGCATGATATGAAAGACTTCCAAAGTTCCTTCTTGAAAATGAATTTAAAAGAGGAAAACTTGATAGGACCTTTTTTTGAAATCAAAAGGGAAACATTTTTTAGTTTTTCAAATATATGTTGATGATATTATATTTAGTGCCACTAATGAATCTTTATGCAAGGACTTTGCCAATCTCATGAGTAAAGAGTTCGAAATGAGTATGATGGGTGAGCTCAATTTCTTCTTGGGGCTACAAATTAAACAAACAGATGAAGGAATTTACATCCATCAACAAAATTATATTAAGGAACTACTGATGAAGTATGGTTTGGAGGCTTCAAAAGTAAACCATACACCTATGGGAACTTCAACTAGGTTGGACGAGGATGCTATAGGAACAAGTGTGGATCAAACCAAGTATAGAGGTATGATTGGCTCATTATTATATCTAACTGCAAGTCGTCCCGATATTTCTTTTAGTGTAGGTCTATGTGCTAGGTTTCAAGCCAACCCGAAGGAATCTCATCTCATCGCAGTGAAGAGGATCCTCAGATTCCTCAAAGGAACAGATGGTTTAAGCTTGTTCTATTCAAGAAGTGATACCTTTGAGTTGAAAGGATTTGCTGATGCCGACTATGCTGGAGATCTAGTCAATAGAAAGAGTACATCAGGTATGATTCAGTTCCTTAGTCATAGTTTAGTTTCTTGGAGTACCAAGAAGCAAAACACAATAGCTTTATCTACAACTGAGGCTGAATATGTTGCAGCAGCAACATGTTGTTCCCAAATGCTTTGGATAAAATAACAACTACGTGACTATGGAATTTACTTTGAATGTGTAGCCATCTATTGTGATAATACTAGTGCTATTAGTATTTCTAAAGATCTCGTGCATCATTCTATAGTTAAGCATATTCATATTAGGCATCATTTTCTTAAGGACAACATTGAAAAGGGCCTAATTAAAATGGAATTTTGTGAAACTGAACGTTAGATTGCTAATATTCTGACAATGCCCTTAAATAGAGATCGATTTGAAAAACTGAGACTTGAACTTGGCTTGATTAAGTTGTAATAATTGCTATAATCTTTCTCCCTATTGGTTTGACTCTTTGGCATTATATATGTGTGAATATTTGGTGACTTTATTTATTTAAATGCATCACAACTTTTATATGATTATTTCACATCTATTAGTGAATATGTCTGAAAACTGCTCACCAATGTCCAATAATATTATCCTTAGTGTTCTTTAGACAATTCTATGCCTATAGAGTTAACAGGGATTAGAAAGTTAATTGCGTTCCAAAGTAGCAAGTTTCTCTGTTCCCATTTGGTTTTCCCCAACGCTGTTCTCAACATTTTAGATTTAGGATTTCTTTTCAAATTGCGAAATTCAAATAAAAATACAAAAATATTCTGTTCAGATTTTTCTCCTGAAAATCTGATATTATTTTCTTTATTCTTCAATAATATCTCTCAAATTAGTTGGGAAATATTATCTTTTCTTAAATTTTTATTTTTTTCCCTCCAAAACCGTGTGCCTTACACGGATTAATTGAATTTTGTTTATACTCTCCATCTTCTTCATTAATCTCCTCATTAATTATCTCCATTAAATTAATCTTACGGTTTCCCACTAAACCAAATTGCATCCATTCACCCACATAAAAAGCGCCCCTTTCCTTCAAACATGTATCTCACAAAAAATCAATTCCTCTACACTCAATCTAAAATTGAAAAACACTCCCCCTCTTCTACTCACAACGACTCACCAACTCCCATGGATATTTCTCCTAATCCACCCACACGAATTTTAAGAAAAAGGAAATAAAGTGAAGAAGCGGTGGAGATGGAAGTCGAAGGGTCGCATGCAAAATCTGAGGGGGAACCTACTGTACCCAGAAAAGGAACATTGAAGAGGGCGAGTAGGAAATTGACTCCATCTAGGTATGTTTTGGGCTTATATATCGATTTTGCTTGGTGTAAAAAAGTAAATTTTCGTCAATTGCTAGAAGTTCTAAAGCTTCAGGGTTGGGAACTACTGTTTGAGAGTTGCTATGGTCAAAATCTCGTTCCCAAATTAATGGAAGAATTCTTTGAAAACTTTTCTATGGATGAGGCGAAAAATTGTTCTACTCTTGTGAGAGGAACACAAATTGATTTTAATTGTGAGTCCATGGGAAAACTGTTTGGTGTTCCTGTGAAGGGAACTGATGTCTACTTTAAGAAACAATGTGTTGCATACCCTTCTTCTGATATTTCTTTTAATGATCTAGTTGTGAAGTATGGTGGTAAAAGAGGTGATACCTCTATAGATCATAATATGTTATCCCCCTTCCACAAAATACTCTTTCACTTACTCAAAAGGCTCTTTTGCCTCGTCTTTATAAATGCGCTTTAGTTGGCATGTTGGATTTGATTTATATTCACTGCCTTGCATCACATAAACCCATTAATTTTCCTTCCTCATGATTCAACACTTGAATCATTGTATTAAGAATGGAGTTGTTGTAAGGTACGAAGCCCTAATTACGGTTCTATTAAGGAAGTTCAATGTGAAGCTTGATGGAGTTCCTCAAGTTGGTGTTACAACGGAAATTTGTTGAGCACAAAGGCACTCAATAACTTGAATGTCTCAATTATTGATGGGGAAGTTATGCAAGGGAGATCCAACTTCGATGATGATGAGGTAGAGAATGACGGTGAAGGAGAAGAGAATGAGGAAACTGACATTGAAGTGGAAGTCGAAAAAGAAGAAAAAGAAAAGGAAGAAGAACAAGAAAATAAAAATGAAAATTTTGAGAAAATAGAAAAAGAAAAAGAAAGAGAAGAAAAAGAAAAGGCTAAAGGAAAGAAGATTGTTGACAAGGAAGAATTGAAGAAGGAGACGTCGGTATTACAAGCTCCTATCAAGTAGGTGCATTCGCAACTTGAAGGTATTGAGCTCTCCTTCTTTTGTGCTTGATGATGATGGTGTTGATGATGATGAAGTATAATTAATTGCTAAATAGGCTTATGAGGCTTGTGTTCTTTCATCAAGGGAACAATCCCCTGCCCCTATGGAAACTTCACCACCAAAAACTGCATCCCCCAAACACAACAAGCCACAAAACTCACCAATTCCTCCTCCTTCCAAACAACTTGTCTCTGCTGTTCCTAAGGGAAAGAAACCAGCTGCAGTTCCTATCACTGAGGAACAAACTGCTGTTACTGATCCAAAGGAACCCATAGACACAACCAATCCACAAAAACCTTCATCATCTACATCTCCAAACCCCTCCACTGGTGATACTTATACCTTTGCACATACTCAAAGGTTGGATCATTTGTTTACTTTGGTTATGGGTCAATCGGATGCGATGATGGAATTTGCTCAAGAAGCCCAAGATGTGAAAGGGTTGTCGGAAAAGGTTGATAAGGCGTTTACGGTTCAAGGGATTGTCATGGAACAACTCAAGACGAATCTTATGGCACTCCAAAAAGTGAACAACAACATGATGCTATTGGAGTCCATGATGTTCAAGCTTTCTCAAACCGTGGAACACAACCACAAGGAAGTGATGGACAAACTCAATGATGTGGTGGAAGAATTCGAACAACCCCCTTCTCCTAATGCCTAAACACTATTCTTAGTTTTATTTTTTGTTGACTATGGGAACAATGTTTAATTTTCTTTCCTTCTTATGCATGCTATAATGGAACAACGTTAATTATCTAATCTTAAGTTGAATCTTTTTGCATCTGTATGTCTTTTGAATGGCTAATATTCTTGGATTGCGGTTTTGAGAGTTGAATGCTTTATTTGCTTATACTAACCAACTTGTTTTTAACTAAGTTTGGTGGTGTGATGTGTTTTGATAGATAAAATTCATCTTTTCAAAATCGTGGAATAATGTTTTTGAAGATGCCAAAGGGGGAAAGAGAAAGGCAAGAGTAAAAAATTTTCTAGCGTTGTTTCATGTTCCCTAGTTGAAAATCGTTTTCTCTTAAGTTAAAAATAAAATAAAAAGTTTATTAGAATTTAATTTAACTTAGTTGCATTACTTTGTTAAATAGTTTAATATGACTTGTTTAAATTAAATATTATTATAATATATATGTCTTTTGTTGCCATCTTAAAAAAGGGGGAAATTGTTGACCCTTGAGTTTTGAAGATGACTTAACCAACAAAAAACATATTGTGTTCTATTTATGATATTACTAGGTAATTCATTCTCGAGCAAAGAGAATACTTGATCGAAGATCAAATTGGAGAATTAATCAAAGATTGAAGTAAAGATGTTCGAAAGATGAAGTATCAAGCTTGGAGTGAAGATTAGAATACATTAGAATGTATCTAATATCTTCTTGTTAAGGTCGAGTAAATACTTAATCTAGTTTGTGTTGAATTCTCAAACGGAACTTAGTTCTGTTCCCATGACTGGAACATATACTAGAACTATTAGGAACAAGGTTAGGGAACAAACCTAGAAATGACTTTAGGAACAACTAACAATTCCCAAGTTGTGCGCCTAACATAGCTGTGCGCCAAAGTAAGTTTGTTAGAGAGTCCTAAGCTAATTTTGACTTGATCCATGACTTTATGGAGTTAGTCGTTAGTTTGTTAGGAATTTATTTAAAATGATTTTCTGATTTAATTAGGATAATATCAAAATCTTTTAAATCTTTATCTTTATATTTTATTTAAATCAAAAGATTTTATTTATAAAACTTAATCTGATTTTCGGTTTTAAAAGGATTTTCTTTTAAAACTTAATTATGATTTTCGGTTATGTTTAGAATATTTATAAAAGATATTTTCCTAAAAACTAATTAAAGAAAATAATTTATTTACTCCCCAAGCAAACCAATATCACGTTCTATTTGCTGCTAGACGTTTACTGTGAAGTGGAAGTGGGCTTGATTGTTTTCTTCCCAAGCCTTAATTTAATTTTAATTAGTTTAATTAAACTTCAAGTTTATAAACCACGTTCAACATTACTACTTCACTTTATTAAGTTAAGTAGTGGGTTAGTGGTTGATTATTTCTCAAAGAAAGTTTAATAAAAACTAATAAATAAAATAAAGTTATGGACATCATGGATTAGTGGACATAAGTTATGGTCATGCCTAAGTACTTTATAAATAGTCCCCTAAACCTTGGAATTAAGTGTGTCTGACTTAGCCGAATATTCTTAATTATCTTAAAGAGTCAGTGACGTTCCTAAGAGAATTCATACTTACTTTATTCGAGTTTATACTCTTCCATTGTTTTACACATTGTATTTTTGGGTAAGGGTTTGAGCGAACTATTGTAAGTATGCGAAGCTTTAAGTGAAGCGTGAGAAAGAGAAAGAGAAAGAGAGGAACTTCGAGGAAAGTTCGAGAGGAACAATAGTTGTGGGAACTGTTGTTGGGAACTTGAGTTTAGGAACTCAAGTTGTGGCCCTAAAGAAAAGTAATAGATTTGTAAATAGAGTCATTTGGCCTATTATAGTGGAAGGTTTAGAGTCAAAATTCCTTGTGGTCGAGGTCATTTCTTCCTATTGGGCCTAGGCAGTTTTTCCTCGCTAAAATCTCTCGTGTTCCCTTTTGGTGTTCCCTAGCTAGCTTTTATTTCCACAAAAAGTATAGAAGATTCTCTCACTATAATTCACCCCCCTCTTATACTGCTCATATTATATAACAAATTTAAGTGACAAGGTTGTCACAAAGCTAAGAAGGATTAAGGAACATAGTATATATAAGTTTTTCTTTAGAATTATCTTCTTTAAATAGGTCTTATCTCTAAGTGAATGTTAAGCGATTTGACTACGTGAATTAGATTCGATGAATTATGTGTTTACTAAATTGTTTACGACGTCACGATCTAAAAGAAGTAAATGATGTGTCTTGTTCAATTTATTTTGATTACTTGAGTTAATAATATTGTGAAAAGATCAAGTGTACCTCTAGGAAGTATAATAGGTAAAACGTGTTTTATTGCTCGCAAATAAGTTAGTAACCAGCCAACCATTAAAAATATGCTTCGCCCATCATACAGATTCGAAATGTTAGGGAGAAATCGTGTTGGTAGAAATAGAGGTTATGGTAGAGGAGAGATGACTGACATTCATGAGATGCAGGCCACTCCTGGTCAGCTGATTCAAGTCACTAACAACTTGAGGCAAGCAAGGGTCGATGCTCCTAGAAATGATGTTGGTGATGAGATGTTTAAGAACATAGGGCAAAGTAAGCCACCTTTCTTCACTGATAAAGCTGAGCCTGCAGCTTTAGAAGACTCGATCCATGATTTTGATCGGTTGTTCGATACAATCAACTGCCTTGATAGCCTAAAGGTGACTAATGCTGTGTTTTATGTTCGAGAGGGGGCTGATTGTTGGTGGACTCAACGAAAAGCTACACTTCTTGCTACCGCAGGCTTTGGCTGGGGTCAATTTAAGGAGACATTTCGTGCCAAATTCTATCCTCCAAATCTTAAGAAACAAAAGTCGTTGGAGTTTATGACATTAACTATGGAAGGGACGGAAATGAGTGTCCAAGAGTACTATCGAAAATTCACTGAGCTAATGCGTTTTGCTCTTGAAAATGTTCCAACTGAAGAGATGAAAGCTGCGAGGTTTGAGTTAGGTCTGGACTTAAATCTTCAAGGGCGTCTAGTAGGGGAGAATTTCACTAATATCGACACATATTTGAACGAGCTACTCACCTAGAGGCATCCGTAAACGTCAACTAGTTACATCAAGCGGAGACAATAGAAAGGGGAACCCTGCTCAAAATCCTCCAAGGTTCGATAAGATCCCAAAACAAGGAGGCAACTTCCAGAACAGCAGTAACAACAACAATGGCAATTATCGAAACAACAGAAATCAGAACAATGGTGGCAAGGCTGAAAGGGGTCTAATTCTGTAAAAGATGTCCAAATAACAACCCGGGCAAGGATTGTGAAGGAAATCTTGTAGAAAACAGAATTTGTGGCAAGAAGAGTCACAGGGAGTACGAGTGCTACTCCAAAGACTAGGGTAATAGTGGGAATAACAAAAACTTCCAGAAATGTTCGAACAACAATGGAGGGAAGAATGGGAATGGTCATTATAAATTCCAAGGAGGTTAGAATTCTCAGCAAGCGCAAGGTGGAAAAGCGGGACGAATTTTCAATAGCAGTTCCTTCGGGGGAAGTGGTAGACTATGTGAAATGTCAGGAGGGTGTAGAATTCAATGTGTATTGCTAGAAAAAATTTTCCTTCAGACCTCATAGAATTCCAATTAGGTGGATTATACATCATTTTAGGGATGGATTGGCTAGCTAAATATAAAGCAAAAATTGATTGTCGAGCCATTGGAGGATCCCGTTGGGTAGCCATGTACTTTGAGGCTCAAACCTATGTCCAAAAGGGATTTTCTTTATATTTTTGTTGTGTTAGAAGGGTGGAAAATGGGGAGATTCAAGCTAACTAGAGGATTGTCCGATGGTGAGTGAGTTTCCAAATGTATTCATAGAAGAAATTCCAGGGATGCCACCTAAAAGGGACGTCGAGTTTTATATAGACTTCGCTCCTAGAACTGGACCAATTTTTAAAGAACCTGATAGGATGGTGGCTGCTGAGATGAATGAATTGAAAGTTCAGCTAGAAGACCTATTAGAAAAGGGCTATATAAGACCTAGTGTTTCTCCTTGGGGTGCCCCTGTATTATTCGTAAAGAAGAAAGATAGTAGTTTGAGGCTGTGTATAGATTATCGTGAGCTCAACAACGTCATAATCAAGAACAAGTATCCCTTACCTAGGGTTGATGACTTGTTCGATCAACTGAAGGGTGCTGGAATTTTCTCCAAGATAGACTTGCGTTCAAGGTACCATCAACAGAGGATAGTGGACGGAGACATACCCAAGACTGATTTTAGGACTTGTTATGGGAACTACGAATTCACCGTATTGCCCTTTGGTTTGACTCATGCTCTAGTTGTGTTTATGGATCTTAAGAATTGTATATTCAGGTCATGCTTAGACAAGTTTGTTGTAGTGTTTATAGATGACGTCCTGATTTATTCAAAGAATCTTGAAGAGCATGAAAATCACCTTCGGACTATCTTGCTTACACTTAGGGAAAACCAATTGTGTGTAAATTCTCCAAGTGAGTTTTGGTTCGAGAAGGTGTCGTTCTTAGGTCATTTTATTTCCACACGAAGGAATGTCACTAAAGTAAGGAGTTTCTTAGGGCTAGCCAAGTATTATCAAAAATTCGTAGAATATTTCTCTCGTATATCTCGACCAATGACCAATCTCAGGAAGAAGGAGATGAAGTATGTATGGACTGAAGATTGTGTGAAGTCATTCTAGGCTTTGAAGGCCAGGTTGATTTCAGCACATCTCCTAACTTTGCCAGATGGGACAGAGGGTTTCGAAGTATATAGTAACGCGTTTAAGAATGGGTTGGGGTGTGTGATTATGCAAAATCGAAAGGTGATATCTTATGCCTCGAGGCCTCTTAAATCTTATGAAGTTAAATATCCTACTCATGACTTAGAGTTAGCTGCCATTGTCTTTGCACTCAAAATTTAGAGACATTACCTATATGAGGTAACCTGCAAGATCTACACCGACCATAAAAGTTTAAAGTATATATTCACTCAGAAAGATCTCAACATGAGGCAAAGGAGGTGGAGTTGATTAAGAATTATGACCTTGAAATGTACCACAAAGGGAAGGCGAACGTTGTAATCGAGTCATAAAGTGAATGCCTTAGTTCTAGCTGATAAACTGTGTGACGAACTAACAAAGTTGACCTCAGCGGTGGTTCAACCTGGAGAATTACCAACTAGCTTGAATGCTTTAACCATAAAACAGTAGTTCTTCTAAGAAATCATTGATAATTAGCCTGGTGTTAAACTAGATAGAGTTAAAGAAAAGTTGAAAGAAGGGAGGGCATATGGGTTCACAATTCATGATGTTGGAAGCATACGTTATAAGGGAAGATGGTGTATGCCTATAAATTGTGAAGATTTGAAGAAGAAAATCATGGAAGAGGCTCACAATACGCCTTATTCTGTGCATCCTAGAGGAGACAAGCTCTATAAAGACTTGAAAGAGATGTTTTGGTGGCCGAAGATGAAGAGGGAGGTGGTCGAGTTTGTTTCTCGTTGCTTGACTTGTCAAAAGGGCAAGAGTGAGCACAAGAGACCCCAAGGAAAGCTTCAACCTCTTGATGTTCCAGTTTGGAAGTGGGATTCGATAGCTATGGATTTCGTGACTGCATTCCCAAAGACAAGGGGATGATTGGATACAATTTGGTTAGTGGTTGATCGATTGACCAATCTGATGTTTTCATACCTATGAAGGAGACGCGGTAGATGGAACAACTAGTAAAGGCCTACATCAAGCATGTGGTTAGACTTCACGGGGTATTGTCTGATATAGTTCTGATAGAGATTCCCGATTCTTGTCCAAATTTTGGGAAGCATTTCATAAAGCTTTTGGGTCTAAACTTCTCAAGAGTACTGCCTTTCACCCTGCAATAGATGGTCAGACTGAGAGGACCATCCAAACTCTTG
This sequence comes from Patellifolia procumbens, assembly GCA_947645195.1. Classification (NCBI taxonomy): domain Eukaryota; kingdom Viridiplantae; phylum Streptophyta; class Magnoliopsida; order Caryophyllales; family Amaranthaceae; genus Patellifolia; species Patellifolia procumbens. The sequence goes on from CANSGD010000837.1 coordinate 109,821, forward strand.
AAGATATGCTTCGAGCCTGTGTTACAGAGTCTCAAAGTTCATGGCACGATCATTTCGATCTTATCAAATTATCATACAACAATAGTCATCATGCAAGCATTGGAATGACACCCATTTGAAGCACTGTATGGTAGGAAGTGTCGAAGCCCAGTGTGGTGAAGTGATATAAGCGAGACATATCTTGGGACGACAACTGGTAGAAGACACCACACACCAAATGAAGGTCATTCAAGAGAAGATTTGTGCAGCCCAGGATCGTTAGAAATCATATGCTGACTAGAAAAGGAGGGAAGAAGAATTTGAAGTTGGCGAGAAAGTGTTGTTGAAAGTGTCATCCATGAAAGGGGTGATGAGATTCGGCAAGAAAGGAAAGTTGAGTCTAAAGTTTATAGGCCCTTATGAAATCGTCAAGAGAATTGGGAAAGTGGCTTATAAACTAGTGCTGCCAAATGAGTTAGAGCGTGTGCATGATGTTTTACATGTGTCTCAGCTTAAGCATTATGTTCCAGATGTTTCACATGTGCTTCAACCTGAAATGATTGAATTAAATGAGACTCTTTTGTATGAAGAGAGACCAATCAAGATTTTGGATCGAAAAGTTCGAATACAAGACATAAGGCTGTAAGAATTGTCAAAATGCTTTTGTGTAACAAAGTGTCTGAGGAGGCAACCTGGGAGGCTGAAGAGGATGTGAGAATTGTCAAAGTGCTTTAGCCTGATCGGGCATGGTGTTACGTCTTTGTTTGTGATCATGGCCTGATCGGGTGAGCTTGGCCCTATGGATTCACCCCGTACTTGCAAGGCTTTGCTAACACTGTGCACTTGCGGTATTACTTTTAAAACTCATCAGTCGTCTGCTCGGCAATGACGCCAATTCGTGATGTGTTTTAAAATGTATAACACAACTGCATATAATGTATGTTGTTAGCAGAGCCTTGCAAGTATGAGTCGAAGCCACAGGGAGACAGATTTTTAGAGTTAATATTCAACTATACAACTACTTCAAATGAAATCAGGGAAGAATAGCTGAACTACTAATTAAACTAAAGAATGTAGGATTAAAGTGAGAATTTACCTATGAATTAAAATCCTACGAAAATATTTCGGTCCACCATACTTATACCGTCTAAGGGCTTCAAATAACTAACAACATCTAGGTCTAGAGTCGAATGATTAGAGCAAGCGTTAACCCTATGGTTAGGTTTGAAGAAAACACAAGTAAAAGATTTACCGCAATTGACTTGAACTATAGATTTCATTGAAAGAAAAATCAAAGGATCCAATCTACAACAATGGAGATTAAAAAAACTAGAGTTCTAAAGCTTGGGCTTAATGAAATAACAACGGATAATAAGATATGTCTAAAATCTAAAAAGGATAGAAAAAGGACTAAAAATGGACGATAAAACGCACATCTTTTGATTTCGATGTCGTCGCTCCATTGGGAAAAACCACCCGAAGCCATCGGGCGAAGTTCTCTTCAACAAAATTATGGCCAGCCACAAATGATAAGACCCCATCGGGTGGACTTTACGTCTTCCAAGCACAATCAACAGCTCAGATTGCACAACAGGTCTGGATACTAAGGCCCTGTTCAGTTCAACTTAAAAAGTAATGTTAAGTAAAAATAAGTTTAGTTAAGTAAAAATAAGTTCAGTTCAGTAAAATAAGTTTAATTTAGCAAAAATAAGTTTAATAAAAATAAAATCATATTTGGAAATATTTTTTATTAATAATATTTTTTAAAGTTTAATAATTAAGTTTAGTATTTTATAGAGTTATAATATTTTAAAGATGAAAGTAGTATCAAATAATAAAGATTATTTTTTATCAGAAGATATCAAATAAAAGAATTGCTAAACAAAGCTACGACATTTTTCCAAACAAAGCTACGACATTTTTCCAAACAAAGCTATCTTTCATTTTTCCAAACAAAGTTATGATTCATTATCCCAAAATAAGGCTACAATTTAAAGTAAGTTTATAAGCTCTATCTAACTACACTAGTATCCCCAGTCAAATTTCCGAATAACAATAATATCACAAGTTAATTTGTTCAGTCCTCCAGCATTGCCATTGAAAATTATGAAGGAAATGATCATCATAGAAAATAATAGAAAGATTTTTATAGATTATATAGATGTTGATTATTACACATATTAAAAGCTCTTTTGCAACGCTCAATTTACATCGTGGCTTTTAACACTTCAAACTCATTCATCAAAGCTCAACTAAGGTTTTGCTCCTTCTCCCTCTGTAAATTTCTTTTTTTTTAGTATTTTAATCTCAAAAATTCTATTTCATACATGGTATGATCGTGTTCGTACTTTTCAATTCTTTGAATGTATGGTTATATATCTTGTGCATGCTTTTGTTTATCCTAATAATATTGATTATGCTAATTGGTTTCTGCTATATCAGTTTCTTTTCTCAATTCTTTGTTATGTTTATGCACTCTACCTGTTTGTTATTATGCCTAACTAAACTTTTTATTAATGGTTGATGATAATTATGCTATTAAAATGAATTTCTACATTTCTGCATGGGGTCAGTGAATTTATGCATTTATGCATGATTTGCAAAGTGTCCTACCTAGCATTACACAACTAATTTATGCATGCTTTGCAAAGTGTCTACTACGGAAACTTTTATGTAAATGAAATGCAACTTGTCTTTAGTTTGATTGTAAAGCTTTGATTCTTTAACTACCCATAATTACGATTGACTTGTTTTGCTTTGGTTTATGTTGTTTGACAATATAAGATATGTAATAAAATAATCTCATAATGATAATTTTATATTGTTTGTTTTTTGGTATCAAATCACCATGGCTCCAAGGGGGAGGAACTCAACCAATAAGATTACTAGAATTTTTTTAAATATTCTCATCCAACACAAAAATGATGGAAATACAAAGTTGGATTGCGCAACATTCGAGCGTACTTTGCATCTGAAAACTAGGAAAAGCTAAAGTGAAAAAACTCTACAAACAATTATGGGGATTTGAAGGGAAAATATATAGTGTGGCATGAATTAAAGACGGGGCTGGTTGGACTGGTCTATCTTTTAATTCAATTACTGGATGTCCAGATGTCAAACAAGATGATAAGATGGAATGCATTTGTTAAGGTAATTGCATATTATCTTTTGTAATATAATTCGAATATGGAAATAAAAGATAAGATTTGGGCCGCGGATTAGCTCACCCGATCGGCAAATGGTTGCCCTATGCCATCAGGTTGGGACTAACAACAAAAAATCAGCCCAGCTAAAAAACTCTTCCTTCGCTCAACAAAGCAGCAACAACAATATTTAAGTGGGCCTGCCGGATCTGGCCAATGTTGCCCATGTCCATCAGGCAGAGCCAACTCCGCCCAGGACTTCAAGTCTTCTTCCTTCGCACAAGAGCGCGACAACGACGTTTTATCTGAGCAGTACTGGGCCTCGCCCGATCGGGCCTGTCTTGCCCGATTTCATCGGGCTGAGGTAGTCTTTGCTCAGATTCTTTCTCTTCATTTTAATCACGCAACAACAACTTGGTGTGAGAAAATGGGCCTGCCAGATCTGCTCGGGTAAGGCTGCTCGATCGGGCCCAAAATTCCAACACCCGATCATAAAATAATAGGGCCGATCGGGCCATCCTTAGCCTGATCAAAACACGTCTTACTAGCCTTTCTTAGCTTTTGGCACTCGATCTTCAAGTTTAGAGGTCTCGGGACCTCGTAAAACATCTATAATGCTCGTGATATCTTCTACGTGCCTCATAACAACTTGTAAAGCCGTAGATCCTTCAATATGGCTCGGAAAAAAGGAGAAAACTCCCTAAAACCTGCAATTTAACACGAAAATACAAAACCACGACTATATACAAAAATTAGTATTAAAAAGCTCCATTGACGCACGATTTAGCTCATAAATAACGGAGAAAACTCTATAAATACTCATGTTATCAAACTCCCCCAAGCTAAACCTTTGCTTGTCCTCACGCAAATAAAAATGAACATGGAATAAATTGCCTCACCCCATAGATTAAACATTCAAACCTCAAAAACTTTTTCGAGACTAAGAATCGTTCAAGCAGGAAAAATTCAAGTTCAGCTATTCAAATCCATCCAGCTACCAATCATCCAAGCAACCATCAAATTCACTAATCTACAAGGCATACAAATCCTGAAAAGGTTCTCGCAAAGGTGTCACTCCTCTCAATTTTGTGGCAGGCAAAGAATATGCCTGAACACTCACCAACCCGACCATAGATGCCCTTCCCACTCACACTTTCATGTGTTTAAGAAGGTTCAATATCGCTCATCCTAATCAAGTCGACTCAATCAGCAGACATACGCTTTAACTTTGATAAACTGACCAGAAATCAATCCAATAAACAATGTAAACACGAGCTCAAGAGGACTTTATAGGGTTGTCATGAGGCTTAGGAAAGAGGTAGGAGATATTTTTAGGAAATGTGGTGGAAAAACCGAGAATGGGGGAGCAAAGATCACTCAAACAAGGCCAAAGATGGTCAAAACAACTCCTAACAACACCAAATAACCAAAAAACATAAACCAACTCTTATGAATCGATAAAAACTCACAACAAACCCAATTTTCAAGCAACGTAGCACATTTTTCTTTATAAGCAACGTGAATGAAGGAACTTTGAAATCTTTTGAACTTTTATGTCTTTTACTTTCATTTTTCGAACCAAACATACACGCAACTCAAACTTTGCTTTTTCTTACACTTGAAACCACATCAAATACACTTTCATTGCCAAAAACCGAACCAAACTATAAAACCAATCTCATAACCCAACCCAACAAATGCTCCCCCAAGCTAGACTTGGAAATAGTATCGAAATGAAGGCCATGGGCTCATAAAAAGGGTTTAGTAACACGAAACAGGTCATTAGGCTCAGCGGGGCTAAGGAAGATAAAAATATATCAAAAATTCACTCTGAGCCTCAAGAATCAGACAAAAGAATGCCTCTATCACAACAAATGCTACAAGTCATCGAATATCAGACAAGTACGAAGTCAAAGCCAATATCAGTCAACTAAAGAGGAACTAACACGCAAAAACAGACTGGATAGTAATATGAATCCAATAAGTTACAAAGAGGCCTCACAGTCTAACCAATTGAGGCATGCAGCACAGTGTAGTGTATAATAATCAAACTTCAATTCATAGCCTCAAAATCACAAATGCCCAACTATCCTGGAAATAAAGTCAAATCACTTTCAATAAGAACACAACACAGGGCACAGGGAGGCAACTAAACCAGTCATGTAAATCATTTTTTTTATTTTTTCAGCATTTTTCGAAATCAATAAATCCGTCTTGAAAAGCAGTTTAAGAGAAAGAGAATACAAATAGAAATCCTCCCCCAAGCTAAACTTGGCAGTATCCTCAATGCCAAAAGATGAACAAAAGGATGATGCTAAGAGGAAAAACAACGTTAGTGTTCTCTCACTCTCTCTCACTCTAAAATAATAAAAATTAAAATAAAGAGAAAAAGGAAAAAGGGAAAATTACGTGTTGCCTCCCCCACAGTGCTGGTTTATAAAGGTCCCGCACGACCATAATACCTCCATATCTCAAATCGGAGGGGCATGACAGTGAGTGCCACCCTCATCAAACATCTTCCTTGTCCAAATGTTCTTGATCTTACCTCTAGACTGTGAGGCAACCTTAGGTGCATTTTGAACCTTCTTCGCAGCCACCTCATCTAGAATATCAACCCTGCAACACGATTATTCAAGCATATGTGCCTTAACAACATTGGTAAGTTTCAAAGAAACTTTATAATCACCAACACTCAGAGTTAAAGACTCAGACTTAACATCAATAACAGCACTAGCAGTACACAAAAACTGTCTACCCAGAATAATAAGAATCTGGGCATCCTCATCCATATAAAGTACCACAAAATCAACAGGAATGTAGAATTTCCAGACCCTAACAGGAACGTCCTCTAAAACACCTAGGGGGTATTTAATAGAACAATCAGCCATCTGTAAGGTGATTTGCGTGCATTTAAGTGCTCCCATATTCAGTTTCTTATAAACATATAAAGGCATAACAGAAATAGAAGCACCTAAATCACACAAAGCCTTATCAATAAAAATAGGTCCAATATGGCAGGGTATAGAAAAACTACCATGATCTTTCATCTTAGGTGGGGTTTTATTCTGTATAAAAGCATATACTCTTCGGTAAGAGCAACACATTCTACCCCACCAAAGTCTCTCTTCTTAGTTATCATGTCTTTTAGAAATTTGGCATAAACAAGAATTTGGGTAATTAATTCAGTCAAAGGAATCGTTACCTTAAGGTTCTTGACCATAGCCAAGAACTTACCAAACTGTTGATCGACCTTTTACTTTTTCCTCCTTTGAGGAAAAGGTAGCCTAGGTGTAAAAGGCACTTCAGAATCCTTCTCCTTTTTCGTCCCTGTCTGTTCAGCTTCCTCAGATATTTTGACCTCAGACGTCGAATTCTTCTCTTCTCCTTCCTCTACCACCTTCTTCGCCTTAGTCGGGGCAGCATCATCAATGGGCATTGGAGGAGCTTCATAAGCAATTCCACTACGAAGAGTAATGGCATTCACTTGCTCCATTTGAATGGGTTGCCCAGGCAATTGTCCCTGCTGCCTCTGAGCATTGTTTCCTGCCAATTGGGTAATCTGAGTCTCGCGAAGTTTGATGTGCTTCTCTTGAGCTCTTTATACCTCCTCATTAGTTTTCTGTATAGTCAGCATCAGGTTCATCAATTCAGATGTGGTAGGCTCTTGTGGGGCAACATTTTGTGGTGGTGGTTGGAAATTTTGTTAGGTTTGGTAGTGATGTGGAGGTTGAAAATTTTATGGTGGGGGGTCTTTGAAAACCAAGGGGGTTGTGATAGAATGATGATTTGGGGTGGTGGTTGGAAATTTTGTGGGTTTTGATAGTTATGTGGAGGGGGAAATTTTGTGGTCTCTGTTGGAAGGCATTTGCCTGCTTCATCTGATGTTGATTGAACTGACAATCGTGCCCAAAATGACCTTGAACACCACATACCTCGCAGTAAGATGAGGTAATGGGTGCAATGGCAGACATGACATTAATGCTTAAAGGAAAGGTGTCAACCTTCATATCAGTTTTGCCACTTGTGAAGTCAGCAATGCAAGAGCGTCTACATCCAATACCTTCCTTGTGAGGCTTCGGGAAGTGGAATAATCATTGGCTGTAAGGTTTGACAAGAAATCATAGCCTACATCCACTTCCTTATCTAGAAAAACTCCTCCCGCAAAAGAGTCAACAATACTCTTCATCTGAGTCTGCAGACCATTGTAAAATGTCTGCGTCAAGAACCATTTGTCCATGCTGTGATGTGGACACTCTCTCTGTAAATCTCTGAATCTAGCCCACGCCTCCCGAAGTGCTTCATCAGGCTCTTGGGAAAATGTGGCAAGCTTTTGATTTTTGCTGTCTTTGTAGGTGGATAATACTCTCTCAGGAACTCAGCAGAAATTTCCGACCATTCAGATACTTTGATATCGTTGAACCACTTCTGAGCCCTGTCGCGGAGTGAAAACTCGAATAGCATGACCTTCAGTTGCTCAAGTGTGACTCCTTGATGCTTAACAGTTCTGCAGAGCTGTTGAAATCTGTGCAGATGATTGGCCGGATCTTCTGTGGGATGCCCACCAAACTGATTTTGCTAAACCATGTTGATGAGTCTAGGCTTAATCTCGAAATTGTTAGCGGTGATGGTGGGCATGGGTGGGCCACTAGAAATGCCGTCAGGATTAGGCACCCCGTATCAATTCAATGATTTGGCCATAGCTGAACTCGAAGTGACTGCTTCAGAGGTGTTCAGCTGAACAAACTGCTTTACTCTCTGAAATTTGTTTCGAAGCTGCTTGAAAGTCTTTGTAAGATTGGGATCCTCTAGGATGGGGAAGCCGTTTCTTTGAGACCTAGGCATACAAAAGAAACAGTAAAATGTGTCTCAATTGGAACGATGAAATTCCAATGAGGCAGAGAGAAGTAAACCAAATAACCAAATAAAAACTTAGAAAACAAGCTGTTTCCCAGCAACGGCGCCAAAATTTGACAGGTTAAAGTCGTATCACCTAATCAAAGATAAATCCTAAATTACCCTAACAACAATAGTCAAGGGAAGTAGGGTCGGATCCACAGGGAGATAGAATTTCTAAGTTAATGTTCAGCTAAACAGCTACTTCACACAAGATCAGATCGGAATCAGCTGAACTACTATTTAGAATAAAGAAAGCAATATAAAGATGGGAATTAAATTATGAATTAAAGGTCTAGGGCATCAGTTCGATCCACTATCCTTATACCAATCAAAAGGATCAAACAACTATCAATACCTACATCAAGGGTCGAGAGAATAGAGCACGTGTTAAGCTATGGTTAAGACTTAACGCTCAAAATTTAACATATGCCGCAAGGTCACTAACATAATCAGAATTAGGCCTCTAAAAGTTAGACGATCTGTGCAAACATATATTAACCTCAAGCAATCAATGAAACTGCACAATAACATTAATTACTCATTAAGAACAAATCACACCATAATCAATATAATACAAACCTAGAAACTAATAGCAATTCAAATATAAATCATGGTATAAACATGGTTTTCCTCCTAAAACCCTAGAAAGGTGACTACTCACTCATACTTGAATCAACAATAATAAATCTAACATAAAAACCTAAACTTTGCATCATGAATGAATTCAACAAACAAACTAAGAAATTGAAAATTAAATAGAGAAATTAAGATTAAAGAGTAGTACCAATTGACGGAAACAATAACCTTTATTGAAAATAATCCAAGGTTCAATCACCTTTGGAACTAATCTAAAGTGTTTAATCTCTTAGAAAGCAATTAAAACTAAACTAAAAAAAGTTGAATAAAAGATCTCTCTAAAATAAATAAGTTTAGATATTTATAATAGCCTCAATAATCTGATTCGAAAACGGAAATAAAAGATAAGATTTGGGCCGCGGGCATGCCCACCCGATCGGGCAATGGTTTCCCTATGCCACCGGGCTGACCTAACAAAAACAACTAATAATCTCTTCCTTCGCTCAAGAAAGCAGCAACAACAGTATTTAAGTAGGCCTGCCCGATCGTGCCACTGTTGCCCAGGTCCATCATGCAGACCCAACTCAGCCCGACACTTCAAGGCTTCTTCCTTCGCACAAGAGCGCAGCAGCAATGTTTTATTGGAGGAGTACTGGGCCTCGCCCGATCGGACCTGTCTTGCCCGATCTGATCGGGCTGAGGTAGTCGTGGCCCAGATTCTTTCTCTTCATTTTAATCATGCAACAACAACTTGGTGTGAGAAAATGGGCCTTCTCGATCTGGTCAGGTAAGGCTGCCTAATCGGGCCCGAAAGTCCAACACCCGATCATAAAATAATTGGCCCGGTCGGGCCATCCTTTGCCCGATTAGAGCACGTCTAACTAGCCTTTCTTAGCTTTTGGCACTCGATCTTCAAGTTCAGAGGTCTCGGGACCACGTAAAACATCTATAATGATCGTGATAACCTCTACGTGCCTCATAACAACTCGTAAAGCCGTGGTTTCTCCAATATGGCTCGAAAAAAAAGAGAAAACTCCCTAAAACCTGCAATTCAACACGAAAATACAAAACCACGACTATATACAAAAATTAGCATAAAATAGCTCCGGAGAGCTCCATTGACGCAAGATTTAGCTCATAAATAAGGGAGAAAACTCTATAAGCAATCATGTTATCAAACTCCCCCAAGCTAAACCTTCGCTGGTCCTCACAACAAACCCAATTTTCAAGCAACGTAGCACATTTTTCTTTATAAGCAATGTGAATGAAGGAACTTTAAACTCTTTTAAAATTTTATTTCTTTTTCTTTCATTTTTCGAACCAAACATTCACGCAACTCAAACTTTGCTTTTTCTTACACTTGGATTCTGGATATACAAACACATTGGGATATTTGAGTCGAATTAGAGAAAAAGAGACAAGACATCATATTCCAGATTTTCGAAACGTTCCTCCACCGCGTGGAATGCTTGAACATTTTAATTACCGACATTTATCACTTCGCACTATGATTGAAAGTTGTTTTGGCAATATTAAGGGACATTGGAAAATTTTGAAGAATATGCCTCAAATGGCTCAAATGTATCAGCTGAAAATCATCTTATCAACTTTTTCTCTACATAATTTAGTCTGTTTGCATCAGTTAGGAATACTAATTTTCAAGAATGTGCAGATATTGAAATTTGGGCATATTTTACTATGTTTCATGAAGTCAGAATAGCTCAAATGGATATGATACAAAATGAAATAGCACAACAAATTTGGCAATCAGTTAGAGAGGCCGAGGAGGAAGAAGATTACATGGAAGTTGAGTAAAAAACTATGACAGTGCTATGTAGTATGTAATAAACAATTATTATTTTGACAAAAAGATGATTTGATTTTGTTAATTGTTTAATTATTGCCGCCATTGTTATGTTAATTTTATATTTATATCACATGGAATCTCTATGTTGACTTTTTCTTATGGATTCTATTATCTGCCTGCTACACAACAAGTTTCATAATTAAGATTAATTATATATAAACTTTGTGTAATATTAGTTAAATTTAGTTTTGAAAATAATAGGTTTAAATTAAATGCAATAATGATATTAATAATATTAATAATAACATAAAGCTCATAAAATAAGTTCAGTTCGGTAAAAATAAGTTCAGATTAGTAAAAATAAGTTATGTTAATAAAGTTCAGTTCAGTAAAAATAAGGTGAAGTGAACAGGGGCTAAGTGTTTCCGCCCAATCGCGGGGTTTTGCCCGATGGCATCGGGCAAGCTGCCATTTCTTCTCCTCTTGGCTCTTTGAGCCCCAACGTCGAGCATAAATCCCTCTAAGCCTGTGGGACGTGGCCTTGGGACTCCGCAACTCAGCACAAGTACCTCAGATTTCCTCCTATTAGATGTAGTTGTCTCAAAATAGTAGAAAGTAGGAGAAAACTCCCTTAACCTGTAGCATAAAATAACCAAATCATAACTAGATTCTAAGACTCCAATTCGACGCACATTTTTATCTTACAAACAGGGTAAAACTCTATAAAAATAACATGATATCAGTCGTCCATCCCCCCTTTTCTCTTCTATAATAGAGAAGATTAAAGAAGCGTGACTTAAAAGAACAGAAGAATATTTTGGGAAATGGCTCATACTTATTCGACTAGCCTGGAAAATCGGTCGGTTGGGTCGGTTTTGGGTCGGATAGTTTTGGTTCGGGTCAATTTTGGGTCAGGTCAGTTTCGGTAACGGGCTGACAAATCCTTGACCATGACCCAAATAATCCAATTTTGGGTCAAACGGGTGGTCAAGGTCGCCTTTTTAGTTTTTATTTTGGCATGAATTTCTCTATTTATTCATTATATCATATAAATAAGGAAAATTTGTGAAAAAATCCCTGCAACTTAGCACTTTTTGTGAATAACCCCCTACAACTTTTTTCTGCTAATATAACACCCAAGAACTTGTGAAAGTTAGTGGTTGCACCCCCTAAATCCTAACTCTGTTAAAAACTTCCGTTATGTGGGGGCCACTTTAATCTTTCCCTCCCAAAATTACTGTGAAATTACTTTTCTACCCCCAAATTAAACCCCCAACTAATTTCCCTCTCCCTCCTCCTTCCTTCCACTTTCTCAATCTCTCTCCTCTTTCCTTTACTTTCCTGTCATCTTCTTCCACTTTTTTCTCACACCATTTTAATCTCTGTTAATCTTCTCTTCTTCACGCCATTTTTTTCTTCTTTACATCATTTTAATCTTTGTTATTCCTCTCTTCTTCACACCACTTTAACAAGATTTCAATTCATTACTTGGTTATTGTTTGGTTGGACATATACCATTTCATAATAGGTTCAAGTTGCAGATAGTATATTTTCTTGGGCTGAAAAGCTTTTTCAGAAGTTGCTTTTTAATTTGTCAGCAGAAGAACTTAACAATTTTACACTCTATTTTGGGTGTATCTCTATGCCGACCAAGCATTACTTAAGTCAAATGACTGATGAGGATGATAGTTAATTGCGTGAGATCTGAGACTGTGACTATATTTGTGTGGCCTTTGGATGCTTTGTAAGTTGTGACGCCTGTCATTTCCTTCCTAGTGTCATGTATTTGTGCCACTTGAGTTCAAATCTATTCATGTGTCTTGCGTTTGTTATCTTAATATAGACTGTATAACATCATCTTACCTTCTCCATTGGTATTTCCACCTTCTCGTCAATTGTAGAGGACATATCTTTCAATAGGATTTCCTTTTGTGCTTACGGGCTTATATATCAGAAGTATAAGAGCACTATTTTACTCACATCTTATCAAACACAATTTCAGGGGATGAACTTGTGTTGACTTATTTCAATGATAAAAGTGGCGTGGAGAAGAGAAGAATAACAGAGATTAAAATGGTACGAAGAAGAGAGGAAGAAGATGACAGAAAAATAAAGGAAAGAGGAAAGACATTGGGGGGCCATGGGAAGGAAAGAGGAGAGAGATGGAAGGTGGAAAATGGAAGGAACGAGGAGGGAGAGGGAAATTAGTTAGGGGTTTAATTAGGGGGTAGAAAAGTAATTTTCCAATGTTTTTGGGAGGGAAAGATTAAGGTGGGCCCCACATAACGGAAGTTATTAACAGAGTTAGGGTTTAGGAGGTGCAACCACTAAGTTTCACAATTTCCTGGGTGTTATTTTTGCAGAAAAAGTTGCTGGGGTTATTCACAAAAAGTGCTAAGTTGCAGGGGGTTTTCACAAATTTTCCTATAAAAAAATATTGTTTAGGCCCAGTCCAGTTCTCGCCCACTGCATTGATGAAAGTACCAAACTACCCTTAAGATAAGAAATTACCATTTTCCCCCTGGGGCTCACTAGGCCAGAAAGGACAGGCCATCAGTGAAGCCTACTGATAAAATGGCCTTCATGACGTCATCACCTTCACCAGGTGACATCATCCAAGTACTACCTAGAAGTTGAACTTGGACCTAATCAGTCAGGTACGTTTTTCCAGTTATTCCAACACATTTGCTTGTACTACTCTCTAACTACGTGAACTTAGATTTGACTTAAGCATCAGAGGGAAGGTGCCTGGTACAACCCCCGTGGTAGCTCACCGTCGTTATTTTGCATGACCTCGCCCCAGAAGGAAAACCTCAAACTGTCCTTTGTAACTACCCTAAGCTAGACTTCGACTCGTTCGAATTACAAATCTACCGTGTTTCTTGTAACACGAAACACTTGACGCCGTCTGTGGGGATGTAAGAAAACAACTACAGTTTTGAACACCATGACACGTGAACACACCACCCAAGGTGTTAGCACTCGAAAAGCAGCCTCTGAGAATACGCAAGTCAACCAGGTGACTAGAGAGGACGTCATTGTGGAGGACGAAGACCCCAACATCTCTATTGGAGGAAGCCCCATCACCACACCCTTAAACCATCCTCCCCCTCCAGTAACCTACGGTGACTTGCGCTAGTTGGAACTTGGAATGGATAGTTCGAAAAAACGGTGAAGTGTTGAAAAAACCAAACACTCCCACCATGGTCTTTGGGGAGAGTACGAAAGAAATCTAAACCCCACACTATGATCCCTTTGTCATCGAATTAAAGGTAGCCAACCATAGGGTTGGTCTAGTTCTAATAGATAGGGGGAGCTCAGTTTGACATAATCACTTGGGAATGCCTCCAAAAACTGAAGTATGAGAAAAAGGACGTGCAACCCATCGATCAGCCTCTTGTAGGATTCGGGGGGCCATTTGTTCACCCTCTCGGGATCATCAAGTTACCTAGTCATTTCGGCGACAAAGGATAAGGAACATACCTCCTTGTGAACTTCTTGGTCGTTGACATTGACCTTCCATACAACATCATCATTGGCCGACCAACCCTAAACAAAATAAAGGTGGCCATCTCGACCTCCAACTCCTACTGTAATTCAAAACGGACGACGGTACAGTAGGTAGGTTGCATGGCGACCAAAGTTCTACTCGAGAATGTTATGTAAACAACTTAAAGAGAACAAGCAAGAAACCTATCGAACATGGCTCTGGTAAGAGGAAAAGAGAAAGTGAGGGTACCTCGAAAAATACTCCTCCACCTCTTGGACTATTCTACAATGAAAATGCCATCAATCCTAGTCGACCTTAGTCGGTCGATCATGAGGATGAAGAACTTCCACTCGGACCTGATCTTAGCCGGACAGTTCAAGTGGGATAAGGCCTAGGTAGTTCGAGAAAAACTTATCGCAATCCTTCGGGATTTCAAAGATGTCTTCGCATTCTCAACTTATGAAATGCCATGGACAAATCCCTCAGTCACCAAGCATCAACTAACATCATAAAAGACTTCAAACCTATCAAACAAAAGTTACGGCATCAAGGGCTAGAGAGAAATAAGGTCGCTGCGGAAGAAGTGAAGAAAGTATTAAGTGCGGAGCTCATTAGAGAATGCCAGTACACGGAATGGATGTCGAACGTTGTGCGGGTTCAAAAGCCCAATGGCTCATGGAGAATGTGCGTCGGGTTCAAGGATCTGAATAAAGCTTGTCCAAAAGACGACTTCCCTCTGCCTAAAATTGATAAGCTAGTCGATTCGACAGAAGGACATGCCCTATTCAGCTTTATGGATGCAAACGCTGGGTACCACCAAATCCCTTTAGCCGAGGAGGATCAGGTGCATACGGCGTTTATCACTAGTGCCGGCATGTATATCTTTGTTTTCATGCCTTTAGGCCTGAAAAATGCGGGGGCAACATATAAGCACCTGGTGAGAAAGATGTTCGAGGACCAGCTTGGGCGAATTGTCGAAGTTTATATGGACGACATGATCGTCAAAAGCAAGCTAGTCGAAGACCACGTCCAGGATCTCAAGGAGACTTTGGCAACTCTGAAAAAGATATAACATGAAGTTAAACCCAAAAAAGTTTATTTTTGGCGTTCGAGGGGGAAATGCCTCGGCTTTTTGGTGGACGAAAGAGGAATTGAAGCCAACCCACATAAGATCAAAGATATACTGAAGATAAAGTCCCCTGGAACTATCAAGGAAGTCTAGATATTGACAGGGTGTATGGCTGCGTTAGGCCGGTTTTTGTCGTAATCTGCGGACAAGAGCTTGCACCCTAAAGAAGTCGCACTTCGAATGGGGAGAAGAGGCCAAACAAGCATTCAAAATATTGAAGACCCATCTGTCCACCCTGCCAAAACTCGTCTCACCCTTGTCGGGAGAAACACTGTTTAGATACTTAGCTGTGTCAGAGTGTGCATTAAGCGTCGTTTTGGTGGCAGAAAGGGAGAAACAACATCACCCTGTGTACTTTATCAGTCATGCTTTTCGAGGGGCGGAAGCAGGTACACTTCGTTAGAAAAGATTATTTATGCATTGGTGATGGCAAGTTAAAAATTGAACCCATACTTCTAGGCCCATCTAATATAAGATCTTACTAGTCAGCCATTGAAGAAGCTGATCAAAAACAGGAATGGCTCTAACCGAGTCATTGAATGGGAAAATTAAGTTTCAGATTTTGGTTTAGAATACGAACCTTGAAAAGCAATCAATGCTCCATCTCTAGCAGATTTCATCGCCGAATGCCCGACAGAAGCAGATTCAGCCACCCTAACCAGGCTATAGCAATTATTTGTTGACGACTCTTCGTCAAATGCCGGTTGTGGGGCTGGTCTCTTGATCATTGAACCCCTCGAGAATAAAACAGAATATGCCATAAAGTTCGACTTTGCTGCATTAAATAATGAAGCCGAATATGAGGCCTTGATACTTGGGCTACAACTTTGCCTCTCGAATGGGGATAATGAAATCATTGTAAAAACCGACTCAAAGCTGGTCGTAGGATAGGTCAAAGGTGAGTTCGAGGAACAGGAAGATATCATGAGAATGTACCTCGTGAAATTGAAGGAGAAGCAGGCAAAATTCACCAAGTTCACAATCGAACACATCCCGAGGTCGGAGAATCAGCAAGCTAATGCTTTATCTCAATTCTAGCTCTCTTATGGGATTAGAACCTCGAACTATTTCTTGGGAAGTGTTTTACAAACCAAGCATCAATAATCAAGTCCTTATATACCATTTAGATCGATCAAATGAATTTTAGCAAAGTATGCAAGACTACCTCGAAGAAGGAAAACTACCAGAGAATGAAAGAGAAGACGAAAGGCTGAAGCATTGAGCTGACTGGTTCTTACTACACAATGGCCTCTTGTACAAGAAATCGTTCATGCACCTGGTGTTAAGGTGTGTGACACTCAAGGAGGGTGATAAGACACTCCGAGAATTACATGAGGGTACTTGTGTCAGTCATTAGGGGGCTCGAACAATAGCAGGGAAAGCTCTTTGAGCTGCGTATTATTGGCCGCCCATGATGACAAACGCCAAACACTTGGTGAAAAAATGCCCAAAATGTCACGTATATGCTGGCATAAACAGACATTCATCCAGTCACTCAACAACAATTCAGGTAGTCCTTCCTTTCGATCAATGTGCATAGACATCTTAGGACCATTCCCAATAGGATCTGGTGGTCGAAAATTTCTATTAGTCACAATCGACTACTTCACTAAGTGGGTCGAAGCAGAACCATTGGCTACAATCTCAGATAACCAAGTGCAACAGTTCATATGGAAGAATATCATTACTCGGTTTGCGATTCCACAAGCACTCATCTCATATAATGGTCGACAATTCAACAGTGGACCCACTAAATCATACTGCGCACGTTTTGGCATCAAGACCAAATTTTCAGCTGTCAGTCGACCTCAGACCAATGGCCAAGCTGAGGCTGCCAACAAAGTTATACTAAAAGGGTTGAAAAAGATGCTCAATGGTGCAAAAGGCTCATGGGTTGAAGATTTGCCAGGAATACTTTGGTCAATCCGAACAACTGTCAATGAAGCAACGGGCAATACACCATTCAACTTGGTGTACAGAAGCAAGGTTGTCCTACCAGTCGAAGTAGATATTCCCTCAACGAGGATAACATTTTACGACTACGAGCAGAATGAGGAAGAAAAGGCCATTAAGATAGAATTATTGCCGGAAACAAGGGGGAATGCACTACTAAAGTCCATTGCCCGGAAACAGAAGATGACCCGGTTGTTTAACCGAAATGTTCGAGAAATAAAGTTCGAAGTGGGTGATCTAATTCCTTCGAAAACTTAAAGCCATTGGAAAACGGCCAGACCTGGTAAACTTAGTCCCAACTGGGAAGGACCCTATCAAGTAACTGAGATAATACAGCCAGGGATCTACAAGCTCGAAAATATGGACGGAGATCCTCTGTTTCGACCATGGAATGTAGACAACTTACCAAGGTTTTATGTCTAAGTACATCACAACAGCTTTCAGGGGCCAATACAATATGGTAACTACTTCGACCTCACCGGTCAAATCACAAGTGAAATTTGCCGAGTTGTACTTCGAAGTTATTAATGCATCTTTCTTTAATTTTGATGGACTTGTAAAAACCTCTCCGGCTAAACAGACTTTGTAATATTCAAAGTTATGAAATAAAAAACGAAACAGGTCATTCAAACAATCTTTTGTACAATGCGCTTCGAATTTTTATGCTACGAACCAGACAGGTCCTTCGAGTTTTACAGACCTAACAAGTCATACATTCAAGATATGGTTACTTTACCTAACAGGTAATTCAAAATTTTCGTTGACCTTACAGGTCCTTCAAAATAAGATGATTAGACCGGCATGTCCCTCGAATTTTACGGACGTAGCAGGTCACAAGATTTTTACAGACCTAGCAGGTGATTAAAGTTTTAAATTAACCAAATATTGGAGCCTCGTTGTAAAGTGCCTCAAGGGTCAAATCGAAGTTTAATATTAGGGCCAACATGTCCCTCGAATTATTTTATCCTGCCCTATAATTGAAATATTAGATAACCTAACAGGTTAAATCGTAGTATTGAGACAAGCTAAAAACAAAATACACAATCGAAAAATGAAAAGCAAAGTAGATGCAAAAGACTTAGCCAAAAAAATCCTTCATTTCATTCGCATAAATAACATGTACAAGAGTTGAGTACATCGAAGAAAAGAGAAATGCTAAATGTCAGATAAAGAAAAACCTAAATTTCTATATTTACTTGTTCATCGAGCACAACAGTGGTCTTCTTTGGATCCTCAGGCCCTTCCTCATCGGAGGAGCCGCTGATGCTCGACGAGCTCAAATCATCAGCAGTAACATCCTCACTGGGCTCAACCTCCTTGGCGACCCCCTTGCCAAGCTCAGCCTCTTTGGCAACCCCCTCGCTAGTCTCGGCCAAGGCCTCTGTCTCTTCAGTAGCCTTTTCGGCAACTTCATAAATGGCCTTTACCTCGGCTTGATGGGCCATCTCGTTCTCCTGGTACTTCTTAATAGCAGCATGTTTAAGCTCTTTGAAACGGGCATGCAAGAAAGAGAAATAAACATCAAAGGCCACCTCAATCAGGACCTCCGCGAAGAACTCAGTGAGTTCGGAAGATGCAGAATGGTATCCCTCGAACATCTGCAAATCTGCAAAGACTTGCCTAGCAGGGAACTCCTTTCACTCGTTAATGATCTGCTCTCGAGTGAGGAGCTTCTCCTTGCAATATTGCTGAACTTGTCCGATCATCCTGGCCCTCTCACCTCGAATCCGTTCCAACTTGGCCTTTGAAGTAGTAAGGTCCCGAAGAACCTTAGCCAAAGTGGCATTGATACTTGACTTTTCGTCACTATGAGCTTGGAGGTTGTCGGAAACCTCCTCCTTTGTCTGCTTCACTCCTCTTTGAGCTCAAGGATGCGTCTCTCAGCATCCAGCAACTCCTATTTTGTCTTGGCGAATGCTTCATTGCCTGAGAAGAGCTCAGATCCCCTCAATTGTCCAAACAAGATAAGCGAATGGACATATGCATCAAGAAAGAAAAGCATTAAAGAATTTATAGAAAGAAACGATCATGAACGTCGCTGAGATAGCAGACAATAATCAACACTCGTTGAGGGCTTCGACCTCCTTGGCACTGCCTTCACAAGTGACGTCCTCTACGTCAGTCGGAACAAGCCGGGCCTCTCTGGTTCTTTGATAACGTGCCCGCAAATCCTTGCGACTAGCACGACTGACATTAACCACATCGACTTTTCCATCAACCTCGTGAAGGAAGTAAGAATCATCGGTCCTTTTCATTAAGGGTCGGAGATCATCCTCCTTCTCCAAGGTTGCCTCGAAGTTAGGAGTACCCCCCCCATAGGGTACTCCAATTCTTGAAATAGAGGGTCCAAGGGCTCTTCGGGTATATCGACAACTTTTCTCTTAACCCCACTGTTTGAAGCCTTCTCCCCTTGCGTGGTGATCGTTTTTTCGCAGAAGGAGGAGGCGCCACCGCCGCCTTTGGCGCCTTTGCAGGGGACGGAACCGGCACCGAAAAAGTCGTAGGCGCCTTCGATTTATGCTTTGGATTCTGCATAAGGAGGCATGTTAGAATGGTATTAAACAGCTAAGTACAAAAACACAGCCAAACGGACTTACTGAAGGTGGCGGCGGTATAATTATATTGCCTTTGATCGTCGATTGCCTCGCCATAACAGCCATGACACTCTTTGCAGTGTTTCTTCTCATATCTTCGTAGAGTTTATTGAAGGCAATCACTGCATCGAAAAAAGGCAAGGGTTAGATACAATCAGCAAACACAGAATTAAGAGAAGTAAAAGGTCTTGGTTCCTACACTTATCATAGGCTAGGGATATGCCACAAACGAACAAAAATAGCTCATTGCAGAGGTTAATGTCCGTCGGCTACCAATTGTTAGGAATATACTTCTTGTCGTTGTCCACATGGTGCCCGATTGCCGAACAATGAATGGCAACGATGCCTCTTCCATGTCCATTTCGGGAACATTTAAGTTTATGCCCATGTTAGGCGGATCCTTCGACGGGGTGCGACGGATACCCCATTCCTGATCCCCTCGAAAAACATAAAGGCATTCACCCCTGAAATTAGACTGTTTAGTTGGCAGCTCAGAGGTCACCTTGTATGAACAACATTTCTCTTCCCCATTGATCACCATAGAAAGATGTCGGGCTTGAAAAGAAACCAGTCAGGACCCCAAAAGTTTGTCAATGTTGGCTTGACCCCGAGCATGTTACAGTTGTAGAGGAAAGCCACAGTCGTACCAATCGAATTGGGAATCAATTAACACAAGGCTATGTTATATGCGTCGAGCAACTCTTTGTAGAAGGGATGTAAAGGAAATTTGAGTCCTAGTTCTAGATAGGTCTTGTATATTTTGATACACCCAAGAGGGCGTAAAATTATCAAATCCTCCTACTTGGGGGGTGTTGGGGGGGAGGGGTACAAAACAAAGGGATGCCTAACGAAATATTGGGCTTTCAAAAAGTCAAGTCCAATACTCAAGTCTCTTCACCATTTACCCGTCGACCAATGCCCTGCTATCCTCTTTGCCTTGATGGGGGACGGACACGCCCCAAAATTAGAAGGGTGCAAAGTGGAAGGGCCCTTGTTGTTTGGAGACTCCATTATTTTAACTACACCAAGAGAAAGAAAAGAGTCAAAGTAACTCTTCGAAGAGGGAGGGAAAGCTAAAGAAACCTTATTCGGGTGGTCTACAATATCCTCAAATCCCTTGAAGACTTCCTCATCTTCCTTGCTTTATAAGGGTACTGCGTCGAGGATGTTATGGGACTCAGGGGCCCAATACACTATGGATACAATAGGACCCCTAATCCATTTCTCAACTAACGCCTATAACGAGGGGATGAGACGGGGGCTGCTCGATTCGGCAATAGTGTTCATTATTCATGATACAAGAACAACTAAGCCTACTTCGAACTTATTAAAGTAGCATAAAATAATGGAGGTCAAGAAATCGTACCTTAGTCGAAAAACGCAATTGATGGTTCCTCGAAACGTGCGACAAAGCAAGAACAACATGAAGCAAGAAAGCAAGAACTTTTAGAGAGAGAAAGTAAAAGAGAAATTGTGGGTGAATAAATGAAGTTATAGTGAAGTTATTTATAACCCACCTACCCCTTGCACAGTGAAATGTCACAACCTCTCTAATGTGATCTGTAAACGATTATGGGAGTTCGTGCCAATATCTTTATAACATGGATGACATTAATGAGTTGTGCCTGGGTAAAACAAAATACATGTGTTTATTATAGTCAAAGGTAACCTTTGACTCATGACAGCTCAGTCAAGATACAAGTGTTGACTGGGAGAGCTCCCTCGAGTTTTATCACGGAAACTCCTTTCCTTCCGGGGCTGCATCGAGTTTTATCTTGGTATCACCTATCCCTTATCGGGACTACCTCGAATTCTATTACGAAAACCCCATTCCCCTCATCGGGGTTACCTCGAATTAAGATGAGGAAGCTTCAATATCCCTAGCAGGGACTACTTCGAATTTTCCAATACACCCTCCTAACAAGATCAACTTCAAAGGGGTGTGAATTTGAAGGACGTCAAGGCTCATTAGCCCCTGTCGAAGACATTCTTCGATATATGGTTTTGAAATATTTTTCTAAGTATCAAATCCCTTCACGTCAAGACACCTACCTCTAAACATCATAGAACTCATTAGCCCTAACTGTGCTAATTCGAAGTACAAATTAGTCACACAAGACTACCAACTTCCTTGAAATAAACGAGAGGTCACATCGAAGTTGTAAGTGGGACATCATACCAAACCATTCTTCGACTAAGGTCAGTCTAAGTTAATGAACATAGTTGAAGTCAATAGACATAGTCAAAGTGTAATACCCCAAGGTTTCCAGAATTTAATAAATCATACTATTAGCCTAAAAACGTCGTAGTTTAAAATTTTGCGACTTAATGACAATAAATTAAGAGTACATCAATTATTTCACAATGTATTCCCGAACCTAAATTACATGGACGAATTCTTTTAAGTACTTTGATAAATGTATAATGGTTCAAGCTTAATTACTTGTAATTCTAGACTAATGAATTAGAATATTAATTTCTTGATAAAATAATAATACCAATTACAATAAAAAGATGTAAAAGAAAATAAAAGGAGAAAGACAAACAAAAGAATCAAGTGAAAAAGAAAAAAAAATGCATCACACCGTCTCCCTCTTCTTTCCATGCGTGTGAAAGCTCTCCCATGGAACCACAACTTCAACGTCCCCAATTAATATTTACAGTACCCAAAATCATCTAACTCATTAGATTAAGTTTTTAATCTGACAAAATCAAAATTTTGAGATTTTGCATATCTCCCCCATTAATGGAGATTTTGACTAAAGGTAGCTTCTTGATGATCCTACCATGGCAACATAGTCTATAAAAGCCAGACCAAATCCCTCCTAAAACCCAACAATAGCTTGAGTTGCTCCAACTACTTCTCTTCCTCTGTTTCCTTCATTCTCTGTTCCCTTCCCTCTTCTGGTTATTTTTCCCTCCTCCCCTCTGCTCCGGCCAAACCAGCGGCCACCCACCACCGGCGGGACAACCTCTAGCGCCACCACAAGGACCAGCCAACCATCGTAACAACACCATGTAACCACCCTTTCCTACTACTGTCCGACATCGCCTCCACATTGCCCTAGACGACGCCACCCCAAACGGGTGGGATCCCAACCGCAGCCACCGGAGCACCACCGTAGCTCCCTCTCCCTGCTTTCTCCACTTCTTTCGTGGGAGAAAGGTATGACGACTCATAATCTCATACCTTCATGGCTTCATGTTCTGATTTTGGGTGTAATGAATTACAATGTTGGGCTTAATTGAGTTAAAATATTTGACAACATTAACCCGTCTAAATGATTGAAGTTATTGGGCAAATTCCATAGGAAAAATTGCCTAGAATAATGCAACCTTTTGGCGATTCGCAAATAATAATGCAAATTAAATATTATTCTGGAATAATGCAACCTTTATACCCCATTTATTTTAAATAGGACAAATTACCGGTTACCTGAACAATTGGTAATTTTTATTTAAAACTTTAAATATTAATTAATATATTAACAAAAATTAAAAAATAAAAGATAAAATCCCACACCCCTACCCCCTGCTGCGCCAGCCCCAACCCCCAAACCCCCCTGCTGCGCCAACCCCCACCCCGATGCTCGATCTCAGCCCCAATCCCAACCCCTGCCGCGCTCAAGCCCAACCCCCACCCCCACCTCCCCCTATCCTCCTCGTCGCTGCGCCACCACCGGACGAACCCCCCTCCCCTTCGCCTTCTCTTCCCCTCCCCTCCTCGTGGCTGCGCCACCACGAACTCCTCCCCCGCCCTTTTTGTTTAAACACTTGAATGTGGTGGTTTTGGGCAGGGGTGAAGCGTTTTCGAGGGAGGTTGGTGATTTTCGGTTGCGGCAGGGTTGCGTGGGCGGTGCTTTGGTGGTTTCACGCTGGGGTCGTCGTTGTTGGGTGGTTTCTGGGGGGTCGTTGTTGGGTGATTTCTGGGGGGTCGTTGTTGGATGGTTTCGATAGTGGCTGGGGGTCGGAAAATCGGGGTGGGGTGGCAGTGGTTGTGGGGTGGCTGGGGGTGGGGGGTGGAGGTGGGGGTCATGATTCTGCGTAGGGTTAGGGGAGGGGTGGGTGGGAATTTTTTTTTGTTTTTTGTTTTTATTTTTAAATTATTTTATAAATCAATTTATTAGAACTAATTATAAGCTGACACGTGTCCCACTTAACCTATTATTCAGGTTAATATTGATATGATCCGGTTTTGACTTGTTTAAAATAAATGGGGTATAAAGGTTGCATTATTCCAGAATAATCTTTAGGTTGCATTATTATTTGCGGACGGGCAAAAGGTTGCATTATTCCAGACAATTTTTCCAATTCCATAATCCAAACTTACCATTTTAAATTAATTGATAATGACCCTCTTAAAATAATTTTAATCTAATTAGCCTTATATAATTATATGAGGTCTAATTACTAATCTTACTCCAACACTAACATTAATATATACATGGACTCACTTATAAAATTTTATTAACAAGTGAATATTTGTTTTTAATATAATTAACCTGTACAAGTCACTTTTTAATTAACGAGTGAAAATCTTAATAACATATTATTCATTATATAATGATGATCATGAATTCTAAGATAAAAATGACGTAGTTAATATTCATAGCAACCTTGTGAATCTTCGTAAGA
Source organism: Patellifolia procumbens (assembly GCA_947645195.1). NCBI lineage: Eukaryota > Viridiplantae > Streptophyta > Magnoliopsida > Caryophyllales > Amaranthaceae > Patellifolia > Patellifolia procumbens. The sequence continues at coordinate 134,023 of CANSGD010000837.1, forward strand.
CATTTATAAGACTCATCAAATGACCAAGCATGACGAAGGCCTCCCGTTACGATGGGCATTATGACTCATGGACTATCATATTTTTCTAAGTACAACGTTGACGAATGAGGACCTTATGACTACTATGATAACGTTTAGCTTAACCACGACGTACTTATTAAGTCGTAAACAATATAATTGCAATAAAAAGAACAAAGCCTTTAAGTCTTAAAACTATGAACTTTGCTACTTTAAACTGTTACTAGATCAAGAAGGAAAGGGATACTACGACCTTCCCGACTACCAGAAGCTTAAGCGGGTACGAGGTAGCATCTATTGCTGACACCCACAATCCCCTTTCAAATATGATTGCGAAAATGATTTGACAGTATGATGACTCTGTTTGCGAAGAATGAGAAGATGTACTTCTATTATGTTTTTAGTATGTGGATTGTGGGACAAGGTTAAATGTTTTCTAATGTGTTTATGACTAAGTATGTTTTACAGATCTAAAAGAATGTTATATGAGGTGATGATTATAAATATGTTTATAGAAAGTATTGACACCTGAGTATGTTATGATGGATGTGAAGAGCTTTCATAAAGCATTGATGGAATGATGGATAAGAAATGAAAACATGATAAATGAAAGTAAAAAGGTTCTGCCTGCGTAGAAATGAAACGCATTGTAGCCTGGCCGTATTTCCGAAAGGGGTACCGCATTGTTATGGCCGTATTCCCGCAAGGGGTACCATATTGTATTCTGAGCCGTATACCCGTAAGGGGTACCACATTGTTATGGTCGTATTCCCGTAAGGGGTACCGCATTGTATTCTGAGCCGTACACCCGTAAGGGGTACCGCATTGTATTGTGAGCCGTACACCCGTAAGGGGTACCGCATTGTATTCTGGACGTATTCCCGTGAGGGATACCGTATTGTATTCTGAGCCGTTTACCCGTAAGGGTACCGCATTGTATTCTAGCCGTATTCCCAAAAGGGGGACCACATTGATCCCGGCAGTACACTCGAAAGGGGGACCACATTGTCATGGTCGTACGCCCGCAAGGGGTACTACATTGGTGGGAGGCGTCCCACAAATCTATTGCTGCCACTTAACAAGTCAAGAATAATAATGATGATGGAAATGATGATGTTTTAAGTTACTTATGTTGTTTAATCATATATTTTGCAAATGGATTTATGAAATATTTTATAATGTTTTACTATTCTCCTCTCCTTAATTGCAAATAAAATGAATTGAAATGAATTTATGATCTTAGGGTAGTATGTTACTAGGCCTCGACTCATGAAGTTTTGTTTTTCTATTTTAGGTAATGTTCTGGGATGAAGGAATGACGTAGCTGTGAGGAATCATCCACCATCTAATTTAGTAACCATGACGGTCTTGTAGTTTAAATACAATGCTAAATCTTAATTTCGTAATTATGTTCCACTTAACTCATCATTCCATTTGATTATAAACTTAAGTTATATTATGTATAAGACTATGAATTTATAATGCCCTGTACCTTCCTACGGGAAAGTACGGCAATAACGCGCCGACTACCTAGGCTAATAATGCGCCCACTGCATTGATGAAAGTACCAAAATACCTTTGAGGTACAGAATTACCATTTTATCCCTAGGACTCTACAGACCAGAAAGGCCAGGCCATCAGTGAAGCCCACTGATAAAATGGTCTTCCTGATGTCATCACCTTCACCAGGTGACATCATCCAAGTACTACCTATAAATAGAACTTGGACCTAATCAGTCATGTAGGTTTTACCATAAATTGCAACACACTTGGTTATTCGGGTCTCGGGTCGTAATTTCATGTTCATCACCCTTTATGGCATGTCGATTTTGGCTCGGTTTTGGATCGGATCAAGTATTACAAGGCCTATCTGCGATAGTTTTGTTGGTAGTAACTGAATTTTTTCCCAAAATAATGTTCCGTAGAAAAAGAATTTCCACTTTACCATTAGTTACAAAATAATTCCCTCTATACCGTCCACGTAGGCAAAGTCAACGTTTCAATTTTTTTAACTGCGGAGCAATTTCGCTACTTTAGATAGCGAATTATTTGGGAAATTCGCCAGTTATAAATTCGCTACTTAAAGTAGCGAATCATTAAACAATTTCGCTACTTTAAGTAGCGAATTCTGGCTTCCGAAAAACACAACAACTGCTACCCATCTCTCAGATTCAAACCCAAAAGAAAAAAAAAACGACAGCAAGCCTCCCTCTCCTTAGTCCCCTCCATCGCCAACTGGACAGCCTTCCCTCCACCCATCCCTCGTTGCCATCGCCGCCGTCTGTTGCCGCCGGAGATCGCTGCCGCAGCCTCTCCACCGCCGGTTCTTGTTTCTGCCTCTCCACCGCCATTTTTGCTTTGTAAGTATTTAAATTTTAATAATTTTTTTAATAAATTAAATCATGATATTTGTTTTATGTAACCCTAACTTTGTAATTATTAATAATTGAAGCATGTAATTTGTTTTAGCTACCCAACCACCTCAATTTCTCTTTTTCCAAACCCTAACTTTGTAATTTATGTTTAGTATTCACTAATTATTAAAAAATTCAATGTTGTGGTACATATTAACAATTTTGAGCATGATATTAACAAATAGATCCACGTCATCAGGGGCTCGATCGCCTTATCGTCGCCCTGCTACTCGGCCACCCCGAGCACCTACCCCACCCCCTCGAGCTCCTACCCCACCTCCTCGAGCACCTACCCCACCTCCTCCTCCTCCTCCTCCTCTTCGAGCACCTAGCCCACCTCCTCGAGCACCTCCTCCTCCTCCTCCTCCTCTTCGAGCACCTAGCCCACCTCATCGAGCACCTCCTCCTCCTCCTCCTTTTGTTACATCACCACCAGTTGTTTGGCATACTTATCGCCGACAAAGTACTACTACTCCTTCCTCTTTGCATAGTATTACGGAGACGGGTGAGTCCACTCCTAGTTCATCATCCCCATTATTGAAGAAAAGACGGGGAAATCAGGTTATTATTGTTGATTTGTTAGCATTTTGGATGTAATCTTTTGGGATATTGTGTATTAAAACAAGGTTAAAAACTATGGATTTAAACTTTTTGATGAAAACATTTGTTATGTATAGTCAATTTGTGCTTTGGTGGTGGAGTTACTTTGGATATCTTTTGATGTAATCTTTTGATGAAAGCATTTTCATGAAGTTGATCGATGGTGGTTGTTTTGGTGAATGGTTGAGTTGGTGAAATTGTGTGCTTTGGTGGTGGAGTTGCTGAAATTGTATGCTTTGCAGGTTGTGGGTAACATTTGGTGAATTTGTGGCCCTAAAAGCAAACAGAAAGTTGCCAAATTTTGGCCAGATAAATTCACCAATTAAAAAAGCGAAATAGGGAGACAAATTCGCTTTTTCAATTAGCGAATTTTTTCCTTAATTCTCTTTTTTAATTGGCGAATTTGTCTAGTAATTCGCTATTTTAAACAACGAAATTGCTGCACTTGTTTCTTGTTAAGCACAAAAATGGATTAGTAATTTTCTATTTTAAACAGCGAAGTTTTTCTTAAGTAATTCACTGTTTAATTTAGCGAATTTGCTGCGTGAAAAAACAAAAAAAGTTGTGCGTTTACTTGGATGACGTGGACGATATAGAGGGAATTATTTTGCAACTAATGGTAAAGTGAGAATTCTTTAAGGAGTACTTCCTCCGTTTCTCAATAATTGTTACGCTTTCTTTTTTATACGTTTCACAAAAATTGTTATACTTTACTTTTACCATTTTTGGATATATGGCCCCACCAACTTTTTATTCTTTATACTCTCCTAAAGTTAATTTTTTATTTTTTATTCTCTCTCCTAAAGTTACTTTTTTCCATCATTGTCATGCTTTTATACCCACTTTCTTGATTCTTGTGTTTTAGTTTCGTAGTAACTAGTAATAAAGGTACCGTTGAGCTATGCATTGGGAAATGCAGAGGCCTTGTCATCACGACATCACTGATCACCACAGTAGTAACAAATAAGAAATCGCGGCATATTTCAGGACATTTCGTGTATAAACTACACTCCCAGTTTCCGAGAGAACAACAACTAATTCAATCTAAATTGAAAACTTTTAAGGTAAGAAATTTCACATGATCTTCCACAATTGTTTTCTATCATCTGGCAGGTAGTGGAATTATATCAACATTTTCAACTGCTTGAATCAATCATCTATTTATTCAATGGCGAGCAAGAGATTATTGCAGTATGCAGTTCGAAAAATCATATTTGGTCCGGGAACCCAAAGGGGTTATGGTGCAGTTTCTCATTCTCAAATTCCTTCCTCTTCACAACATCTCATCAACTTGGAGCAGGAGTATAGTGCTCATAAGTCCGTTATTCTTCCTCCTAATTTCTTTCTTTTTCTGCTTTTTTTTTAAAAAAAAAGCTTCTGAGGTTCCTTTGATTTTTTATATCATTTTATTTTCTTGATTGAATTGGTGCTGTTATTTAAGTTTTGGTTCTTTCTTAGATTGGTATTATTAGTTCTCTAGTTGGCTTGATTGATGTAAAGAAATCCATTTATTCTAGTCTCTAGTTTGTACTGATCAATGCTGTTTATTGGAAACACGTAATTGTGAACCTTCCTTCAAAGTTTTACATAGCTGTGTGCTGAACTTAAACTTTGTCTTCTAGTTAGTAGTTGAAGTTTTTACCATGGTCTTATATGCGGCCCGCCATGCTATTTACGTCTATTAATTAAGTCATACATTACTTTTTCACTCTCCAAACTCATCCACAACTGTCGGTGACCCCTTCCCTTAATAGTCGGTAACAGTCCCCTCCAAAATAATTAGGAACCCCGTCCAAAAAGTCAGTACCCCTCCCCAAAGAGATACCCTAAAATAGTAACTAACCCGTAAAAAAGTTAGTAACTCTCCTAAAAAGTCAATAACCCCCGAAACACATGGTAACTTACTAGAATAGTTGGTAACCCCTCTAAAATAGTCATTGTGTGTCCACCACACGCTGCGTTAATCGTGCGGCAAGCTGCACACAAGACTTGCTGAAATTTTTATGGAACACTTTTACGAACAGCTTCATGATCAAATTTCACGAGGCGTGTACTGCAATAATCCTTCCATTTCCTTTTCTTTGTGCTACTTTCCATTTTTATCCAGAATGTTTATGTTTGTTCTACTTGGAAACATTGCTTTTTTGTTATACAATTTTCTTCATTCTAACCTTACTTTCCCACTCGTTGGTCCCACGTACTTCAACGTTTCTTTCTCCCCCCCTTACCATTTACCCCCCACGTGACAATTACATCATCTTTTGTCATCATATCTCCTTGATTAGTGAAGCTACAGTAAACTAGTCAAACAAAAAGAAGCGGCTTGAGTAAAAGCTTATTCTTGTTCGAGTCTGCTCCAATCTCCTGACCCATGAAATGTTTGGATTTAGCCTACTTGCTGAATTATTTGATCAAGTGAGCTTTTGTGTGAAATCTTAGAAATGAGTATAAGTTTATGCATTTGGAATTTGGAAGTGTGTGTTACTCGTTCCAAGCTATAAATTCAATTACCTTCCCCATAGCTCACATATACCTAACCCTTTTTGTATCAATCCCACCTAGAACTTTTTGAATGTGAACCTCCTTAGGCTTAAAGTCCATGCTAAATGGCCTTAATTTTTTACTATTGATTTAAGGCCCATTCTTTCTGGTTAGTTTATTGAAACGCCATTTTTTCAACCATTTAGTCTATAACCCTCATAGGATCGGTTGCGGAATGAGGTAATTAGGAAGAAAGCATGGGTTACACTTATTGAGGAGAAGATGAGGGAGAATCACCTACGGTGGTAGGACATGTAAGAGGAGACCAAGTGATGCACATGTTAGGACTTTGAAAAGCGGGAAAGTGAATGGATTGTGAGAGATAGGAGAAACAAAAAACTTGGATGGGAGTGATTGAGGAGTGACATGATTCGACTTAGGGATGAGGAAAATATTGAGTTGGATAGCGCATAGTGGAGGCATAGTATTTATGTTGATGACATGACTTGACTTTATGTTTGTTTTTTTTCCTTTTGGTTTTACCTTACTTATCTTGAGCGTTTTTATGCTCTACGTTTTTTATAAAGTTCGTGTTTTTTGAGAACCATTTCAATTGTTTTTCTCTTTATCTGTTTCCCTCTTGTATTTCACTTTCTGAAATCTTATGTTTTTACAATCATATCTTAGTTTTCATCCTTACATCTTCTTTGTTTTCATGTTCCTTATGTTTTCTCTCGTCTTACTTGCCCTAATTTGAGTTTTACTTTCTCATTTTTTCTTTGTTTACTTTATTTAAATTATTGTGGTATTTTTCTTGTTTCACTTGTCAGGGAGACTATACCTTATGTGGTTCATGTTAGTCGATCCTATATCGTTGTGGGACCAGGGCTTTGTTGTTGTTGTTGCTGTTGCCTATAACCCCCACCAAACATGTTAATTAGCACTATTCAACCTTGAAAGCAAATCCTTGTTGTCATATCTCCAACCCAGTAACTTGCCATCCTAACCGCAACCGTGGACTCATCCCAAAACCCAAACATTCTTATAATTGAAGTTGCTGATTTTATCCCTTGGCTATGTAGAGAACATGCCAACACTTTACAACACGGAGCTCCAAGTCTGCAAAACTCAAAATTGAAGCATGGTCTCAATTTTGCCTGTGATAAGAAAAATGAATGCGACCCCTTGTTGTAGACGGAGAGATGATGAAGCTGGTTACAATCCACATTAAGGACAAGTTGGAAGTTTAAACAGCCGATTAGTAATAATTCGGCCTAAGGGGAGGCTGCAATTAGAAGTGCAGTATCATTTAGTTAGAAGTAGTCAGAGTTATTAGAGGAGATAGAACGAAAAGAGAATCTAAAATAGAATACATATAGATAGAGACAAGAAGGCATCCTGGAAACTATTTTGGAAGTGAGTCAAGCCACTCGAAGCTTGATGATGTTCTCTAATTTCTTACAGTTTATTTATCAAAATCGTCTTCATTTAATTACTGCTCTAAGATAATCATTTACTACGTGTAATGCCAACCATAATGTGTTTTTCCCCCAACCCTTTGGTGACTCTGATGAATGAAATAGAACTCCCATCGTGTCAAAATGTATACATATGCTTTGGCACACTTATTTAGCAAGAGGAGAGAGATAGAAGGAGAGGAGAATATTTGCTTTAGACGAGGAGACAGATATAGAGGATCCATTTGTTAAAAATGAAATGTTAGGTCCATCTTGAAACAACCTGAAATAGCAACTGTTACTTTTATTTTGAAACAAAGGGGGTAGATGTTAATCTTTATATTTTATGGAATAAAAACAAGGTTTGCTTAGCATCTCAAGGAATGTTGAATTGCGGAGCTTGGTTAGTATCCATGGAACCAGGTCTAAACCTCATGATAAATTCTTTATTAACCACTTGTATTGGCTCACTCCTTTTATAGATTTTACAAATTACAAAGTAAAATGCCTTTAATAGAGTGGTTGTATGTTTGTAATTAACTGAGATTGATTGTTCACTTGCAGTTACCACCCAATTCCGATGGTGTTTTCTCAAGCAAGGGGTTCTTCGATATGGGATCCGGAGGGGAAAAAATATCTCGACTTTCTTTCTGCATACTCTGCTGTTAACCAGGTGAATTTTGAGTTGCTGTGCTCTCCTGCTGCTTGCATTTGCCTACATATCTTAACTGAACAACGTACTCCTGGGATTCTAGCTCGTCAAGACTTTGAATTCTAGGTTCCTTGTTTACCCCTTCTTTTTAATTTATTTGGAAAAATAAAATGACGGAAATGGTTTCTGTAGTACGATCTATTGCCCGTGAAACTTACTGGAGGCTGTACTAGTGATTTATGTCTATTCACGATATGGTACTTTTGAAAACAAATGTACTGCATGAAGTTGTTTGACTTTACCTTTCTCAATGTAGGGACACTGCCACCCTAGGATCATGAAGGCATTGATTGAACAGGCAGAAAAGCTCACCCTCAGTTCTAGAGCTTTCTATAATGATAGATTTCCTCTATTTGCAGAGAGGATAACCAGTATGTTTGGATATGATATGGTACTACCGATGAATACTGGGGCAGAAGGGGTGGAAACTGCTCTAAAGCTTGCAAGAAAGTGGGGTTATAAAAAGAAAAGGATTCCGAACAATGAGGTGAGGCTTCTCGAATTTTCACGCTTGTGTTCCTTTAGTCTAGAAAGGACTTCCGCTGTTGGGTTTTTGCACGCGACGTCGTTTATTGACTGCTACAGTGCATGTAATAAGGGTTTCCATTCTTACTCGTTGCTTTATGCTCTCATTAATGTTTTTCAAGTATCTGATCATCATATAGTTGAGCCCTTGAGCATGAGGTAGTTTTCTTAATATGACTCATCTGCGTGGTTATCTGACCCGATCTTGTCATGTTGTTTCAGGATTATCATATTATGATAACTTTCAAAAATTAAATTTCAATTTCGAAATGCAGGCTATTATTGTCTCATGTTGTGGCTGCTTTCATGGTCGTACTCTAGCTGTCATTTCCATGAGCTGTGACAATGAAGCTACGCGAGGGTTCGGTCCGTTGTTACCAGGTCATCTTAAGGTCGATTTTGGAGATGAGGTTGCCCTTGAGAAATTGTTCAAAGGTCTGAAGTATAATTATTCTTGTAACATACGCATATTGAAGCTTGTCAATGTTGCAAGAATCTGGTTAGGTTAAATTCTGCAGTTCAGTTTTCTGGTTTCGTCAGTATAGTTTTGTAGATCCTTGATATGTCATAAATATGACCCTGCAAGAAAGTGCATCAATTGGTTTTATAGCTAGAACCATAAAGCACTCAATATAACCCTGCTTGACTGGTCCACAAGCCTAATCATTTATTTAAAACAGTGGTTTGGTTGTTTTAAAATTTGCTTGATCCACAACGAAGGATCTTACAACATTGTTGCATTTTCTGTTGTTAGACTTTTAATCATGCGTGGATGTCAAGCTTTACCTTGAAAGCTTGATTCTTTAATACGAATAATACCTAATGTTAATGTTCCTGGCTGAATTGGCTTTTGCGTTTATTTGTATCTTATACTTCTCTGTTATGTGGAACACAGAGCATGGAGATCGAATAGCTGGATTCTTATTCGAACCCATTCAAGGGGAGGCAGGGGTATGTATACCTTCTGAATTACTAAGTTTGACTCTGTAGATTGCTGTATTTTCTGTTTAGTTCTCACTTATGTACTTTAAAATGGCATCCACTCACAGGATTTTGAGCATAACTAGTACTTAGGCCCACGGCAATGTTGTCTATGTTGTTTATGTTAGTCAGACTCTTCATTTTACCTCAAGTACCCGTGTCGGATCCTCGCCACTCCGACATGGGTATGAACACTTGACACTTTATTTTGGGCTAAAATCATGGAAATTTTTTACAAGTTAGCCGAGTCCAACAATTGAACACGTACCCGTGTCCGAAACTAGTATCTAGTCGGAATAACATAGAATGTTGAGTGGTTTACGTGTTAGAATTTACTTGTTAAAAATAACTGATGTCATTCAATGTGAAGATATACCATTAAAGAGAATAAAATAAGCCATCTTATTCATAACATGGATTTGAAAAATTGTAACTTAACTCTTGGTCTTTGTCAAAAAATCTATATATCGTCATTAATTTTCATGAAAGGAGGAATACAAATGGGAGTGTAATGAATTTCTGATAAGTCTATCATACATAAGAAATAAGATTGTGAGTTCGAAACTTCAAATTAACTATTTTTGCTTCTCTTTTTATGAGAATGGCGTGGATAGAATACTATTGAAAGAAAGGATAGGGATTGGTGACACGTGGCGGACTGTAATTACTGCCCACACATTTTTTTTATATATAGATTGAATTACTTACTAAGTATTAAAGATGATCTGCATTGTGTCCCTGCTGGTTTCCAGAAGTTTCAGAATTTCACCTCATAGAGGGAAGGCAAGCATGAAGAGGATAATTTTATTTTGAATTTTTGTTCTCTTCCTTCTTAAGTCTTAATTGTAATCATTTTCCTATTATCCATTACGTTCCTCTTCTTAATCCAATGTTTTTATAAGAGATATATTCCTTCTTTGCAGGTTATAGTTCCTAAGGAAGGTTACTTAAAAGCTGTCAGGGATCTCTGCAAAAAATATCGAGTATTGATGATTGCTGATGAAATACAATCTGGCTTGGGAAGATCTGGAAGAATGCTGGCTTGTGATTGGGAAGATGTTCGCCCAGATGTTGTTGTAAGGCACTGTTATTCATGTCAGATACTATTTGTTTCAAACATGTTATAGATTAAGTGGGAGAGGGGACATTCATTCTATGAATTGTTCCGTATTTTTTCAGCTTGTGAAGCATACTAAGATTGTCAATATAGAGCGTCTATGCCAAAATAATGACTTGAGGAAGAAATTTAAGTTTAAAAATTGAGAAAACAAATAAAATGCAAGTTCATCTTTTGATTTTTAAATTATATTTCATCCTCTACTTCTATTGGGAATAGCTTTCTAAACTATGGGTTTTCTCTTGCTTTGGCCTTCTTACTCGCGGAAGTGTGAAGAGTTGCCTTTTCTGGGAAAATATATCAAACCATGACTTCCTATATTCCTAGTTCGGGGGAGAGGGACTATAGTTTCTTGAACAATCGTATTAGACGCGCAATCGAAGATGTTGTGAACTGAAGTTATTTTGTTGTAGTCTGTGGTTCTTTTCGAAATATACATCTTAACTTATTTTATAAGAAATTAGTGCAGTACTGTTCATAAGTTAAGGGGTCAGCACAGGATGACGAAATTCGGAAATTAAAATCATCAATCCAAACTATCATCACAAATTGCTAAAAACATATGGTCCTTCCTTTGGTTTCATCCATATACTTCCTCCGTTTTTTTTAATGTGACTTTTTTTTCACGAATTTCAAGGGAGCAATTTAGGGGTGTAAACGAGCAAATTAATCAACGAATTTTTAAGACAAGTAATATAGAATGTCTAACTTGCTTGTGTTAAAATTTCATCGAAAAATATAGCCGTTTACACCCATAAATCGCTCCCTTGAAATGTGTGAAGAAAAGTGTCACATTTTTAAAAAAAACGGAGGAAGTAATATATTGACAAGGGGAGAAGATTTTACCCTTCTCCCAGCTTTTTGTAGCTTCTTTCCTAATTTTTTTTCTTTGGCGATTCAAACAAAAGTGACCGTCTGTTTGCCCCACGTTGCTTCTAATTGCAAGACAAGAACGACGAGACCAAGGAGAGTTTTGTGGAAGTAAAGTTGTGGTCCCTTATTATGGGACAATCTTTAAGGGACATCTAAAAAGGAAAATGTGGCAAACAAAAGGGGACTGAGGGAGTATCATCTAATTTATGTATCTGAAATTCTGTTTGCTATTTGATCATAGATTCTTGGAAAAGCTTTGGGAGGTGGAGTAATACCTGTCAGTGCTGTTCTTGCTGACAAAGATGTGATGCTGTGTATTCAGCCTGGAGAACATGGAAGGTTTGGCATTCTTTATTATTTATTTATTTGTTGTTATAATCAATCTTTTATTGTCATAATGCTTCGTCATTACTAAATATTTCAGTACGTTTGGTGGAAATCCTTTGGCAAGTGCAATTGCTGTTGCATCCCTTGATGTTCTGAGAGAGGAAGGGCTCGCTGAGAGGTACTTAATCTGTTGCTTGCAATGGCTAGTCAATTAAACTGTGACATGTATTTTGTAACAATCATGAAGTCAGTCCGTCCTACCTCACATGACAAATCGGCAATAAAGTAGTAAATTAAGGGACTTACATCTTAGGAGAACGTTTGAAATATATAATGTTCGATAAGAGTGTCGCACTCGGATATTGATTGGTTGAATCTGACATGGACGTTTATAAACTTGAAGAAGGGAGGAGGTGGCTATTATTGTCCATAGTTATGATGGGGATTCAGGATACGCGGATAAGAATTCTTTCCTTTGTAATAAATGTTTAGACAAGTAGGGTTTTGTTAAATTTTCCACTTTTTGGCCAAAATTAAAATGTTCCAGTTTTCATACCTATTTGGATTGTCTAGTGTCTGCCATAGATAATTTAGCTGAATCTAAAAGTTCATGCATCATAGTGTTGTAAAAGGATTGTAAACCAGTTCCTCCGTTTTGTACCTACGCCGTGTTTATAAAATGATTTGTTTTTCCGCTCCCTGTATTTTCATTGTTTTTCCCTTTGTTAGTAGATTAAGAAAAGCTGTAAATTGAATAACAAAAGTTGAAAGTGGTTACAGAAATAAGTAATAAGAGAAAGCATTAGAATGAAGAGAAAAAGATTTGATGTGTTGGAGAAAGAAAGTAACTTTTAAGTTTTAACCTAATATTATATGGAAAGATTTTTTTCTCTAGTGGAAGGTTACAAGATCTATGTGAGATGGATGTGATGTTTGTTTTAGTTTGTTTTTAGAAAATATGATAGAGAAGAGGATTTAATCAGTAATAAATAATCAACAAGCTGGGACTGAGTGATACTTTCATGAGCTCATAATTTCACTGTAGAATTAAGTGATTTTATCAAGAAGCACTTTTCGAAGTTGGCTTTTAGCTTACCATTTCCATTATTCACTTCTTTATGAGGTGCATTGTGTTTATTATAATGAGTACATAACATTCATGTTCAATATTGATTTGCTCATACAAGTGGAGGATAACTGTAAAAAAGTGTATTTGCGGTCTTGAAGAAAGCTCATCCACTAAGTAGATGGCTAATATGCTTATTGGCTTGTTTTTTTTTATAAATTACTCCCTCACTCCCCAAATAGATTTCCCATTTGCTTTTTACACGGTCTCTAAAGTACATATTTGACCGTTATTATATTTATCTGCATGTTAATAAGAATTGTAAAAAGTTGATATTTGGAATGTTCACATTAACGTGAATCTAACAATATCCAACATAACTATTATTAATATTATATAGTAGTGAGAATTTATAGTCAAAGTTTAATTTGACTTAGAATAAATCAAATGGGAAATCTATTTGGAGATGGAGGGAGTATATGAAGGTGGTGGTAAATGGTTTTAAAAGATCTTATAAAAAGGTGGTTTGCAGATGTTGCAACAAGATGGTATATCTCATGATTCATATGAACACCATGAAAGTCCTTTATTCCTTAGTGGTTCTATAACTATCTGGAATGTGGGCAGTTGACTTCATCCAGTTGATGCATTCTAGGAGGATGTGATTATAGAGCTTAGCCAAAACTTTGACTGCAGTGTTTTTGAATGGCAAGTTGAATATACTTTATGTAATACGATGAAGGTCCTTTAGTCCTTACTGGTTCTGAAATTGTCTGGAAATTGGGAAGTAGACTGTTCCAGATGATGCGCACTCGTTAATATCCCTAGCCTGCTAGCTTTATTGTCCGTGTATTTCCTCTATGCTGTTGTGTTATCATTGTTTCCCCAACGATGCATTTGCTTTGTACAGGTCCGCTCAGTTGGGGGAGGAGCTCAGGCAATTGCTGACAAAGGTTCAGCAGCAGTTTCCTGATTTCATAAGAGAAGTACGTGGAAAAGGTCTGTTTTATGCGGTCGAGCTCAATAGCAAGACTCTTCTCCCTGTCTCAGCTTATGATATTTGCCTCAAGTTAAAGGAGAGAGGTGTTCTTGCTAAGCCTACCCACAACACAATAATAAGATTAACTCCTCCACTTTCAATGAGGTAATTTTTAAATTATATCTCATGGATATGCTGATTTCACACAGGAAATTTTGGGCCTACTTTGTCTTACAATGTTGCAAGTGGAGAGTCGACATTAGAAATCCAATATTCTTGGAAGTAGTAAAGTTTCTATCTAATGCTACAGCCAAAGAAAATATGAATGGGTAGGGGATGCAGGTCACGTATCAGCAAGCAACAATTCTCATTACTGACCCTCTAGAATGCCGACGTTTTTAGAGCCTTAAATTTCTGAAGCATCTCTCTCAGAAAGAAAAAAAAGGTCTCAAGCATCATTAACCAACAACTGATATTATGCTTAAGAAGGTTGGACTTGGACCTGTCGCAAACCCATGTGGTGGATGAATGGATCCTAACTATTCATGCCATGTAAACCATTAATACCCACTTTGATGTGGTATATCATTTGTCACCAAGTGCTTTTCCTAGGGAGTCTGAAACATCATGTGCATTTCTTCTTTGACCTAAGGTTTCAAGTGTTCAACCGTGCCCACATCCGAAAAATGGCAGATATGTTTTTCCTTTTCCATGGCTAGATCTTCTTAGATCTCACAGTCTTTATCCGGCCTCTCCTTCGACCACTACTCGTCCTGAAAAATGACGATCCGCCATTTTGGCCGCACCTTAGTGCCTCTCACGAAAGAACGTCGACAAGGTTCTTCTCGGTGTTGAAACTGGTTATGTCATTGAGAAATCAATGGTTGAAGGCAAGAACTACTGTGGGTGCTGACAACGTTTCGATCTCCTCAAATTTGACCTAGTCGGTGATCTCGTGGACCTGCACCGCACCAAAAACCGATCTTGTGGAAGAGGAGGCAACTCCGTGAAGATGTCGCGTGGACAAGTTCTAGTCAAGTCGGGCTCTTTGCTGCGGTGAAAATTTCTCTTTGCTCCTGCCCATGAGAGTTCATCTTCTTCATCTTTCATCTTTCATCTTCTGTCTTCCATTCTTACTTTCTAACTCGCAGGCATATCTCCATCTTCCTTATCTCTCGTTTTTCTCTTTCATTTTTTTTCTCGTCCTTGCTTACTCTCTAATTTTTTCGCTCCTTCATGGTCCTCTCTGATTCTTTCTCCCATGTTTCCCCTCTCCTCTCTGATTTTCAATCATCCATTTTCTCTCTCCCCCGTTGAAGAATCTGAATTCAAAGTCTATTTCTTAACATCCCCAAGATTCTGAAACGAGAATCAACTACAGAATATCAATTTCATGAGATTTCTCCATCAATTTCTCTCTCTCCAATTGTTGTCTCCCCGATCTTCAATTGCATGTATGGGAGTTTCACCAACGGTATCTTCTTCAATTCAACACTATGAAGTTTGATGATGTTGTTGATGTTGAAGTCGAATTTTCGATTGAAGCTACAAACAAAGCAGTCCGAGTTCTTTTTTTTTTGTTCTTCGTGTTTAATATTGTTCTATTTTGTTGTGCCCTCATGTTCTTTCAAGTATTATAGTATATTCTTTTAAAACTCACTAAGTTTTTTTGTTCTTTAATAATGTAGTATGTTCCTTGTATTGTTACCTTATGTGCTAGTGTTCAATTTCAAAATAGAAGAGCATTTTCTACTTCCTTGTGGTGTCTTTTTTGTTCTTTTGAATTTTGTATTATGCTCTTTTGAAACTCACTAGTTCTTTATTATTTCAAATAAAGTAGTATGTCTTATGAAACTCATAAGTTCGTTGTTCTTTCAAATAACATAGTATGTTTCTTATATTGTTACCTAAGTTCCGGTGTTCAATTTAAAATCGAAGATCATTTTCTACTTCATTGTGGTGTCTCTTTTGTTCTTTTAAACATCGTAGTATGTTCTTTTAATACTCACAATTCTCCTGTCCTTTCAAGTATCATAGTATGTTCTTTTTGGCATTTGTTCTTTTTTTTGGTAAGCATCGTTTTTGTATCTTTTGTACTTCTTCATGTATTAATGCTTTTTTTCTTATTGTTTCAACTCTCTGTTCTAATCTTATTCTCTTGTTCTTGTTATTTCATTCAGTGTTATTTTTGTATTCTGTTTGTCCTTCTTGGTTCAAGTCAATTTTCTTTTTGTACGTTTGTCCTTCCACTATGAAGTGAATGTTCACGCTCCTCTTTACAATGACGTAGTATTCACTGGAGTGCCTAGCATGGTGCTCGTTTTTTAAAACAAAAAAATTCTTTTTAAACAAAATGGGGAGTACCTAGCAAGGTGCTCTTTTTAAAAAAATATATATTTTGTTTCTAAATAAAATGGGGAGCACCAAAAATGTATTAGTCACCGCCGTCCTGTAGCCAGCTTCTCAAAGAAGCTCTGCGTCCTTCCTTGAGAAGCATAGTTTATTTCCCTATTTCTTGCTTTATTTTCTTTAAATTTCCATGTACTCTGTTGATGACTACTGGTTTACCCTGAGATAACCTCTACTCCTATCCCTGCATCTTATTCCAAAAATAAAATACTTAGGATTTTATTTCTGAAGCAATGATTGTTTCTTGGCGCAAGTGGAAGTGGCATTATGTCAAAAAATTCCTGCACACTCTTGATTTTCCCAACAACAGTCTTGGAATAGCAAACATTAAAGATTACTACCTGTGCATACTTTACTGCTCCTTTGGAGCATATGAAAGGTTCCTTGTCTATCAGTGCCTTAGATGAGTTTGAACGAGAGGAAGACGTTTTCCCAGAAAATATTTTTCCACCTTTTCATGTGCTGTTTCTGATCAGAGAAAAGGGAGTAGATCCAATTTTCATGTGGAGGAAAAGCTTCCCCCCCCCTCTCATGGATGGACGCTGCAATTTCTACTGTTGTTGCTCCCACACCTTACAAGAGTCTCTCCACTATCCGTATATTTCTAAGAATAGCATATCTCTCTGCTGTACTCTCTTTCTCTCCTCTATATCTCTCTACTGTGCAGGGTATGTCATTTTTGCAATTGGATCTTGATTTTTTCCTTCAACTCGATTCCTGTTCAATTTGATCTACTCTACTCTCCCATTAACTTTTGTACGGGTTTGTTTAAGAAAATCAATTCTGGAAATTGATTTGATACATTTCTCAATTTAAAGATCTTTCCTGTTGAATTTAAAGATCTACTCTCTTTGTGGGATTTTCAAAATTAGGTTGTGCTTAAGATTTGGGTAATTGAGTTGTTTCTTTTGTAAGCTTTGATTAGTCATATTACATTTGTCATTACCTATCATATAGAAGAAAATCATTCCCGGTATATTCAAATTGATTTTCGCAATGAAACCAATAATTCTCACAACTGACAAAAATATGATTTCCCAGATTTAATTGTTCTTTAGTCAAAGAAAATGGAGCCTTGGACTACTAGTTAGTTTAGCAATCAACATGTGATAGTTTGCTACGTTCAATCTTTGTAAAGAATTAAGAGTTCACAGAATATTCCTCATAGAAAAAACAGATAAAGCGAAGACAGTTTTCTAAAGATGATCCTTCACAATCCCGAAATATATAGCCAACTTGGTAATAAGACAACGGGCCTGAAACTAGAAGAGAAGCCTTAATCACCTTAGCAAGAGGACACTTGAAGCAATGTCTCCTTTACACATTGTTTTGGTAGAAGAAAATGGAAGGAAACGGAGAGAAGAGAAAGGGAGCGGGACCATTTCTCTTATTTGGGAAAAAGTTTGGGGGAGGGAAGGGGGAGAGGGAGGGATCCATTTCCCTCTTCCTTTAATAAACATAGTCCCTCTGAAATTAGAAAGATTTGGAGGGAAATTGGACCATACCTTTACCCTCCTTTTTTCGTCCCTCCCCTTCCTTTCCCTTTTTCTTTGCTATCCAAACAAAGCGTAAAGTACATTCAAGTTGCTAGTCTAACTCTTCTCACTTCGTTAGGTAGTCGTGTGGGACACGATATCACACTTGGATACTTAACATTAAATAAAAAACGTGACATATTGATATGAATTGGCCGAATCCGATACTGGGACACTTGTAGTTAGTCTGAGTGACATAGAATTGAAGTAATCAACAAAAGAAAGATGGGTCAGCTTCAAATTCTTGCCCATAGATTGGAAAGAAAAGCCATCCAATTTTTACTTTCTTCAACACTGTAGTCAAGTTTTAGATGCATAGAATTTATAGGAAATAAAAGGCGAGAGAGGGGATCACACTGTTTAGGAAAATTTCTGTAAAAGTTCCGCCTGTCAGTTACCATGATATACTAAAATCAGAGATAACAGCATAGCACAGAGATTGTCACCGGAGGTAAAGGATGAAGCAGTTTAAATAAATTTACCAGCATATGCTTATTTAATCCCACCAAATGGAGTTATACCTTTTGACATGTCAAAACTATCAGTAAGCGTACGGGACATAACATTCCCTGAGATAAGACTAGTTCTAGAGAAGCAAAGGCTTGGCACCATATGTTTGGATGCAGTCAGTGACTTCTTGTCATTGATGTCGAAGGATTCGGGGGAATATTTATATTTTTCCTTTTGTGCTTCTAACCCAAGATTTCCCTTACCCCCACACAGAAATCTGTTGTATTTTCTGATTGTTTTCGTGCCTTATGTATTCCTTGAACAATAAAAAATTTCATGTTCTTTTTTGTTTGTTCCTGGACATTGGCTTCTGTTTGGATAGCACTGAGCTCACAATCAATCTCATCAGTTATGTTACCTCGACTCTTCTATCTATTTGAAAAACCCATTTGACACTTTGAAACTTATATGGTGTCAAAACATGTAATGAATCTCCATTTTAGAGATTGTAAACATGAGAGAAAAGATAGAGAGAAAGAAAGGAGGAAGCTAAGAACAGAATTTTTATTATCATTGTTGAAATGAGTAAGAGAGCTAGATGCTCTATTTATTACAAGCTAATAGCTCTAGATGAGCTAACAAACTTCCTAACAAACAAGGATGAGGTGGCAGTTTATGTAACTAACTAGAAACAACCAAATCTATCTAAGCTAGATACAAAGATACATCATCATTTTATGTAGAATACATCATCATTTTATGTAGGATATTCATCACCCCCCTCAAACTAGACTGGGGAGTAAACAGGCCTAGTTTGGAAAGTAAAGTATTGAACTGAGCAGATGGTAGGACCTTAGTAAAAACATCAGCTATTTGGTTTTGTGTGGGAAGATAAGAAAGTTGAAGGAGACCTTCTAGGACTTTATCTCGTGTAAAATGACAATCAATATCAATGTGTTTGGTTCTTTCATGAAAAACAGGATTCTTGGCTATATGTAAAGTTGATTGGTTATCACAATGTAATGTGATAGGTTTTAGCTTAGTAATACCAAGCTCTTCAAGTAATCTAACTATCCATGTGATTTTAGAAGCTGCAGCAGCCATAGACCTATATTCAGCTTCACCGGAGGATCTAGAAACAACAAATTGTTTCTTAGATTTCCAACTGATAGGAGAGTTGCCAAGTATTAAAACATAACCAGAAATAGATCTTCTTGTGTCCAAACATGCACCCCAACCTGAATCACTATAAGCTTGTAGAGTGAGGTGATATGTAGCTCTCAAAAGAGTACCTTAACCTCTTGTGTGAGAAACATAGCTTAAAGTGTGAAGTAATGCTGTAAAATGAGAAGAAGTAGGCTGCTGCATATATTGACCGAGAGTTTGACGTGTAAGAAAAAACAAGTTGAGTAGTATATATGATTTAGTATCATTTTTATATATAATATGATATGAATCTCATGTTTAAGTAATTTTTAATTCACCATATGTGTAACCGAAAGATTGTTTTGGTCAAATTAAGTTGTAAGAATACTATAAAACCAAAAATCATGAGGTTAAAATTTAATTGGGAATTTTTGAAAAAATTCACGCGCGCAACCGTTTGTCCCATTTCGACCGTACAAGCCCCCCTCCCCCGCGAACGCGCCTATCCGCGATTTTCTTCCCTGGGTATGTGTTAAGAAATTTAGTTTGCCAACTAAAGATCTATACAAAAGAGGTTCTGAGAGAGGTGGTCCATCACAAGAGGTTAATTTGAGATTTAATGGTAAGGGTGTAACAACTGATTTGTGAAGAACAAGATTGTTATCAGTACAAAACTGTAAAAGCTCATTTGTGAATTTAGCTTGTGTGAGAACTAGGCCATCAGAAAAATGATGTACCTCAATGCCAAGAAAGAAGGAAAGAAGGCCAAGATCTTTAATACTGAATGTAGTATGAAGGTGTTGTTTAAGAGAATCAATAGCAGCTTTATCTGTGCCAGTGATGAGAATGTCATCAACATAAACTGCAGCATAAGTGACAGAATTACCCTGCCTTTTTATAAACAAAGAATAATCATTCTTTGATTGGTGAAAACCTTGATGATGAAGCTCATGTAAAAGCTTAGCAAACCATTGCCTTGAAGCTTGTTTAAGACCATAGAGACTCTTTTTGAGTTTACAAACTTTGGTAGAAGGAAAAGACAAACCTTTAGGCAACATCTTCAGTCACATCTCCATGTAAAAAGGCATTATTGACATCTAGTTGATAGATAGGCCATTTCTTATGAGCAGCAAGAGCTAATAAGCATCTAACAATAGTTATTTTGACAACTGGTGAGAAAGTTTCTTGATAGTCAATGCCATATTTTTGGTTAAAACCTTTGGCTACTAACTTAGCTTTGTACCTTTCTATGGTACCACTAGCTTTAAGCTTTATTTTGTAGACCCATTTAGAGCCTATAGGCTTTTCACCAAGTGGGATCAACTATATCCTATGTATGAGTATCAGTGAGGGCTTGGAGCTCTTTATTCATAGCTGCAACCCACAGAGGATCTGATCTTTAACTGCTTCAGAATAAGAGATAGGTTCAGGAGGAATATTAAGTGGTGTAGGAATGGAGGTATGTGCAACTAGGTTGCACCAATGAGTGGTATTAGTTTTACTAGGTTTGTAAGAACAAATAAAATCATTGAGATGACTAGGGAATTTGTGTGATCTAGAAGAAACTCTAATAGGAATATTCTTAGAGAGATCAATAAGAGAATCTGAAAGAGGAGGAACAACCTGAGATTCTGAGATGAGTGGGGTGTTTGAAGTAGAATTTTCAGAATGAGAGGGAGGAGAAGAAGGTAAATGTGAAATAGAAGATGTAGGAGGTGCTGTTGGTGTAGTTGAAGGAATAGGAGATATAGGAGTTTCAGGTTGTGTATATTGAAAAGGAGTAGGAATATGAAAATCATTTAGTAAAGTTTCAGTGAAATGGGGAAGAAAAAACTGAAAACTTTTAGTAAGTGGTGGAGAAGAATAGTGAAATGGGAAGTGGTTTTCATGAAAAACAACATCCCTAGAAACATGGATTTTATAAGTGTCTAAATCAAGTACTTTATAACCCTTTTGAGAGGATGAATAACCAATAAACACATGAGGAGATGCTCTTGGCATGAATTTATGTCTATGAACTCTTGATGTAGAAACAAAGCAAAGACAGCCAAATGCTCTAAGTAAATCATAGTTTGGTGGTTGTTGGAACATTAATTCATAGGGAGTTTTGAACTTTATACTGCTGAGGGCATGGTTTTAAAAAACGGTCGTATCAATTCGGATGGCCCGAGTTGTAACGGATTTCAACTCCGGCGAACCGAATTTTCCCGGTTCAGAACGCTGTTTCTAAAAGCACCGTATTTTCTCCCGAATCGGCCGTTTCAACCGATACAAAACGGTAACGGCCGTTTTTTTGCCCGTTTCAACCGTGATAAAGGAGAGAAGAGGAGAGTAAATTCGAGTTTAAAGGTCAAAAAAACAAACTTTAGCCAGATTTTTACATACCTTAACAGGAATTTACCAATTTCGAGCAATATCCCCTTACTAAGTGCATTTATTTTAATCAAATAACCCTAGTTTGTGATAGTGTACCAGCTAGCCACCGCCAAACTCGCCGGAGATGACAGAAGATGACGGCGCTGTTGATAATCGGTTTTCGATCTTCATCTCTGTAATTTTTCATCTCTCTTTCTCTTCCTTTATCTTCCTCCTTAGGTTTTTCAGATCTGGAAACATCTTGTACTTCATCTTTTTTTCTTTTCCTTGTTTTTGACCTTTTCTCTCTCTTACATTTCATTTATTGCATAACATGTGCTGTGCAGCACTGCCCCACCATTCTTTTTATTTAAAAAACAAAATATTACTTTACTTACTTTTTAAACCAAAGTTTGACTTTTTTGTTTTTTACTTATACGTGTAGCACAGTAGCAGTACTCCTTTATGTTTTATACCAAGATCTCTCTTTTACTCCTTTGTCACGGTTGTTAAAGGCTTTTTATTAATCCCTTCATGAAAATTTAATTTCTAAAAAATAATTTTTTAACTAAAAATAAATTACATAACCTAATTTGTTCCTAGGCAACTATATTCCGTTCCGCGACGAACATATCCGTTCCGTTACACCGAAACCCGAACCGTTTCCGTTTCCGAAACCGTTCCCGTATTTTCGAACCATGGCTGAGGGGCATTCTATTGATTAGGAAAGCAGCACATAGCACACACTCACCCCAAAGCTGTATTGGAAGGTTTGCTTGAAAATAGAGAGGCCTGACAGTCTCTAACAGTCTCTAACAGATGTTGATGTTTTCTTTCAGCCACTCCATTTTGCTGAGGATATCACTGCAGCTAGTTTGATGATGAATTTCATTCTTAAGATAGAAGTGCTTCATAGAACCTTCGCATAATTCTTTTGCATTGTCTGATCTAATGCTTTGGATATTAGAATGAAATTGAGTATGAACATAAGATAGAAAATTTTCAAGAATAGAAACTGCTTCAGATTTGGAATAGTAAGGAAAATCTTGCAACCACTGTAAGTAGATTCTTTAAAAGGATCCCATACATCCAAATGTAAAAGCTGAAAAGGTCTATGAGTTTTGATTAAACTAAGAGGAAAAGAGAGCCTATGTTGTTTGGCTTTGTCAAATCTGTAAGATTGCTATCTTTATTCTGAAAAACTGAATCCAAATGCTTCATCTAAGTAAATGGAAGATGTCCAAGTCTAAGGTGTAGTAGCTTGATCTTCTCTTCATTTTCAGTAGATCTCTTAGTCTGAGAAACTGATGTAGAACAACAAACACCATCATCTTGCGTAGAACTCTTTGGAGAGTTACTAGTTGTATAGTATAGTCCAGCATTGGCCCTACCAAGAAGCTTGCTCAGGTGCTCCCCTGAATCAAACATCCATTGATTGTAAAAGTGATAGAGCAAGAGAAATCTTTGCACAGTTTTTGAACTGAAATCAGGTTAAATTTGAAACCAGGAACATATAAAATATCTTGCAGGGTGAGATAATCATTGACGTTTATAGTTTCAATATGAGTAATGTTGATGATTGTGTCATCTGGAATTGTAACAGATTGAGGTGTATGTTGAATAGGATGGTTAGTAGTGAATAATGAGAGATCATGACACATATGATCTGAAGCTCCACTATCAATAATCCAACCTAATTAAGAATTGGATAATAAGCAAGATATACCTACAAACATTGGTGTACCAGATGATGAAGTGTCATTATGCCTCTTAGAGCTTCCAAGAAGTTGTAGTAGCTCATTATATTGATCAACTGTCAAGCTAGTATTAGTGTTACTAGGCTGAATAGCAGAAATCTTGTCAGAATTTTGATCACAATTCTCATGAGAAGATGTATCTACTATAGGCAGCCATTCTTCTATTATTTGAAGCTAGCTGGTGACCGGTAGGATAGCCATGAATTTTCCAACATCTATCAATAATATGGCCTGCCATTTGACAATGATTACAGTATAGATTGGCAGATCTTTTATTTATAGGTTCTATTTTGAACTCTATCATTCTGTGTTTGAGTTTTGAAAGGCTTTCTTTCTGAAAAATGTCTTCTATCAGCAGCAAAAGCAAGAGGTTCAGTATTGCTATTTGAACTAAGAGTTGCTAACTCTTTGTGTTTTTCCTCTTGCACAAGTAATCTATAGGCTTGAGTTACAGCTGGTAAAGGTTGCATCATTAAGATGTTGCCTCTGACCAATGAATATTCATCACTCAATTTCATCAAGAATTGGATTAATCTTTGATCTTCTCTCAGTTTTACTAATTTCTGAGTTACATTACAAGTGCAACTTCCACAAGAACAGATTGGTAGAGGATTAATAGCATCTAGTTTATCCCACAACATCTTAATTTGAGTAAAATATTCTGCTATTTTAAGGTTTCTTTGAGATAACTCTGATAGCTGCTGCTGTAATGCAAATAATTGAGGTCCAGATGAGCAACCATACCTTTCTTCTAGGTTCAACCAAATTTCTCTTGCTGTAGGAAAGAACAATACACTTCTTGCAATGGTTTTCTCTAATGAGTTCAATATCCATGATATTACCATATCATTGCATCTCTTCCAAGCTAGAAAAACATATTCTCTCACATTGGGAGATGTTATGGATCCATCTACAAATCCTACCTTGTTTTTGGCTGATAAACTGATCAATATTGATCGTTTCCAGTCTGCATAACCAATACCATTGAATGCTGATGAAACCATCTTTAGATTAGTATCTTGTGATGGATGAATGAAATAGGGACTTGTTGGATCTTGAGATGGATCAATACTCCTCTGATTTTGTGTTTGTGATTGCTCACTTTCTACCATCTTTGTTCTGTAAACGAAATTTTTTTGAAAAAGGAAGTGATTCTCAGGATCTTATGATCTTTTCTTGATTGTGAATTTGCGGAAAAAGATTCAGATTAGCAGCTGCTATGAGCCTGCTCTGATACCATGTCAAAACATGTAATGAATCTCCATTTTAGAGATTGTAAACATGAGAGAAAAGATAGAGAGAAAGAAAGGAGGAAGCTAAGAACAGAATTTTTATTATCATTGTTGAAATGAGTAAGAGAGCTAGATGCTCTATTTATTACAAGCTAATAGCTCTAGATGAGCTAACAAACTCTAACAAACTTCCTAACAAACAAGGATGAGGTGGCAGTTTATGTAACTAACTAGAAACAACCAAATCTATCTAAGCTAGATACAAAGATACATCATCATTTATGTAGAATACATCATCATTTTATGTAGGATATTCATCATATGGAGTCCTTACTCCACATTTTGATAATCAACCTTCTTAATTGTTTTGATCGACATAAGTGCAGAACTAAAACTCAAAAAAGAAGTGGAGCAGCATATGCTTGAAAATGGTTCTGAGATATAAAATTTAAAACCTAAACTAGCAAACAAATAAAATAAAAATGTGCATATAGGAGTGTTTGTTGTGTGAAAAGATATGCAAGTGTCTTCTAGAATGAGGGATATGTTTGGTTGTATGCTGTGCCCCACCTCCTTGTCCGATCCCATGAAACGTGTCCGAAATTTTGAACCTTGACGTGTGAGACTCTTGGGTATGACCCTTACTGAACACTTTTTCGTTTCTGTACAACACAGCTTATCCCAGACTACAATTATGAATCTTTTGTTGCTCTACATGCATGATTATGCATGTTTTTTTCCTCCTATCTTTACCGAATGTACTAACTACTGTGGATGCGTTGTAACTGCCACTTCTAATGCTAAGAGTTTCTATATCTTATTTTCCATAGCAAGTTTAGCTTCATCTTATTTCAATTGTATTGATTATACTATGGACAATATCTTATTCATTTTTACATATGCAGTATGGATGAGCTTAAACATGGAACAAAGGCTCTTTCTGAAGTATTTGAGTTTGATGTTCCTAATATGCTGAAGGAGAAACCTGAACTTGTCACTTCAACCGAAACAGATGTATGTGATCGTTGTGGAAGAAACTTGTATGCTTGAGCGAAAATCACTCATTTTACTAGCGCTTTGAACTCATGAACTCCTGCACAGCAACTACCATGTTGCTATTAGTAAAATCATGCCCTTCTTTTCATATTTTCTGAATTCATTTGATTTTAATTTTTTAACCATTTCACTATATACATAAAGATCATTCAGCAGGGAATGATATTGGTATTCTGTTCAGGATAGTTGTACATTATATTTGATCGCAATTCACAATAACGGACAGCATGAAGGAACACAATTTATAATTCTGTGAATCATATTGTAATAATTTGCAGCTGCCACAAATGTAGCTTGAGAATGATGAATTAGTATTCTGTCCATCTGTTGTTATTCACCCCATTTTCCCGTGTAGTAACTTCATCTATTTGTAATGAAGAAATAGAAAAACGTGGAAAGATAGCATGGACCTACTACTACAACTAAGTCTTATTCCCAAAATGACTGAGGTCAGTTCACTGTGGATCGTCGTTTGAAACCGTTGAAAAAATAGATGACATTGACAAGTATGACAAAAAAGTTTTAAATACAAAGACAAAGTAGATAGATGCAATAGGCCAGCCAATTTTTCAAGAAAGAATGGAATAAACTAGGAAAATGATATCTTAGAGGTTGTATTGGATTTTTTCTCAACAGGAGAGCGAACATTACTATCATTACTTTAGTTCCTAACTATCATGGGGTCAAAACATGGTATTTTCAGTACCAAAACATGGTACTAGCAGTACCAAAATATAGTATTAGCAGTACCAAAACAAGGTAATAGCAGAGTGCATTGCTACACCATTGCTTTTGTTTTCCTTTTTCTTTTTGGTCTAACACGTTTTTGCTTTGCTTTTTTTTTTATTGTTTGGTGGAGTCGAAGAGACTCTACCGTATAGATGCTAACAGTTTCTCATTACTCAAGGGTTACAACTTTTCTCTGAACCATCTGGTGTGATAGCCAATAAAGGCAGATCCGGGCTCCATTGCTCTAGTATGCAATGACTACACTCCCAAGATATGTGAGTTTATAGTTATGAGTTTTTCCCCTCTAAATATTTGGGAGTGCCTATCTGTGCTAGAAAATGAAAAACTGCTGAATGTGATGCTCTTATGGATAAAATGTTCGCAAAAATTCATACTTAAGAGCACTAAAAACTTGTCATTTGCTGGTACGGTTCAACGTATCAACTCTGTTGTTTTAACTTTTGCCTCTGTCAAAAAGTGGATGAGTAATATTATTGCTGTGTATAGGAACTTTCTCTGGAAAGGGGAAGCTAATAACCAGAAGCCAAGCAATGTGAAGTGGGACAAATTTTGCTCTCCAAAGCTTAGGGATCTCCTTGTAGTTAAATATGTTAGTAGGACTCTTCATTTTACTCCAAGTAATCGTGTCGGATCCTCGACACTCCGACATGGATATAGACACTTGACACTTCATTTTGGGCTAAAATCGTGGAAAGCATTCACAATTTAGCCAAGTCCAATACTTGGACGCACTTGAGTCAAAGTAACAAAGATTAGAAATATCATTGTTTCTGCCAAGAAACTTTAGAATATACGAAGGATGATTTCGGGATGATCATATGCAGTCTTGGCTCGGCTCATGTGCTACATGGGATGACCTGCAAAACAAACGGAAGACTGGCCCGTGGGTCCGGGAGTAGCCCCTCCAATGCTTAAGTTCGCGATGCGGAGTTGTGATGGGAATGATGATGTAAGCTTATGTAAGCCTAATGTATTGAGTAGGTAGAAATCAATTACCCTTACTGATGTCATGGTTGATACTTTTATAGGCACAGATCCCTGGAAACAGAATCTGTAGATGTGGGATCTAGATGTTATGACTCCCAATTCCACGTAGCTAGGATTAAGGGGTATTTTATTCTTTTCATTAGAGGATTGGGCTAGCCACTAGGTGGGCCTAAACAATTAGCCTCACGCCAAGGGCATCAGACGTAATGCCCTAGTGAGTTGACGAATTGGGCCGTTGGCAGAAAGCAATTCTGACTTTGTGTGTTTTAGAGGTTGAGCCATAATTGTTGTAGTATGGAATCGAGGGCAACGTTTTAAGAATCTATTCCATGAAAACTGAGGACAACACATGTGAGTGTGTCATGAGAAGCTGAGTACTACACTTGTAGTACTATTTAAAGGAATTCGAGGGCAGTACTGTAATCCCCCGTAATTTTATGAGTTATATAAATATATTTGAAGTATATTTATAATCATTTTCATGTTTATTTTATTATATTATTTAAGTGTTGACTATTTTAAAGTCAAACGGTTATTTTAACGTTTAAAATAATCGTTAATATTTTATTGGGTTGAACTTTTAAGTATTAAATATTTTATTAAAGGTTCTAGGTTTTTTTAAATGGATTTTCATATTGGGTTGAGTAGCTCAAAACGTTTACTTAGGTTTGGATGATCAACCTAAACCCAAATTAAGCCCAACTAAGCCTAAACCTAATAGCCTTAGATTTCTAGGCAAACCTATATATACCCATCAAAACCTCAAATTTGCACACTCTTATTTTCTCTATCTTTTTCTTTCTTCACTCGTCTGCCCCCTTACTCTACTCTCCCTCGTTTTCCGTGTCGGTCGGCCGGCCCACCACCACACCCCCACCTCACTCGCCTCCGGCCGCCCGCACACCACCTGCTCCCCCTCTCTTCGCTTTGTGTGCAGCCGGGTAGCTGCACCCGCACACTCTTCCCCCTCTTCTCTTCGTTCGCTGAGCAGCTACGCACGCGTGCTGTCATGCGCCGCCCGCTGCCAGCACACGCGCCTCGCCGTGCGCGTGTTCCTCTTTGTTTTTCCGTTTTTCGTAGTGTTCTTATGGGTATTTCTTATCCCTTTTTCATCTATTTTGTATTTAATTATAGTTTTAATGATAAAGTTATGCCAATTACAGCCATGTAAAATACCCCTTTTGTTAATTATGATCATCATTTTTTTTTCTTTAATTACAGCCATGAAAGACTAATATCTAAGTAAGTTGTTGCCATTTTCACTAATTACACCACTAATCCATAGTTTGACCTGTCAAATCATGTTTAATATTTTATATATATTTTATTAAATTTTATAATATTTTAAAAATATATGTTTTACATATATGACATGCTAATGGGCATGTATTTCGAGACAACATTTAATCGCGTTTTTCGGGCTGAAGACGAAGTTTTAATGGACACCGCCGGGCACCCTTTATGAGCATGAATTTCGAGAAACGAGTACCAATAAGCCGGATTTTTGAGCAAGTACTTCGAGACGAGTTTTTCGAACTGAAAACGACGTTTTTCGAAAAACGGACACCGTCGGGCACCCTATATGGACACGAATTTCGAGAATCCCTACGAAACGAGTACCAATAAGCCGGATATTCAAGCACATACTTCGAGATGAGTTTTTCAGACTGAAGACACATTTTTTCGAAAAGCGGACACCGTCGGACACCCTTTATGGGCATGAATTTCGAGAATCCCTACGAAATGAGCACCAATAAGCTGGATTTTCGAGCACATACTTCGAGACGAATTTGTCGGACTGAAGACGACGTTTTTTCGAAAAACAGACGCCGTCGGGCACCCTTTATGGGCACGAATTTCGAGAACCCCTACGAAACGAGTACATAAATGTCGGTTTTTCGGGCACATACTTCGAGACGGTTTTTCGTGCCCATATAGGACGTACGACGACATCCGTTTTTCGAAAAAACGTAGTGTTCAGTCCGAAAAATCCTTCTCTAATTACGTGCCCGAATATCCGACATGTTGGTACTCGTTTCATAGGAACTCTCGAAATTTGTGCCCACAAAAGAGTGCATGGCGGTGTCCCTTTTTCGGGAAAAAACGTTGTGTTCAGTCCGAAAAACTCGTCTCGAAGTACGTGCTCAAAACTCGGCCTGTAGGTACTCATTTCGTAGGGATTTTCGAAATTCGTGCCCATAAAGGGTGCCTGAAGGTGTCCGTTTTTCGAAAAAACGTTGTATTCAGTCAGGAAAACGCGATTAAATGTTATCTCGAAATATGTGCCCATTAGCATGTCATATATAAAAAACATATTTTAAAATATTATAAAACTGAATAAAAAAAATTTAGAAACTATGGATTAGTGGTGTAATTAGTGAAAATGGCAACAACTTACTTAGATATTAGTTTTTCATGGCCGTAATTCACAAGAAAAAAAGATGATGGCTATAATTAACAAAGGTGTATTTTACATGGCTGTAATTGACAAAAAATTCTATAGTTTATAAATAAAGTATAAATAAAGTTTGAAACTTTATTGTTTAAGTGATTTGAAAATCTGATTTTTTATTAATTATGAATTTATGTTACAATTTCATGTTTAATATTTTATATTTAAAGTTGGTTTTAAATATAAAAGTAAAGGTTTTTAAAGCCTAAACTTCTAGTATTATATTAAAGGTTGCTAAAGGTTGAAAGTTTAATGTTTTTGAAATTTTTTAAAACGAGTTTTGAAGCGTTTTAAAATAATTTATATTGTTGTGAATTATTTAGAATATTAATTCATTATTATTTTATTATTTGGTAGACGGAGAATTCGCTTTAAGTGACTTTTAACGCTTTCAAACATTTTGTCTACACAAGGTACGTACATGTCCTTATGTTTTAGACTAGTATCATGTTCTAAGGTTAAAATTATGTATAGTATCATGAATAGAGAAACCTTTTTATGATTCATACGTGACTATTGAATTGGAATTACGTGTTGTTGAGCATGTTAATTGCCTATGGTGTTTATTACATGATTATTGAATGTATGTTTGATTCAAGCATGTATGGGAAGAGAAGTTATTTATAAATTCGCATGAGTGGTTTATAAATAAGTTTATGGATTTTTGGTATTGTTTCCCTTTGTTATTATTTTATTACGTCTCAAAGGCCGAGGACTTTGTGAGTAAGTGGATTGATATCATTATTATTATTTTACTACTTTGCAAAGACCAAGGGCTTTGTAGGGTAGGTATATTTATTGTTTTGGACATTTCGATTGTTGATTTAAGTCAACAAATAAATTGAGGGTTACTTTCTTGATCAATTGGAATTGGTTGATCACATTATTAAATCCTAAGATAAAAGTGGAATTTTGTTGTATCCATGTTATTTGTTGGTTGTCTAGTTAGGATCCAACATCAAATAACATATTAATACTTAAAGTGGAAGGTGAATAGCAATACCTTTTAGACTTGTGCACGTCTGAAGTTTTGGACTAGTAGGAGTTGGAGTACATGGTGGTAGCCCATGCCTTTTCTTGAGACCGGGATGATCACCGTGGCCTATGTTATTTTAAAAGGTTCCTCGATATCGTAAGTCAGGGGGTTACGGCGTTGCGACCTTATTTTGTCTTCTGAATTGAAGAGTAGGTTTGGTTGGACAAACTCGATCCATTGACTATTCAATTTACTAAATGAACTATCATGTTGTGTGTTTTTTAAAGTCGAGTATTGTTCTATGAGTTGAAGTTTCAGATTATTGTTATTAATCATGTTTTATTGCTTAGTAGTATCATGCTAGGTTTTCGTGTTTTGTATTGTTATGTATATACTCAGCTTTGCTGATTACGTGCTTTTCTGTGTGTCTATCATGGTTGTGCCTATTGATCCTGTGATGACCCTTAATTGGCGAGCAGTCTTCAATTGAGTAGCCCACATGTTTGAACTTATGATGTATCATCCCTACTCATTTGGGAATTGAGATATTTTGATGAGAGCTCGCTTTCCGTTTATTTATATTACTTTCATTAAGTTACTTTATGGATTATTTATTTTTAGTTCCTTTGTTGGTTTTAAAGTACGTTTGAAGTTTGGTTAATGTATTGACAATTATTACGGTTTAAGTATTTATTTAAGTTTTATTTAATGTTTTCCGCTGCAAAATTCTATATAAGTCGATACGTTATCACACGAGCAATAATGCTTTGATGATTCTCTATTTTAATTGGAAAAATATACGTTTTATAAAGAGAGACATGTCGGGGTGTTACAAGTATCATGTGGTACTGTTATGTAAATTCCAAGGGCAACACCATGGAACTGCTCTATAAAATCCGAGGGCAGTACCATGTGCACTGTTCTATAAATTCCGAGGGCATTACTATGGAACTATTCAATAAATTCCGAGGACAATCCCTTGGTATTGTGCCATGGGAGGCTGATGGATGACTTCCATATAACTCTTTGGATTCCGAGGGCGTCCACTTATCTTTGTGCTTTGTTGAAACTGAGTTATGTATGTTGATGGGCCTTTGTGAGTCCGAGGGCAGTACCATGTGGTACATGTTATGTGAAGTCCGAGGACAGCCCATCGGTATTGTGCCATGGGAGGCCGATGGGGTCTTCGATATAGCTCTTTGGAGTCTAACGATATCTACTAATCTTTTTGCCTTGTTACAAGTTTTACTTAGCCATATTTGGCTTAGTGATGTGTGTTGATGGTCCTTCGATGAATCCGAGAGCATCCCTTCAGTGGTGACCTTCATGAGATCGAGGACATCCATTTAGATTGGTAGGGTGTCGGACTTACTAAGGGCTACTGAGCCCCTTGACAGTCCGAGCACAAATTTATGCCTTGTTGGAAAGGCTTTGTACTTAGCCAAATTTTTGCTAAGTTATGAAAATGGGTGGTGCCCTCAATGATTCTGAGGACATCCACTTAGATTGATAGGGTGTCAGACTTACCAAGGGCTAATGAGCCCCTTGACAGTCTGAGTACCTACCTATGCCTTAAGGGCTTGGTAGTTAGCCAACATTTTTTAAGTTCTGAAAATGAGTGGAGCCCTCAATGAGTCCGAGGACATCCACTTAGAATTGGTAGGGTGTTGGACTTACCAAGGGCTAATATGTCCCTTGACAGTCCGAGCACCTACCCATGCCTTGTTAAAAGGACTTTGTACCTAGCCAACATTTATCTAAGTCATGAAAATGAGTGGTACCCTCAATGAGTCCCGAGGACATCCACTTAAATTGGTAGGGTGTCAGACTTACCAAAGGCTAATGAGCCCCTTGACAGTCTGACCACCTACCCATGCCTTGTTGAAAGGTCTTTGTACTTAAACATGTCTAAGTTATGAAAATGAGTTGTGCCCTCAATGAGTTCGAGGACAGCCACTTAGATTGGTAGGGTGTCGGACTTACCAAGGGCTAATGAGCCCCTTGACAGTCCGACCACCTACCCATACTTTGTTGAAAGGACTTTGTACTTAGCCAACATTTGTCGAAGCTATGGAAATGAGTGGTGTGCTCAATGAGCACCCAAACATCCACTTCGATTGGTAGGGTGTCGAACTAACCAAGGGCTAAAGAGCCCCTTGATAGTCCGAGCACCTATCAATGCCTTGTTGAAAAGGCTTTGTACTTGGCGAAAATTTGACTAGGTTATGAAAATGAGTTGTGCCATCAATGAGTCCGATGACATACTCTGTAGGTGTGAGGGATTGTGATTTGGACAGGACGTTTGTACTTTTGACAAGAGGTTTATATTCTTGTTTTGGAAAGTGTGAAGTCACTATATACATGGGTTACTTTACTCTGAACGCAATGTAGATTTTGGCTTTTTTAGGCTAAGTTTTGCTTTGGAGAAGCCCAAAAGGGGGTTGTCGTTTGCGCAACTTTTTTTAGAGTGAATGGTGTCAAAGAGAAAAGGGTATAAAAGTTACATTTTCAAATTCATTTGTCACTTTGAATCATTTGCATTTTCACTCCTTCTCTCTCTATTTTCTCTTTCATGCATTCGACCCTTTCTTACCCCATATTATTGGTTAAGTTAGGTATCTAATTTGGCACGTGCAACGACCGTGTCATTTATCTTCTAGAATTTTTGGATTTTGAAACAAGTTAAAACATTCCCATTCCCTTATTTTGTAACTGATTTTCGGCCCTTGTAATGAGTTTGTAAGCTATTTAAGCTTCAACAATAATTAAAATCAGTAAGAAGTGAATTGAATTGAAATTACGGACTTTAGACTTTGTGAATTTTGATGTACTTCTTTCCAAGTTTCTATTATTTTTCGAGAGCGAATCTAGTAACAAAATCTTAGTAATTAGGCGAGTGAAATTTAATTCTATTCAACGTTAATACAATTAGTGAGTGAAGCTAATTTGTTTAATCTCAATACTATCCCTCTTAATTCGAGTTTAAGGTGAGTGAAACCCTAAAATTGTTTTAGAACCCTTAACGAATCATAACTAAGTGAAGGTTGTGAAGACTTAAGCTTGGATCTACCCCGGATTCATCATATCAGATCCAAAAAAAAACTATTTTTGGGTGAGTTTTTAAGATTAATGATTAACTAAAAAGTAAGGAGCTAATTAACAAGCACACAAACTAAGTGATTGATTTTAAAAATATATAAGAGACACTAGGGCTAGGAGATTCACAAGCTAACCAAATGGTAACCCATATATCAAGCCAAGGGGATTCATTAGGGCCAATTAGGGGACTAAGTCACTGAAATATTTTCTAATTACTTTCTCAAGCTAATTAAGAGGACCTAATCAACTAATTTCACCTATATATTCTCATGGTAAAATTAAATAATATTATAATCAAGTATTTCCACAACTCATAGTGATATAAATAAGGTCCTAGGAAGTGAATCACCTATTCTCATGGTGAAGTTAACCTATTGACTAGCCTAAGGCCAATCCAAAACTTCAACACTCACTCTATCACTTTGAATTTCTAAATCAAGTTCAAATGGTGATCAATCAATTAAACATGGCGATAAAATAAGCTAGGCAACACAATCTCACCTAAGTCTAAACCCAAGCTTAACTTTTATGGTCAACACATGATCAACAAGTTTATCCCCTTCCCCTACTAATAAAGTACTCCATAGCCATGGAAAGGATGAAGTAAATAGCGTCAATCAACAATGGTGAAAATTATTCTAATAAAGCTAATCAACAACTAATCAAGTCTTAATCAAAATAAAACTAAGTATTAAAGCATAAAGAAAAAGGTAGGAAGCAATACTCAAATCCCTAATCCCTAACCCTTTAAAAGCCAAGTTTGTTGTTACTGTTCTTAAGAACACTGATATGAGTCACAATATGCTGAAGTTCACTGTTTACTAAGTTTTTCTCATTTTTTTCTTTTACCTTTTATTCTCTACTTGCTTTTCCAGTTTTCCTGGATTTCTCCAGTCCAGTCTCCATCACTCTAGAGAGTTGTTCTTTATCGCCCTTTCCTCAAGGTAGTCTTCATTATGTTCCTTCTCGTCATCGTCCTCATCCATCATGCCTGTAAACCATGGCGAATTTTCACTTGCTCTTATTATCGCCTCTCCATCAAGGTCAGTTTTCCAATTCCTCTATTTTCTGATTTCGTTTCCATAAGATTGTAATTGACGTTTCTTAAAATTCATGCTCCCATTTTAATTTTCACATGATGTTCCCATGTTGTTGGTCAAAGCCTTCATCAATATTAAATCGGTAACTATCTACTTTTTGTAATAAAAAGTTCCTCAAATATTGCTCTTCAGTTTCTTTTGATTGATTCAGAAATTAAGCTTACTATTTTGTTTATGCATATTATGGTAGAATTCACATGAACCCAAATAGTTAGAATCTCTCTTAGCTAGCTGTTTTTTTTATGTAATTTAAGAATATCCCAAGCTTTCTTTGGCATTATTAATATTTCCGTTTTGTTGACAATTCGATGAATCGGCTTTCATCTAGAGCTTCAAGGTACCATTTTGAAGAATTGATCTTCAGTTTCCTTCAATTTCCTATATCATCTCCACTAAAGATTGGTATGCATCTTATGCTTTTATTTATGATTATGTAGTCGAATAGTATGCATATGATTTATTTTATTAGCCAATTCTTCAATATTGCGATTTTCCAGCCAGATTTATGAATTTTACGGAATTTCATCTACATTGAAGTTTTGTTTTTAACTTGAATGAAAATTGTTTCTCAATATTACTTCTTCCATTAATGGCGGAAAAAATCACGTAGGAAACATTTGGCAGTTGTTCTGTAAACCCAAACCGAAACCCCTGCCATCTGCCTTGGACTCATATCTCATGAATTATTTCTTAATCGCTGCTACCGTATGCCTCTCTATCTCCATCATCTTCTTAATTTCTGCATTTTTTGTCATCATGATTTTCTATCTGATTCTAATTAGAAGTTTCAACGGAACTATGTTGCACAACAATTAATGTTTTTCACTCGAATTGCTTATTCTTGCTGGGTAGTTTAGTTCATAGAACTTGTTATACTAATTGAAATTGGTTTGTTGGGTGATTAAGCTAAATAATGTCTTTGGTTGAGAGTTTGCAGATGGGTATTGTTACCAATGCATTATTCGTTGGACTCAAGTGGTTTTATGCAGGTCGTCATCTTTGCGCCAGCCATCTTTAGTCAAATGCCCTTTACACAAGGTCCCTTATCACCATTTTATCTCCTTCATTATAACAACTTTTTCTTTAATCTATCCAACTCTTTGTCGTGTCACTAAATGATATTTGTTGAGTTTTGTGGTATGTTTGGTAATTGATTGCAATACCCTTGTCAAGAAACAACTTGGGTATACTGGTTTTATAAATAACTGGTCATTCCCCAGGAAGCTTAAATTGATTACCTCTTGCAAACTATGTTGTTTTCAGGTGACATGATCTCTCTACCATCTAGGTACAATTTCCTTAGGCTATTTCTATCTGCCTTTTTTGTACCTTTCTTGAGTTTCATATTGATCCATGTGCTTATAGATTATTATGCTTCTTGGACGGACATGCGAGTTGTGCAAGTCCATACGCATGGTGTTTTTCGTTTAGCCAAAAATTTAAGTGAAGAAAGCATGCTATCGGACATAACCAGATTTGCCGAATCACAAACTACCTACTTGATGAACTATTTGTTT
The DNA here is from genome assembly GCA_947645195.1 of Patellifolia procumbens. Lineage (NCBI taxonomy): Eukaryota > Viridiplantae > Streptophyta > Magnoliopsida > Caryophyllales > Amaranthaceae > Patellifolia > Patellifolia procumbens. Next base: position 170,394 of record CANSGD010000837.1, read on the forward strand.
ATACCAATGTAATTAGTTGCTCATGTGTTGAGCCAGGTTGACCGGTATATCCATATAATGTTGGTCGAAGAAGATGCCGATAGGCCAAAGGATGGACCCAAAGAGCCATTTCATGTTTTAGCTAATGCTGGGAAACTAAACTAAGAAGGGAGCTTAACAGGCGCACACTGCAAAACTTGAATACCTACCTTTTAACAGAGGTAATGTAAAGTTCTTGTGGACCGTTGGTAGGCTATAAACGGTGTTCATGGTACTAAATTAATAGGTATATTTATAATGGAAGTTTCTTCTCAATGTGGTAACTGTTGCCCATCATCAAACGCCTCTGTTTCGTCGTTAACTGTCCATCATCATAAGCCTTTGTTTCATCATCAATTCCCTATCATATTAAAAAATGTATAATTTTTAATTTTTAAAATTATATGCGTGGGATTTTTTTTCTCCTAATTGGAGGTACAAATGTTAGCTTAAATTCAGTGTGTACAAGAAAATTCAAAGTTCTCTCTTATCTACCTCTCTGCTCTTGTTTTTGATTAATCTTAATCATATTAATTATAGGTCTTTGGTAATTTAGCTTGATTCCCAAAGCACTACCTTTTGTTTTAGTTGAATGGCCAAAAGATTGTTTCCCAAAATGTTAACAATAAATCATTTTGATCATGTGAAAGTGAGAACTTGACTTTTTTGTCAAGTCTCTAATTAAAGGCCTGATGCATTTAACAATTATCACATTGCACGCCTTTTTACAAGCCTTTTTACAACAGTTGTTGCCGCTCAGGCTTCAAGAAAGTCTTTCCCTAGAGTGACTAAAGAGGCAGTGCATAAGATGTTAAGTTCTTCTAATTTTCCATTAGTATCCTATTGCATCTGTTGTGATTGTTGTTTCTTTGCTTCATAGGCTGATGCCTTGGATGGACCTGATCATGGTCATGCCAAAATTGTGAGTACCACAACATAAGAAGGTAACCCTTCCACTCTTTCCACCGCAATTTATAATACTCGTACCTACCACCATTGAATCCTTTTGTAATTTTAATTGGTTAATGAAGCCCTTTGAGATTGATGGATATCACAGGTAGTTCATGTGTATAGATCCTAGGTAACTAATGAGATATGTTTTTGTAGATTAGTAGCTCTTATATGTTCTTTGAATACCTTGATTCCTAATCTTAGGGTCAGTAACATATTTTGCTTAAGTGTTGCTTTGCACTCCTAATACATTCTAATTTTTGTAGCTTTCAAAGATATTTTGAAATATTTCCCTCGTGATTTAATCATTGGCAGTTGGTATATATATATATATATATATATATATATATATATATATATATATATATATATATATATATATGTATATGTATGTATATGTTGCTCACTTCAAAAGCCTTGCCTTCAATTAAAAACCTTGTCTTATCTCCTTTGATGCTCTTTCAGAAGTTTTCTTCCTCAAATTATGTTTACTTTTAGCAATACCATTCTTTTTCTTTTTTATGTTTGTTGTAATTAACTTTTAGTTACATTGGATTTTAGTTTATGGATAGTATACAAGCTTTTTCAATCCATATGCGGAAGCATAGTGTAAGAGCAAGTTTCACCTTGTTTGAAATTTAGTAATTGTAAAATTGTACATCTTTTCTTTTATCCTAACACCAAAGAAGCAGTGTTTTCTGTTTACTTAGTTCGTTTTCTTTCATTGCTGACTTTTTTTTCGTAAATGGCATTTCTTTCAAGCTTTTCGGGAAGGTCCTACCCCCTAAATTCCCTCCTCTTTGAGTAATGAAAACAAGAATTTTTTTTTGCTCTCCCTGCCCATTACATCTTCCACTCCTCCCTCCTCCTAGCTTCCTATGCAAATGAGTTGTTATGCTCTAGAGTCCAGACTTCAAGGGGCCAAACTCAACAAGCCAGAAAAGCATGTATATTCACATCTCTATACATACAAACAATGGGAGCACAAAAATGCACAAGATTTACAATCATAAGTCAGACAACCAAACACAGGAAAGAGAAGTCTTCCTTTATTCATGCACCATGTCATTTTCACCCCTTTCCTCGAGATTACTCTGTAGAAGTTTATTTTAGATTATCTTAGTTTTTTCATAAATTAATTTAGGTACTCTATGCTATGAAATGTGGGTAACTTTTTCCTTCTTAGACTAGAGAAATTAATAAGGCACAATTGCAGAGTTGGAGCCTAGAGCACCCTTGGTTTCGATAAACCCGTAGGCTCATAGGGGCAAAGTCCTTTGCCTTTAAAAATCCCTTTTTCTTCTTGTTGCAAGTTGCTTTCTTCACCCAAGATATTCATTGAGTGGTGATAGTTGATAGCTGTTTCGTATGGTGATACAATAATATTTAGCTATAGTAGAGAATTGCCATCTACCTATACCTTAGTCGTATTGACTTTGTTTCATTGCAAGGTCGAATCATGCCTCCTACATACTACATGGGTAAAGCTGAGTATGGAACTAAGTAATGATTTTTACTTATTCCATGCAAAAGCCCTATATGACTAGAATAATAAGGAGAAAAATGGGTAAAAAAAGATCAGTAGTGTCAATAAAAAATTCCAAATAGGTATCATTATTTTCACTACCTCACTTTGTCTTGTCCCTGAGAGTTTAAAGTAATGTCAAAATAAGACGAGATGCTTTTCCGGTGAACATCGTATAGTTTTCCACTATTTTATTATAATGTTATTGTAGCTCAAGGTTCTTAATTACTCAATTCAAGAGGCCAAAATGTTCTGAACATGTAACTATACTCGATGGCTAGCTTTGCATTGGTCTCTCATGCCCTTAACTTGGTAGATTGTGAAACTTAGAATCTATCCTAAGATGAATAAGGTACTCCTTTGCATTCGGCAAAGAAGCTAACATTAGCAGATCAGGGTAAAAATAGATTCAAAGATTATAAAGGGTTGCGAAACTCCTAAGGTTTTATTTTTCAAACAATAAACTAATATAGTTTCACCTAGCCATGTGATTATATCTCCGACCTTTCATTAACTACTTTTTATCTATTATTTTTGTTCGGGTCTACTATAGGTAGCCGAGGCACCTTCAATGTTGCATATTTAATTGGCAAGACATTTATGGCAAGGACATATGTTTTTGGATGATTTATTATTTAAAATGTTAGATTATGTAATGTTAGTTTATCTTGACAGTTCAGAAATATGATGTGAGCCCAAAAATGAGACGATGTTGGCCTATGAAGGCTTGTAAAATTGTGTTTTTATGAAACAAATCTTTACTGGAGATGATATAGGTTATGGATGATTTTTTATATAGAACATTAGAATCTGCTATGTTAGTTTATCTTGGGAGTTCGAAATATTATGTGAGCTCAAAAACGGGACGATGTTGGCCTTTGAAGGTTTGTATAATTTTTGAATTTATTTTCACTTTTTCCTTATTTTGGGGACGAAATAAGTGGGGAGATTGTGCTGAATTTTTGACCGAAAAATTTAACTTGATATATCAAATAAATTTGAAGTTTTGAGTTAGTAAAGCATATTGGTATGCTTAATGTATGGTAAGTAAGATTCGTCATTGTACATAGAGGTCCTTGAATGGCGTGAACAAGTTTGGAGCTATATAGAGAGTTATGCATTCTAATAAAATGTTGCTAATGTTTTTCGGGAAAAAAATTATAAGTATATATATACACAATGTAACAACTTAGGTGACAACGTACCTTCTTAAATTGTTTAGGTTAATCAAAAAGTGTCAATGCACCTCAGTTTGAAATTTGCATTTGAACTAAGTTTACTATAAAAATTGCACTTACTAATGGAGTTTTACGAACTCGAGGCCAACAACCATAGTAGTAGCAAAATAACAATTATAAACATTTTTATGAGAAGGTGAGTTAATGTTATATTTATAAGCTACATTAAAAGTTTTAGTCGCTATTGAGAATAATACATTTTGGTAGGTGTCAATTTTTGTCACTTATGTACAAATATTTTATACTATAATAATCGTAATGGTGAATCAATATCTTATTTAATTTATCATAATATGAACCATATCTCACAGATGTACATTCGCAACTGGAAAGTCGAAGGGGTGGCTAATTATGCCAATTACTTTTTCAATAATTTGTATTCATTAATAAGAAAACATGTACTTTTATCATGCACTCATAGAAAAATATCCCAAGAAAATTATGGTGACAAATGAAAACTAAAATTAACATTATTGAAATATAAATAGGGTACATCTAAAGTACATTTACATACTGCTATAAAATTATGTCTAAAGTTAGATGAAAGTTTAGTTGTAGCATTTGGGAATACATGTTTATGGGGATGTAGGGAGTTAATTTCTTTTTTCTTCATATTTGCTATTATCATTGTCGATGGGCTTTCTTTCACTAATTTAATTTAATTAATTGGATAGTTTGTTCCCATTTAATGGACTTCTTTTATCCTATATATGAAATATATCCCATTAATGATATTCTAATCTGCTTCTATAATCGTTTGTAATCATATGCTTCGAGCTTTGAACTTTAAAGTGATTCATTTACTACTATATGACTATTTTGGGTAATCATATGAATTGAAAAGGTTAATTAAGGGGAGATTTACAATGAAATAATCCTAAGAGACATGGTTCCCTCTTCATCTTGATTTTTTTCATATATATACTCTCTATTTTTATCTAATAAGAACATTTGTACTTTTCTCACTTGTCAATGCATATCTTTGATCACGAATATATCTAATTACGCATGATTAAGATATATATATAAAGTTTTTATTGAAAAGATACATATTACGATTATGATGAATCAAACAAAATCATACATGATAATATTTTTCTCATGTATAAATAATAGAGGATGATAAAAGAGTAGAATATTAATAGTAACTAAAGTGAAACGCCCATGTTATATAAAAACGGAGGGAGTTCAATTTTAAAAATCATTATCCAGTACAAAAGAGATAATTATTCCGAAATTCACATCTAGAAATTTAAGATCAATTTACTAAATGAAGTTTTACTATCTTGGGGGACCGTGCGCAACACGCACGGGACAACAACTAGTATAGAATAAGATCAACAAAAAACCTTCATTGATAAAGTTTAAAATCATCAACATCCAAAAGCTAGATCTATTTTCTCTCTCTAGAACTTCGATTTCTCACTCTAGAATCTCTCACTAGTGGAAAAAACACCTGTTGCTGCGCGCCTTAAAGGGGTTTGTAGCTGCGTACAAGGGTCGTAGCTATTGAAGGCGCAGCAACTGTGGAAAAAGAATAGCTGCGTATAAGGACGCAGCTAAATTGGAAGTTTAGCTGCAGGCCTGAAGCCTAAGCCCACAGCAACAAGGGGCAATAGCTGCGGGCGTCAGCCTAAGGCCCGCAGCTAAAGGTGATTTGAGTTGTAGATTTTATCATCTTTAGCTGCGGGCCTTAGGCTGAAGTCCGCAGCAAAGAGGTTTAATTTTTTTTTTAAAAAAAATTTGCTGCAGCCAACAGCAGCAGATGATACAATCTATTTGAGGAGCAGCAACAACATCTATTACAATTCAACCACCAGCAGCAGTAGCATACAATTCAGTCCCATTTGCAGATACAATTCAGTAGCATGTATTACAAGCTCGCGTTCTCGAGTTATATTAATACAACATATATTTAAATACCGACCTACAATATTATCAAGTTATATTACTTAGCTTCAAATAGCAACTAGTATCCATTAATTAGATATACTAATGTTGAAATAAAGTTCAATCGACTATCTAATAACTAACATCCTTAGATAACTAAACTAAGCCGATAGATACCTAGTTCTAAAGAACTTCGCCCATTGCTCTCGAACCACATTAATTTCTCCATCCGTATAAGCATCGAGCGTTCCAAAATATTCCTGAAAAATGCAATATAAGTTTGTAAGATTCAATAAAAGTAAGCAAAATCAGTTGAGATGAACGTAAAACACTATATACGATTATATATTACTAAAATTCTACAGAAAATTCGGCAGAGTTTCGTTTAAAATATGGACTGCCTAAATTTTACTTTAGGACTCGTGTCCAATTCATAAACTTGTTTCAACAAAATAAACGATCCAAATTCATCCACTCCCAACGTCTCCATACAGCTAACCTCAAATGCTTCAATGCAATAATCCAAATCCGACAATCTAACACTATTTCAGAAAATACTAACCTTTTTCAAGCATTTGCAATCACTGTACAGGGTAACAATCTCCAACATGTACTTCATGACATAATACCCACATTCCAATCCACCGATTTGTTGAGGACACTAAGTTCAATCCATTACAAAAATGAATCACAAATAAGTTAGAATAACAATGATAAAGTAAATATTTATGTACAAAAGCCTTTGAAGTGATATAATACGTAATAGTTAATTATATAATAATAATGATAAAGTAAATACATTTAATTACCTCCATTGAAACACAACGAAGTTCCCTTTCTCTTGTCTTAGGATGCTTACCATATTTGATATGCCCTACGTAATCACCAAAAAAAATCATTAGATAGTAATTTATGCAAGATTCATAATGATAGGTAAAAGAAGCTAAATATATACTTACAAATTAATGAATCCAAAAACCTTTAGCATTTGTGGATTATCATTAGGTTTCTTGTTGGAGTTAAATATGAATACTTGACCAGCTTGAAGCTCAATTACTAGTAGCATCCAGTGGTTCCTTACAATTTCAAATCAAATCGTCAAGGTTTATAAGAATAAGTATAAACTACTAGGATAACATAATCAACGATTAGTAGTTCTTACTCTTCATGATACGGCGCCAAAATAAACTTGCATTGTTTCTCTTTCTTATTCTTCTCAGCAAGAAAAGCATCCCTAAAGTACGCTTTAAGCTTAGAAGGTTCATGGACACTTGTAGCATGTATCATTTGTGGACACATGAATGAAACAAGGGAGTTGTTGAAACAATTAGCAAATTCATCCATCAAAAACATGTACTCAATTATAATTTAAATGTTAGGGAAATGAGTAGAGGGCAAGTGGTGAGTCATGGCAAGCTACTATATCGTAACTATTCGACTACAAAATATATATACGTAAATAACTCACATTTGATAAATATGGATGCATGACACATTGATACAAACCCCTTTTAGAAACTCCTCAATGTCCTCCCTAGTGACCCTCGACACACCATCATTCTCGTAGTAGAAAAGGGGGGGATGTATTCGTAATGTAGTGGATTCATACTTATTGTCTGGTGCAGTACTAAGTAAGAGATGCAGCAACTGACACTCTTCACCAAGTTGTTCAAGTGTTTTCTGATCTAGTGGGAGAAAGGAGTTGACTCGGGGTGCTCCATCACAACTACCTACAGCTGATCGTGGGGTGTTTTTCCCTTTGCTTAAAGATGGTTCATTTACCTCCAATTGAATAGGATGCTCCATTTCATTGTAATGACCCCACAAGGTAAAACATTAAATTTTCATCACAAGATTAAACATTTTGTATAGATGACCGATACATTCATGTATTAAGATCTTAGTTAATTACCTCATTCTCTTCAAACAATACTAAATCCTTCGGCTATTGCAGGAAGTGACCTTCCGCATCACCCACCTTAGTGGTTTCACCATCATCCGACTTTTCTGGGAGGGAAACAGCCCTGTGCTCTGGGTAGGCATAATCTAAGGACACCTTCCAATGGCTATCAAATTTCCTATTTCGAGTATGCATAACCCCAGAACATGGATATACCGTACCATCCCCAACCACAACTAAATTTCCATTGTAGTGTCTCTAACACAAAGTTTACATGTATTCTTGCCCTAAACAAAGATAAAATAATAATTAATATTAATAAGTTATTATAATCACAAGCACGTAAGACGAAAATCTAATTAAAAACTTATTAGATAACATTCCAGGACAAGAAGTTGCAAAATTTCATCAATTGCCATTAAGGAGATTACTAACTCCGATTTTCTTTGTTTTTTGAAGTTATGGCTTAAAAACTTGCAATATACTCCATGAACCTTGAAATAATGACTGTGAAAGAGCTTGCACGGTTGCTAGGATCTGTTTAGGATCTCTCTCTTTTTTTTTGTTCACATGGTTCACATGTTCCCAGCGTTCCTTGATGGGAGTAAGCTTCTTGTTTAAGATTTATCTCATTTTTCATGCTTCATTTCTTTTTGGAACAGGGACAGTGAAGGACATGTGTACGTGAAATTTGACAGCACCCAAGCAACAATGAGTGCTGAACGTGCTCTACATGGTAGATGGTTTGCAGGGAAGATGATTGGTGCAACATACATTGTAAGTGCATGTATTACTACTGATCTTATTATATGTGTTAGTTATGGTATCAAATCTTGAAATGTTCGTGGTGTTCGCATCGTAGGTTCCTCAAGATTATGATCTGAGATGAAATTTCCAGAAAGCAGATGATTGAAGTGGTATGCTGGCATACAGAGACAGATATAGGACAGATCTAGGACAGTTTCAGCTAAGTCCACAAGCAGACTATATGACAAAATAATAATAACCTGTATAATGTAATTCTCTTGCAAAGGTAGATCACCTTTCTGCCCGCAATCAGCAGCTAATAAGAACATATTAGTACTGTGACTCAAACAGATATAGGACAGATACACCACATTTATTAAGCATATAGTGACCTAATAAAATCAACAATTAGTCGCCCTAAACATAATAGGTGCAACCTGTCGCAGAGAAATTTTTTCGCTGGTAGTTATTTTTCGCTCACAAGAATACATCAGGGGTTGATCTGACAGTTACCTAGGAGCAGCACAGGTCTATTATGTGTTAGTTTAGTCTCGATGAAAAAATTCAACTCTCTCTAAGTGTTCCATAACAGACACAGCAGCAGGTTTTGATTTCTGTTTCCTATAAATTGGCAGGCATAAACTTACGATTTGTGGGGTGTTATAGAGTGTACTTCAATACCGTGTCTCTATGTACAAGTTGGCTCCATGTCATTAATCTATGTCGTGTCTTATCACATTGAGAACATATTTAATTAAAATCTAGATGTAAATACTTTTGTGAAAAAAGATGAAAAGTTAGTAGTTATACCTCTAAAGTGGGACGGTTGGTACATCTTGAACTTTTGGCATGGATACCGGGGTGGGCGCGTCAGGATGCTGCTCACTACTACCCAATCTAATAGTACCACTGCCGATAAGATTCTTCAATGCTTCTTCCACCTTAGCAGCCACTTCTTGTTCAAGTTTCTTGTCGAAATCTGCCTTGATTTCGAGGAGCTTATGAGCAAAGTCGTCTTGTGATAGAACACTATGAACCTCCTTGTTATTCATTCTGCGCTTTGCTTTTCCGAACACTTGTTGTATTCCAACATTTAGTCCACCAATAGCCTTCACACGCCCCCTGTGGTCTCGCTTGCCTATAGCCTTTGATAAGGCATCAAGTCCATGTTCCTCAACATAGGTGCCAGCTTCCTTTGCTTTAGCCTCAATTTCTAGATGGTCGTCCTGTTAACAAAAAGAATTAAAGCATAAACATGTTTCACACAAAGAATATTAGCTCTAATCATTGATTTCTCTTTTAGATTTTTTAACAACTTACAATTTTTTGAACTACTTCACATGTCTCTGTGTCTTTTGGATCAATACCCTAAGATCCATTGGCAAGTTTTTTCTCATGCGCAAGCTTCCATGCTATGGGCCGTATCATCCTTCTAAGTGGAATAGAAGTCACGTGAGAACTAGAAGAATCAGCGACGCTTGAAGGAGGAGGGGGAGTCTACCACTTTTGATCCACTTCTCTTCGGCTCTACTATAAGAATTTTGACCCAGATGATGTGGGTGCTTGTTTTGTTTTGCACTCGAACTTCCTTTTTGGCTTTTGGCCTTTGGAAAACAAATTGTTTTTGCATAAATCATATCATTAATATAATTAACATTACAAGTAATAATAAGAGTAAACCTATTCAAACGGTTTCACATTAATAGTGTAGTATCACATCACCTGAAATTCAGGGGTCTCATATGTTGCTGCAAATGTCTTCTACTGATCCTCGCTCGGAAATCAATCCTTCGTAAGCCACCCAAGGATCTACATTTTTCTTAACCTTTTTACTCTGCGATGGTCCTCCATCGACTTCTTCAGCTTGGGATGTCTTAGGTGCATGTGAATCAGCACCATCAGATGTCTCTTGTGCATGTGAATCATCAGCAACATCATCCTTCTTCCTTAGCCAACGTCGCCTGAGCTTGGACTTGAAGTCTCTAAATCGAGCACCGACTAGTTCATGAAACTTCTTTTCCCTAGTTCCATTTGGATCATCAATGTTGAATAGCCTCTGTAAAAAAAATGAAACCAAAAAAAATGAAACAACTGATACGATAGCTACGATGTAATCAAGTCAATTATGACAAACAAAATCACCTTTGCCTCTTCCAAATTCTTGCTCTTTTCCACTTCATCCAACTGATTATAACTCGCAACGTTAATATCCGTTCTTATAGCACATGCACCAATTTGCTTACCATATTCATGGCCCCATTTTCCAATGTAGTTGTCCAATGAATCATACTCCAAAAACATAGGTGGTCCACCCCTTTTAACCCCCCTTGAAAATCCTCGCCCTTGTTGTTCGGATTTCGTAGATGAAACACAAGACGAAACAACATGAACAACGCCCTGCAAGTGAAAAGATTAAACATGAATTAATAGAAAGAAATTAAAAAAACATAAACAACATTTATAGATGAGTTTATGGATGCCAATGCCAACGAATCACGTTGCGGAAACAACCTTTGTTGTAGTTATGGGTGCCAATGCCAACGAATCACGTTGAGGACTCCTCACCCCCTCCCTATTTTGAGGTGCTGTATTAGTGCCCTGTAAAACCAGAACTGGAAACATTAAGTTGCATTGGTAACCATAAACATTAGTTGGGGCCTGGGCAGTTTTGTCACAGCATATGCAGTGCTGTTCCAGTGCCAATTATTTGGACTTGAGTCTAATTACAACGATATAAAGGCATTCACAATCGAGTTAGGCCAAAGCTTTTTGAAGACTTGCCTGCCTACCTATTCTATCTTGTTAAAGGCAATGCTATATCAAGTTAGGCCAAAGCTTTTTGAAGTCTTGCCTGCCTTCATCACATTTACAGAGTTAAGATGTGTATATGAACGTAAATTGTCATCGAAGGGAAAATGGCTAATGGAATTCTGGACTTACAAAACAAGGCTGGTAAAACCCCTGGCGATTTGATAGGAGAATCATCATGTCTACCTCCTGATGTAAGTTCTTGTCGCATTACTTTCCATCATATTTAATCAAGTAATCCATCAGTTGTCTTATATCTGTGCTGTAGCTAACATGGACATTGTTTTTTGTCGTCAAGGAAGGTAGTAATGTAGTGTCTAAGTAATGCTAATTTATGTTAGAAGCGCTACCTATGACCTTTTCATTATCTATACAGAAAAAAAGTTCATCACACATGTGAATTTATGCTACTAACATACAGATTCATTATTATTGTACAGATTGACAGAAGCATTGGGGATAAAAGTGAAATGATAGCAGCTCTTGTGACAACAATAACATTCACAGCTGCATTCACTGTTCCTGGTGGACTACACCAAGATAATGGGACTCACCGCGATAATGGGACTCTGATTTTCATAGGAAAGGCGGCATTTCAGGTCTTTATGATCTCAGATGTGATAGCAATGTGCTTATCAATGATGGTTTTACTTTGTCTTATTTGGATCATGGCTACTAGCAGCAGGCACAATTCATTAATGATACTTGACTTTAGTGTATTGTTGTTGGTGGCATCATTCTTTGCAACTCTCTTAACTTTTGTAATAGGCCTTTTCAAAATAATGCTTATCAATGGTGCTATTGTTACTGCAGTTCTCTGCTCCTCGCTAATGACGCTCATCCATAAATTCCTTGTCATCAATTTACTTATCCCTATTAGAAAAGCTAGCTACTCTTATTTTTCTTAGGATGTTTAGGAGGTCTGTTGCTGAATTATGCACAAAATTTAGTTTCTGTTGTGGTTTATGCACAAATTTTAGTGAATGTTGTAAGACAAAACCAAGCAAAGTAGGTCGACGTTGCCTCATTCACGTTTCCCCGCGCACACCTGCACAGACCCCCCCAACCAGCCAAAACCCCTGCACAAACCACTGAACGACCCCCACAACCCCCCGTACCCCTGCACAGGCCCCCACCACCCCCCGTGCACACCTGCACATACCCCCCAACCAGCCAAATACCCTGCACAGACCACGGAACGGCCCCCACACCCCCGTACCTCTGCACAGGCCCCCACTACCCCCCGCGCACACATGCACAGACCCCCCCAACCAGCCAAAACCCCTGCACAGACTACTGAACGGCCCCCACAACCACCCGTACCCCTGCACAGGCCCCCACCACCCCCCGCGCACACCTGCACAGACCCCCCCAACCAGCCAAAACCCCTGCACAGACCACTGAACGGCCCCCACAACCCCCCGTACCCCTGCACAGGCCCCCACCACCCCCCGCGCACACCTGCACAGACCCCCCCAACCAGCCAAAACCCCTGCACAGACCACTGAACGGCCCCCACAACCCCCGTACCCCTGCACAGGCCCCCACCACCCCCGCGCACACCTGCACAGACCCCCCTAACCAGCCAAAACCCCTACCCAGGCAACTGAACAGCCCCACAACCCCCCGTACCCCTGCACAGGCCCCCACCACCTCCCGCGCACACCTGCACAGACCTCCCCAACCCCCAGAACCCCTGCACAGACCCTCCCAACCCCACAGAACCACTACAAAGACCCTCCCAACCCCCACATACATAACCACTTCACAGAACCCCCCCAAAACCCCCACAACCCCTCCACCGACCCCTGCCCCCACCTCCCTGAACATACCCCCTGCACAGACCCCTTCACACTTCACAGACCCTACCCCCGCGCACATAATGAGAACAAAATCCACATCACGTAATTACCATCTAACAACCAATGTGTCTGATTTCCATGTGAACACTAAAAATAAACAAACTTACAACATTAGTTTTGGAGGCCATTAAAGCTATGTCATCCTCGGGATCAAGCTCGTCCTCGGGATCAAACTCATCATCTGAATCATCAGGCTCGACCACTTCTTCAGCACCACTTCCCCGTAAAGCATTTTTTTTTGGACCAATATTTTGTGGGAAAGGTCTCCTAGACCTTGAGCTTCCACCCGCTCCGCATTAATCTTCAACTTTTCGAATCGTTGCTTTTCATAATCAAGTATCGGAGTCTTATCAGCCACCTTTTTACTTTTTTTCCCTTTCATCTGCATGTATATTATTAGTCATTTTATCGAGCAATGCCCAAACTGACGTGGATTATGGACAACGGCATAAAAATTTTATTGAACAATTAACGGTAATCAAATTATGTTAAACAACTAATATTTATCATAAGTAAAACATGTAAAAGCAATAAATGTCCAATATTCATTCATTAAGATCAATGCGATAAATACAGTACAAAATAAGACTTACATATATTAATATAAAAGGCTTACAAAAAAATCGAAACTAAATCAAATATAAACTTCTGTTCCCTTTTCCTGAATAAGATCTGAACGCATATAAATTGAACCAAAATCTTCATCATTTGGTGTGGTTTGCACACCCGTTGATGTAGGTGGCATGTCATAAAAGAGGTCATACTCTTCTTCATCAACAACATCTTTCACACCCAAAATGTGTCGTTTTCCATGAATAACAACCTGGCAACCAGATTTAGTAATATCTCGAACATAAAACACTTGTTTAGCTTGTGAGCCTAAAATGAAAGGTTCATCGGTGTCATGGAAACGAGTTGGGTCTACCACAGTGAACCCGATATCATCAGTTTCTCGGCCACGTCGATTATCAACCCATTGACATCTGAAAAGGGCGATTGGAAATTCAATGTAGTCTAACTCCCAAATCTCTTCGATGACCCCATAATACACCAAAGTCGAATCAACCGGCCTCACATCCTTTGCACTAGCAAACTCAGTGGAAGATGCAGTCACTATGACACCACTATTTTGTAGTACACCCTTCCCATCTTGACGTTTTGTGTAGAACGAATACCCATTAATGTCATAACCCTCAAATGACCTCACTAGTTTTCTTGGACCCCTTGCTAGTAATCTGATCATGTCTGGAACACTGATTAGGTTGCTTCAACTCACTTGCCACTTGCTTCTCAAACCAGTTAATGAAAGTTCGATTATGTTCTAACATTGCATTACGTTCATTCTTAGGATACATGCTCCTCAATAGCTTCAAGTGCTTCATTACGTAAGGATGAACAATTGAGAGATGTTGCAACACATATAGGTGGCCTTTTTCTTTCCTTTCATTAGGAGGGATGACATCCCTCCCACCAATTGTTCCTTTACCTCGTAGCCTGCCCTCATGACGAGAAACTCTTAGTCCAATTGCCTTTATGCTAGCAATGAACTCCGCACAAAACTCCCCGATCTCGTCAGCCATATAGCCTTGAATGATGCTAGCCTCGGGCTTTGCTTTATTCTTTGCCTTGTCTTTCAGAATCTTAAAATATCTCTCATACGGGTACATCCATCTCAAAAAAATCGGGCCACAAAGCTTAATTTCCCGAACAAGATGTATAATCAAGTGAACCATGATATCAAAGAAAGAAGGTGGAAAATACATCTCAAACTTGCATAAGGTTTCAACTATGTAATTTTGTAATGCATCAAGTGTTTTTGGATCTATCACTTCACTATAAATTCTATCAAAGAACAAGCATAACTTGACAGCAACATGGCTTACATGAGGTGATAGTAGACCACGAATAGCCACTGGAAAAAGTACTTGCATCATTATATGACAATCGTGTGACTTCATAGCACCCATCTTCAAATCTTTTCTGGTAACATATGTTTTCAAATTTGAACAATATCCAGAAGGCACCTTGATATCGTACAAAAACTCACAAAATAGTCTTTTCTCTGTCGAAGACATTGTGTAGCAAGCCGGAGGGAGATACATCTTACCATTTGTTCTTGGCTGAGCCCACGAATCCCTCTCTTCTCCATATCCAACCTCGCACCTAACCCATCTTTTGTCTTACCAGGCATGTTCATCAACGTTCGAAGAACAGCATCACACACATTTTTTTCAATGTGCATGACATCAAGACAATGTCTTACCTGAAAATCTTGCCAATATGGAAGGTCCCAAAGAGCAGATACTCTTTTCCAGAGCACACCTTTAGTTGATGTGGATTTTTTGGCCTTACCATGAACCGTTTTCAAATGCTTAATACGATCATAAATCTGCACCCCTGTTCTTGGTTCGCGGGCCACTCCTTTCTCAATGAATCCATTAAATTGACTTTTCTTCTTACGATAAGGGTGATGACGATCAAGAAACCTCCGATGATTCATGTACACATTCTTATGGGAATGTGTCAAGTAAAAGGGCTCCATATCCTCTTCACAAATAGGACATTCTTGCTCTCCCTTAACCTTGTACCCTGAAAGATTCCCATACGCTGGGAAATCATTCACCGTGCAGAAAACCATGGCACGTAAATTGGAATTCGACTGTGTGTAGGCATCAAACATCGGCACCCCTTCAGACCACAACAATTTCAATTCTTCAATCAAAGGTGCTAAATACACATCAATGTCATTTCCGAGTTGTTTAGGTCCAGAAATTAACAAAGGCATCATCAAATACTTGCGCTTCATACATAACAACGGTGAAAGGTTATAAATAGACAAAAGAACAGGCCATGAGCCATGTCTACTACTCTGGGATCCGTATGGATTCACCCCATCAGTACAAAGAGCTAGTCTCAGGTTCTTATCTTCTTTCCCAAAATCAGAATTACGTTCATCAAATTGTTGCCACTGCTCACAATCAGCGGGATGCCTGATTTTCCCATCTTTCTTCCTCACATCGGCATGCCACCTTAAGTTCTTTGCGTCGTTCTTAATTGAGAACATACGTTTAAACCTAGGTATAATTGGAGGGTACCACAACACCTTCGCAGCATTCCCAATCTTGTTTTTCTCAATAGCGTCATCCCCTTTGTCATCAAACATCCCCTCGTTTTTCTTATACCGCGATATTCCACAAATTGGACACTTGTCCAATTTCTCATACTCCTTACGGAAAAGAACACAATCATTAAGACATGCATGGATTCGCTGATATTCTAGGCCGAGAGGACACATTAATTTTTTGGCATAATAGGTCGATGTGGGAATCTCATTACCATTTGGAAACATATTTGCTAAGGCTTCCAACAACAAGGTAAAACTCGCGTCAGTCCAATTACCCTGTGCCTTGATGGTATACAATTGTAATATGCCTTCTAGGAGTGAAAAATTTGGACATCCAGGGTATAGGGGTGTCGTAGCGGCCTTTTTAACTCTCTCAAATCGCTCAGGAGTGTCACTAAGTTGTTCATGTAAGCCCCCCATCATCTCATTCATATCATCTTCGCCGGCTAACTCAGCATCACTATCTTCACACTCCTCACCATTACCAGAAATCATAGAAACTTCATTATTGTTATCATCATCTTCCTCATAACTGACACCATCATCATTTGCCTCATCATTGGCATTGGTATTTGGCTTCGCATTCATTGGAACTATGTTCTCACCATGACAATACCAAACTTCATACATCTGAGTAAACCCTCGCCGAGACAGATGTTTCTCTATAACCCCAATATCGTCCCACTTCCTTAGATTATTACAATCACGGCATGGACACAAAATTGTGGCAACTCCCTTACTCCTTTGGTGTTCTTAAGCCACTCTACGAAACTCTTCTACCCCATTAAAGAAGTCAATTGTGTTGCGTTCACCATACATCCAATAACGTTGAGGATCCATTCTAAAAAGTCAGGAAAGGCGGAATTAGACACCTAACAAGTAAACACATGATAGACCACTCAATAAAATCAATGTATGCTCCAAGAAGGTTCTTATCACTCCATCCTAACCCATCCTTAGACATCTAATCTCACTAGTGAATGTACACCAACTCTTCTATTCTAAGGAAATTTCGGCAACATTTCCCTATAGTTCTCCAAGTAGCACGATGTAGCAAATTGCTTAACTACATATGTACCCGGAGAACATATTAAGGAAATGGCAAACCGAAATTATCCTTAGAATCGAAAAGAAGGCATACATTCACATCCTAAGTGAGATTAAATGTCCAAGAACAGTCCCAAAACCGGGGACTATTCAAGACTTACTCCTAGTGAGTAAGTCTTGAACGGGTATCTAGGCTTATGAATGATAATGCAACAAACATACAAACTAAACAATGCAACACTAGTTCCCAATCATTACAAATACAAAATTCTACCTCAATTAATATCTTTATAACTGTGTAAAAGACGGTTACTTACCTTAAACTCCTAACACAAGACTCAGTGGCCAGAGCCTCTTGCAAAGCGTCAGCTGCAGCTAGCAGTAGCAGCAACTGCCCTCCTTTGGATAGCCTCCTAAAATCATTACAAGCATATGAAAAACTCTCACTATTACAGGAAGTTGATAGCAAATCCAAGCAACTGCAAATGGTTCGACCTTCATTTAAATTCATTCACATTCTCTTTTAGACCTTGATTTAACATTAGAAAGTTGAATATTAAAGGTGAAAAGCAAATTGGACAAGGTGAAGGCATCACAATCACAATAAGAGGCCATCATCTAAATTAGACAATAAGGTGAAAGCATTGGAGGGATAAATGAAAGGCATTTGAAGTACTGCTAGCAAACCCAAGGTCACTTGAAAGTGTACACTACATTATGCCAATGACCAGTTTGTTCACCTGCTCATGATACTGAAACTACTATGAACCAACTAGAGTTTAGGGACAACTTTCTTCAAGTTCCTGTCCTACAGACCAGTCCCACCCAAAAAAAATCACCTTCCGTCACTCAATCAGTGAATCTGTACCAAACTATGGCTAATTACCAATGTAAGAAGGTGAGCATCTTTTGTTTAATTCAGTATATATGTGTAATTGCTAATAGTCTAGAGTCTTTGAGGCTTGACTTAGTTTTTCTAGTACTGTAAGGTGTGAGAACTTTGTGTGATTATTTATAGGTTTTGTTTGTTGCTCCATGAATAATAATTGACTTTCTCGAGCTTTCAGGAAGTAACTTCAATTTTACCACTATAGGAGCAGTAGGGAAGTACTTCAAACTAGATACCAATTCAATCCAAACAAAGCTAGCTCCCCCCACCATCCAAACAAACGCAAAGATGAGGTAATCCCACATCCAACCAGTGAATAGAATTGAGGTAAAAAAAAATGAAGAAACCAACCTTCGAAGGTTTAGGGATTCGCCTGTGAAGAGGACGCCTGAGAAGAGGTCGCTTGAGAAGAGATTCGCCTGAGAAGAGGTCGCCTGAGAGCAGCGATGAATGGAAAAGTAATTTAGGGATTTGGCGGGGGGGGGGGCAAAGAGAATTAACATGTACAGTACATACTTAGAGGAATTATGCGTTTTGAAAAAATTATTTGTTAACTTAGCTGCGGGTGTAACCAATGGCCCGTAGCTAAACCAAATTCTGCCCAGCTTAGCTGCGGGCTCTCTGTATAGCCCGCATCAAAACTCAATTTAGCTACGGGCTCCCACATAGGCCCGCAATGACTGTGATTGAGCTGTGGGCTGTTTATATAACCCGCAGCTAAAAGGGAGCAGCAACAAGTGTTTTTTCCACTAGTGTCTCAAATTAAGCTAATAAAATTATGAAATTAAAACTACGTATTTTATTATCACAAAAATGTGCTTAAATACCCCCAAAAGTACTAAGGACAAAACCGTAAAACACAAAACCGAAACCGTCCGAAATTAACCAAAGTAGTCTGAAACCGTCTGAAATTGTCTGAAAGTTCAATAGAGCGACCCGCTCCAAAAACAATGGAGCGCCCACTCCAGCCTTGAGCGTCAGCTCCAAGGTCACTTCAGGGTCGCTCCAAACTCCGGCCTCTTTTGCTTCAAATTCTACGAGCGCCCAAAGTAGAGTGCCCGCTCCCTTGTTCTTACCCTTTTCATCATGCCTAAGAAAGAAACACTCAAGAGAAGGTAAGATAAGGGGAGGAGGGATGCAAATGCATATGAAATGAGCAAGATGCAACCTACTTAAATGCAAATGCACTAAAACTAATACAAGACATGCAATCATGAAAAAGGATGCAAAAGGAAAAGAAATGGATGCTAAACAACCTATTATGCATCTAAATGACCTAAACTGCTCCTCATTAGTGAGACTAGAGCTCACTTATCAAATTCCCCCAAGCTTGCAAATTGCTTGTCCTCAAGTAATCAACAATCCCAAGGCAATAAATGCATACACTAAAACAAAGAAAGAGCATCAAGAAGTCAAAGTCCTCATCTCAATGAGAGGTGTAAAGAAAAAAGGGAATTCCTGACCATTTTTCAAGGCTTATAACCATATTTCTTTATCCACAAGTTAGAGGTCGAAGGGGTGGTATAAGCTATTGTGCAAAGGAAATGATCGTCCTAGAGGTCCCTCAACTATCACGCAAGCCCTCATTGTTCTCAAGTGAAACCTTTCCCCACAAAATGGAAAAACTCACTCAAACTTGTGCCAATCATGCCCCACAAGTTCACAAGGTTCCCCCAAACTATCCCATTTATTCATTTGTTAACTAAATTCTCTTTGTTGTTGCAAAGGCCCTAGACTACCTCCTCATGTGATCTACCACTCACTCGATAGTCATGTATTTAAGGCACGATACCGAGCACTCATGTAAGACGCGATAAGTTGGTAAGATAGGTCATACCAAAGGCATTGGAGCAAATCTAGGAACCAAATGCAAGAACTTTTGATAACAATAGGCTAGTAGCCTTGTGGGCTCTCAAGAACCACTTATTTGAGCAAATTGACCAAATGGGCTCTTTTTTCTTTTCGTTTTTTCAATTTTTTATGTTTTTTTAAAAAGGCTACTAGCCATGCATTTTATTGAGTTATAAGGGTTCTCAAAGTCGCTAAGGGACTTACACAAGATCAAAGGAGAGACTAAAGACTATTATTTGGAAATGGAGACACTTTTTTCACGTTAAAGGCATGTCTCGGATAATTGAGGGGTCTATATGTAACAAGAACTAGGCATCCAAGCTTAAAGCACCCCTAATACACCTAAAGTCCTAAGTAGCACATAAGACACTCAAGCTATTTCATCCCTACTGAAAAGCCAACTTCCCAACCTCTAACCTCTAAAATCATCATATATAGGCATTCCTTGACTAAGTGACGCATAATCATTTTGGTATTTTTGAAAATTGTCCCTTTTTTTACCCTAAATACAACCTAAAAAGGAAATAAACAAACTAAAATGCCCTCTCCCCCAAGGTTAAATGAAGTGTTGTCCTCAATACTTCAAACAAGTCAAAAAGGCTAGGGGATGGGAGAAGGAAACGAAAATAAAAAGGAAGAACCAAAAGAAAAGGGGAGGGGGAAAAGAAAACTATTTACAAATAGGAACTGAGTTGGCTAGCAAATAACTTTTCTTTTCTTCCTCCCTCTTTTTTTTGATAAAGTTTTTTTTTATTTTTTCGTTGACATACTGACTCTGTTCTTGCTCTCTTAAAATATCACTTCCACTAGCACGAACTAAAGCACGACCATGTTCCTCTTTACCATCAAATAACGAAGCTTGTGAGTGATAAAGATGACCAGTTGGTAGCCATTTTTGATGTCCAAGGTAGAAAATTTTACGCCTTGGTCGAATGTGGGCAGACATGGCAAGCTTTGTAACCTTTAGTACCCCGTCCTGACAACATATAATATGTAGGAAAGTCATTAATAGTATAGTGCACGACTACTTGGAGCTTGAAATTCTTCTCGGTATAAGCAGCAAAAGCATCAACATCTTCTCATAACAATTTCAGCTCGTGGATTAATGGTTGCATGTACACGTCAATATAAATTCTGGGACATAATTTTCCTAGAATAATGGCTGAGAGGATAAATGAAGACGGTTTCGTACATAACCATGGTAACAAGTTATAACGAATCAAAACTATCGGCCAAGTGTTATAATTATTACTCATCAAACGATACGAGTTAAACCCATCACTTTCTAAACCTAATCTAACACTTCGAGGATTAGAGGCAAACTCTGTATATCTTATCAAATTTTTGCCAAGCCTTTGCATTTGCCGGGTGCTCTAAAATCTGATTATCCTTGAGTTCCCCAAAGTCTTTATGATGCTACCTCATATCCTTTGAGGTCTTAGATGACATGTAAATTCTCTTTAACCTAAGAATGAGAGGAAATACCTCATCACTTTTGCTGCCATACCTATATTACAAGCATCTTTACCAGGATCATTTATTCATGACCTCTCTCCCCTTAATAGTCTTCCATCTTGATTTATGACATATATGACATCCATCTTGACCGGCAAAGTCTCCGAGTATAACATGCAATCATTAGGGCAAGCATCTATTTTCTCATATCCTAATCCCAAATTAGTAATAATCTTCTTTCCTTTATAATAAGATAATGGAAACTCCTTAATTCTAGGAACGGCAACTATTTCAAGTTCTAGAAATTTTGTAAATGATTCATTACACTAATTATACATACAATTGAAGTCCGTGGCGGATCTAGGATTTTCCGGATGGTGGTTCACCACCAATCGCCGATCACATATCAGAATCAAAAGTTTTCTCTCAAACGAACTCTCTAACAAATTTCATTCCAAAAGTAAAATAATAATAATAATTCATATTAACAACTTAATAAAACTTGAAATTACAACCAAATAGTACTACAAAATACAAAAATATGTCCAAGTAGTACTACAAAATACAACCAAGTATTAAAAATTATTACAATTGTTAACGACGTGTTCTCATGTTCTGATATCGATCTATAATAGCATTCTGCTAACCTTCAAAAACAAATCATTCTCCAAATAAGTAATCAAGCAATCATTCAACACTTGACCTCCCATACTATTACGCATTTTGTCTTTCACTTGTGTCATTCCAGAAAATACTCTTTCTACACTTGCTGTCACACGGGGAGAAGCAACACCAACTTCAAAGTAAGTGAACCTTATCGTGGGTTTCAGAATATCCCATCTAAACAAGTTTGATTAAAAGCTCAATAAGACTCTTCACATTTCAAAACCTTTCATCTTCTCTAACCACAACAAGGAAATTATCAAGTGCATGATCAAAGAAAATCAATTCTGAACATAAAAACTGTTTTAGATAGAATTTTACAAGTTCAATCAGTTTTCCTTTATCAAAAGAAGAAAACCGATTCAAGGGATTGAATCAAGAAATACACACAAATAAATTTTGCCTTATCTCTGGAAATCGATTTTGAAGTTCTTGCAACTGATGATCAATGATACTGAAAAAAACATCAAATGATGAAGATTTGACACTTGTGGGCTCAATGTCATACTTAGCCAATATATTTCCCCTCCATATTGGGTACCTCAATGTCATACTTAGCCATAAAAGAAAGGACTTTGCCATATTAGAATCCATCCATCATCTCTCATCTTTTGCAAATTAGTTTTGGTTACATTAACCATGGCCATTGCATTTACAATGTCTTGATCATGTTTTTGTAAGGCCACATTCAAGCTATTTGTTATTCCAAAAATAACCCATCAAATGTGCCAAAAACACAAAATCAAAAGACATCAACATATTTGTAAGAGTTTGTGCTTTGTTAGAATCAAGTGCATCAGAGACTTCTGTAATGTTATCAAGTGACCCAAGAAATGAATGATATAAATCAAGCACATTCATAATTGTTTTTAAGTGAGATTCCCAACGAGTATCACAAGGTCTACCTAACCTACGTTCTTGATTCAAACCGGAACCCGATTCAAGTTCACCCAAGGACAATGCTTCCACGACTGTTTGGGCTTGTTTTGCACGAAACAATTCTCTCCTCTTTGGTGAACCTCCCACAAAATTCAAGAGAGGTGCAAGTACATAAACAAATAGCCAAGCACACTCATAATTCTTTTTGGCAAGTGCAACTTGAGTCAACTGAAGTTGGTGAGCACAACAATGCACAAAGTATGCTTGTTTACAGTCATTCTCTGTTAGAGTCCTAAGGTCATTAGTGGAACCTTGCATATTGCTTGCTCCATCATAACCTTGACCCCGTACATTAGAGAAACACATAGAATACTCCATTAATAATGACCCAATAACAGTTTTAAGAGTCAAAGAAGTAGTATCAGCAACATGCACAATGCCAAGTAAACACTCACACACTTCTCCCTTTTTATTAACATATCTCAAACAAAGAGCCATTATTTCCTTATCAGAAACATCGACAGACTCATCAGCTCGAATAGCAAAAAAACCTTCATCAAGATCATCAAGTATTGATTTGGTTGGCTCTTTTGCACAAGCATTTATAATATCTTTGGATAATTGGAGAAGTAAGTTGACAATTAGCAGGGGCATTTTTGAAAACCAATTTGGAAGATTCAAGATCATGTATGGAGAAGGGTAAGTAGTGAAAGAAATTTACCTCTTCTCCATGAACTTTCCTTTTCATCGTGACCATGGAAAGACAATCCTTGAAGTAAAGGCCATTGAGTGGTTTCAGTCGAAGCTTCAAGTCACTTCCTATAAGCACTCATAGTTTCCTTTGTTTGTTTTAATAAGGTGGTGGTGATGCTTGCCTTTTGTTGCTTGAATAAATTCATGCTGAAACTGCTTTGTTTTGAGCACTCATATGTTTTCTAATGTGATTTTTTATTGCATCTGACAAAAGCATCACCTCCAACTGCATTTTCATCCTTGAATAAATAGCAAATGAAACAATAGGCAGCATCTTTTGCCACACTGTACTAAAGTCAACTCCATGTTTTAAACCACTCGACAACAAATCGCAGCTCTTTTGTGCAATAAGTGTTTGGGGGAAATACACACTCTTTAGGTTGACATAACTTTCTTTGAAGGTAAGTTCTCCTCACTAAATCTCTATCATCTGGATGAAAGTCACTCATCTTTCTTCTCAATCCCGAGTCTTGTGGAAGATTTTTTAAATCTATTTCACTTAACCTTTCACTAAAGACCGGAGAACAACATTGGCCATGTTGATTTTGAGGGGAATCATGAGTTGGATTATGAGGGGAATTTTGAGTTCAATAGTGAGATGGAGAAGAATGTAGTTGATTGCTTGATGTGGAGGCGGAATTTGTTCATTTGTATTGGACATGGAGGAGAATTTGGAATAAGAATTTTGTAAGTGAAGAAACTAGCAATGTTTTGCATTTTGTTTGGAGTACATTTTCTCTTCATTATGAAAGCTAAAAATTATACTTCCTCCATTTCTTTTTAATTGCAACAAAGGGGTATTATTTGTGAGACATAAAAAATTACTTTGTTGCAATTAAAAAGAAACGGAGGAAGTATAAGAATTCAACTAAATCAAACAATCACATCAAAACTCTACAAATAGTGATAACAATTAACCTCAATCTGAAATTCAAATTAATATCTAACAAGAAAGAATTATGAACTAATCAACAAATTTGATGTTGCAAAACAACATTTTTCAATCAAATTATTTTCCTTTGTATCATAAGTGGGAGATTATAATATACTCTTGTTCTTTCATATCAAACTATTTGATGTTGTAAAACAACATTTTCAATCAGTAGCATAATTGCATAAAGTTCATAACTATTCTTGTCACTTCTTTGATTTTAATGAGAAGGGTGAGGATTAGGAGATAGTTTGAACTGGGTATGAGCAAATTGATAAGAACAGAGAGTGCAAACTGATATGAATCATATGATCCATTATCCAATTAGGCACTTTGTATTTGAATAGCAATTTAAAGCAAATCTATAACCTAATTTTAAAGAGTTAATCATACCTAAATCAGATTTTTTCAAAGAATTTTCCACAAGTCGCTTATATTTGAATAGAGCAATCCACAATCTAAATAATTAGTTTAGAGTAAGCCCACATGAATTTCGAGTAAATTACAGCAATTTAGAGCAAATCTATAACCTAATTTCAAGTAATTTAGAGCAAAAGTGAGATATAAACATACCTCAGTCAGTGGTCGAGCCTTTACCTCGACACCTTATCGGATTCTGGTGTCGGCCAGGGCCTCAAGGGCGGTGCGCCGTCGTCATGATCATCGAAGACTGATTGTGGAGTCCGTGGTCAGTGTTCGCTGACGCCAAGCGGCCGAAGCCAATGAACCAATAGCTCAACCACTAATGGACAACCATTGACGGTGGTCCCTGGAAAACGATGAGCGGTAGGAGGTCGATCGGAGGTGTCTACGAATTGGGGGAAGGGAGACGCCAGAGTCCAGACGCGTACGAAGAGATTAAGAGTGAAAAGGGAAAGTGGGAGTCTGAGAGACGCGTAGGAAGAGAGAAGCTTTTTTTTTTTGAATTTATTTAACTTTTTTAAAAAGAAAATTCTTGGTGTGCGTGCACCAGCTCCACCATTTCTTGAGATAAAGGAAATGCAAAATAAATGCTAGCTTTCAGAAAGTAGTGCAACCCTCATAGAGACCCTCATTAGAGGATGCAAGTAGTCTTCTATACATGGCCTCTTCGTTAGTATGAAAATTTGGAACTTCATACCTTTCACCATCATGGGAATCAGTAAATTCACAAATACTACCTCCGTTTTTTAAAGTGTTACAGAGAGAAATGGCACACAAATTAAGGTAGTTTAGAGAGAGAAAGTTTTAATAGAGGAAATGACAAATTGATTAAGTTAACTACTTTGATTAACAACTAATTCACTATTCTCACCCAACCCAAAACCACCACCCCCATCCAAGCCTAACCCACCAGACCCACCACCTCCACCTACCGAAATCCAATAAAAAACACCTGACCCATCGGAACCCTCCGAAACCACCACCCACCCACCAGAACCGACCCATACACCGAAACAAGCCGAAACAACCACCACACCCACCACACCCACCACTCCTGTAATACTAACAAAGTCTAGAACAAATATTTTGTTAGTATGCCGATGTCTAACTTTAAAGTTCGAGGACGAACTTTGGAGGAGTAGATGTAATACCTCGAATTATCAAAGCTGATTTTATTATTTATTAAGCTTTAGTATTATTTCCACTTAAATTTATTTTTAATAATTCAATTTCATTTGATAGTAATGTTTATTAAAAATGATGTATTTAGTTTTGAATTATTTAGTGATTCTATTTAGATGATTTAATTGAAATATATTTTTATAAAATAATTATTCATTTTCATTATTTTTAATTAAAATTATTTTGTAATCCTTATTTAGTTTATGGTCATTCTTACTCAATTGTCCATCCATATTAGCTAACCCATTTGAGTCCAACCAATTCAATACCAAGTCCAAAGCCCAAACATAATTTAGCCATCTGTACATAAGAAAAGGAACATAAACAACAAATCCCAACCATCACATTAGCCTCATCATCTATCTCCCCCTTCCTCCCTCTTCACGTACAAAGGGGAAAAAAATTCAACAGATCAAGAACTCCTTGTCAGATTAAGTTGAAATTCAAGCACAAGCTCAACCACAAACTCAATATTCTGACCATAATCTCCATAAAGTAAGAAACAAATCCCAAGCACCATACTTCCTCAATTAATGGCTCAAGCAAACAATCACTTCTGAGGTTGCTTCACTCTCCTCCTTCTCTCTTTAATTTCTGATTTTAATGTTGAAAAACGAAAGAAACTTTTACAAATTTGAACCACCAGCTGAACCACCTTTGTCCCTCCTCTGAAACTCGCCAGAAACCACCACCTGAACCGCCTTCTACTCGCTGGAAACGGCCTTCGCAAACCCGCGCCCAACAACACCGCACACCACACACCACGCCCAGCTCCACTACACACCACGCCATCCCCTACTGCCCCTTCGCCTCGCCTGAACCCACAACCGTGCTCTCCTTAGACCACACCCTCGCCACAACCGGCCGCCTGAACCCGAGCCACACCGCCCAACCAGCCGCCCCCCTCTTCTCTTCCCTTGTTCGTGCTTCCCGGCCCTCTGCTCCCTCTCTTTCTTTTTCTTGCTTTGAACAAACTGATTCTATGAATTAGATATTTCCCCCCTTTTTTACTTAAATCGTCAGAAAATACCATGGTTTTAGCACTTTTTCAAAATAAATACCAAGGAGTTGCGAAATGTAAAATAAATACCAACAACATATGTTTTTTCTTAGAAATCCATACCAACTAACAAAAAAACTGTCTATTTTTCCGTCTTAGAAATCCATACCAACTAACAGAAATCCATTCAACTTCATCTCTGAACAACAGAAAATCTAAGGTGAGTTAAATTTGGGTGAGTAAGTGACGGAAAAATAGACGGATAATTGTTAGTAGGTATGGCTTTCTAAGAAAAACATAATTTATTGGTATTTATTTTACATTTCGTAACTCCTTGGTATTTATTTTGAAAAAGTGCTAAAACCTTGGTATTTTCTGACAATTTTTCCTTATTTAAACAACAAAAGAAAAAGGTTTTCTTTTAATTAGTGTAATGTTGTTAATTTAGTATTCTCAAAATGATTTATTAAACTTAAATATTAGATTTAATAAGCATTTTTTGAGTAATTAAGATTTTGTTTAAAGTTACCTCTTTTAATCTATAAATTTAGTTATTTTACAAATAAAATCAAAAAGGGGTAATTTAGGTTACTAATTTAGATCTCGTTGAATATCATTGTAGACTCTCAGTTTGTAGACGGGGACTACCAGTAGCTTGGATCGGTTCGTTGTTTGACTTTTGGGCACGCGTCACGAGGTAATTTCATATGTCCATCTAAACATAGGTCCCGTTAGAAATAAAACGATTTAATTATATGACTATGTAAATTAAAATATGGATTATGTAATCTCCAATGTCCATCTAAACGTAGATATCGTAGTATAAAACGATTTAATTACGTGACTATGTGATTAGAAATGTGGATTATAATAATGAAAATCATTATGAATTATAAATATTGACTTAAAGGCGGATTATAAATACGATTAGTAAGATGAATAATGACTATGGATTTTGAATATGGGTCATGACTATCGACTATGGACTATGAACGATATGACAATTATTCTAATGTTACCGACGGTCTTGATAAATAATCTTATCTTTTATTCTCGGCATTTATTTTAATTAGAGATTAATTGTTAATATTATTATTATTGTTGTTGTTATATGATTTAAGTGATGACTTTCATAAAAATATATTAATCACTTAAAGTGGAATATTGGAGGGAAATAATGAACAGGTTGCCCTGTATGGGAGGTTCAGCGACCACCTACAGGTTTTCTGGTTACTATGGTGATTTTTCTGTTACTTATCTTCCTTCTATCTTGTTGTGATCCAAGTAGAAGGGGTGTGCACACTAGGGACTCTGTTTATGGCCATTATAATATTTGTAGGTAGTTACCAGGGATTGACCCCGGCCAACACCTTGAAGTAAGTATTTACTAGGGATTGACCCTTACTGGCATTCTCTTTCCTCTCGTTAAATAATCGGATAATACTGGATTATTAATTAATTTAAATTATGTGATTATTAATATCATATGTATATGTATGCACTTATGTGATTATTAATTATATTTATATATGTATATGTGCTATGCTTTCGACCCTATTAAACTATTATTTTTACAAAGTATTTTCCAACTTAAGTATTTTTCGGGATGAAGTTGGGATTACTCAATTTTTTTGATTTCTGGGAGCTTGTCTCTCTTGTTTCTTTTCAATGTATTTGTGCAGGTGGGTGATCGACTGGGGAAACAAAGAGAGAACACTTAGAGTTGCTATTAGTTTTAATTTAGTTTCTGCTGAAACTCTGAGACGTTTTATTAATTAGTGTTTTATTGAATAATTTAGTTGTTGTAAAACATAATTTAATTTGAATTTAGTGTGATGTTATCTATCAGCCTTGCATTTCTTTCCAAGGAGATAAGTGCGACGATAGCACGCCTTCGAATCTAACCCTCGTGGATTTTTCCCCAACGAGTTTTATTAAATGAAAAGGAGTTTGTTTTGGGCGGGGTGTTACAACTCCCAACAGCGAAAACTCACCAGAATCACCAACACCCACCGAGAAATTAGGGTTTTCAATGGTGGTTTTTTTATCTCCCCCGTTTCTCTGTTTCCAGAACCAACACCCACCGAGAAATGGGGTGTAGTTATAGTTCTTCGTTCAATCTTCTTCGATCCAATTCGGTGGGTTCCAGATCTTCTTCGATCCATTTCGATCTTCTTCGTTCCAGTTCGGCGAGTTCCAAATCTTCTGCTTCTTTGTTCTTGATATGTAGGTTATGATGGGGAAGGGTTCTCGGCGAGTTATAGAGGGTGGGGAGGGGTTTTCGACGGCGTGTGGTGGGTGGGGAGTGGTTTTTGGCGAGTTTTGGTTGGTGGGGAGGTTTTTTTCGCTTGTTCCGGTGGATGTGGGGAGTTGGGGTGGTGGGACTACGTTGGTGGGGCAGGTGGTTTTGGTTTGGGTGGGTGAGGAGAGAGATGGTGAGGGATGAGCAGATTAGATAATAAAATAGATTAATGAAGCAATTACTAATGGCATAATTGTAAAAAAATGCAAAAAAGTTTCCATATATAGAAATATAGAATATATATTGATCTTTCCTGAAAAGGAAACTGGGGCATTTATAAAGAAAAGGAGGAAATATTATAATCCTTCTTTCTCATACTTTGGTTCACGAAAGTGATCTTGAGGGTAATGATTAGATTTTGGAATGTCAAACCCAAAAGCTTCCCTTAAGAACCCTGTAATATCATCTTGACCTAGTGACAGTTCGTAAATGAAACTCCTTGTGGATTATTTTGGTCATCATTGGTAAGAGGTTTTTAGTCTGTCGTTAAGGCACTAAGAACCGCTTTACAAACAACTCACGTGAATGGGGCAAAAACCATACTATATGTGTTTCTGTCAAAAGTAGTATTAAAAGACACCATGTCACCAAAAACTGAATAGTTTTTCCTACTTATAGAATCACACAAAAATACTCTTGTAAGGTTTTTTGTTTCATTGAGACAATATTCATAGAAGAAGCCACCACCACTATTTTTCACTTTCTCTTTCAAATTATTAATGAACATTGTGGCACTGACATTTCTCACTTCATATCTCTGCTAAAGTTTTTAAAATCCACCATCGTTGCCCCAACATTGTCATAACTACCAACATGTTCTTTCATTAATCTAAATGATTTTTTGGGGCCGAGATTCAATTTGAAATTATCAAACATGAATTTCTTGTGAGCAAGTCTAAGATTTCTCTTATTCTTTTGAAAATTCGTGCTTTTAGGAATACCAAATAAATGATTATGAGATTCATGAAAAATATATACCATGAACAATCCGTATTTGCGCCTCTTCATCGCCATTCTTGCATCACAACCATTTGTATTGACGCCTCTTCTTTGAGAAGTGAAACTCAACAAAGTCTTTGAGTTTTCAAGTTTTTTTTACTATAATGTATCCTTGCTTTTTGCAATACACATATTTCAAGTACACATTTCCTTCCTTGTCTTTTTTCTCTGTCCCAAGTCTCTCCACAAAACAACAGAAGTGAGCATAAGCTTTGTAGAACTTGAGGCCATCTTCTACACTTGTGAATGTCATGCCAACAGTAGGCTTTAGTTCAAAGGGACAAACTAGAATCCATTCTTTTGTACCTCTTGGAGTAAAACAAGGACGGGGAGTGAAGGTCATAGCTGAAGCAATTGGAGATGGAGTTTGTATTAAATTAGTGCTTCTGGATTGAACTACTTCTTGAGCTTCATGCTCCATTTTCCTCAAAATAACAGAGAGTACATGTAAGATTACAGAGGCTACATGTAAGATTATAGAGGTAAAACTAAATATATCATCTTCTGAAGTATCCTAAATTAAGAACCTCTACCATTTGTGAACATTCAAAACCACAGTGGCTACATATAATACAAACAAGGGTACATATAAAATTACATAAGGAAATGAAAAGAAAATTGGAAAATGTTCATGATATTTGTACAATGTCAGAATCTAAAGCAATATGACTCAAATCTAATCCCAAACAAATTCTAATTATCCATTAAACTCGAATCTCACACTACATATAACCAAAATCAAGCGATTCAACTAAGTTTAACTGATTATACTAAAAGCAAACACTTCAAAACACAAATTAGCACAAACTTACTTGAATGTACCCGAATTCGAAGTTAGCTTGCAATTATACAAGATTGTATCCCTAAATATATTTTTAGGTTTTGTATAACTGGAATTGAATCAAAATAGAGAAAATTGGTTGATGTGCTCCGTTTTAGATGTAAATCGTGAAGATCTGACGAAAACTTTGATAGGAAATTGCTTGTGTGCTCTGTTTCAAATCAATATCCCGAAAATTTGTTGAATGTGCTTCGTTTTTGTGAGAGGGTTTTGTGAATAACGAGAGATTTTAGTAAGATTTTGAGTGTAGAGAGAGAACACGTCATGAGATTGTGAGGTTAGTGAGAGAAAGTTTCTTTTTTTTCCATCGTTTATACGGATAATCTCATCCCTTGATTTAGATCCAACGGTCAAGATGTAAAGTTTTTAATTTTTAGCCAACCCTTGGTTTTTAGCAGAACCCAACTCTATTTAAACATATATATATATCTGTATATATGTTTGATTATCATGATTCTATTCCTTCATAAATGCTTTATTAACTTGATTACAATGAGATTTACCCATATCTTTTATCCGTTATTTAGGATAATGCAATCCCCAAATACCCAATCTACCTCTAGAAAACCAGCCAGTTCAAAATCCTAGTAATGGAGACTCAAACACTAATAATAGGGAGGGAAATGTTAGGGAAGTCACGACACTTTTATTTGAAATGCTCAAAAACAACAAGGAAGAAGAAAGTGCAAGGTATTTTAGAAGAATGGCTAGTTACAACTCCAAGACCTATGATGGAAAGTATGACCCTGTGGAATTTGAGGATTGGATAAAAAAACATTCATAAATTTTTCGATGCGATAAACTGTCCTGAAAAATGGAAGGTAGGATTTGCTGTTTAGTATCTAGTCGGGCAGGCAAATCTTTGGTGGGAAACCGTGAAATAAAGGAGGAAAGAGAAGGACTTTGGATGGACCCAACTAAAAGATATAATGAGGGCAAAATTTTATCCATCAGCTTTGAAAAGATAGAAAGAAGAAGAGTTTAATCAGTTAGAGCAGGGTAATTAATCTGTCATGGAATATGCTGCAAAATTTATGGAATTATCTCTATTTGCACCACATCTTGTTTCCAGTGAGGAGTTAAGAATGAATAAGTTTGAGAGAGGTCTCACTTGGGAATTCGTGACCGACTTTCAACCCATATTTTCCATAGTTATCAAGAGATGTATGATAAGGCAGTAAATGCTGGAAGAATTATTAAGGAGAGAGAGGATGAAGATGCGATTCATAAAAGAAAGTGGGAAGGAACTCATACAAAGAATAGGAATTTTTAGAAAAAGCCAAATATTGGTAATGTCAAACCCTTCACCTCCAGGCCGCTACCAAGGCCCCCCTTGTGCAAAATGTGGTTATACCAACCAATCAACAGAAAAATGTAGGTTTGTCAAAACCGTTGCTACTCTTGTTGAAGTCCAAATCTTTTGAAGAGGAAGTGTCCTTTGGAAGGAGGTAGAAATACAAAACTATCTACACCAGATCCTTATACCTCAAAAGATGTTCTTAAGCTCCAAGGTGGACCTATCCAACGTCAAAATCCAACCCATGGTCGTGTGTTTTTAATGAATCCGCAAGAGATTGGAAGTTCAAGTGATGTGGTGACGGGTAACATTTCTCTAAACTCTTTCCCAATACATGTCTTATTTGATACCGGAGCATCACATTCATTTATATCATCTTCCATGTCTAGAGATTTGCATCTGGTCAAACTTAGAATTTTGCATTAGCCTCCCTACTTGAAATATAGTTCCCTGTCAAACTGTATATGAGAATTGTCCTTTGAACATAGGGGAAAGCATATTTGATGTTGATTTAATTCAATTTGACCTTAAGGGATTCGATGTTATTTTAGGGACAGATTGGATGAATAAACATCGTGTCATAGTAGACTGTCAAAAACAAATCATAACCTTAGTAAATTCTGAAGGGAATGAAGTGATTTTCAAAATAATGAAAAAAATCTGAATCTAGAATCATTTCTTTTCTTCAAGCACAAAATATGTTTAAAACTAGGTTGTGAAGGATACCTTTGTGATGTTCTTAGTATTGAAAATTTTTCATCTAAAACCTCTGACATTCCCGTTGTTAAAATTTTCCAAGATGTCTTTCCATGAGGAAGTTTTAGATATGCCCCCACCAAGGGAAATTGGTTTCACTATTAAGTAAGTACCTAGGGCTGTACCTATCTCAAAAGCACCATATAAAATGGCACCTGCAGAATTAAATGAACTAAAGATACAACTAGAGGAATTATTGGAAAAAGGATATATTAAACTAAGTATTTCACCATGGGGAGCACCTGTTCTATTTTTGAAGAAAAAATATGGAACCTTAAGGTTATAGGGAGCTTAACAAGATAACCATCAACAACAAATATCCCCTGCCTCGTATAGATGACCTTTTTGAGCAATTGCAGGGTGCGTCAGTATTCTCGAAGATACACCTACGATCTGGGTACCATCAATTAAGAATTAGACCTTCATATGTTCCAAAAACTACTTTTAGGACCAAATATAGACTTTATGAATTTTTAGTTATGCCTTTTGGTCTTACTATTGCCCCAACTGTTTTTATGGATCTCATGAATCAAGTTTTTAAACCTTATTTCGATCATTTTGTTATTGTTTTTATTGATGATATTCTAGTATATTCTAAATATAAGAAGGATCATGAGGAACATTTGAGTATAGTGTTAGAGACTCTGAGAAAGAACCAGTTGTATGCAAAATTTAAAAAGTGCGAATTTTAGTTAGAGAAAATATCATTCGGGAGAACGGATAATAGGTGCAGTTATCAAAGCTTGCTTGATCCTGTCAAAAGACTCAAGACACTCATCAGTAAAAACAAATGGAGCATCCTTAAGAAGGAGTTGGGTCAGTGGTTTAGCAATTTTTGAAAAATCCTTGATAAAACGGCGATAAAATCCCGCATGACCAAGGAAGCTTCGTACCCCTTTAACATTAGCTGGTGGGGGTAATTGCTCAATCACTTGGACCTTAGCTCGATCTACTTGGATGCCCCTATCAGAAACAATATGGCCTAAAACAACTCCTTCAGTCACCATGAAATGACACTTTTCCGAGTTTAAGACCAAATTACACTCTTCACATCTTTTCAGAACTTTAGTGAGATTAACTAAGCATGTATCAAATGTAGAACCATACACACTAAAATCATCCATAAAGACTTCCATGATAGACTCTATGAACTCAGAAAAGATACTCATCATGCAGAGTTCAAAGGTGGCAGGGGCATTACACAAACCAAAGGGCAATCTACGGTATGCAAAAGTGCCATAAGGGCATGTGAATGTTGTCTTTTCTTGATCATCAGGATGAATGGGAATTTGGAAGAAACTTGAATACCCATGAAAATATGTATGACAAGCCAACCTTTCAAGCATTTGGTCAATAAAAGGTAGAGGGAAGTGGTCCTTTTTAGTGGCCATGTTGAGTCTCCTATAGTCTATACACATACGCCATCCAGTCACAGTTCTAGTAGGAATTAACTCATTCTTTTCATTTTTCACAACAGTCATGCCACCTTTTTTTGGTACTACTTGTACAGGACTTACCCACTTAGAGTCAGCAATAGGGTAGATAATACCTGCATCGAGTAGTTTCATCACCTCTTTCTTAACCACTACCTGTATGTTTGGATTCAATCTCCTTTGTGGTTGAATGCACGGCTTATGATCATCCTCGAGGTGTATCCTGTGCATACAAAAATCGGGGCTCATACCCTTTAAATCATCGATACTGTACCCTATAGCCTTCTTGTGATTTTTCAGAACAACTACAAGTTTGGAAAGTTGGCTATCATCGAGTGCAACACTGACAATCACATGATTTAACTCTTGCTCATCTAAAAATACATACTTTAAGTGAGAGGGGAGAGGTTTAAGTTCGGGTTTCTTTACCTCAACATTACACACAGATCGTTCTAACCTCTTTACCTTTTGGCATCCATCAAGGTCAGATTCTTCACTTGCTAGCATCTTCTCAATAGCATCTACTTCATTGCTCCATATACTGCCATCACCTGTGGAAGAATCAAGACAAAGTACCGCCTCCAAGGGGTCTCCATAGAGAGCTTGGGGCATGTTATCATGGCAAATTACATCAACCACATCAATACTACAGCACTTTTCCTCTAGCATAGGACTTTTCAAAGCAGCGCTTAGATTAAAAGTGACCTCATCATCTCCAACAGATAGTGTAAGCTTACCATTTTTCACGTCAATGACGGCACCTGCAGTATGAAGGAATGGCCTACCCAAAATGATTGGAATTTGCCTATCTTTCTCCATATCAAGTACAACAAAGTCCACGGGAATAAAAAATTTACCTACTCTAACAGGCACATCCTCTAAAATACCTAGGGGGTCAGCCATTTGTAGAGTAACATTGGTAACTTTCAAACTCCCCATATTCAATTTTGAGGAAACAGATAATGGCATAACACTCACACTAGCACCCAAATCACATAAAGCTTTATCAATGAACAAACTACCAATGTGACAAGGTATAGAGAAACTACCAGGATCTTTTAATTTTGGTGGAGATTTATTTTGTAAAAGGGCACTACATTCTTCAGTAAAAGCAACTGTCTCCACCTCATTAAAAGCCCTTTTCCTAGTCAAGATATCTTTCATAAATTTTACATAAGCTGGCACTTGGGTAATTAATTCCGTGAAAGGACCTGTTACCTGAAGATTCTTGACGACTTCCAAAAACTTACCAAATTGCTTGTCTAGCTTACTCTTGAGGTGACGATTGGGGAAAGGAAGTTTGATAGGAGGAACCTCAATAATAGGCTTTTTGGCTTCATTGGTCTCTTCATGTTCAGTTGCTTGCTTAGAGTTCTCCTTGTCAGTTTTAGCTTCATCTTGGACCTGTTCCTCATCATTTTTCACACTCAAAGTATCATCAATAGGCATGGGTGGTCCATTATAGTGAGAACCACTTCGGAGAGTGATGGCATTTGCCGAATCTGTAGGCTAAACAGGTTGTGCTGGAAGAGCACCTTGTTATCGAGTAGAGTTTGAAGTAGCCAATTGTGCCAACTGATTCTCCAACATCTTATTGTGAGCTAGAATGGACTCAATTTGTGCCTTGTCAGCTTGTCTATCTTTTTGCATTTGTAGCATCATATTTCTCATCTCAACCATCATTGGATCGGCAGAAGGTGCTTGTTGAGATGGATTAAAAGGTGGTCTAGAGAAACCAGGAGGGTGTTGAGAAGGTTGTTGGTAGTACCTCTAGTTCAATTGTTGTGCTTATGGTTGTGGTGTAGGAGGATTTAGGACATTAGTGCTGTTGTAAGACATATTAGGATGATTTCTCAACCATGGATTGTATGTGTTGGAGTATGGGTTGTTCTGCCGATATGTTTGAAAAGCATTAACTTGTTCGAGAGAACTCCAACACTCTTGTGCCCAATGTCCAACTATACCACAATTATCACACAAAATCTCAGATGTAGTTCCCAAAGCAGCAACACTTGCAGGAGAGTAGAGTTGCATATTGTCAAGCTTCTTGCTGATTTCATTCATCTGTGCAGATAATAGGGATATAGAATCTATCTCATGCTTTTCACCCTTGTTAGCTAGTCCTCGAGGATTGCCATATTGAGAGTTGTGAATAGCCATCTCCTCGATTAAGTCATGTGCAGCATAAATTTCTAGTTTCATGAATCTCCCATTTGCTGCAGAGTCAAGGATAAGTCTCGAGTTGTTCCCCAAACCATTGTAGAATCCCTGAACTAGGAACCATTTTTGTAGACCATGATGGGGACATTCTCTCTGAAGATCTTTAAATCTTTCCCATGCCTCATGTAAAGACTCATCATTACCTTGGGTGAAATTTGTAATTTGACTACGCAACCTAGCAGTCTTCTCTAGAGGGTAGTACTTTCTGTAGAAAGCTAGGGCCAAGGTATTCCAATCAGTGATCCCAAGAGTGGCTCGATTAATCCCATTGTACTACATCTTTGCCTTGTCTCGAAGTGAAAATGGGAAAAGAATCTCCCGAATCTGATCTTGTGTCACTCCCTGCTGTTTAATGGTAGAACAATATTGGCAGAAATCCTGATAATGAAGATTAGGGTCTTCATTAGATTCACCACCAAATTGTTTTCTTTCGATCATGTTCAACAATGCAGGTTTGATCTCGAAATTTACAGCTTCGATTTCAGGCATTTGATTGCTCTTGGGAAGTTCAGCCAAGGAGGGTTGGGAAAAGTCAGTAAGCCTCTGAGACATCTCTGATTCTTGTGGAGTAATAGAGGCAATGCTGCTAGAATCAGAGTCAGAATCCAAGGGATTATCTTCCCTTGAATTATCTCACAACTATCGAAAAAAGTTCTTCTGTCTATGAAAGGATCTTTCAATTTCAGGATCAAATGGCAGGCAATCTGAACTCAAACTCCTGCGCATAGAAGAACTAAAGAACAAACAATTAAGAGACTTGTCCCAAAGAGCAAGTGTTCTCTGAGACGAGAGTATATAATCTAGACTCTGAATCAATTAAAGAAAATGGAACAAAACCGCTTCCCCGGCAACGGCGCCAAATTTTGACAAGCTAAAGTCGTATCGCCTTATCAAAAGTAATCCTAAAGTCCTCTAACAAATAGCAGTCATGGAAGTAGGGTGGAATCCACAGAGAAACAATGTTCTTTTCCTAATTGTCAGTCAAATCTAGAGTATAGGAACGAGTGTTTGTGAGTAATTGTACTAAACTAGACTATAACTATATCAAGAATTATCAATAATAAGAAGTCTAGGGCATAGTTTCACCAATGATCAATATTTCGGGATGAAACACAACAATCAACAATTAATAATGCAGTTAAATAGGTTGATTTGCTCTCTCAAGTCTAAATCAACCATAGAACGGTATTAACAGGCTCTCGCAATTTATTAATACCAACTCTACCTATTGAAACTAGCCTTAATATCAAGTTTATACCTCTCGGCGCATAACATAATATTGCAACACTATAACAATCAAATCTGGCCAAATTGGATTGAATAGACATAAAAACAGTCAATAGGAATCAACATACATCAATAAAAATCAATACTTTATAAACATCCCTTCCTAATTGATCATGGATCCCCTTAAACCCTAGAAATAGACTACTCAATCATAATTGGGGAAAACATAAACATAATTAAATAAGCAGACATGAATTAATAATCAAGGATTGAATAGAAATAAGAAGAGAAGAGAAATAATACCAATTGTAGAACCAATCTTGCAAAATCAAAGCTTCTAGTGAAAATTCATTGTAAATTGGGGAAAAAGCAAAACTAGGGTTCTTAACTAATTGAGAGAAAAGAATTCTAATCTAAAATGAATTGATGATGGGAAAAATAAAAATAGAAAATACGATAGTAAATAATAATATTCCCTTGAGTCTTAATACCTTTATATTTCCTAAAATAACTAGAAAATTAGAGTCCAATCCGTCCAAAGACAAGGCCTTATTCGACTATAAGCCAAATGGAAAAACTCGCGTGCGCAGGTTTTCATCCTGCAAAACAGCGTCAACTTGTAAAGACCATATCTCACAAACTAGAAGTCCTATCGGGGCGTGTGATACACCGTTGGAAAGCTCTTCAAGTCTAGTTTCCAAACCCACTAGAATAACTAAATTTCGATATCTGGATAATGAGTTATGATCAAAATAGTGCACATGACTCAATTTCCATACTTCTTTTTAATATGTTTTCGCTATGTTTGGGTTGCAATCTAACTCGAAGATGCCCTTTGGACTTCTCATTTGACTTAGCTCCTTCCTAGATGCTTCTCATACTTAAGCGTGTCCAATAATACTCCAATTGTGTTCTTAGTACCTGAAAACTATCAAAAACACCGAAAACACACACAAGAGTAATATTTTCTCAACTTAAGTAAATATATTCAATTATGGACTAAAATGCAACTAAATGATCCTAAAATGCAACCTAAATGCATCATGAAGTACCTATATTAATATGACTCATCAGAATACCGTCAGTAGGGAATTCCAGTTGAAAGGAGAATGAGAGCTTTGCACATTGACTGCCTGACCCCATTCTTAGCAAGGATAATGGAACCTTCCCCATATCCAAAATTAAAAAGTCCCGATGATTAAGCCCTTTGATGGTACGACCAAGGTTGTTAAAATCGAGATTCTAACTTGAATCGGAAAGGCATGTTAAAATCGGATCGTAGAATCGAATCGTAAAATCGTAAGATTCTACAAATTTTGCGGAAATAGAGTTTTATAATGCATTGTATAACTTATTTAGCCATTCTTTATCATTAAATGATTTTTTTTTAAAATTATTTAGTTATTTGGTCCTTTTATTATACGATTATTCATTAAAATTTAAATACGGTTGAGATTAGAAGTGCAAGGCCACTAATTGTGTATCAAAAAAAATCGCCTAGTATCATTGTTAATGAAAAAGACGAGTTTGAGTGAATTGTGAAAGTGAATTGAGTAAGTTTAATAAAAAAATTTATTGAATATATGAATGTTACTCATCTAGAAAAAGAGAATAACAATAGGTTTGGCCCATTATTTTAACGGAATCTCGAAGTTTTGCTAAAATCGTATAGAATCGTTAAAATCGTAAGATTTTAATGACGATTTTAAGATTCTAATGATTTTTTAAGATTCTAACTAAGATTTTAACAGATTAAGATTCTAGTTGCGATTTAAATCATTTTGCAAATTAAGATCGTAAAATCGTAAGATTTTAAGACTTAAATCGTGATTTTAAGACTTAAATCGTGATTTTAATAACCATGGGTACGACCGACCCTGATGATCACATGTCGGCATATAAGCATAAAATGTATGTTCAGGCCGTAGATGATGCTACGTGGTGCAAGAATATCCCGGCCACCTTGAAAGGAGTGGCTTAGAAATGGTTTAATAACATCACATCCAACTTTGTGAATAGTTACACGGAGCTCAGCCTATTGTTTACGCGACACTTTGTAGCTAATAGACAAGAACAGAAGACCAATATGCATTTGGGAAAGGTCATCCAAGGACCAAAGGAAGTTTTGCGTAGATTTATTAGAGATTCAATCTCGAAGCCCTTCAGATTCAGGACTTCAATTTGGGGGTAGCCTTTGATGCCTTCATCAGGGGACTACGCCCAGGAAGCTTTGAGTTTGACTTAGTGAAGAAGAAAATTACCACCTTATTAGAAGCCCTGAAGGAGGCTGAAATGCAACAGAGCTTTGCGCCGAAGCCAAACATCCGGAGTCTAAGAAGCTTGAGGAGTCTGTTCATATCAAACACAACAACCCTAAGAAGGCTAAGACCTAGACGGTGGCTTCAACAACAACCTCGTTCAAGAAAGGAAAGAGAAGGGAAAGAGAAGTAGCCGTGTCAGTTGACCCTATAGAGTTCAACAAGGATCAATACTCTATCCTCATGGAAATCAAGGATCAGCATGATCTCAAGACGCCAGCTGACATGAAGACGCCCTAGCGAAACCAAGATAGAAGCAATTATTGTCATTTCCATAAAGATTATGGTCATGAGACCAACGAATACAAGCATCTGAAGAAATCCCTAGAAGAATTTTCTCATCAGGGAAAAATGAATGCTTACCTTCCCCATGGAGGAAAGAAGTTTCAAAGGAGAAATGATCATTATAGCAAGAAGAAAGAAACTGAGAGTACATATAAAGACGTTGTTTTGGTAATCTCAGGAGGATTCGCGGCGGGAGGGTCGACGAACAGGGGATATAAGAATTATCTGCGAGAACTTGGACAATTTCTACTGACAAATAACACCAAAGTTGAGCCTTTTCCCCAAGGTGGTGGTTAGTGAAAGTGATATAGGAGACTTGAGGACTCCCCACAATGACCCGCTGGTAGTAGAAATGAAGATTGCCAACCTGAAAGTAAGAAGGATTCTGATTGATACTAGTAGTTCCATGGCTATAATCAACGTTGATTTCCTATCTCGGCTGAAGTTTGACGAGATTCAACTTCTCCCCGTTCACCATCCTATCATTGGATTTGGGGGAAGAGCTATACATCCGATGGAAACAGTGTCTTTGCCAGTCCAAGTGGGAGAGAAAGAAAAGTCAAGGACGCTATTTGTTAAGTTTTTGGTGGTGAAAGATCTTACATCCTACAATGTCATCCTAGGACGACCCACACTGAATCACATCAAGGCGGTAGTACTTATGCACATGATGACGATGAAGTTTGAGTGTGACGACGGTCAAGTAGGAGCATTGTATGGTGACTAGAGAACGACCATAGATTGTTATTTGAGTACATTAAGGCCCTCGTCATGGAAACCGGAAGATAATAATGATGGGCCAACGGGTAAAATAGAGAAGATGCTTGAAGACATGGTCCCCTCTTCATCCATTCGGAAAGGAGTGGATAAACCTCAAACGCAGATTGCTTGGTCAAGGACGGCGTATGGAGATCTGCCAAGCAAGAAGAGGAAGTTTACTGGCCATCATGGGTGTATCCACCGAACGTCCGGAGCTAGTAGATAAGCCTCTTACAATCTGCCTAGACAAAGGTCGTCCGGAGAGAACTCTTCAGTTGGGTTCGTCTCTTGCCCCTGAATTAAAAAAGGCTTTGGTTAGATTGCTTCAAGAATTTCAAGATGTTTTTGCTTACAACACAAAGGAGATGCCTGGGATTGACGTATAAGTGGTTGTCCATCGGTTGAATGTAGATTCATCCAAAAAGCCTATTCGTCAGAAAAGGAGACATTTAGGTCCAGCCAGGATTCAAGCAGTGGATGAGGAGCTAAAAAGATTAATAGATGATGGGTTCATCAGGGAGACTCATTATCCTGACTGGATAGCCAACGTGGTAATGGTGCCTAAGCCTAATGGCGCTTGGAGGATGTGCGTGGACTACACTGATGTCAATAAGGCTTGTCCCAAAGATAGCTTCCCTTTTGCCCAAACTAGATCGACTAGTAGACTCCACGGCTGGACATGCTCTGTTGAGTTTCATGGATGGTTATTCTGGTTTCCACCAAATCTCGATGTGGGCTGCTGATCAACATAAAACTTCCTTCATTACTGATAAAGGGTTATATGGCTGGCTAATGATGCTTTTTGGGCTTAGAAATGCCCTAGCCACTTTCCAAAGGCTCATCAACAGTATTTTCCAGTCTAATTGGGCAAGAACATGGAAGCTTACATTGATGACATGATCGTCAAGAGTCCGATTGAGAGTGATCATGTGGACGACTTGAGAGAAACATTTGCCACCAACAAGAAGAAAGCCACTAA
Source organism: Patellifolia procumbens (assembly GCA_947645195.1). NCBI lineage: Eukaryota > Viridiplantae > Streptophyta > Magnoliopsida > Caryophyllales > Amaranthaceae > Patellifolia > Patellifolia procumbens. The sequence continues at coordinate 212,946 of CANSGD010000837.1, forward strand.
AAATGTGTCTTTAGGGTCTTGGTAGGAAATTTCTTGGGGTTTATGGTAGATCAAAGAGGCATATAGGCCAACCATTAAAAATTTCAAGCGATACTAGATATGAAGTCTCGGTCAAAGGTAAGAGAAGTGCAACGGCTGACAGGGTGTTTGGCTGCTTTAGGATGGTTCCTGTCAAAATCTGGAGACAAATGCCATCACTTTTTTGCCACCAACAAGAAGAAAGCCAGATTTAAGTGGACGGCCAAAGTAGAGCATGCCATACAATAAGTAAAAGATCATTTGCAACATACCACGCTTGGTCAGCCAAGTGGAGGGAGAACAACTTTTTGTTTACTTGGTTGTTTCACCTGACGCTGTAAGTGTTGTACTCCTTGCTAAGAGGGAAAGCGTGCAGGTACCCATATACTTTGTGTGTCATATCTTAAAAGATGCCCAAAGCAGGTATAACATGGTAGAAAAGTTTGGTTTGACTCTGGTCATGGCCAGCCGGAAGCTACGACCAGTTCATATAGACAACCACTTAAGCAAGTTTTACAAAAGATGGAAGCAGCAGGAAGGATGTTGAAATGGGCGGTAGAGCTCAACATGTTCGATATAGTGTTTGATCCCTACAAAGCCATAAAGGGATAAGCCTTGGTTGACTTTATTGTCGAGATAACTCGGCAAGACCTAGAAAAGGTGTCTGATCTAGCTGAAGAATAGACTCATTGGACACTAATGGTTGATGGTTCACCTACGTCCAATGGGTGTGTGGCAGGAATTATCTGCATCACCTGAAGGAGACAAGTTTGAGTATGCTATGCGCGTTGAATTTCAAGCATCCAATAATGAGACTGAGTATGAGGCACTCCTGGCCGGAATTAAGATGTGTAAGCAGCTGGAGCTCTAGAAATTGAAGCTAAGTCTGATTCACTTCTGATGGTCAACCAAGTGAATGGAGATTATGAATGCAAGGAGGATTCTATGGCTAAGTATGTGCAGTTGATCATGCTAAAATTTCAGGGATAAAATGGTCATTTTTAATTTAAATTGACACAAGAAATTTCTCTTATCAAGGGAGGTGGTTGAGTTATTTCCGGTGCTTTGGGGGAACTTACAAGCCTATTTATCCATTTTTTAGGAATTGTTATTTTCAAAGAAAACTAGTTTGTGGTCCCGGCGATGCCTCGGGTCTATTTTTTATATTAATTGAGTTAAAATAATATTTTCATTATTGATAGTTTTTATTTTTAAAAATAAGAATTTAAGGGCATAATTTTATAACAAATTAACCAATTTAAAAGGATCATGAAAGATTGTAATGAAAGAAATTTCTTTACTTTTTCCCAAAGTCAAATTAAAGTAAAAAGAAATGAAAACTAAGAAAATGAAATAATTCATCTCATCTATATTATGCATTTGATTGTAGTTTAATTCTTGATTGTCATTTTAACCCCATAATAAAAAAAAAATTGAAGATAAGAAAACGTATTAAAAGTGTGGTAGAGTACTGATTAAAACTCTTTATTTCACGTGCGGATGTCATGAGTTCAAAACTCCATATTGATAACCTCTATAATTTAGTCTTTCGTGATTGTCATTTAAACCCCATAATAAATTTTTTATTTGTGATAAGAGAGCATTAAGAGTGTGGTAGCGCAATGGTTAAAACTCTTAGTTTCATATGCGGAGGTTATGGGTTCAAACTCCATATAGACAACATTTATAATTTATTTTTTCTTTCTTGTTGTCATTTAAACCACATAATAATATTCTTATTTATGATAAGAGAAGCATGAAGAGTGTGATAGCACAATGGTTAAAACTCTTTACTTCATATGCGAAGGTCGTGGGTTCGAAACTCCATATTGACAACATTTATAATTTTTCTTATGACAATGACGTGGATAAAATGTACTTCCTCCGTTTCTTTTTAATTGCAGCATTTGCCAAAAATGGAAATATCAAATTAATTGCAACAAATGTTTTCTTTCCTTTTTTACAAGGCATTTCTCTCTATCTCTCTCCTTATCACATGTTCCACTTTCTCTCTCCATCCCTTTCATACTCACACCAAAGTTTTACCTAGGAGTCCACCCACTTGAGTTTGTTGCAATTAAAAAGAAACGGAGGAAGTAATAGAAAAGGGGATAGCGCCACGTGGCGGACTACAATACTTGAGTACGCTTTTTAATATATACTACATCCGTTTCTTTTTATTTGCAACGTATTCCTTTTAAGGAAATGTCATATTAATTGGAACATAGCTTTATATGGAAAGTTTTTTTCCATTTATTTACAACTTTGCCCTTGGTATGAGTGTTTTTCCTTCATTAACAAGTGGTCCCTCTCTTTCTCTCTCTACATTCCTTGTTTGTGTGTTTTTCTCTATGTTCCAAATAAAAAGAAACGGAGGAAGTATATAGATTAGCTCCAACCAAACTCTCTTTAAATAATACTTCCTCCATTTTCTAATACTTGCAACAAATGAATTTTTTATCTCTCACAAATATTCCCCTTTGTTGCATGCATTAGAAAACGGAGGAAATACTTTAATAACAATAAAGAAAGGAGAAAAAAAAGGAAAAAGGAAGACTGTTTAGAGTATAGATCATCCGTGAGTTGTGACTCTGTCTCCCTCATCAGTCGCCTCTCTCCTATCTTATACGCGCATAATATCACCCCCACTTTCCCTGTCTCTTTCTTTTCTCTTCTTCTTCTTCTCTCTCTCTCTCTCTCTCTCATCTGTATGACAAACCCGTGGAATCGTGGATCCATCCCTTCCTACCATTCCTCCTTCTCAACCTCTCTCTTTTTCTCCTCACCTCTTTCCCATTAACACCCACTCCCTATCTATTCTCTCTCTCTCTCTCTCTCTCTCTCTCTCTTCCTCCTTGGCTTCCTCTTAATAGCTTCACTTTCTCATATAAATCAGATCTGGATACAATCAATATACATATTCAACCCACCCGCTCTTATTGTTTAGTTTCTCTCTCCTAGGGTTTCTTATTTCCAGAGGGTTTGTAGATTCCCTGGATCACACCTTTAACAACAATAAGAAGAAGAAGAATGTCTTCTTTCCGGTCAGATCTGACCACCGCCAGAATATATCCAGAACCTTTAATTGATGGAAATGGCATTGATCACTTCGATAGATTACCAGACTCTCTACTATTGTTAGTTTTCAACAAGATCGGTGATGTCAAAGCCCTTGGTCGCTGCTGTGTCGTTTCCAGAAGGTTCCACGCCTTAGTCCCTCAGGTTGAAAACGTCGTCGTTCGAGTTGACTGTGTCATTTCCGATGATGATTCCTCCTCCACTGCTTCTTCTTCAGATAAGTCTCGCTCTCCTTTCGCTAATCTCGTTCGTCTCATTTTTGGTAATATCTTTAAGCCTCTTCAAGCTTTGGGTCACTTCTTAGGCCCTAAACGATCTGCACCTGCTTCTGCTTCTGCTCTCGTAGCTGCCCCCTCTTCCTCTTCCTCTTCGTCTTCGTCTTCGTCTTCGTCTTTGTTGGTTGGTAATGGTGTTGATGATGATGAGGCTGCTGACCAGGGTGGTGTTACCCATCATTCCCCAACTCAGGTGTTGAAAAACTTTCATGAGATTCGCTTTCTCAGGATCGAGCTCCCTAGTGGTGAACTTGGTATTGATGATGGGGTTTTGCTTAAATGGAGGGCTGATTTCGGCTCTACTTTAGATAATTGTGTCATTCTTGGTGCTTCTTCCGTTCTTTACACTTCTAAAACTAGTCATTTTATTGATAATGGGGTCAATACTGAGCAACCTACTCTCAATAATGACGATAATGGCAGTATACCTGAGTCCTTTTACACTAATGGTGGTCTTAAGTTGAGGGTCGTTTGGACCATTAGTTCGTTAATTGCAGCATCCGCTAGACATTATCTATTACAGCCCATTATCTCGGAGCATCAAACTTTGGATAGTCTTGTTTTAACAGATGCGGATGGTCAGGGGGTGCTATGTATGAGTAGGGATCAGTTGGAAGAGTTGAGGGTCAAGCCTTTGTCCGCTTCATCTGCATCAAAGAGGACTCTTGTGCCTGCGTTAAATATGAGGTTGTGGTATGCACCTCATTTGGAGTTGCCTGATGGAGTTGTTTTGAAGGGGGCCACATTGGTTGCTATTCGACCCAGTGAGCAATCAGGAGTTAGTGCTAAGAAGGAGATTTCGGACTTGTCATGGGTATCCACTGCCTTTGAAGAGCCTTACGGGACAGCAGCAAAGATGCTGGTCAAAAGACGCACTTATTGTCTTGAGATGAACTCCTTTTGAGAAGCAGGGAATACAAGTAATGTTTTTTTTTTGTGAATTGTGCTCCATATTCTTCCTTTTGTCCATGCTATCTTGCTCATTCATGTTGCATTCAATCTACAGTCATTAAAGTTTTGTTGTCTAGCTCCCTATCTTATGGTTAAGTACTAAGATTACTCACAATTGGACATGAACTGCTGTGTTGTCTAGTGAGACATCCATGTATTTTGAAAATGCCTCGATTTTGACAGAGTCCTCGTAGAAATAGTGTCATACAAGGCTTTTAATCTTGCCTGTTCTGCCTAAAAGTAAAGCACCTGTGGAGGAGCTGGCAGAAAGTGGTTGTATACATGTATCCTTGTTTTAGTCATGTGATGGCTTATATTTTAAGGACATTGTAGAAAATGCCTGCATTTTGAAGTGATTTAATTTCTGGCATTTAGAAGTTGTCGGGAAGATTTGTATTTCGTTGATGGTAGAAGTTCCATGTTCCTAAATTTGCCACATTGTTGAAACTTCTTGCCACTCTCAAATGGATGGAATGATTAAGCTCTCAAGGCATGATGGCTAAGTGCCAACATGATTGATATTTGTTTCCGGACTGTAGCTGATGAAGCACATATGCTCTTTTACTTGGATTGGTAATGATCACTATCAGCTGAAGGATATTAAAGTCTCTTAGAGTTGGGGTCTCTTGACTTGTCATTGTTTGAATTATGGATCTACAAGCAACTGTGTTGGGATCGTTTATGTTTCTTGATTTAAGTTCATATAGTTATAGGCATAGTATGATGTTCTATTGAAAATAGGTAAACTAATTTGAAGACATACTATTGTGTAGTAACTAGGAACTATAGATGTTTATTCTATATCTTGTTTCTGGTTCGATTTGCACCTCTAAGTCAGTTGGGTTAATCTTTTAAATCTCTGTGTAAGTTTACCCTGCTAATGGAATAGCCTAATCTATGTATTCAAATGCCATCATTTTTCTTTGACGGAGTCTTGGTCAATTTGTTTCTTGCTTCGCATGTTGGCTAAGGTTATGATGCTTAGAGCTCTGGGACTGAAGGCAGACTCCTCCCTTTAAAATTTGCCTTGACCTGTTAAGGGATTTTCTCCATCCTTGCAATGTAGTTGCAGTTTTATGCTGCTTCTGCTTTGTTTGAAAATTTCCAATATGTATATTGATTGTTTATACTGGCTTTGTCTTGTTCCAACAATAACAACTGTTAACTTTCAGGGACGCATGTGTAAAAGGAAAATGGATGAGGAGGGGGGGGTTCAAAGGGTTTCTGAAGACAGAGAGTACAGTTTTGTCTGCGCATGACTCATAACGGGTATGACAGCGCCCTTTGAAGTTAACATTGCTAAAGTATACGGTGGAGGCAGCAATCCTTCATATATAATGAACTCGCATGGCATCTTATCGGGTTCAACGAGGAGAAATGCTGTGTTTGGTTCACTTGAGGCCATATGCTTGTAAGCACGCATTCAACTTGATGGAAGTGTTGGAGCTTTTGAGTTTGTGGATGCTTAATAATCACTTATCGCTTGTGAATATTGTAGGCATGAGTATGTTATGCTTCATTTGATGTAAGTTTTAATGTCATCAAGCAGTGTAATTTTGCACTCTGATGTACTCTCTAGTCTTATAAATCCTACTTAGAGAGACATAACATGATGAAACGAGTCCTTTGTTTGTCAGGTGAGGTAAAAATCAGGGATGGTTATTATGACGTTGTATTGATGTTTGATTTGTGTAAGTAGCTAAAGGTCCTTTTACCAAAATTCATCAGTCACGTACGAGAATTAACCACTCCTTCCATCTTCTTTTACTTTTCTTAAATAGATGTATTTTCTCCGTTTTTTTTGTTGACTACACTTATTTTTTCATGCTTATCAAGGAACTGATATAATGGTGTAGTTGAGTAAATTTTTTGATGAAATTTAATACAAGCAATAATGAGAATCTATATTATTAAGTGTTAAAATTTTATCGAAAAATTTACTCGTTTACACCCTTAAATCGCTTCTTAAAATGTAGTCTATAAAAAGAAACGGAGGAAGTATTTCTTTTTATGTTGCTTTCCACGTTTCCTCTTTAACATGTAGTTTCCACGTTTCCTCTTTAACATGTAGTTTACACGTTTTTCTCTTGTTAACTCGTTTCACGAGAGATGATACACATGCACTCGGTGAATGTGGGCCACACATACACTGGGTGTATGTGTTACTACTAAAATCTATATTTGTTACTAAAAAATTACAAACTTACAGTTGTTTGAACTTATTTTGTTAATTAACGATATTTGAATTTACAAAATACATTGACGATTGAAATACTATATTTTGAATTGGATTTTATTACATGGTATGGATGAAAATATAACTTATTTTTCTACAAATAAATTAAATAATTAAATAACCGGAAAATTTAGTAGATCAATAGTAGTAAATGATGAAGATGAACAATATGAAGCTAATATATAAATAAATCTGAAAAAAAAATTACAATTCTTTTTTGTAGTTTTGAACAAAGGATTCTTACAAATCTAAACAAAGAATCTTCATAAAATAGATCTTTTAAACAAAGATAAAGCAAAAAGCATTAAAAATAAAATTATTTGTCGAAATATTGTAAATTTTTTTATTTTTTCGTAATAATATACATTTTAATAGTAACACATATACCTAGTGTAACCGTTCTCCCGTTTCACCATTTATCTTTGTTTTTCTATTTTTGTGCCACTTACCAATAGAGATATTGTCAGTGGAGTTAAACCATTGTCACTCTTTTGGGGTTCCCAATCAATTAGTTATACTCCCTCCGTATAAAAAAAACGCAACTTTTGCCATTTTAGGGTGTAACAAAATAAATGCAACAATTTAAAACTTTCCATTTTAGGTAATTTTTTTTGCTTTAATTACAAAATTGCCATTACTTAATCATAATTAAAACATCTCAAATTATTATTATAATTTAACTACAAATTAATGATCTCCTACAACTCCTAACTCAATTACTCCAAATTCATCAATTCAACCTAAATTCACACAACACCACCATCCAATCTAATTTCACCTTAAACACCACCGCAAAACCCTAACCACCGCCATTTCCACCACGAATCCCTAACCATGATCATCTTCGTCACCACCGTCACCTTCGTTACCCCTTCACACCGCAATCAATTTCTAGGGTTCACCATCTTTGTCACCTTCGTTGTTGGGGGGTTCGATTTTTCGAAATTCTGGATTGGGTTGTTCGAATTTTCGAAATTCTGGGTTGGGTTGTTCGAAATTCTGGGTTGGTTGTTCGAAATCTGGGTTGGGGGAAGGATTTCGAATCTGGGTTAAGGGCGGTTGTTGAGTGTTCGAAATCTGGGTTGGGTTGTTGGGTGTTCGAAATCTGGGTTAGGGGAAGGGTTTTGAATCTGGGTTGAGGGCGGTTGTTGGGTGTTCGAAATCTGGGTTGTTGGGTGTTCGAATCTAGGTTGGGGGGAAGGCTTTCGAATCTGGGTTGAGGGCGGTTGTTGGGTGTTCGAAATTCTGGGTTGGGTTGTTAGGTGTTCGAAGGTGGTGGTTGTGTGATGAAGGTGGTGATAGAAGTGTTGAAGGTGGTGGTTGGTGTGTTGAAGTTGGTGGTTGGTGGTGGTTGGTATTTTGAAGTTGGTGGGTGGTGGTTGTCGGAGTTGAAGGTGTTGGTTGACGTGGTGGTTAGAGTTGGCGTGGTGGTTGGAGTTGAAGGTGGTTGTTCTTTAAAAGTTTAATTATCTTCCTAAATTTACATTATGAAATTTTGCCTAGAAGTTTCTACCACTCCCAAACGTTGCATTTTTTTTGATACGGAGGGAGTACATATAAAACCTTTCAAAAAGCATGCGAAACAAGTAAATGGAGATCCAAAGATGGAAAAGGCTACACATATGAGTTAAATAATTGGTTTTACACGTATTTTAAGGAAGCGGTTTAAGGATGTAAATAAGCAAATTAATCAAAATGGTTTCAACACAATTAAGAATAAGATTAGAGGTTTCTAATCTTGAACATATCTTTGATTAATTTATTTATTTACTTCCTTAAATGTCTTCTTTAAAATGCGTTTGTCGTTAAACCATTACGGAGGGAGTATGTTTCTGTGAGCACAATACACCAAAGCTAAAAAAAATTGGGAGGGAAAAGGGAGGAGTTTTGGGTGGGATACATTTCAGACTTTTGAGCCACGGCGGAGGGTTTGGGCGGTTCATTTGGAGCGAAAAAATCATTTGTTGACTATATCTTTTTTCCTTCCTCCCTGGTAAATGTAGGAAAGTTACTGAAGTGTACAATAACTGTTGTTCTAAGTTGATGTTCATCAATTTTCATCTAAGCCATAAAAACCGACGAGTTTTTCGGCCAAGAAAATTTTCTGGCAAGCTTTATTTTTTCCCTCTCTAAAAATCTAAAGGAAAACAATGGTTAACTGACTTTTCGGCATGAGAACTGCATTGAAGATAGCATCTAATGTTTTCCGGCGAGACTAAGAGCTCTGGAAAACTTCATTTCAGGGGAAGAACTCTTACTTCATTTACGGATCATCCATAAGTGGTAAGCATCTGTGAACTTAAAATTTTCGAAAGCGTCTGCAAGCATTAATTGACGAATCGAAAGCTTCTCATTTTTCGGTCAATCGAAATCTTATAATTTTCGAAAAGTGGTAATCAAATAAATTGAGATGGAGTGATTTTAATGAACTTATTTCCTTAAATTACCGGTTAAGTATTAGGAAATCGAGTGATGCGCTGGTATTAAAACACTAGATTGTTGATGAGGAATGCTTGTTCCAGTAATTCGTTATGCTGTGAAAGATGAAGAAGATGAGGGAAAAACGACGGAAGGTGTTTTAGGGTTTGTGGGTTATGACCAGTACTGCAATCATTCTGATTAAAATTTTTTAATTAGTAACACAACTGTATAATATAGTAAGTGTTTGGAGATTTAAAATTTCTTCTTCCATTTCCATTAGTATCACAATTGTTTAACACAGTAACTGAATGGGGGTTTATTTAAGTACATTTTCCATTTAAAGTAGTATCATACATATACAAACAATAGCTAAAAATGGCTTTAATTAATGACAGTGCAATGAATAATATGGAAGGACCACGAGAATTCAGGATTGATCTAAATCAAAGTTTGCATGAAAAACAAGTAAACTTGGACTTGAATGAGGAAGTCCTTGATAATGTAAGACTAAGGGTTACATTGCGACTTGAATGAGGAAGTAGTTCCAAATGGAATAGAATTTGGCAAAGTGGAAGTCATTTTGGACTTGAATGAGGTAGTAGCTCGAAATGTTATAGAATTAACAGAAGAAGAAGAACGAGAAGTGCATTTGGAAGTCAGTGATGAAGATGGTGTGAACTTAAATGAGGAAGAAGTTAATCCAACAAAAGGAATGTGTTTCGTTTCTGGCGCAAATTTGCCAAGCACTGTCATGAACGAGTATGCTTATAAAAATGGGTTTGAGTTATTTACTAGAATATCTAATTTGATGAAGGAATACAAGGAGAAAGGTGTTAAAAGAACAGGGGTGGGAGATCAAGAGCCAAAGTACCATATGATGAAAAGATTACGATTGTGCTGTAAGAAGGGGGGATCGCAACAATCTGATGGATCAAATGTTACAGGATGCGAAGTGTTTGTCGAAGCACGCATGAAAGACGGTAGAATGGTTATATGCGAGTATAATGTAACTCACAACCATGACCTTAATCCGTCGTGCAACAGATTAATGGTCACCAACGACATCGCGTGTATACTCTTATCAAAGAACTTCAATGCGATGGTGGTCGAAAACGGAGGGCATAAAAACCTAACATACAATCAGAGGGACTTGCGTAATGCAGTGAACGTCCATCGTCGTAAATCTCGAATTGAAGGGGATGCATCTGGTCTTGAGAAATACTTCGACAACATGACTAAATTGAATGGTCAGTTTTACTACATGATCGAGAAGGATGACGAAGGGAGGTTGATGAATGCGTTTTGGTCTGACGCAAGGGGCATGGCTGCATGTATGGAATTCGGAGATATAATCACGTTTGACACAACATTGCTGTGCAACAGGTAAGTTCCCCATGCAAGGATCTTGATATACTATACGTGGTGTGAAGAACTATAAATTAGTACTATATTTAAGATATTTGAATGTAAGGTACAGGTGGTTAATAAATAATCTAGTATCATAATATATAACCTAGAATCTGTTTACTCCTGTCATATAGATTGCATGAAAATATATGTAGCTGAATAATACGTTAGTATAAAAAACGATAAACTTTGAATCTCTTGTCATGACAAGGTTGCATAAGTCAGTTGATAACAATATTTTTCGTTCTTGTTTTGCTTTGTTGAAAAGGTATCGAATGTCGTTCGCTCCTTTCGTTGGTGTAAACCATCACGGGAAATCAATCGTGTTTGCAGCCGCACTAATCTGACACGAAGATGCAGAGAAATTTGTGTGGGTTTTTAAGCAATGGCTATCATGCATGGGTAAATACCCGAGGGGTATCCTCATCGATCAATGTCAGACAATTGGAAAGGCTGTTTGATAAGTGGGCTCTAGACTAATTAATTATGAATAGTTTTAGGTCATTTAGATGCATATTAGGCCACATAGCTTCCATTTAGTTCCCTTTTGCATCCTTTTTCATTGTTTGCATGTCTTGCATTAGTTTTAGTGCATTCGAATTTAGTTAGGTTGCATGTAGTTCGTTGCTTGTGCATTTACATCCCCCTCCCCTATCTAATCTCCTCTTGATTTGTTCTTGATATATTTCCAAGAAAGAGGAGTGAAAATAGGGAAGCGGGCGCTCCGTCAATGAAGAATTGAAGGAAAGTGGGCAGGAACTTAGAGAGACCCAAGAGCGTTCTTGGAGCAGTCGCTCCAAGGCTGGAGCTGGTGCTTCATTTTAAACGGATCGGGCGATCCGCATTTCTTTCGGACAATTTTGGTCAATTTCGGCAATTTCGGTCAATTTCGGTCAATTTCTGACGATTTCGGTTACTTCCAGAAAACTTCAATTTTGTGTTTTACGGCTTTGCCCCTAGTACTTTAGGGGTATTTAAGCTCATTTATGTAATGATAAAAGAGATAATTTTATTTTCAAAGATATTTTAGTCTTAATTAGAGAGATTCTAGTGAGAGCAAGAAGATCCAGCTTTTGAATGTTGATGATTTCAAGTTTTATCAACCTAGGTTTTTGGTTGATCTTCTTCTATGTTTGAGTATTTCTTCCTACCTTTCTCTTTATTGCCTTAATGCTTAGTTTTACTTTGATTATTTAGTGGTTAATTGTTGATTAGCTTTATTAGAATGATTTTTTAAAATTGTTGATCTTCCATTGTTGTTTCAAACTCTTTATTCTTTTCCATGGTTAGTGAGTAGTTTAGTAGTTAGAGGAAGGGGATGACCTTGTTAATCATGTGTTGACCATAAAAGTCAAGCTTGAGGGTTAAATTTAGGTGAGTTTGTGTTGCCTAGGTTATTTCATTACCATGTTTAATTGATTGATCATCACTTGAACTTGATTTGGGAGTCCAAGGCAAAGGATTGATGGATGAAGCCTTGGATTGACCTAAGGCTATTCCATAGGTTGAATTCACCATGAGAATAGGTGATTGACTTCCTAGGACCTTATTTGAATCACTATGGGTTGCGGAAATACTTGATTTGTTAATTTTACCATGAGAATAGGTGAAATTGGTTGATTAGGTCCTAATTAGCTTGAGAGAGTAATTACGAAAGAAATGAGTGACTTAGTCCTCTAATCAACCCTAATGAATCCCCTTCGCTTGACAAATTGGATAATACTTGGTTAGCTTGTGAATTCCCTATCCCTAATGTCACTTTTATATACTTTTAAAATCCAATCACTTAGTTTATATGTTAGTTAATTAGTTCCTAATTTCTTAGTTAATTTTTAATATCAAAACTCCCAAAAATAGGTTTAGCTCGCTTAATCATCTCCAAACTTTGATTAATCTTTACTTCCTCGTGGATTCGACCCTTTCTACCCTATATTGGTTAAGTTAGGTTACTAATTTGGCACGTGCGACGATATTGTCAAATTTTGGCTCCGTTGCCGGGGAAGCAATGTATTACATTGAATTGGATTTCGATTTTCGAGTCTTCACCCCCTATCCTTCTGTTCTCCTTCTCCCCCCCTATATTGATAAAATTCTTGTTATTTCTAACCCCATGCTTAGCTATGGTTTTGTAAGCAATTACATCTTGAGACACATTTTCAAGAATGACTACTTTCTCGATTCCTCAATTCGAGAACGAGTCATTTTGGAGGTATTTCACTAGCGTGCAAGATTCTTTCCCAATCAAGTATAGGTTTGAGCTATGGGAGACATGTGAAATGGTCTATGCCGATTTGAATGATTTTACTCAATGCGTGATTGAGGATATGCATCGAGGAGAATTTTAAGCTCTTTCTTTGAATGATGCTTGGGACTACTTGGCTAGCTCAAGACACTTATGTGTGGATATGGGCACGAATCGTAGGCAAGTTCAACTAAACCAAGGTATACCTCCTCCTCATCTCCTAGTTGTGATGAAATGCATTCCATGCATCATGATTCTTATCTATCTAATGATTGTATAAATCACAACGATGTCTCTCTTGCTTGCAATTTCAATTCTCACATGCTACATCATGAGACTCCTCGTCCCTCTAGTTGTGATGATGTGCATTTTAATGTGCTCAAGGTGAGTCCTTCTCATGATTGCATGCATTACTACAATGATTTGCATACTCCTAATGTTGGTGCTTAGGAGTATGCAAATCATTGTGAGAATGATTGTTTGAAGTTGAGCTCTCCACTGACCAAAAGTCAACACGCCCATGTTGACTTCAACACCCCGTGTTGAATTTTTTTCCACGAAGATAGTCTTATTCTACTTGCCCACTGATTTGAGAAAGTTAAGCCAACACGCCCGTGTCCATTTTGACACTCCCGTGTCCATTTTGAAACGTCCATGTTGGCTGAATCTCTTGGAAATAGTAGCTGCAATCTGAAGACGTTGATTTCAGAGAATCAGGTCTACACGCCCGTGTCGTTTTGGACACGCCTGTGTAGACCTGTATTCGGGTTTATCCCCGATTTTTCGTCTTCATTTATGGAACATTATAAATAGGTTTTTGACGTTTTTCTTTGATTAACTCAACCTTAGACTCTAATTACTTAGTTTTTCTCTCTAAACACTCTCAAACTCTTAATTTTTCATATTGGTACTTTGATTGAAGATTCGATTGGTTAATTCAAGTATTTTTCTTTTAATCTCTTATGTATATTTTCATTGCTTTGTTAATCATGTTTAATTTTGTTAATCTATTTTGTTTAGAATCCATGATTAGTGAGTAGTCCATTATCTAGGGTTTGGGCGAGAGTATGAATTAAAGGCTTATTATGATGTTCATGTAATTGAGTTTTCTATTGATTTTTATGCATTGATCTTGGTGTTTTGACACCCTAGGGTAGATCTTGATCACGTTGATGCTAGGGATTTAATATTGCAATTCATTTTAATTGATTATTGAATTCTTTATCATTCCCTTGAATCAACTTAATTTCTAGACCAAGAGATTGGGTAAAAATTAAGAGGATCCTTGTATTAGGGGTTTTCCATGCTTATTGAATCCATTAATCAATTGACTAGAGACCATTTGAGAGAGGATCTAGTTGATTTATTAATTGATTACTCTTGAGGGCCATTCGAGAGAGGAGTCGAGTAATTTAGAGGAGAACTTAACTTTGCATGATTTTCGCCTGTGAATTGTAATTGCATTGGTAGTTGTTGCCTCGCCCGGATTCATACGAGTATCCCGAACTCTAGTGTTTGTCTTATTATATTTACTTCTCTTACTTAATTGTTAGTTGTTATTCCTACTTAGTTATTAGTTGTTAGCTAATCAATCCTTCACACCCCCCAAATACCCTTCACTTAGGTAGTTTTAGACTTCATAGACCCTAGTCAATCCTTTTCCCTGTGGTTCGACCCTTGTCTTGCCATTACTACTTTCATTGTAGTTGCTCGTTAGGATTATAAATATTGTTTGAAAAGAGGTTCTTAGTGCCTTAACGACACACTAAAAACCTTTTATCAAGATGGCGCCGTTGCCGAGGAAATTGTGCTATTGATTGAAGTTTACTTGAGTTTAGTATTGCTTAATTGATTTTTCTTTTATTTTTGATTGTGTTTTTATTGGCTAATCCTTTGTTTAGCTTTGTTGTGTTACATGAGAAGGAGAGCTCACGGTTCACCCATCTTACCTTTAGATCCTGAAATCAATCGCACCTTACGAAAGCTTCGGGGAGGTTTGGAAGGGTTGACCTTGGGTTCTCCACCAGCTTCACTGATCTCAATTTTAACAAGTGAAAGTGAATCTGACATGGGTGACGATAATGCATAGCTTTTCAGGGATTTTGGAAATCCGGGGTCCTATGTTTTACAAGGTGGAATTCAACTCCCCACAACCACTACAAATTTCAGCATTCACCCTCAGTTTACAAGGATGGTGAAAGAAGAGCAATTTTGTGGAGGGTCGGATGAGGATCCACTTGATCATCTTGATCGATTTTTGGAGATTTCTGCTATGATAACAACAAATGATGTCTCTATCAAGATGTATCTCTTCCGGTCTTCTCTTTCCGGAAAGGCAAAGTCATGGCTCAAGAGCTTGCTTGCTACCTCCCTCACTACTTGGGAGTAAGTTACATTGGCTTTTTTGAAGAAGTATTTTACGGAGTCGAGAACCGCAGATATTAGGAGGAAGATCTCCTCATTTGAGCAAGAATGTGATGAGACATTTGTGGAGGCTTGGGAACGGTTTAGGGAGTTTATTCGTTCATGCCCTCACCATGAGTTCAATAAAAATCTACTCATGAGGTTCTTTTATGATGGTCTTGACCCTATGTCACGTGCAAACCTTGATGGTGGTGCGGGACGTCAACTTTCTAAGATCCATCAAGACCAACTTGAGTCCACCATAGAAGAAGTGATAAAGAACTACTCATGGGGAGGAAGAAGTAAAGTTGCCCAACCTAAGAAGGGTGACAAGTTTGAGTTGGACCCAATGGATCAAATTCAAGCGAAGATGGATCAACTTGACAATAAGCTCTCTAAGATCACCCTTACATCATCAAGTCCCTCACAAGTGAATGCTTTCTCTCGTGACATATGTGGTGGTACAAACCACGATACCTCTTATTGTGGAGGATTTCAGTCAGAGCATCTAGCGGCAATGAACTCTAGAGGAGACGATTATCAAGGTAACCAAGGGTATAAAAGTAATCAACAAGGAGGTTGGAAACAACCTCAACAAGGTTACAATCAAGGCTTCAACCAATCTCAACAAGGTTGGAATCCACCTCAACAAGGCTATATTCAACCTCAACAAGGGTACAATCAAACCTACAATCAAGGTGGGTTCTCCCCTCAAGGTTCCAATGTCTATCAAGCTCCTCATCAATGATCCAACTTCCAAAAATCCCCTATAATTTCGCCATTTCCTAAACCAAACCCATAACCTACTCCATCCTTCGATCCAACCATTCTCCAAAAACTTTAAACCATTAACCAAACCCTTGCTCTTCAAAGCCAAGCTCTTTAAAGCCACGACCAAAGGATCCAAGAGTTACAAGCTCACACCAAAATGCTAGAAACTCAATTGACTCAAGTGGCCGAGCAAAACCCCTCTAACCCCCACAAATCAACTTCAACGCCAACCCATTCCTAACCCCAACCTACATTAAGTCAAAGCTATCCATTTGAGGTTGGGAACGAACCATGAGAGCCCCCAGATGCCCAATGAGAGTGAAGGAAGTGAGATTAAGGTGGTTGAGAATGACACTCAAGAGGAGGAAATTGAGAGAGAGGTTGATGTTGAAAGAAAAAGAGACTCATGAGAGCTCCATTTCCAACATCTCCTTCACCAAATACCTACGTGCTGCCGGTTCCATACCATCAAAGGTTGGTGGAGAGAAAATTAAGCGACAAATTCATAAAGTTCCTTCAAGTTATGAAAGGCCTTCACATAAACATTCCATTCCTTGAGGTCATGTCTCAAATGCTGGCCTATGCCAAGTTCTTGAAGGAGATCCTCTCCAATAAACGGAAGGTTGAAGACATGGTTATCCAATTGCCATACCAAGTAAGTTCTCTAGTGCAACGAGATATGCCCAAGAAGCAAAGAGACCTCAGAAGCTTCATTTTGCCGGTGAAGATAGGTGACCTCGAGCCTAAGGGTGCATTGCCCGATTTGGGCGCGAGTGTGAGTTTGATGCCTCTATCCATAGCTAAGCGCCTAAACTTCCCTCTTCTTCCTACGAGGAAGACTATTCAGTTGGCGGATTGATCTTTGAGAGCGCGGCATGGTGAGTTGGAGGATGTTCCAATACAAGTTGGGCATGTCTTAGTGCCGTATGATTTTGTGGTGATAGATATGGATGAAGATCCAGAGACTCCGCTCATTCTTGTAAGAGAATCTCTTAAGAAATTGGGCGGTGTAATAAATTGCAAAAATGATACAATCACCATTGAGGTAGCCAATGAGAAGGTTGTGATTGAGTTCTCTAAAACATTGAAGAGACCCATGATAGAGAGAGTTTGTCGAGTTAGTCATGTAGAGAGTGAAATGGAAGGTTTTGAGAGAGAAGTTCACACTGATGATGAGCCCTATGCTTCTATCACTGAAGCACCGAGTTTGAACATTGATGAGGTGAAGAAAATCTCTATGCTTGTCGTTAAAACTATCGTCAAGGAGACACATGAGGCGAAGCTGAAGATCCTTGCCACTTCCATTGATAAAGAGGAGAGTTCTAAGCCTCTTCCTAAGGTAGAGTTAAAACCCCTTTCCCCCTCTTATGTATGTTTTCCTTGATGATGCATGTACTTATCCTGTTATTGTCAACTCGGCTCTTGATGTCATCTCTATACCAGAATCGATTAAGATATTTAAAAAATATAAAGATGTCATTGGGAACTCGATTGATGACCTTAAGGGGATAAGCTTGACTCACGTGGTTCCCGACACCCCCTCCCGACCAGTGAGTTTGGATTTTTCCCCTTCCTTGTTATTGTTATCATTAGACTTTTCACAGTGAGGACACTGTGTGGTTTAGCTTGGGGGAGGATGTACATATTAGTTGCATATTAGTGTCATTTTTAGATTGCATATTATCATTTAGTATCATGTTTAGGGTGCATGTAGAATCCTTTAGTCTTGCATGTGCATATAGATTGCACTTAGGTTAGAACTCTGCCTTTGGTACACATGTGTTTTTCTTGATGACCTTAAAACTGAAAAAGGAAATGCTTTGATAGTCTCTAGTAGGCCAAGGAATCAATGGGTTGTGGTATGATTAGTCTCCCTTTTATACGGCTCGACCGATGTTGGCAGCTATACCCCTTGTGAGACCATGTTTTTATAGCCTTATAGACTGACATCTTTTCAGTCTTATTTGCTTTTTGTGTGATGCTCTTCCTTGACGAATGTTCTCTAGAACTTGCATTGATTCTCCTTGAAATTTCATTGACTGGTTTGA
This sequence comes from Patellifolia procumbens, assembly GCA_947645195.1. Classification (NCBI taxonomy): domain Eukaryota; kingdom Viridiplantae; phylum Streptophyta; class Magnoliopsida; order Caryophyllales; family Amaranthaceae; genus Patellifolia; species Patellifolia procumbens. The sequence continues at coordinate 230,796 of CANSGD010000837.1, forward strand.
CTCTTTGATATGATTAAGGCGTTCGATATATATTTGAACTACATTGCCAAATGCCACCCACATCATCTTATCTCCTTTATCACCCTCCTGAGCTGGGCCTGTTTTCTTGTTTAACTGCATCTTTAGCATATTACCGATTTCCTAACCTAGGGATTGTGAGGCTAGATTGGTGAGGGGTATGTCTTGTGATTCCGTGCTCTGATAGTGATCTGAGTTGGTTGTATGATGTATGTTTTGGTTGAACTCACGTTCTATGTTGAGTTTTCCTCCTCCCCACTTCTTGATTAGTCTCCTATCTCTCTCCTTTATTAGTTTTAAAAAGAAAAAAAAGAGGAATACAAAAAAAAAACATTAGAAAAGAAAAAATTGGAAGATCAAACATCGCAACAAAAAAATGTGGTTTTGTTCTTAGTGCTTAATAAAGAGATTTTAAAGCTAAGAAAGGTTTGAGACAAGGAGGCCCTCTTTCTCCTTTTCTCTATGATCTCTGTATGGAATATATTAGTAGAAGATTGAGTAGGTTGAGATTGGATCCTGACTTCAATTTTCACCCTAAGTATGAGAAAATCCATATTACTCACCTCATGTTTGCTGATGATTTGTTTCTCTTTGCTAGAGCTGATGTGGGGCATGTTACAAAGATTATGGAAGCTTTTACATCTTTTTCCTAAGCTTCAGAGTGATATTGAGGCTCATTTTATTGCTAACTTTGTTCATTTACCATTGGGTTATTTGCATTTCAAGTACCTAGGAGTACCTCTTTCTCCTACGAAATTGAACTTCTCTCGATGTAAGCCACTCATTGATAGAATCACAGAGAGAGCTCAAGGATGGATGGCTCATTTGCTGTCATATACAGGAAGGCTTCAACTGATAAAGTCCAAATTGAGTAGTATGCAAAATTATTGGGCTCATATTTTTCCTCTTTCAAAGACGGTGATTAGAGCTGTTGAGAGAACCTGTAGGATGTTCTTGTGGACTGGTTCTCTTAATCCATCACATAAAGCTCCTATAGCTTGGGCTGAGTTTCACAAAGTCAAAACTGTTGGGGGTTGGAATGTGATTAATATGTCTCTATGGAACAAAGCTGCAATGCTTAAGCTATTGTGGGCATTGGCTTTCAAGAGTGACAAGCTTTGGGTCAGATTGGTAAACTCCTACTACATCAAGAATAGAGACTTGGACAATGTTGCTCTTGTTAGCAACACCTCTTGGCTTTTGAGGAAAATCATTGGAAGTGCCTCTGTTTTGCATGATCTAGGTGGCTGCACTAATGTTCTATCTCATGGCACATGAAGAGAGTTTATAGGCTTTTGATGGGGCTTAGTGAGAGGGTTTCTTGGAGAAGACTTATTCGCAATAATAAAGCTACTCCTAAGAGCAGATATATCCTCTGGCTCGCTGTTCAGAATAGGCTCCCTACAGCTGATAGGTTCTCTACTTGGGGCATTCAGTGTAGTAGAGTTTGTGTTATGTGTGGTTTTGATAATGAGTCTGTTTCTCACCTCTATTTTGAGTGTGATTATGCTATTACTATTTGGAAAGCAGCTTTACAGCTGCTTGGGTTGCCTTGGATTAGCTTTAATTTTCACAGGATTTGCAAGCAGCCTGCAACTTGCTCATAGCAGCTCTAGAGTTTCCCAGCTATTTGTGATGTTATACACTGAGACAGTGTACTCTATATGGATACAACGCAATAGTAAGATATTTAGTGATAGATGTCTATCCCCTCTTCAGGCTTTTAGAGAGGTTTTGTTTAGAGTTTATGTTAGATGTGATGATAGGAGCAGAAAGCTTCTTATTGTATAAATGACTGGTTGTGCTAGGTTGCCCTCCTACCATGTTGGTATTGAAGGTGTAACTCTAGGTTGTATTTGGTGTGTTCACTACTTTTTGGGTAGTCAATAATAACTTTGAATTGCCAAAAAAAAGGAGATGCTATTGGAGGAGGTTTTATTGGTTAGTTGAGTGGTGGTAACAAAGTTAGATGGTTTCAGGTTAACGTTTGTTTAGATGGTGTTGAATTAGGAAGCTTCATTTTCCCCTATTTAGCACCAAATTCCCAGGTGTCTTCACACCCTTACCTTTATCTTTCATTACAACCTTGATAAAATCCTCATGATTATTGAAAAGAATTAATATCTCACGCGATGGAGAGTGAGAAGATATACAAGCGTATGGTAGGATTTAGTCAACGGAATTGAGCCTTGAGCGATCATTGTAACCATATAAACACAGGAGAGACTTGGAGCACAACCAAAATGAGAGCTACCATCCATATGACTGAGCCAAGCTTGGGGGAGAACTTGTGGTAAGATTGGTTGCTTTTCCTTGTGCTATAAACTTTGAGACTTGATAGTGTTTTGCATTTATTGATGAAAATGCTTGAAAGGTTTTTATTCTCTATCTTGGCATGCGTATTATTGTGAGGAGTCATAGAACTCTTGCCCTTGTATTTGATTTGCATTGCTTGAGGACAAGCAATTGGACTAACTTGGGGGAGTTTGATAAGCACTTTATTTTGCTTAATTGTAGGTCATTTTTAGTGTCCTTGCATGTAGTTTAGAGCATGTAAGCCTAGCATTGCATAGTTTTTGTCACCTTTGAGTTATATTGTCCCTTCATAATCTGTTTAATTGGTTTTGGATGATTTCTAGGCTAACTAGCAGGTTTTTGAAGTCATTTGATCATTGGAAGACTAGTTGTGGACTTTTGAACTTCAAATGGAAATAACTTTTGATCCATAAATCGGATTAAGGTAATTCTAGTCGGAGGTGTTAACTCGTTTTGATAACTTTCCAACGACTGGTCCTAAGCCAAATTCCGATAAAAGACAAGAGAGATATGATCAAAAGTTAACAATTCTGTGTTGACTTCAACAAGCCCGTGTTGGGTTTTTTTCACGAAGACAGTCCTATTCTGCTTGCCAACAGATTTGAGAAAGTCAGGCCAACACGCCCGTGTCCATTTTGAGACGCCCGTGTTGGCTGATTATCTTGGAAATAGTAGCTGCTTTCTGAAGACGCTGATTTTAGAGAATCAGGTCTACAAGCCCGTGTCGTTTTGGACAGGCCCGTGTAGACCTGTGTTCGGTTTTTTTTTCAATTTTCCGTCTTCCTATATGGAACATTATAAACAGGTTTTTGGCGTCTTGCTTTGTATTAACTCGAGTCTTAGACTCCAATTACTTAGTTTTTCTCTCTAAACACTCTCAAACTCCTAGTTTTTACTTTGATTGAAGATTCAATGGGTGGATTAAATCAAGTATTTTTTTTCAATCTATTCTCTCTATTTTCATTGCTTTGTTAATCATATTTAATTTTGTTAATCTCTTTTGCTTAGAATCCATGATAAGTGAGTAGTCCATTATCTAGGGTTTGAGCGAAAGTATGAATTAAGGGCTTAATATGATGTTCATGTAATTGAGTTTTCTATTTATTTTTATGCATTAATTTTGGTGTTTTGACACCCTAGAGTAGATTTTGATCACGTTTATGCTAGGGATTTTAGATTTCAATTCCTCTTAATTGATTATTGAATTCTTTGTCATTCCCTTGAATCAACTTAATTTCTAGACCAAGAGATTGGGTATAAATTAAGAGGATCCTTGTATTAGGGGTTTTCCATGCTTATTGAATCCATTAATCAATTGACTAGAGACCATTTGAGAGAGGATCTAGTTGATTGATTAATTGATTACTCTTGAGGGCCATTCGAGAGAGGAATCAAGTAAGTTAGAGGATAACTTAACTTTGCATGATTTTCGCCTGTGAACTATAATTGCATTGGTAGTTGTTGCCTAGCCCGGATATATAGGAGTAGCCCGAACTCTAATGTTTGCCTTATTATATTTACTTTTGTTACTTAATTGTTAGTTGTTATTCCTACCTAGTTATTAGTTGTTAGCTAATCAATCCTTCATACCCCAAATACTCTTCACTTAGGTAGTTTTAGACTTAATAGACCTTAGTCAATCCCTTTTTCCTTGTGGTTCGACCCTTAACTTGCCATTACTACGTTCATAGTAGTTTCTCGTTAGGATTATAAATATTGTTTTGAAAGCGGTTCTTAGTGCCTTAACGACACACTGAAAACCCCTTATCAACATGTCATCCACACAGAGAAGTGAAGGTATCAACCGATTCTTCAAGACCAACGTCTCCCTTAATACGGGGCTGCTTCAATTTATTGAACATTACGAGATGGCCATGAAAGGGAAAGCCAAAGAATAGAAGATACTACACTTTCGTTGCGTGAATTAGCCCAGTAGATGTGACCGGACCATACTAGTGGAGGAGGTATTCCACAAGGCATAAACTAAAGCCAAATTTGAGGAGGTGAAAGAGAAAGTCACTGGTCTAAAGTACATGAACATTTCAGGAACGAGGGGTGACGAGTCAATGACATATTACAATGCCGATGAAAATGTCCTATATCACATATGAAAATCAAAGTGGAAGCATCATACTCTTTTCGTTAACAAGGCCGAGAGTGATTACTCTAGCTTATGTAAGTTATTGAATTTAGAGGTAATTTGTGTAAACACATAATATGAGTGATGGAGGTGGAAGAAAATGAATCCATTCCCCATAAATATATATTGGATCGATGGAGGAAGGATGTTGTTCAATCTTATAAAGATATATGGTGTCTTACTACGACCCGAATGATTCAATACGAGAGCAAAAAATGAGAGAAATTTCGCAAAGACATCAACACCTTCTTTCATTGACAATGCATATTCACAAGACTTTATTGATGTACAAGGAAGTGACGAATAGTATTCGTTGCGCCTTAGAGGACCATATTGGTGTACAAAGAAACGGTACAGATCAACAAGTTTGGTGGGATCCATCAGTTTAGAAGGTTTATGGAAGGAGAAGGTTGCGCCCCAAAAACTTTAACCTAAGGCACCTTGATAGGTGCATAGTGCATGCCAAAGGTTGCACAAAAGACGCTGTTGAAAAATGACATACGTGACGGGATGCCAAAGGGAAGTCGATGAAAAGGTGAAAGCGCAAACAAACTGAAGAGGATGTGGAGGTGGATGAGGTAACTAAAATTAAGCTTCAAAGGTCATTTTTAACAAGACTGGTGCGTGTTGTTATGCGGATGAGTTTGTATATTCTAATATTTACTGTTATAATTATTGTCACTGCTTTAAATATTATGTTCCTTATATGGAATTTGCCAAGTAAGAGACACCGAAGAAGAAGGGCTTGAAAGCGATGACCCTAAACCGAAGAAATTGCGGAAACGTAAACAAACTAGGGAACCCGAGGCAATGAACGAGCTATGAAGTGTTACAGTTAATCTAAACTCCTATTTTATTTAACGACAATGGATTAACGAAGGATCATGATTCTAATTTCTGTATTATGTATCATATATGGAACTTGCCAATAGGAAAATGAAGAACAAGTGGTTCCAGGCAATGAAGGGACTAGTCGACAAGGGGGTGGCAAGAAGAAAGCGAGGAAAGGTTGTGGAAGTCGAAGAATGAAAATAGATTTGAAATTAGGGTTGTGAATTACACTAAAACACAACTTATTCATCAATGATAGTTCTTTTGGAATTATATGAGGTCTTGTAGTACGCTTTAACCTTAAAATAGATGATAAGAATACGACGATGTAACACATTTTATACGAATAATATTGTTTTGAGAAATTGTAATTATGATTCTAGCCAACTGTTAGAGTTGTAAAATACAATTCCTTGTAGAAAAAAAATGTGGCTAATTATCAACGTAGTAAACTGTGAGAGTTATACAATACAATTCTTTGTAGAAAAAGATGGAAAATTATCTATGGAACGAAAGAAGATGTCATGTTAGTAGAAATAAACATGATTCCTACTAAACATCAACAATCTTCTGGGCGCCCCCGATGACTACGAAGCATAATCATCATCGTAATAGCATCCTGTTCAAATTCGCATCTGATACTTCATTATCTACATCGAAGAGAAAGGAAGACACCATTAACCGACGATAATGCATCTCGTCCTTCAGGTACCCCTATACAAACGAACTCTTACAATGAGCATTAATATTATGGAAAATTTAAATTCTGAGAAAAAAATGTAAAAAAATAAAATTGGAAAGTTTAAATAATTACTTGTCAATCGGGTTCAGCAGACCACTCCAGAATGGCCGTGATCGTACAGTGAACAAAGGTATGATAGAAGAAGCATCCCACTGTCATCTGGGCAATTTTCTTTAAGCAATTTCCTGGCCGGGATCACCAGCCATTTCCCTATATTCCACGTGCTCACGCAGCTTCGCTGACCATAGTTCAATACACTACGTGTGTACTTTATCTGTGATCAGATCAAAATCAAACATCAATAACACAAATATACGACTTTATGGATGGTACTTGAATTGTAAGTTACCATGGATTACCAATGCAGGGCAACCTCATTTTCGATGTTGTCGACAGTATCTGAAGCATCCATGGCAGAAACGTAAATTCGTTATCTTTCCCGCTTGCAAGTGAACAACAACCATCTCTCCTTATAGCAAACAGATTGGAACAACTGCACATATGTATTCGCATTTGGTGAAGGGGAAAAATAGTTGTTAACAGACCAATAAGTCACTATGAAAATAATATAGGGAAATTCCCAATGGTGGCCGTTAGGTATTAGAAATTCCCAGTGGTGGAAATTTTTTTAAAACTTTTCCATTGGTAGCCCTACTTCACAAATTATTCCCAAACATAACCTTATCGAAAAATATTCGTTAATAATAAAGCATATTCCACTAGTGAACCGTTAAAGCGGACATTCGCACATAAAACGGGACACTTAGGATTGTTTTTTTTTTCAATTTTGACCTCAAAATTGATTCTTAAAATTAAGTTTAGGGGGTTAGTTTTAGCCATCAACGTTCGATTTTGATGTCAAAATTGGCAAAAAACGACCCAAAAGGCCGTCTTAATAGTTAACAAATGGAATATGATTTATTATTAATGGAATATTTTTCATCAAGACTATATCTGGGAATAATTTGTTAAGTGAGGCTACCAATGGGAAAGTTTCTTAGAAATTTCCACCACTGAGAATTCCTAAGACCTAAGGGCCACCATTGGGAATTTCCCAATAATATATGATTCTAATTTAATTATATAATTTTGTGGTAAATCAAAATTTGTGTTACCAAAGAAAATGTATTGGTTAAAATCAGTAAACAAAGTTGTTAAGTATAAACAAAATTGTATTCAACATACCCTGGCATAGGCTTTCAGAGCCACTCCTCCTTCAACGTCACGCTCAACCAAAAATCGAGCCCTATGTATTTCATCTTTCATGTTGTTTTTATCCCTAACGTCGTGCTAAGATTAATAATGGAGTTATGTGTTACAATAGATCATAAACATATATGTTGAATTTACATAATATAAATTGAATTTATGGAGTGTAGCATTATGGTGGGATGCGGTCGCATGCATTTACCAAAGATAATATTTATAATTCCAACTTTCCAATACAAATAATGTAAGTGGTAAGAAGGTTCGAATCCACAAAGAGTTGGGTGTATGTATAAGAGATTGCAAAGGGGGTTTTAAGTTTGAAAGAATTAATCTAATAAACTAAGAAAACAATACCAAAATGTGGCAATATCAATAAAGAAGAGTCTTGAGTCCGGTTGATTTTCACTTCGAATGGGATTATGATCATCGGTTTCTAGTATGACTAATTGCTTTTAAACACTCATAGATGAACACTAAATCCCTCTTTCCTCTAAATAATAGTTAGACTACCCGAATCTGCAGATAGAATGACCTGTACTAAAGAACAACCTAATTGAATCTCCAATTATGGTTCAATCCTAAAGAACATCAAAGCCCTAGGAAGCTATAAGCCAAATAACAATTGCTAGCACAAATATTTCAATTTGGGAATTATGATTTCTCCAGTGATTAACAAGAACAATCAAATATTATCTCAAACCCTAAAATACTACTTATGAATAAAGAATAAAAGAATCGACAAATATTCTAGGTTTTCGTAGTAGATTAATTGAAGGAAAAGACTAGTTGTACTTCATAGAAATCAAACAATAATCACATAATTAAAGTAAAAATCACAATTATAATTAAGAAAGAGTAAATAATAGAAACCTCACAATAATGAACCGAAAATCGAATAACCTTTCTCAAGAGTTGATTTAGGCTACGATCGGCATACTCTTCATCAACAAAACTTCAATGATTGAATCTACCATAGAAGGAAAAAAGGAAGAAAGTAGGTTTCTCTCTCTAATTAGGGTTCTTAGCTAATAGATGATAATGAAAAACTAAGAAAGAAACTAATTAAAACTAAGTTAACTAAGCCAAAGATCGTCAAATCGATTTTCGCGTGCACAACTTCGATATGTGCGAGGTGCGTATGAGACCTGTTGTGATGCTGCTGGGAATTCGCTTGGCGCGCGATTCGCGCTGACTTACTACCTGTAGGCTGCTGTGGGCGTGATGTGCGAGCAGATGCGTGAGGTGCGCACGAAGACTGCTTCCGGATGCTATGCTGCTGCGTGTTGCGTGGCTTGGCTGGGCTACCATGACGCTTCAGTCGGCGCTTGTGGGATGCTAGCTTGCACACCCACATACGAAATGCTGAAGGACCCTTACATTTTAGCCTTCGAATTGTACATAGTCGGATAAGATCACACAACACATAGACACTCAAATGCCCGGAAATGTATATCTTATCGAACCACGAGACGAATAAGAACCGGAATGCGAAGACCATCAACCTCTTGACCTTTACAGGACTTTATTGACCTCCTTTATCGAGCGAACCATGAACAAAGACACCTGTGCATGGTTAGAAAAGCATATAGTCTCCAAATATCCTTAAGTCACCTCTAAGCATCGAAAACGTTCCAAATCTCCATGTACCACACATAGGCTTATAAATACAAAACTCCGCTTCTCAAGCTCTAAACCTCTTCAAAACGAACTTCGAAACATTCTAAAAACACGCCTAATGTGGTCTCATTACATTACCAGCAGAAAGTGTGGGAAAATAATTGGAGTGAAATTCCATAAACGTGTACACAGAGACATATATTTTAGTGTTCTTGCAGATGTAATTAAGAAGCCTAACGACACTCGTCACGACCTTCCATTGCAAACGGCTAAACTTAGAGAGAGGTTCGAAAATAATTGTAGTGAAATTCCATAAACGTGTACACTGAGACATATATTAGTGTTACCTCCTCATCGATCATCCCTGCCTTTTTAAAGGAGTCGTACATCACGCCATGCGTGAGGGAAAAGTTTTGGAGCTTAAAAAGTATATGTTCTTTCAAGCTGAATCACAATACGTATTCCAATAGTGAATATGATATTATCATATTGATACTAATAACAAATCCAACATTTTTAATTGTATTGAAATTGTGAAACATGATATAGGAATCGTAAAGAATAATGAATCTTTACCAGATTGATTTAGACTTATTGTTGAACACATTTTTGATAAATGGTCGTTGTCCTTAGGGATTGTTGGAGGTTCCTTTGCTGACGGTGCATCCGCCTCCTTATATTATTCTTCTTCTCGTGCTGCTTCTACTTCTTTTTCATCATCCTTATCCCCTTCATGCTCTTCATCTTCCTGTTCATCTTCGTGTTCATCTTCCTCATAGTCTTCCTCTTCATCTTCAGACTCATCTTCATACTCCACCTCATAACGTGCCCTTTTCCTCTTCTTTGCTTCCTTCAACTTACCCTAAATGTTTTTAAAAACAATTTTTTTTTGTCAAATGAACACGAATGATATGTTAAATTGTTAATACTGTAGAAACCCGCTACGTACCTTCCTCTTCCAGGTTAAATTCCTCTGGTTCATAACTTTTCTCCTCGGAGCTGACATCTGCACTTGAAACGGAGCATCATCATCACTTCCTTCACTAGATTCAGAATGAATGCAGTCTCGTAGCTTCCACTTGGGTGTAACATGTTGTGCTATCCTGACCATACACCACACCGTTGAATACCTACAATTTGATCAATAACCATTTTACTATAATAACAAATCGAACCCACAACCATATAATACAAAATGATATTATATTGAATAATAATGTATGATCAAGGAGTCTCACCTTTAGTGCACCATAGCTTCCATCTGGCCCCTTGTCGGCTGCAATCGCCTTCTCTACATCTGCTTATTGCCAGGCCCCTAACCTAGGTACTCTGTTCCATCGATACCCTTGACCATCAATGTTCAACGTGTCCAGGTAAGCAATCAGCGACGCCACAATTCATAAAAATGGAATGAATACGATTTCATTGTTACTCTCATAATCGTTCTGTTACCGATATAGCTACTTACCAAAAGAACCAATGCACAACCTTTAAATCTGTCACCTTTGTCTTGCTTCGTGTTATTTATAATCTAGTTCAAAATGAATTTACACCAATTCCATTCCTTAGGGTTTGACATAATCTCTCCTCGGAGTACTTGCACAATGGCGGACTTATAAATTGCTCTTAGTCAAACAAAACAATTGACCTAGGGCGTATAGTATGAAATGCCTCATAAAACACGTGCTTGTTGTTCTTTTCATCAGCAAACTTCTGATGTACTATAGAATAACGTATGCCTCCATGTTATTGTAGTATTCCTTCCATTTATAGTACTCCTTTTCACTCCCCTTCACCTTAGTAATATCATAGTTCTGACTTTCACATGGCAAACCCAAAATCCACCCGACCATATCCTCGTCACTTGTGATGATATAATCGTCGCGAATACGAAGGGTTTGACTAGCGTTGTCCTAGCGCGTCACCAACCATGACAGGAAAAATTCTGTCAAATGGATCAATCTTCAAGTCCAATATTGATTTGAACCCTGCTTTCTTTACCCAATTTGTTTGTGTTTTGTCCAAAGATTGAATGAGTAGCCACACATCATGTGCGCATGCACGCAACACTGGATACTACCCTCATTAAAACAATTTGAATTAATTAATTACACAACTGTCGTACATATTTACATTACCATAAACTAATGTAACATAACTACTCTAACATTTACATATCCAGCTACCGTGATGAAAATAACAATATTTTTTATGGCGATATATTATAGAGCTTTTGAATACATTAACTTAATATATTTTGAGTAGTAACGTTCTTACCTTAGTGGAAGCCTTCTCAGACTCTGGCTTCTTTGGTCTACCACGCTTCTGCTTTCGTGATTAGCTTGATAGAGCTCTAGTCAATGTGGATTGGTTGGGGAGCTACAATAGTTCACAGGTTAACTTTCAACCTGAGGGCAGTATTGATCATACTCCTATTGTGATTAGCTTTTTCAAGCCTATCCCTGTTATGAGGAGGCCTTTTAGGTATCTCAGAATGTGGAAGGATATGGTGGGTTTCGAAAGCATGGTTGAGGTAATCTGGCAGACTTCTAGAATGGGGTCCAGAATGTTTGAATTGGTTAATTTTCTGAAGGAAACTAAAAGGGAAATTAAGAGCGTATCTAAAGGGGCTCTTGGTATTGCGGCCCAGGATGTGAAAGCTTATGATGTTATGGTTAAATTTCAGAATCTGAGTGCAGATATTCATAATTCTTCTCCGAGAGATCTGGAACATGTTCCAGTTGCTGAGTGAGAAGAATCTATAGCATTTATCTTGCTTTTCTTAGGCAAAGAGCTAAGGTTTCTTGGATAAAGGATGGGGATGAGAATACAAGGTTATTTCACCAAGCAATCAAGAAGAGAAAGTTATACTATAGAGGATATGGATGGTAATCTGGTTGATAGTCCTGATTTGGTCAATGATGCCTTTCTGAAATACTATAAGGATCTTTTGGGTTTTACTCTATGTGAAAGGAAAGGGGTTCATCAAGAGATTTTAGAGCTGGTCCTATGGTGTCTACTGATAATCAAGCTGCTTTTTTGAGGCCTGTTTGTGTTGAGGAAATCAAATTGGTAGTGTTTTCTATATCTGGAGATAAATCTCCAAGTCCTGATGGGTTTGGTGCCCATTTCTTCAGAGATATGTGGCACATAGTTGGAGGTAAAGTATTGAATTATGTTCTTGCTTTCTTTCATACTGGTAGATTGTTAAAAGAGGTAAGTCATACCAATTTAGCTTTCATCCCAAAAATTAAAACCCCTAACTCTGTAGTAGATTTTAGGCCCATTGCATGTTATAATGTCATTTATAAAGTGATCAAAAAAGTAATCTGTAATAGATTGAATGTCATTCTCCCTCAAATAATTTCCTATAACCAGGCCAAGGTGTTTGATCAAAATGGATATGAGGAAGGCCTATGATACTATTCATTGGTAGTTCTAGAAGAGATGTTGTTGGGATTGAGATTTCCTGTTGAATTTGTGAAACTGATTATGGAAAGTGTTACTACTCCTAGCTTTTCCTTGATGATAAAAAACTTACTGGGTTTCTTTAAATCTAAGAGGGGTTTGAGACAAGGAGATCCTATTTCTCCTCTTCTTTTTGTTATATGCATGGAGTATCTGTCTAGGGTGATGAAGTTCATTGGTGAGAAGGATCAATTCCACTTTCATCCTAAGTGCCATGAGATTAAACTTAACTATCTTGCCTTTGCTACTGACGTTCTACTATTCTCTAAGGGTGATTTTGTTTCTGTCTATATCATGTTGCAAAGGTTTAAGCTATAAACTGATTCTTGTGGTTTGAGGGTAAATAATCATAAAACTACTATTTTTTTGTTGGGATGGTGGAAAATGGAGATCTTAAACAGAGTTTTGGATGCTCCTGGGTTTGCTGTTGGTGAATTGCCTTTTTGTTACCTTGGTATGCCTATTTGTGCTAGGAGAATTACAACTAGTGATTGTCAAATGCTTTGTGAGAAAATGACTTGTAAAATCAGAGTTTGGAGTTCTAGGCATCTCTCATATATTGCTAAGTTCAACTTGTCAATTCTATGCTCGTTAGTGCATGCTTATTAGGGTCAGATCTTTATCATTCCAAAGAAGGTTATTCAGCAGGTTGATGGGATTTGTAGAGCCTTCTTGTGGACTGGTGAGTATTTTTCTTCCAAACTTGGAATTGTGGAATCGAATTTTGTTTTCTCCCCTAGACAAAATGGTGGTTTGGGTTTTAGAAAGACTGGAATCAAGAATGTGGCTTCAATAGGTAAACATGCGTGGGTCTTTGAGAAGAAACAAGATACTTTGTGGATTAGATGGGTGAACTCTGTGTCTATTAAGGGTGAGTGTTGGTGGGATTACAGGCCTTGTAGCTCTTCTAGGTGGTACTGGAAGGCAATTTGTGGGGTGAAGGAGTAGATGAAGAATGTACATAATACTTAAAGTTTGAATCAGACTAATGCTTATAGGTGAAAGGGATCTATAAATTCTTAGTGGGTAAATTAAGCAGATGCAATTGGGACAGGTATGTTTAGTGCAGATTGTGCTTGCTTAAGTACAAATTCATTTGCTGGCTGGTTGTGCTATAAAGGCTGAACACTCAAGCAAGGTTGTTTGCATGGGGTAGTGTTAGTAGTTCAGACTGTTGTGCAGTGGGGGGTTCTATTGATGAGACCCATAATCACATATTTTTCTAGTGTGTGTACAATACTCAATTGGAGAGACAGAAACCTATTACATTGGTATACTTGGATGAGAAGGTCCAAGATTTCAAAGTTTAAAAAGCATGTGTTAGCTGCCGGGGTGAATGTTGTGGTGTATCATGTTTGGAAAGTGAGAAATGGTGCAGTTTGGGAATTAGAGCTCGGCTGCCTTGTAAATTTTCTAATGAGGATTTGGCTTGTTTTGAGTTGTTATGAGCTTGTATAAAGTTTTTTGGTTTGAGGTGTAAGCCTCTTTAGGTTGTATTTCATGTTTGTGTGCTTAATAGATTTTTCATTAAATGTTAAAAAAAATGTCATAGTACGTATAATGTTAATAAAAACTGTATTTAAATTTTGTGCCATATACTTCATGCAGTATCGTATTATTTAATGTTGTATACAAATTGGTATCATAAATATTGAAGAGGTTACAAAACAAATAGACTCTTAGATATAAAGCATGGTAGAAATCCATTTCATTGCATCCATTATGGTGCAATGTTTCCATCATACATTCATAAACCAAAATGGCAAAAACTCGAAAATGAAAAGCGGAACACCATTACTTGCATACATTGTAGTGCCAAATTACCATCAACCAACATAATCTAAATTGACAACAACTGCACAAAGTTATACAAAACACCATTTTAGTGCATCCATGGTTTAGTTCTTTGAACCGTATTCATTGTCAAACTAATCTGCCTCCTCTTTCATAATACGATCAGTAACTTCAGCAATCATAATAATACAATGGAAATTTGTCAGGAATAAGCCAACCTTCATTTATTCAATTAACAAGTAGACCTTGTAATCAATTTTACTTTTAACAAGTTTTTTGACCGGTTACCTAATGTTAACCTGTTAGTTTAAGTCATTTGTCCACGTGTCTTATTCTCATTAATTTAAAATAATTACTCCCTCCGTCCCAAAATAAGTGCTACATTTTGACCAAAAAGCCTTCACATTATTGGTCAAAATGTGGCACTTATTTTAGGACGGAGGGAGTAATTAATTTTTGTAATAATTTCTCTCTTCTCTCCCTTAACAACCAACTCTGACCACCAAAAATACCCCCACCACACCACCTCCACAGCCAACCCCTACCACTAAAAACACCCCTCCCCAAACGAGAAAAAGGTGTGCCTGGGTTCAGGTTGGGTCCCGTTGGCACTTGCCATGACTATCAGCACTCTCAATCTACACTATCAAATCTCAAAATGAAGCAGTCCTAATTCACAGATAATTACTAACCCTCTCTGAGTCTCTTTGTCTCCTCCATAGTCTTCACAATATTAGGAAGATCCAGGTACAAATTTGATACCCAATCCACACTACTCGATCCTCACCCTCCATTTCCACTCAATCATGAACTCAAACTCACTGATGGAATCTCTGTCAACTTGAATGGCATTTCCCCATCAATCCAACCCCAATTTTCTCTCTTAGCAATAAACCAAAGTCCCACCTATTCACCCAGTATCCATCTTCTTTACATCACCGAAATTGATCAAACATATATTTTGATTCGGTATACTGGTTAGATGACTCACTCAGTCGACTCGGTTCTCGGTCTGATCTTGAACTACCAATTCCGCGCAGAATCCAAAATCCATTATTGGGTATTGAAAATGAGAGGATTTCAATAAAGGATCACCCCAGTTTGGTGGGTGGATACTTGATTTACGTGTCAACTCATCAAACTCGGGTGAACATAATGGAAGGGGAGAGAGATTTTGTGGTGGAAGAGAGGGAGGAGGGTGGGTTTCACGGGTGTGGGTAGGGTGGAGTGATGAGTGAGACTTGAGAGACTGATTTTGGGGTGGGTGATGGGTGGTGGGGGGTTGTTTTGTTTTATTTTTTGTCTTTTGAAATATATATTTTTAAAATTAAAATGTTCAATAATGAGGTGACATGTGTCACTTTAATCTGTTCAAAAGGTTAATACGAGCTATTAGCCGGTTTTAACTTGTTAAAAGCGGAGTGGCTGCAAGGTTGACTTGTTAATGGAATAAATTAAGGTAGAATTGTTAAAAGCGGTCAACGCAAAGGTTGACTTATTTCTGACAAATTTTCCTAATATAATCTCCTTCATCATTAACAAGAATTTTCTGAGCTTGAGCTTTTGTGAGTAAGTAGTTGTCCTTCTCTTCACGATATATATCATTAAGATTTGGCCAGTGGCCACATAGTATAACTATCTTCCAGGCGTCAATTGGACCGACCTTGCGTATCACCTCCCTCATAAACATCCTGAACCCCAACTTATGTTTGAAGCGATCTACCTCATGCTTCTTCTGTCTTGTAAGTCTAGGGGATGAAAATATAGGGCAACAATACGGGGTATTATGTTTTTTTAGAAAGGTAAGAAATATATTAAAACAAGACCAAGAGCTACGAGCCCACCTTCTAAGAAGGGTGACCACAAAACACTCAAAGGCCAAAAACACACAAATGTTACCAAATACATCCACAAGACATCACAACCTACCGTAGCCCAAACAAACCTGGTTTCTCTGCTTCCAGATGCTATACAACAGTGCCACAATAGCAGCTTGAAAAACCCTCTTTTTAAAAGAGGCTTTCCCTAATTGCATCCAGCTATCACAATGGCTGAGAGACTAAAAAATCCCCTGACATTTTACCAGCTTATGAAGCTCATCACAAGACAGTTGAGAGTATCTGCGGGCAAAATACAATTTCACAACAGATTCATTAGTACAATAACATAGAGGGCATAAAGTGTCTTGAATAAAGCCAAACTTAGCCAGTCTATCTATGGTCCTCAATCTATTCTTCACAATCATCCAAGAAATGAAAGAATGCTTAGGAATATTGAGCCTATTCCACACCCAAACATCCAGTGCACTCTAGGGGTAGCTACTCTAAGCCACTCATACCCACTAGTAATAGTATAAAACTGAGAACCAATCCACTGATTCCCTGAATAACCATACTTCAGCTCGTCTTTCACTTTAATAATTGTCTCCAGTACCAGCTAGAAGCTTGTTTAGGAGCCACACTATGTCGTTCCTATTCCCTTAAGTATATATGATCCACCCATCTAAGCAACAAACTGTTAAGTTTTTTAGCTATGTTCCAAATATACTTGCCAAGAGTAGTTGTGTTCCATACATGACAGTCCTTTATCCCTGAACCCCGTTCCTTTTTAGGTATATAGACATTATCCCATGCAATAGGAGGAGGTCTAGAAAAAATAGCGTTACCATCCCACAAGAAGTTCCTACAAATAGTAGTAACTCCATCTAACACCTTTTTAGGAAGCAAAAAGATGGAAGCCTAGTATCCATGCATAACTAGTAACACCGTATTTACCAACACATATCTACCAGCATAAGAGAAAGACCTATTCCCCTAGACTCTCAACTTAGAAACAATTTAATCAACCGAACCAACACAATCATTAATAGAAAGATTCTTAACATTGATATTGACACCCAAATATTTAAACGGGAGGGAATCATGCACAAAACCAGAAATAGCTTTCACTTGAGAGAGAATAGCAGCAGGAACATTACAAGTGTACATAGCAGATTTACCATTATTTGCAATAAGCCCATAAGTATTTGCAAAAGTAGCCAAACCCCTTAGCAAACAGCAAATAGAGTTAAGATCACCCGTACGAAACATAAGCAAATCATCAGCAAACACTAAATGGTTTAGCTTCAATTGCTTACACCTATAATGGAACCGAAACTCATTGCTATCTTCAAGAAAACCTAGGAGCCTAGATAGATACTTCATGCAAAGAACAAACAAGAGAGGAAACATAGGGTCACCTTGTCTTAGACCTCTCTTTACAGGGAAAAAAACCATGAAGAGTACCATTGAGTGCAATAGAGAAAGAAGGTAAAAAACAATACTCAAATTGAGCTTTTTTCTCATCAGCCTGTTTATCCAAATCCCCAGGATCATCAAGTAAACTACTCCGGGCCCTAATAAACCCACCTTCAGCTACTTTGAATCTGACAACAATATCAGAATAATCTCTCATATTCAGCTCCTTCAACTTTATCTTCAGCTTCTTCAACTTTATCTTCAGCTTCTTCAACTTTTTAACCAACTGATACATTTTAGTGCCCCACACCCTACACTGCCAAGCATCAGAAACCACACTATGAAAGGACTCATGCTGAACCCTCATATCATAGAACTTAAAAAGGCTTTCTACCTTTTTCCAACCGAGTCTCAAAATGAACCAAGCCACGAGAATGATCAAAAGAACCTTCAGGTTTATAATGCACAAAAGAATTCGGAAAAAGATCGACCCAAACAGTGTAAACCAATGATCTTTGTAAGGGGGCCTCTACAGTGTACGGGGATGCGCGAATTAGTTTTGATATTGTTTCCAATCATATCTTTATTAAGGTATTCTAAGTATGAACTCATTATATTTTCCCGTGCTTCATAAATTGTGTTATCATAGGTTACTTAACAATTTTTCATAAAGTAAATCTATCATGAAAAATGGGAATGGGTTATGAAGTTTTAACTCTTTTGGTTTTGCTATGTAGGTACCCGTGCTTTTAACGTCAACATTGATTTTTTTTGTTAAGGATTGAAGCTTGGCTGCACTTTTCAGGTAATTGGATATGTATGAGTTGTTTTTAGTTGGATTTCTTATAAAATAGTGTATGGGTTGTTAGAATCGAAGATAAGCTTGCCTCCTACTATCATATGTGTAGATTAGGTTTGATTACAATGCACTTGTAGCTTTGCTTATTTTCCCCCTTCTATTTCACTTATAAATTTTAAATTATATTTACATTTGTTTGTTCAGTATCTAATGGTGCCTTGTAAGCAATGGATGCAACTTTCTCGAGATGATTCGTCTGAATCATGAGTATGAAATAGGGGTTGATAAATTTATAAAATATGCATTTGAATGGACCGGGGAAAAAGAGGAAATTAGATGTCCATGTGTAAAATTTAAAAATTCATCATGGGGACCTTCAAATATGGTTAGAGATCACTTATTCGCCTATAGAATCATTCAAAGTTATACCTTTTGGTACCACCATGGGGACAGAGTAAGGGAGGATTTTCAAATTAGAAGGAGATATCGAGTTAGTAGAGAATGATGGCGAAAATGAAATTGATGCAATAATTGAGGATTGTTTTCCTAATTGTAATAGTTTTGGTGAAGATGACCTCCATGGTGATTTAGCGCCTGATAATCTGAATGATGATGCTAATAAATTTTATAGATTATTTGGTAGTTTCCGAAACGATTATATGAAGGTTCTAACTCATCTAGATTATCAACAGTCGCTAACTTGCTTCACATCAAAACTCTTGGGAGGTGGAGTAACGAGTCATTTATTATGTTGCTGAAATATATGAAATTGCACTTGTTATCGCAAGATTCTTTACACCCTGATTGCTATTATGAAGCAAAAAAGACCACTAAAGATTTAGGTCTCTCTTATGAAAAGATTGATGCGTGTTTTAATGATTGTATGTTGTTTTGGAAAGATGATAAACAGTTCGACTATTGTAAAATTTGCAATGCTTTTAGGTAGAAGAAAGGTAAGCATAGCGGGGAAAGTTGAACAAAAGAAAATGGTAAAACAATACCCGAAAAGGTGCTCTGTTATTTCCCTCTTAAGCCAAGACTTCAACATTAATTCATGTGCTCTAAGACCGCTGATCATATGAGATGGCATCATGAAAGGACCGTCGAAGATGGATTTCTTGAGCACCCCGTTGATGGAAAAGTATGGCATGACTTTGATAAACAACATAAGCATTTTTCTTCTGAGCCTCGTAATGTTAGATTAGGGCTTCAAAGTGATGTATTTAACCCCTTTTCGAATATTGAAAAACCATATAGTATCTGGCATGTTATGCTTGTTCCCTATAATTAGCCTCCTGAGATGTGCATGAAACAGTCTACTATGTTTTTATCCATGCTTATACCTGGTCCAAATGGTCCAGGTGATGCTATTGATGTATATTTGCAACCTTTAGTAGAAGAGCTCATTGAGTTATGGGAAGTGGGTGTTGAAACTTATGATGCATCAAAAAAAAAAAAAAAATTCAAACCGCATGGAGCTTTTTTTTTTGTTTGAAGTAGTAATTTTATAACAAAGGGTATTAAAACCCCACCATAGAATACAAAAGCAACCTAAGCACCCCAACACCTTCTAGGAAGGGTTTGGGATACAAAGGAGCTCCACAATTACACTAAGAGGTCTCTCATATTAGGTGTACACTTAATAGCAATTTTAAACATCAACTCTTTACACAACTGGCTAAGAGTTTTAGTAGAGTTACTAAATACTTTCCCATTTCTAGACAACCAAGTACTATAAATTATTTCAACAATAGCTATAAAATACAACTTAGCTTTTAGGTTCTTCTTGTAGCTCATTTGAACTGCATATTGTAGCTCAGCAGTAAAGCAAAAGGTAGCTCTCTGAATCCCGAGCTTCAGCAGAACCTGCACCCATATCTCAGCAGAAACCACACATTATTCAAAGAACAAGTGAGAGTAAGTTTCAGGCAGCCTGTTACACAGTTTGCATTTTACTTCACCGTTAATCTTCCATTTCATCAACCTGTCAACAATCGGCAGACTTTCATGAATGGCCATCCAAGTGGTGAACAAACTCCTAGGTGAAGCCAAGCTATTACAAACCTACTTTCTCCGGAACACTTTGGGGGAAACCCCCCAGAATCAGCTGATAGCACTTACTAATGTTGAACCCTTTCGTGGGTAAAAGCTTGGACCAACCCCCCATTCTTTGCACATCTTCTCTACATTGCAACACCTTCTTTAAATTCCAAGAGCTAGAAGGAGGAATTTGCATAGTGACTATATTGTATCTCTTAATGTAGTAGCTATCCACCCATCTGACCCACATCTTGTCCTTCTTGAAGGTGAGAGCCCACAAAATCTTGGTAATAACAGCTATATTCCAAGTGTAAATGTTTATGAGGTTTAGGCCCTAGCAGTTCTAGGTAGACACAAATACTGCCAAGCAATAGGAGCTTTAGCAGACTTAGAAGCATCACCTGCCCATATAAAAGTTATACAACTAGCAGTTATCTCCTTTAAAATATTCTTAGGAAGAATAAAGATTTGGCACCGGAATTGAGAGAACAGTCTTAAGTAACTGAAGTCTTCCAGCTTTACTGAAGAACTTGGAATTTCATGTTTTCACTATTGCTAGCATATGTTTAATCAAGGGTCTGCATTGAGTATAGTTGAGCTTTTTTGTGGATAATGGAACTCCAAGATACATAAAGGGGAAGGTATCCTGTGGGAAGCCAATCCGAGCACTCAAAGCAACTTTAAGATCATCAGAAATACCACCAAAGTAGATATTACTTTAATCTAGATTTGCTTCCAAACCAGAAACTAAGGAGAAGTTTTCAAAAGCTTGAAAACAAAGTCTAATGGAGGCAGGGTCAGCTGTACTAAACATGAGAAGATCATCAGCAAACATGAGGTGAGTGATTCCCACTCTTTTGCATTTAGGGTGAAACTTGAACTGAGGATTTCTAGCCATGGCATGCATATTCCTTGTTAAGTATTCCATCCCAATAGCAAAGAGGAAGGAAGATAAGGGATCACCTTGTCTAAGGTCATTCTTAACTTTAAAGGGGAAGCAAGGTTTTACCATTTATAAGAATAGAGTAGGAAACAGAAGTGACATAAATCATGATCCACACAATAAACTTACTAGGGAAACCAAGTTCAATGAGCATAGTATGCAGAAAAGGCCATTCAATAGAGTCATAAGCTTTTTTGAGATCTACTTTGATGACACACCTAGGTGAAATGTGAGACTAGTGTAAGGTTTAATCAACACAATAAATCGAAGAATGTTATCAGCAATATGCCTACCAGGAATAAACACATATTGAAATTCAGTCACCACTTCATCCACACAACTATGAAGTCTTTTTGTAAGAATTTTGCCAATAATTTTATAAAGTAGATTACAACAAGCTATAGGTCTAAAGTGAGCACCTTTACCGGGGTTAGGTATTTTAGGTACAAGAGTGACTGAGGTTATATTTACCTGAGTAGGGATTTCTCTAGTTTCAAAGAATTGCAATACTGCCTTGCAGATATTAGTTTTGGTAGAAGACCATGTCTTCTTAAAGAAGACAACATTATAACCATATGCCGAGGGGCTTTTGAATCATCAATGGAAAAGAGTGCCTGCTGAATTTCATCATTGTAACAAGGAGTAGTTAGGGCAGTACAAGATTCAGGGGAGACTCTAGAACCCATTCTGACAACTAAAGTGTCAATAGCAAGCAGATGAGTAGCTGAAGATCCCAGTAAAAAGGTGTAGAAACTAAGGATAGTTTCCTGAATTCTCTCAGGGTGAGTAATGATAATGATGTTATCATTTGTAACAGTGGAGATTATGTTCCTGTCCCTTCTTTCTTTCATTGCAGTGAAGAAATATTTAGTGCTAGAATCTCCTAATTTGAGCCATTGTATCCTAGCCTTCTGTTTATAGGTTGTTTCTTTTAAGGAAAATTGTTAATTACCACCTTTTATAAACAGCATTTTGTAAATTACCACCTTAAAATTTTTTTTTTTTAAATTACCACCTTTTATATGCAAATCTTTTAAAACTCCCACCTCTTAACGTTTTCCGTCAAAAAAAACGTTATGTGGGTCCCACATAGCTTTATTTCCCTCCATTTCTGTTTTCTCTTCCCATTTCTCACTCCTCTTCTTCTTCCTCTGTTTTCCTCCCCCATTTATCACCATTACTAGGTTTTTTTTTACCCTAATCTTTCTCTCTCCTCCACTCACTCTCTATTTCTCCTTCCTCATTGGATAGCAATGCAAAGCTTTTTCTAGTACACACTTGTACATGGATAGAGAAGGTTGGATGAAGATTCTTATGGTACTTTGATTTGCAAGTCTTAATTCTCAGATGCCTGTGCCTTCCACTTCTGCCTTCCCTCTCCGTAATTTTATCTGGAATTCAATAATCCCTACAAACACAAAAACTTCAGCTAAACTCCACACCTCGGTTTATGATGGAATCAGAAGGAATGACCAACCATATTTTCTTAATTGCTGAGTCGCACAATTCCCTTGAAGCAGGCTAGTTTGGATTGAAAATGAGAACTGAAGTTAGCCTAGGTTTTCTTGTTACAGTTTGCAGGAGAATGATATTGGGTTCGGAGCGGGAAAAGAAAGCAGGTCGCCAAGGACATTGCCTTCTAGCCATGTTTTAGCAATCAATTGAAGAATGTTAGGATTTTCTACATTCCTTCAGCTACATCCCTCTGAAGCAGAGTCCGACTGAGATGCAATAAAATTAGGAGGAAGTGCAATTTTTATCTTTCATTTTGAGAAGATCCTGTACTCTGCTTCAGCACTCCATACAACTTTCTCTTCTATAAATGAAAGTTACTTGTTGATTGTGAGATTGTGCCCTCTGCTTGCATATTTTACACTAGTCTTCTCCTCTATACGATTTTCCTTTATTATACTAATCATTCGGTAAATGTTCAACCATCAGCCCAGTGCTTTGCACAGGAACAAGGAGGAGACACAGAGATTGAGTTATATGGAGGAGAGAAAAAGATTGGGGTAAAAAAATCCCTAATAATAGTGGGAAGCGAAAAGCAAAACAGAGGAAGAAGAAGAGGAGTGAGAAATGGGGAGAGAAAACAGAGATGGAGGGAAATAAATCTATGTGGGACCCACATAACGTTTTTTTTTGACGGAAAATGTTAAGAGGTGGGAGTTTTAAAAGATTTGCATATAAAAGGTGGTAATTTAAAAAAAAAAAATTAAGGTGGTAATTTACAAAATGTTGTTTATAAAAGGTGGTAATTAATAATTTTTTCTTCTTTTAATGTCAGCCATTTTTTCAACCTAGAGATAGCATTACTTTCTCTAGTATGTAGAGTGGGGTGGTTTAGAAGTTGCTGGAGTTGAGATTGAATATCCTGTAGTTCAATTCTGACAGTTTCAATTCTATCAGAGATCTTAGAAAATTCCTAGGTGTGGAGGTGCTTCAGCTTAGGCTTAACGAGTTTCAAAGTGAACCTCATTTGTTGAAATAAGCTACCCTGCCACTGAGGTGCCAATTATCTTGCACAACTTTCAAGAAATCAGGACGATCTAATAAGTGATTGAAAATTTTGAAGGGTCTATCACCCCTTGGATCTTCTGATATACAATCAACAATTAGAGGGGTATGGTCAGAGATGTAATTATTAAAATAACAACATTCAGTGTGTCCAAATTATATCAACCACTGGTCATTTCCAAAGCATTTATCAATTCTGCTAGAAATCCTCTGGTCACCTAAACCTTTGTTAGTCCAAGAGTAAAAGTGTCGAGAGTTTTTGAGCTCTGCTAGATGGCAGCTAGTAACGAAGTTGTCAAAGTCTTCGGTTTCATACAAGCTTACAGGATCAACATTGAATCTATCAAGGATTGAAATCACAACATTAAAGTCCCCTATAATCATCCATTGTGAAGAGATGTTATGAGCTAGGGAGTTTAGTTCAATCCATAAGCTTTTCCTATCACCCACAGTGTGTAGGCCATACACAAAGGAAACCAATGCAAAGGAAACACCCTGATTATAGATCAGTTGCTCAGAAGTAGTAAGAATGTTAATATCTAGATTTAGGTATTTCCATCCAAGCTAGACTTTACCGTAGGTAGAATGATCATAATTATACTTACATTTCCACATAGAGCCAAACTTTATGCTGATTTTTTCCTTATTATGTCTTTTCGCCCTAGTTTCTAAAAGAGCAACTATATTGATGTTTTGACTTTTCATCATAGCTTTCACCTCAATGATTTTAGGAGGGTTATTAAGCCCCCTGACATTCCATGAACAGATCTTGATCATGTGACATAGAGGTTATTGTCATCCCCTGTGTCCCCATCATCATCTTCCTCATAAGTAGGTGAAAGCAAGCAATATGTATTTTGCATTGGAGTTGGATACATAACAGCTTTACCTTTATCTGTAGTTCTCCTGGTGACAGTTCTCCATTTCTCAGCCTGAGCTAGATATACCTTAAGGTACCAGCAGCAGGGGTAACAAGTTGTTCTCCTACAGGTGTGTGAATCTGATCCCCCCACCTCCATTAGTAGTAGGTGTAAAACCTTGTGTGCGAGTCTGCCCACCACCACTTCCTTCCGCAGCAGGGGTAGATGCTACAACTTGTTCAGGAGCAAGAGCTTTTTTAACCAATTGTTTTGTTGGCTTTTTTGTAGTAACATGTTTTTTCTCACAGTTATGTCCCACTTTCTGAAATATATTGCAGAAAGCTGGTTTCCAATCATATAACACCTTTTTCTTGAAAACAATTCCATTATTATCCTCAATAGAAATATGCTCAGGCAATGTGATGGTAACATCAACTTCAACAAGTATCATAGCAAAGGAGACCCTCAGTTGATGAGTAGTATTATACATTCATATGCATACAGAGGGGTGCCTAACATACTCCCACTCCTACTAATTACTTCATCCCCCAGCAATTCGATGGTAGATTAGGGAATCTCACCCAAAAAGGGAATCTTCATGACCTCTTTATGGAAGTTGAACTGAGTAGACCAAGGTTTCACTATGATAGGTTTGCCATTATACATATGGAGGCCAGCAAATAAAATTTCATTCTTATATTCTAGAGATTGAAAATGAAAAACATAGTAACCTTCATCATGATAGTATAATTGTTGTTCTACTACATTATTCCATTGACTAGCTTTGTATCTTCTCAAGGAAGCAAGTGTAGGAGAGTATCCAATCACATATAAGATCATAGCATTCTCCCATTTCCTAGTGAGGGGGTCTATATCAGAAAGCATCAATTTAGCCACCAGTTTACCTAGGTTTGAGCTAGGAGCTACATATTTCAGAGATTGACCCTTTCGAGTGAGTTTAGAGCTGTCAAAAAGGGTGTTCCATACCACATTTTCATCTCTAGAATTTGTGTCAAGGTCTAGTTTGCTAGTAACAAAAGGGAGGATTGGGTTCTTACCATTTTGTCCTGATGTTACTGTTCCATTATTTTACTCCTTCGAACCTCCATGATTCTTCAATTGAGATACATCAGAAGGTTGTGCTGAGTCTGCTTGATCTTCTCTGATCTTCCCATCACCTTTCGTTTTCTTCTTTCTAGCCATTTTTGAGATTGGTTCAAGTTACCCGGGCACGCTAATCATGCGCCATCTCCATTTTCAAGAGATAGCTTTTGCTAAACTTGTTTGTTTTATTGTTAGTTATAAAATGCATGCAGCTTTGCTTTCAACTATTAATGATTTTCCTTCATGTGGAATGTTATCTGGGGGGAGCATTAAGGGGAAGACGACATGTCCTTGTTATCAAAAACAAACTTCTTATTTGTGGTTGAGTAATTGTTCAAAGCATGTGTCTATACGTCATCGACGTTTTCTTCCTATAAGTCACCCAGGGTAGGAAGAAAGATATTTTTGGAAAGGAAGAAAAAGGAGAGTGATCAAAGCCATTATACAGGGAGGCAGTTCTTGATGGTTCATATGAAGAGGATGAAAGTGTCACATAAGGTTAGAGAGGATAACTGGAACAAAAAAAAACATCTTTTCTAGTTACCTTATTAGAAGACCCTATTGTTACGAACTTACGACACAATTTCGATGTAATGCACATCGGGAAAAAAAATATGTGATATTATATTGGAAACCATCATGAACATTAATGGATAGACTAAATACACAATTTATTCTTGTCTTGATATGCAGGCATTTGGTATAATGTCTAAGCTACATCCTGTTCCGAAAGGTGACAAAATAAAATTACCTCATGCAACATACACTCTATTTCAGAGTCAAATGGAAATATTATGTCGATTTCTAAAAGAGTTGAAAGTTACTGATGGTTTTTCTTCTAATGTAAAAGATTACAAGATTTCGGGATTCAAGAGTCATGATTGCCACGTTCTGTTACAAAGCATACTTCCTCTTGTGATTCGTGGACTTTTGGTGAAAGATGTTCCCGAGCATTTGATTGAGCTTGTAAATTTTTTAGTGTGTTGTGTCCTAAATTTATGAACGTTGAACATGTATATCAAATCCAAATGCCATTAATTCTCTCCAAGTTAGAAGCATGGACGATGCCTCCTTGTTGTTTTAATGTCGTGCTTCATTTGAGTGTCCACCTAGCTGATGAGGTAATGCTTGGTGGGCCGGTCCATGTTCGTTGGATGTATCCTGGGGAACAATATCTTCATACACTCAAGTTATATGTGCATAATAATGCTCGTCCGAAAGGTTCCATAGGAGAGGGTTGTATTGTGGATAAGTGTATGACTATATACTCAAGGTACTTAGATGATACTAAAACAAAATTTAACCATCTTGAGCGTAATCATGATGGTGTTGATGATCCTTCCAAAATGCTATCCATATTTTCTCATCGAGGAAGACCTATAGGGCGCGGCGAGGTCAATAAACTTGATGTGTATGAAAGAGAGCTAGCCCACATCTCTGCTTTAAAGAATTGTACTGAAGTTCAACCCTTTTATATGTAAGTTGAGACCAACTTTTTTTATTTTGTATTTGTGACTGATTTACTTTCAAAATAGAGAATATGCTGAAATGATAGAACATCAAGGAGTTGAACTCTCCCCTGGTGAACGAGATGTTAACATTGTGCAATGGTTTAAAAAAAGAGTAAGTTTTCATATTTTCATACTAGCTTCATCGGTTTTGATTATTCAAGATCTTTTCGTTTTAATCATGCATTATAAATGTTTTTCTCCCACGTTGAAAAGTTGAACGAAGTTAACAAATGTCCTCATGCGAAAGAATTTATGTCTTTATCACGCGGTCCCATTCAATATACTAGGGCTTATTCTGGGTATATAACTAATTGTTTTAGGTTTCACACATCACGTCGTGATAGAAACTTACGAACAAAAGATAATGGAGTGGTGGTGTTGGGTGATACTGGTGATAAGCACAAGACTATAGACTTCTATGGAGTGTTGATAGAAGTAATCTGATTATAGTATTTGGGAGGCAATTATGTTGTGCTTTTTCGATGCGATTGGTACGATGTGCTCGATCCTAAGTGGAATTAACGTTTACAAATTTGGGTATGTTAGTGTTGATATCCAACGGAACCTTAAAATTGATGAACCATTTGTGCTTGCTAGCCAAGCTTCAAAAGTGTTATGTACAACATATGTTGTAAATAAAGGTAGTTGGTGCTTTGCATTTAAGACAAAACCTCGAGTTACATATGGGATGCCAGTGGAGAAAGATAAGGATTCTCAAAGCATGGAGATCTTGGATGATGTTGAGGATGCGTATCAGGAACGTAATTCATTTGGCTTTCCAGCATCTACCTCTACATACACACACATCGAAATGAGTAATGAAGTCAGAGTTGACGTGGAATCTGAGATTGTTGATGCTTCTGTTTTAGTGAAGAAACGAAAAAGAAAAACTTAAAGATGCTTAAGATTATCTATGTAGTTTATTAATGGTTTAGTTGGACTTTTTTTGTCGATGATTTGTTCTTGTATTGTGCTCTGTCACCCTCAATATTCTGGATGATTTTTTAGATAACTTTAATTATATTTTTGGTTTTCCCGCATTAGTTTGGTTCCATTATATATTTTCATATACAATGACTTGTACTTAAAGCTCACTTTCATATACGTTGATTTTGGTTATTTCTATAAAGTACGTGCAAACTCCTCGCTTTTTTATATTGGTCTTGGACTACTTGAGTATCAAGGTGATTAATAGGACTATGGAAGTGAATTGTTTCATTGTTCTATTGTTGTAACAAGCACATATTTGCTTACAGAGTGACCAAATTTGCGAAGAATCTAGTTACTATCATCATCAGATCTTAGGTCAGTTACTAGTTTCTCCCACGATTGGCATGCGTATTGTATTGAGCTACTCTAATTTAGGTGGATGGGCTATTCACACTCTACAACACAAACTGTATAGCAGGGCATAGAACATTGTAACTGTGAAACTAGTTTGAAAGTAAATGAGGACTGAGCTCAGAAACAGCCAAACATCAAATTAGTGAGAGATTGCATGGTTTAATATTATGATCATAATAAGATCTATATAACATAGCAACTGCTAGTAGTTAAAAACCCAAGCCAGTTTACCTGAACCGATCTCACTGAAAAGTAGCAAAGGTCAGTGAACATAGCTTCAGATTATGGTAAACATTGAAATATAATGCCGCCAAAAATTGAATTATTACTGTATTAGTTACATATTTTCAGAATATAATAAGGCCTAATGATTGTTAAAGATCATATGGGTATGCATAGAAGAGCTCATAAAGTGGATCCTAAGAAGAAGAGCATAGCTCCTTCAGCAGACTCGTGAAGATCAAAGGGCCGCAAAATCTTAAGTGAAGCCTAGGTCAAGCCCATGAAAGAAACACATCCAACTCCCACTATAAGTTACCCATGTACATGTTTGAGGTAAGGTACGTTAACGGATACACTAACACAACCAACAACACTCATCCACAAGATAGTAAGTCTATAGCTCAATTACTCAATTAGTGGAATTCCATGTTTCAAATATCCATAAATACTCTCATATTTCAAAGGTTTCAGATTTTAGTTTGCGTGGAATAAGTCTGGTGGATCCACAACTATTAGCTTGATGACTTAGAAATGTTTGCTGAAAGTTTTGTATGTGATATTCATTGGGATAAGTGTACATTCATTTAAGTGGGGAAAAATGTGTGTTTTTAGTGTTTTCTAACTACCCAAATTCCTCTTATAAGGCTGCTATTTGAGGAGGGAATTAGAAAGGGGAGGGGGTAAGGAGTTAGATGTATGGCCTATGTTTTAATGCAAAGAGTTTCTGTGATAATCTGTAGAATTTGGATAATTTTCTATCAGTTAGAAGTGTAAGATTGTGCACATTTATGGTTCAATTGGGTTTTAGACTAAGTTTTTCTCATATAACTAATGTTGCCATTGCTAAGATGTTTTCTGATTTCTATGACTTCATAGAGATCCTATGGATTCCTATAATTAAGTTAGGTTGGTAGTGGATTATATCTAAGCTATATGCTCTACTTTGTGTTGGTGTTGCTCTTTCCATTCATTTGTTTCATGTATATTCTTTTCCCAGGTTCGAGTTGATGTATACTTAAGAATGGCACCAATTTGGAAGAAAACTACATTTGTCCCACCTGGGATACTTGGTCGAAGTCATGGTAAGGGATTCAAATCGACTTTGTTTTTGGGTGTGAATGCAAAACCACCCTCTTCGTCCACTCTAGGTGAAACCAACCAAGGAGCTACTAGTGAGACAATTAGGGAAAAGGAAATTATTCGGACATTCAAATTTCATACAATCTCTTGGTGAGGAAGTTGATCATGATATTGATCAAGATGATTTCATGCAAAGATCCATTAATAATGCCGCAATTAGTAACTTTCTTGAAAAGAGTTCTGCACAAGATGCCTCAAGGATCCAAGAGGAAGGTATTATATTGACTTATAATTTTCATTATATAATCTTTAATACTTCATGTTTCATTTATGATATTCTTTGCTTTCTTTACATGAAGTAATATCCACCACCTACGGTTGGGAAGAGAACTAACAGACCGGATGCAAAGCCGAGAGGTGTCAACAAGTGTAAGAAAGTGGCAAATGTCGAACAAGGTGAAAAGCTACTGGTTCATGTTTATAATAATAGTCCGGTTGGAGATAACCATAAGGATATGACAAGGCACATGGGAAAAATAGTTCGAGATCGCTCCATTTGTTAGGTTAAAGTGAAATAGAAGAAAGTGCAAAGGAGCATATGTGGCAATTTGTGTTAGTGAGATTAAAGTAACATTTCTTTCATAGATTTCATTGCTTAAATAATTAATATTCTTGACTTAGTATTTTGATTTTTTTCCCCTACAGAACAAATTTGGTTGCAATGACATTCAACTGGATCGTAACACAATCCTTAGGCATTTGAAAAGATTGTGGCAAAATTGGAAAGGTATAATGAAGCAACATTCAATAATTCAAAAAGGCGGTCGAGAAAAGGCTTTAAAGGAAACACCTAATAACTTAACAAAGCATTTTACAAGCGATAATTTCAAAGTCACATATTTTTTTAATATTTGGTAATATCTTTTGGAAATGAAAATATCTAATTACCAATTAATACTTTATGTTTACAGAACGTTAGTTTTAGAAATTTTGGCAATAGAGGAGGTTTAACATTGCCTCATCGCACATGTAGTATGCCATTCGGATAGGTCATTTGGGACGATATGGTAAGATCAATTACTTATAATCTTCAATTTATAATTAGCTCATTTGATAATTTGATTATTTTGTACGAAGGGAGGTAAAGAAGGAAAGGACGCACCTCCAATATCCGCTATTTTTAAGAGGATAAGGAAGAAGAAATCTGGAATTAGATGAAGTTGAGAGTGCCAAATATGTATGTAATTTTCTAGCAGTTTATAAAATATTTAGATAAACAATAATATCGATTGTTTTTCTTATGTGTTTCTATTGTTTATGAATTTTAGAATGAGATACTTGATGTGGAAAAGGATAACCCGTCACTTCACATTTTCAAATTGTGAAAAATGCTTAGGAAACAAGATCATGGTAATATTATTTGTTTGGGTATGGCGTAAGACCTAAAGATGTCAGAGGGCCTTTACCTAGTAAAGCTGAACTTATGGCACATCTTCAAGAGAAAGAACGAGAAAATGAATAAATTTGCAAGGACTTCGATGAATTCTAGGAGACACACAACAAACGGACTAGTGTTGTTGAAGAAAAAGTAAACATGCCCATGGAAGCTCATGCTCAACAATCTACTAGTCAAGACCAAGCTATACACACCATTCACGTGAAAATCAAGTTATAATGAAAGCTTTAAATCTGATTTGCTAAACATAAACTGGAAATAGGTCTGCTTCTGTTACAGCTTTTGTTACCGCTTCTGTAACATTGCTGCACATATTAGTATCTTAAGAATCTTAAGAATTTTCTACCTACAATTATGAATTGGAAATATGTTTCCTTATGTAACATTGCTTTTGTGTTCCTGTTATACTTCTATGCTTCTACGCTTCCAGAACATTGCTTCTGTGCTTCCGTGATGCTTATGTGCTTTTGTGCTTCCATAATGTTGCTTGTGTGCATTTGTGCTTTCGTAACATTGCTGCACATTAGTGCTTCTGTACCTATCTTCAACTTTATGGTATGTGGGGGGGATAATCCACGAACTCTAACTCTATCACTACTTCTCTTAGTAACATTACCCTAAACAAGTATTTGTATGGTATGTTGGCACTCAAATGAAGTACTTCATCTTTTTCTATGATGCTTTGTGTCTCTTTTAGCTGACGTATACCAGTGTACCTATCTTCAAACATTTTGCTCATCTTGGTTGAAAGAAAAATTAGGTGACCTTTGCTCCTTTGTTTATAGGTACAAGTTAGAGGCGGAGGATTGATCCTTTAGCCAAACTAATTGTAGCAAGGCAAAGCCGTGGAGACCCTTATGTGAAGTATTTGAATGTTGGTATAATGCGCACTACAGTGTGGTATTAGCCATTCTATTGGGATTGATAAATTAGATCAAAGTATTTTGTTTTTAAGGTTGTTTTAGATTGGAAAAAAATTGACATATTAGTTTGACTTTTTCTTGTTATTTTAGACCATGAACCTATACTATATAGGTGCTTTTATTATTAGAATTCGTAATTTGACATTTGCTTAAATTTTGTTTGTAAAATATTATTCAGCATGGAATCTACGATGCTTGGAGTGATATATGGTGTAAAAGGGTGCAAAGGTGATTGTATTGTATGTCTACTACAATTTAATTAAACAAAGCAAAGCCAGATGCTTACTTGTGAATTTTCAAAAATTGAATTCTGATGTGACATGTGGTCTTAAATAGTGGTAAACAAATTTAGTAAATAAATTACGACAAGGAAAATGGTAGTAATTACTGAACTAGAAAGTTACAGTGTAAAATTGCGACTAGATTATTAGTCATAGTTAGGTATAGAAACATTTTCGAAATACATGTGTTACGACGGGATATTTGGTCGTAAGAGAACATTATTTTAATGAAAATTTGAGTTTTTTTTATAAAACCGATAAAATCGCAAGATTTTAATGACGATTTTAAGATTCTATTAAGATTCTAATTCAGACTTTAACTAATTAAGATTCTAATTGCGATTTAAATCATTTTGCAAATTATGATCGTAAAATACTTAAAACCTGATTTTAATAACCATGTGCTTTATACAAAAACTATGAATTACTCTTCCCTAATATAAACCATATGAAAAAACTTCAACTGGAGTTATAGTTTATTAGTAACACTGTAATAAACCAAGAATCATATCATAATCTTAGAATTAATTGAGAAAACTTGGTCATAGCCTCACCAACACGTCAAAAAAAAGGAGGAATGTCTCCATACCTTCTGCACAAGTGGAGAGGTTTCATGACCTTTGATGAGACAATTAATGATGTTTTCATTTAATAAAAAAATTGAAAATAAAAACTGTAATTTTTTTTAGAAACCCAATGCAGAGAGTGTGAGGAGAGAGAGAGAGAATGAAGAGAGGGAATTCATAGAGATACAGTTAATCTTCCTTTTAGAAAACCATTTTGTTTGAAATCATTTGAAGGATATAGAGTAGAAAAAACCATTGTTCTTCAACAATAAATCATCTTGCGTGATTAGAATTTCCAGTAGTAGTTCATTTTAAGGTAAGTTTCCTAAATATTATTTTTATTTAACCATCTATGGTTATATCTTACTTGTTGAGATGGTTTTTTACTTTTTCAGATGCTTTTTTACATAATTTCCCAAAAATTCTAGTTATTTAGCCAACATAATTTCTAGTTATTTTTCTAAATAATTTCACACCACATGTCATACTCTGTCTTAGATTTATTACTTTCTTTTTAAGATTATAGAGTATAAAAGGCAGAGCACATATTTGATGTTAATGTGGAAATGTGAAATATCCTTTTGTGAGCGTAGAAAATGGAGAGCATATATTAGAGAGTAGAAAATGCAAAGCATATATTAGAGAGTAGAAAATGCAGAGCACATATCTGTTTTAGATATATTTGACTATGGAAAATGTGAAATTCCCTGTTTGTGGACTAATAGTTATATTTAGTAACATCTATATTATTAATTGATAGTAGTCTAGAGGCTTAGAATTGCTCCATTTCCCTTTTACTTGAAACGGGTTTGGACGTTGAAGTGCCTAAGGAGGACAAGTGTAACGTACATTTTGTTTATTTTGTGCACGCAATGATGTCTGTTATGATGTTCATGGCAATTGCGTTTTTGGAACACGGATTACCACTTGTCTTATTCCGGGTTATGAGTAAGGAGATAGAAGAAGAGATGAGACCATATTAGTCGTGTATTTAGAGCATTTCGGAGTTCATTTGGTAGGGGTTTAGGCCTTGAGAAGCTGAGTTTCAGATATATTAGCCTAAGTGTGGTAAATAGAGAATTGAGATGGTTCCGGTGCATAAGAGGTGTTTTAGGGACATTTGGAGACTTTATAATGTTTTAACCATTTCCAAGTGGACTCCGTCCGGTGTTCGTGGTTCGTTCGATAAAGAAAGTCAACAAAGTTCGTGAACTTGGTTCGGTAATGTAAAGTGTTCAAGCAAGTGTGTTGGTTGACATTAGATTCGGTTGTAAAGCTTGAACCTCGTATGAGCATGATTGAGGAAAATTAGCAAGCATCCGCAAGCTCATAGGCCAAGCATCGTAAGCCAAGCTCGTAGGCCAAGCATTGTAAGCCAAGCTCGTAAGCCATGGCCGCGCGCACAGCCTAGGCCCCCTACGCGCTCCCCAGCCTCCTCGCGCAGCATACGCAGCAAGCAGCACATGCGTACAGTAATCGTGCGCGACTCGCGCGCCACAAGCGCGCACCTCGCGTAGCGAAGGAACTCCCAGCACACCAGAGCAGGAACAACGCGCATGTCGAGCCCAGCGATGCGGCCTTGGCGATTTGACGATATTCTTAGTTTATGAGTTAGTTTTAGGTTTAATCTTTTTCATTATTTATTCATCATTAGACATACTTAGAACCCTAATTAGAGAGATAAACACTTTTTCCTCCTCTCTAATCTTTTTATGCTTTGGTTTATCTTTGAAGATTCATTGATGTATGATATGCTGATTGTAGCGTAAATCAATTCTTGAGAACGGTAATCTAATCTTCTGTTAGTTTTATTATGAGGTTTCTTATATGAATAATTTCTTATTTATAATGTTGGATTCTAGTTTCATTGTATGATTATTGATTGCAGACTATGGTTTAACTTTGAATCTGATTGTTCTTGTTATTTCCTAGTGAATACATTGTTTCCAAATTGAATAATTATGCTAGTGATTTTTGTTTGGCACATAGTTTCCTAGGGCTTTGATGATCTTTAGAATTGAACCTATATTGCTGATTCGATTAGGTTGTTCTATAGTTCAGTTATTCTATCTGCAGATTCGGGTAGTTTGACGTATCTTTAGAGGGAAGCTGGATTAAATTCTTAATCTATGTGTGATTAAGAATAGTTGTTCATATTTAGAAACCGATGATCGATAACCCTAACCGAAGTGACGATTGACCGAACTCAAGACCTTTCTCCATTGATATTCCCTATTTTTTTATTATTGTTTTCTTAGTCTGTTAATTAATCTTTTTAATCTGAAAACCCCCCTTTCGATCTCTTGTGAACATACTTTAGTACCTAAGTCTCTGTGGTTTGACCCTACTTGTCTCCTACATTAATTTGTATTGGAAAGTTGGTTTCATAAATATTATCTTTGGTAAACGCGTGCGACCGCGTACTACCAAGAAGCCATGTAGAGTTTTCCATCGATTGTTGGTGGTATTTCTACTTGCTTTTTCCTTATCTTATTTTTCCCACTTAATGGGATTTTTAATATTTATTTTTTCAAACGTTTGATAGTCAATAAATTTATTTTGGAAGCAAAAATATCGTTTGGATGATTTGCTGTTTTAAATATTGTATATGTTGGGATAACTTATAATGTCTTACTATAAATTATTGTAAATCGCGATTATGACTTATGATAATGTATGTCTTACAATAGTATTATAACGAGCGCGCATATTTTGTTAGAAACCAAATCTCGGGTTGATGTTGTGTGGTAACAATTGAACAACGGTATTGGAGTGTTTAATTTCTACCTTTTTTGGCTCCTTTTATGTAGGTAGGATTCCCATGATTTTTTTAAAAAAATTAGAAGAGTTGTAGAACATAGTCAAGTATATAAACCTAGTAGAGTACGCTCAATGTTTTTCTTATGCATCTACCAATATTTTTTTATGTAACATATTCACGATTTTGAAAATTATAATTATACACTACATATATATCTCATTTATAACTGTAATTCTTTGTCTTAAAATACTATTTTAATGCTATAAGTATATAGTAACCGTGCATATGCACGGTCATGGACTATCTTTACTTAGCCAGGAGTTGTTTTAGATATAATAATTTAAAATTTATTTATTTTTAATCTGAAAGCAGAAACGAATATTACATGACAGACTTAGGAAGAAAAAATTAGCTAAAAGTTGGTTGAATGAGTTTGCCCAAAGACATGGCGTTCCGCCACCCGTCTACGACACCATCATGAAAGGGCCACCACACAGACCAACGCTTCAAGGGAAAGTGTCATTTGGTGGTCGTTTGTTTACTACGTTGGTGTGTTGTTCGAATCGAAAGCAAGCCGAGCAGATGGCTGCAGAAAAAGCTCTCAGGACTATGTAAGTGCCCGAAGTAAGAAACAATGTTGGTACCATCGGTTTCTTTGAATCTATGAAATGGCCTTATCGATTGTGGTTGGTTGATTTTTAGTTATAAGGGCTGAGTTTTAGTAGCACTTCAGCTTCCAAGGCACTCGTAAGGCAGGCAATCTGGGTAAGTTTATGCCACCTTAATGGAGTTACCAAGAAGGCGGGAGATGTTAGTATGATTTAGCTTGTAATTGATTTGTATTGAATCTGATTGCTTAATGTGGTAGGGGTAGATATTGCCGGCGATGACTTTGTTTACAAGAACGGCCTCCAAGAATTTGCCCAAACGAATAGGGTGGCAGCCCCAGTTTCTGAGATGTCTATCATAGGAACTCCACACTAACCTACAGTTTGATGTAGGGTTACTGTAGGAGGTTTCAGATACGTGTCTTTGGGTGGGTATTCGAAGCGTAAGCTTGCTGAGAAATCTGCAGCGAAGGTTGCCTTAGCGGATTTGGTTCGGGTTGGCGTTGTTGATCGACCTTTGGTATGTTAAAATTGTCGTTCTGCGTCTTGGAGTAATACTGCTATTATTTAACTAATTAAAATG
The DNA here is from genome assembly GCA_947645195.1 of Patellifolia procumbens. NCBI lineage: Eukaryota > Viridiplantae > Streptophyta > Magnoliopsida > Caryophyllales > Amaranthaceae > Patellifolia > Patellifolia procumbens. Next base: position 267,765 of record CANSGD010000837.1, read on the forward strand.
AGTGGAGTAAACCATGCTTTCGACAGAGCGTAAGTGTAATTAATTACTTTATCTTTCTATATAGGATGAAACCGGCTTATGCAAGAACATGCCCACTAGCAAAGTTGGTCACTTCCTACTTACATTTGTTGGGAGTCTGATACTGACGGGAAGTTTCTTTGTGTAATCCACGTTGGTGGGAAGAGGTATGTAGGTGGTTCAGCGTTCACCAAGAATGAAGCTGAGATTAATGCCGCCCGGGTTGCTCTCACTGCTAACCGTTGAAGTAATAAGGCAAGAGATGGTGTAAATAGGAAACACGGCTCTTCAAGAGTGCTTTCTTGTTCTGTTCATTGAATGTTATTCTAACTTGGTTGTAACTTGATAATTAGGCATTACGTTATTTGCAGGATGTATTTTGGATGAACTAGGTCATGGATTAGGTTATTTTAACTTGGTTGTAATTGGATAATCTAATATATCGTATTATGGGGGATGTATTTTGGAGGAACTAGATCATGGACTATGTTTACTTGGATAAGTTGGTTTTAGACTCATTAATTACTATTTATTTTAGCTCATTTAGTTGCATGTTAGGCCATGTAGCTCCCTTTTCTTTCCCATTTGCATCCTTTTTCATGAATTCATGTTTTGCATTAGTTTCTAGAACATTTGCATCCCCCTCCCCTTATCTAACCTCGTTTCAAGTGTTGCTTACTTAGGCGTGATGAAATAGGTCAACAACAGGAGAGCGATCGCTCCATTTGCTAAGGAGCGACCGCTACATAGTCCAAGAATTGAAGCGGGGAAGCATTGGATATGGAGCGGGGCTGGAGCGACCATGGAGCGGTCGCTCCATTGTTTTGGAGCGGGTTGCTCCGTTGGGATTTCGGACGACTTCGATTGTTTTCAGACGGTTTTGATTTTGTGTTTTACAGCTTTGCCCTTGGTACTTTAGGGGTTTTAAGCCCATTTTTGTAATAATGAATGAACTTAATTTTATTTTCAGCTTTTAATTAGTTTAATTAGAGAGTGTTTTAGAGAGAGCTTTAGAGAGAGAAGTTGAATGTTTAGAGAGAGAAACTAGATCTAAGAGTTGAATATTGAAGTTTGAAGTTGTTTTAATGGAGATTTGCATTTGATTTCCATCCATCTTTGAGTATTTCTTCTATCTTTTCTCTTTATTTGCTTTAATACTTGCTTTATTTTGATTTAACATTGATTAGTAGTGATTAATTATTATTTAGCTTTGTTGAGATGATTCCACCATTTTTGAATAACCATTAATGTTTCAAGCATTTTATTTCATGCTTTACATGTCTAGTGAGTAGTTTACTAGGTAGGGGAAGGGAATGACCTAGGTGATCATCAGTTGACCTCAAAAGTCAAGCTTGGGGGTGAGGCCTAGTTAAATTAATGACATGTTTAATTGATTAGACACCATTTAAACTAGATTTCGGAATTTAAGGTGAAGGATTGAGAAATGAAGTTTTACATTGACCTTAGGCTAGTCAATAGGTTGACTTCACCATCAGAACAGGTGTTGACTTCCTAGGACCTTTGATTGAATCACTATGGATTGTGGAAATGCTTGATTGATTGATTTTACCATGAGAATAGGTAAAATCGGTCAATTAGGTCCTCCTAATTAGCTCGAGAGAGTAATTTAAAAACATTTGAGTGACTTAGTCCCTTAATAGACCCTAATGAATCCCCTTGTCATGACCAATAGATTAGCTAATGGTTAACTACTGATTCCCCTATCCCTAGTGTCTTCTTATTATAGTTTAAACCCAATCTTGTAGTTTTATCGTTAGCTAATTCGTTCATAGTTTCTTAGTTTATCATTAACATCAAAAACCCCCAAAAATAGACTTAGCTCGCTTAATCACATTCAACCCTTGATTAATCCTTGCTTCCCCGTGGATTCGACCCTTTCTTGCGCTATATTAGGCTAAGTTAGGTTATTAATTTGGCACGTGCAACGACCGTGTTAACCTTGTGTTGAGGTGAACACGTTTTCTTTTTATGCTTGAGTGAACTTAAGTTTGATAGGGTAAAAGAAAATGTTATTGTGACAAACATTTGACTCCTTTTTAAATTTGAAGCCATTGACACACATAAATAGATTAAGTTATAATTTTTATTTGTTAGTAGCTCATGAATGAACATTAATTAGTCTTGACATTTCTTTCTCTTTAACTTAATGGATAAATTAAATAATTCTGTATTTAAATACATTAGATACTACACTATTTAGTTACTTGAACGTTATTTATATACTCTATATATATAAAAAACTCAATTATATAAGAAAGTAAAAAACTGGTTCTAAAGATTTGTAGTTGGTTGATTTTCTAGTAAGGTCATACCACTTGTTAGTGACTTGATACATATTATAAGAACCGTTTTTTCAATTAAATTTAGTTTTTCCTACGACTTGAGATAGTTTGGCGGGAAATCTTGGCGTTAAAGTAGATCACCATTTCACCACCAAAATGCACTCAATATAATAACAATTCTACAACCACTTCTTCCTCAACACTTCACCATCATCATCTTGGTTCCCATTGAACCTTAAATTAAAGGAGTGAAGCAATGATCTTGTTCGTCGGCGTTTTAAATTTACTCTCTTGCAAACTGGCTAAGCGACAAAGATGTACTGGTAGGTATATATTGACTTATGTCCGTATTAGTCTTGTATGTTGTATAAACTAATTAAGTCTATAAAATTTCTTTCTTATTTGCAGCAATTAGATTCTCTGCAAAGAAAAGGCAAGAACTTGAAGAGTTCAAGGAAGACTACACATTTTGCCAATTCATGACGATGACAATTTGGTTTCTCAGTCCGTATGAAACTGGAAAACTGGCTACACTAGCTAGTAATCCACCAAGTGTCCCGAAATTGTATTACGCTAACTTTGAACACTATGGTATAACAAAATACGAAGATATTCCTTTGAACAAAAGGGGGGAGCGAGTCACTTCTTTGGTTGAGGTGGATGATGACATTCTAAAGATTGAATCATTGAGTGCTGCAGAAGATGAATTTTATGAACAACAAGAAGAGGAAGGTGCAACTGGTGGACTTAACTGCATCCTAGTTAAACCCCATTGTAGCCAAGAACATATTTTTGTATTAGTAGTTAATGTTTTAGCGATGTCGTGGTATTTGTAGTAACAGATATTCCTATTTGTAATATTTTCATTATGAAATTTGAAAGTTTTATTTGTTCTTTATTAGATATACGTTACAAGTGTTTGGAGACTTTTAAACTACGAACATCATTTAATGGGTCATGTAGTATGGGCCAACGAGTATGTTTTCCACATGAAGCGTTAAAAGGTCATAACTATTTGTTATTCAATGGATTACATATAACCTTTTGAACAAACATAGGAATTATGAGATGTAAATATGAAGTCGTAACATCCCATTATGGAAATATATTCTACACGAGGGTTGTCGGTTGATATGATATAATCAAGATCGTAACTATCTGCTATTTCAATGAAAGCCTTCCTTTCGGTTCAAATATATGTTATCGTCACATGCAATATCTTTTATGGTCGGAGATTAATTAGTCTACATCCGTCGAAATATAAATTCGTACACCATGGTAATATGAAATAATATCATATAATTAAGTGTATCATAAAACGAATCTAAAATACTTCTACAACACAATATTTTTAAGCATTAAATTTTTTTAGTAAAAAAATTATAAACATAGTATTAAACGTTCATGAATAGTGAAGTTTAGTAAATCCTACTATTATCTTGGTCGCCGGTAACTCTAATTATTTGTCCTACCATCATTACCCTACCTATATGGAGAGGTTGTAGTTGTAGACATTGGTTGGAAACACGCAAAAGTAGCAAGTAGCCGTCAGGCGTCAATTACTTATGAAATATGAATGGAAACAATGGTTGAAGACTTTTTTAATTTTTATTTAGTATATAATTGAAATGAAGTTTCATAGCTTCAGTTGTGATTTCGACCATTGCTAAAACCCTTTTTTCTCCTTTTTTTTCTTTAGTATACAATGTGAACTACGTCTAGAAAAGAAATTACTTCCACAAACATTTCATCCGTTTTTCTACCAATAATAATATTTCCCTACAAATAGCGTATATAATGTAGACATTTTAGCATGTAACTAATAATAAAGTTGTTTTATTTGGATTCTTAATCGTTTTAAAAGTAACAAAATAAATTTGTAATACATCCTCTGAAGAATGTCAATATGGTATAATAGTTGACTTATTAATTTTTTCCCAATTAAAATCATTTCAATGTAATGAATTTGTTTAAAATGCACTATAAGCTTATGGAATTGAATACATGATCATCCAGTACTTTTACAAAGGATCAAATTACAAAGCCTAACTAAAACATACGTCTTCTTTTTTTATTTCTATCTTAAACATTTTTCAAAGGCTTATGTTTGTCTTAAACATTTTTCAAAGGCTGGTAAGATATTGAAAATGTCACAGTATGTATAATGTTAATAAAAATCTTATTTAAATCTGGTGTCATATACTTTATACAGTATCATATTACTTAATGTTATAAAAAAAATTTGGTACCATAAATATTGAAGAGGTTAGAAAACAAATAGACACTTGGATATAAAGCAATGCAGATTTCCATTTCATTGCATCCAGTATGCTGTAATATTCCAATCATACATTCTTAAACAAAAATGGAAAAAACTTGAAAATGAAAAGCGGAACACCATTACTTACATACATTGTAGTGCCAAATTACCATCTACCATACATAATCTAAATTGGCAACAACTGCATAAAGTTATACAAAACACCATTTCGCTGCATCCATGGTTTAGTTCTTTGAACTGTATTCGTTATTAAACCAATCTGCGTCCTCTTTTTTCAGAATACGATTATCCACTTCAGCAACCATAATAATACGATCTCCTTCATCATTAACAGGAATATTATGAGCTTGAGCTTTTGTGAGTAAGTAGTTGTCTCTCTCTTTAGGATATATTTCTTTAAGATTTGGCCAGTGGCCACATAGCATAACCATCTCCCCTGCGTCGGTTGGACCAACCTTGCATATCACCTCCCTCTTGAACATTCGGAACCCCAACTTATGTTTGAAGCGATCTACCTCATGCTTCTCCTTTCTTGTAAGTCTAGGGGCTAAAAATTTAGGGCAACAATACGGGATATTATGTTGTTATAGGAGGCAAAAATTACACATCATTAAGGCAATAGTGAAAATATGAATATTTCAAAATAATGAAAAAGAGAGTTTCACAATAAAATGGTATTATAACATTACAATTACTTAGGAAATTTAAATACCATTAACTCATTTCTTTGATGTCATAGTGAAGTAGGAGATGTTGTATGTTGTAACAAAGCAAAAAAAAAAAAAAATAGATCTTGTCAATTATGTTTAAGTGAAATTGTATGAAAGATATAATGGGTGTATTTATAGAGGGTGAATAGTGGGGTTTAGTGGCAATGCATGGGAAGTGTATGTAACAGTAATGTTCCACATGTTACCATAAATAAAACAAAAGTAACTTATTTATTATAATAGTATCATAAATTTAATTTCATATATGAAAAGTGCGGTTGTTGAAGTTGTCTGAATTATTTATTTATTATTAATGGTATGTACTTACAACAGAGAAACGGCTACATTCCCCCAATGTGACTTTAGCAGTAAATAGGACAGTTTCTCTAATAAATGACTAATAACTAATGAAACAGTGACCTAAAGTAGTTATAATTATTTCTAGTATAATAGCTTACACTGTTACTGAATTCACTGATATGAATTAATTGATTAATTGTTATTGGTAAAAATAAAAACACTTATTTGGGATCAACTGAAGGTGCCTTGGAGAAAACTAATTTGTAGCATTATGGCTGCTCCAAGAAGTGTGTTCATTGTGTGGTTGGCTATCTATGGCAGATCAACAACTACTGATAGACTTATTAAGTGGAATGTCCCTTGTGAGCCTGTGTGCAAAATGTGTGGCAGTTGTGATGAATCTCGTTCCCATATTTTCTTCTCCTTTCATGTGTCTGTTGATATATGGAGTAGGGTGTTGCTTCTGCTGGGAGTAAACGGACCTATTCTCCCTTTTGCGATGAATTGGACCATGTAGTGAAGTTGAGCAAAAGGAAAAATGTCAAAGCTAAGTTGTGTTATGTGGCTTTTGTTGAAACTATTTATAACATCTGTTTATATAGAATTCATAAAGTGTTTAACAGTTCTACTAAATCTAGCAATCAATTGTATAGGGATATTATCTTTAAACTTGTTGTGAGGAGTACTCCTAACATGACAACTTTGTTGATGTGATTTTATAGGCTTTCTGAGGGCCCAAACCCTTCCTAGGAGGTGGAGGGCTTCTTACTCTAGCCTTTGTGTTTGTGTTGTGGGGTTTTTCATTCCCTTTGAGCTATATATTACTTATTTTCCAAAAAAAAAACACTTATTGAAACAAATATAGCATAATAATGCCAATTATCTTAGAAACATAAACGTTACTTTAATACAACTAATTCTAACATAATAATAAGGAAAAATTGTCAAGAATAAGTTAACCTTTGCGTTGACCACTTTTAACAAGTCAACCTTAAGATATTCCACTAACAACTAAACCTTTCATACCCCTGCGATTTTAACAAGTCAAAACCGACTAACACATCTTATTAACCTTTTTAACAGGTTAAAGTGACAAGTGTCACGCTATTATTGGACATTTTAAAATTTTAAATTTATATTAAAAAAACCAAACAAAAAATGAAACATTTTCCCTCTCCTTTCCTCCCCCACCCCTGCACCATCGTCTCGCTTCTCATCATCCACCCAAAACCAACTGCCACCTTTCTCATCTCCTCTATTATGACCAACATAATTCCTCCTCCACTCTAATCAATCTTGAGTATGAGCTAGTGAATGATGAAATCTCATTGCTAATTCTTAGAGAATTTTGCATTGAATTTTTTAGCAATTTATAAATCCAATTCAACCACATAAGTCACAATCATTGATTACTCTGCCTCCATAAACTCCATTTTCAAAAGGAACACCAAATGCATGAAGACATACATATTATTAACAACCAATTTGAAAGATTGCTGACTAATTGTACTCTTAAGAATAATTGCTTAATTTTTTTGGGTATTTTTTGTTTTATTTAGGGGTGGAAGTTGAAGAGAAAATTTCACCATATCTTACCCGCATTCACGCTTCAAATAAACTCCCAGACTTGCCACTTGGACTTTTCCAATGAGTTCTTCGGTGGAGTAAATGAAGCATGTGGTGACAACCTCGACCAGAGCTGCTGTTATCCAGATTTAGCCGCTTGGGTTTACGCAGCTCATGGGGATAGGGGGTTGGACAGTTTTTGGGGATAGGGGCATGACTTAACAAGACCAACCCACTTAATAGGATTTAGCAATCACCAAATAAAGGGTGTGGAGCCATAAGATACATTGGTAGCAAACATGCAATTCCCCCTTACCTCTCACACCATGGTGTAATTATAAAAGCCACAAAAGCTCGTATATGTAGTTTGTGATGATACTCTCACTTTTAGACTAACCAATGCTATGAAGTCTCTTATGCTTTAAGATTCTTGCTGTCGGATGGATGTGGTAGACAAAGTTGTGATGTCTTCATTTCAGCACATACGTGATGCTGACCCATTGGAGGTAGCATTGACTGATGGTGATGCATCAGATATCGATACTGAAGTCGATGCCTGCCTTGCTGATTTAGAGGGTCATAGAGCTAAACGGGAACAGGAAACTGTGGTACTTGAAAGTGTATGCTCTAGTTCTACTCCTCAGGCAACTAAGGTGGAACTCAAACCACTACCCTCTCATTTGAAGTATGCATTTTTAGAAGATAAGGAAGAATGTCCTGTGATTGTCAGTACTAAACTCACAGATAGCCAATTGAAAAGTTTTGCTTCGCATGTACAAGAAGGCTATTGGGTATAGTATTGATGATCTGAAGGGCATTAAGCCTGATTTTTGTATGCATCGTATTAACTTGGAAGAGGATCACCGCCCTTGCATTCAACCTAAGAGACGTTTGAATCCTAATATGCAAGAGGTGGTGAAGAAAGAAATTATGAAACTGTTAGATGCAGGGATCATTTATCCCATTGCTGATTCCAAGTGGGTCAGTCCTGTGCAAGTTGTTCCTAAGAAGGGGGGAACCACTGTTGAAAATGAAAAAGGTGATTAAATTCCTACCAGCACTGTCACAGGGTGGCGTATTTGCATTGATTATCGTAGAAAATGCCACTCTGAAAGACCACTTCCCCTTTCCCTTTATTGATCAGATGTTGGAAAGGCTAGCCAAACATAGCTATTTCTGTTATCTGGATGGATATTCTGGTTTTTTCCAAATCCCCATCCATCCAGACGATCAGGAAAAGACTACGTTTACATGTCCTTATGGCACCTTCGCATATCGTAGGATGCCATTGGGATTGTATATCGCTCCCGCTTTTTTCCAACGCTACATGATGGCCATATTCTCTGATTTTATTGAAAATGTCATGGATGATTTCAGTGTTTATGGTTCTGATTTTATTGAAAATATCTAAAGTGCTTAAAAGATGTGTCGAGGCAAACCTTGTGCTTAATTGGGAAAAGTGTCACTTTATGGTGAATGAAGGTATCATTTTGGGTCACTTGATTTCTGAGCGTGGCATCCAACTGGATAGAGAAAAGATTAAGGTGATCGAGAAACTTCCCCCTCCAATGAATGTTAAAGGAGTGAGGAGTTTCCTTGGTCACGCAGGGTTTTATCGCAGTTTTATCAAAGATTTTTCGAAAATTGCGAAACCCCTCACTCAATTGTTGCTAATGGGTGCCATGTTTGATTTTACTAATGATTGCTTGGAGTCTTTTGACAGGATGAGACAGCATTGATCACTGCCCCTATTATACAACCCCCTGATAGAAATCTCCCTTTTGAGATCATGTGTGATGCTAGTGACTATACGATAGGAGCAGTACTTGGTCAGAGGAAGGATAAGCTACTCCAGCAAAAGCTTGGATCCAGTCCAGGTTAATTATGCTACGACAGAGAAGGAATTGCTGGCCATAGTTTATGCATTGGACAAATTTTGGACCTATTTGATAGGTTCGATGGTTATAGTACATACTGACCATGCTGCTTTGAAGTACTTGATGGCCAAGAAGGAGGCCAAGCCTAGACTTATCAGATGGATTCTTTTGCTGCAAGAGTTCGACTTGGAAATAAAGGACAAGAAGGGTGCTGAGAATGTGGTCGCTGACCACCTTTCTAGGTTGAGGTTTGAATCATCTTTTGACCCTCCTATAGATGACTCTTTTCCTGATGGTCATTTGTTTTCTGTGTCGTCTAAATCTCCTTGGTATATTGATTTTGCAAACTATTGTGTTAGCGGTTCCCATCCTCCCAATCTTACATATCAGCAACGAAAAAAGTTTTATCATGAGGCTAAGATGTATTTTTGGGAGGACCCTTTCCTATATAAGAAATGCTCGGACGGAATGTTCCGTCGTTGCATTCCTGACTGGGAAATGGAAGGTTTTTTGCTACATAGTCATAGTATGCCCTCTAGTGGCCATCTAGGGTCCCAAGCGACTGGTTTTCGAGTCCTACATAGTGGTTTTTATTGGCCTTCGATTTTCAAAGATGCCCATGCCTTTTGTTTATCTTGTGATGCTTGTCAGAGGACGAGTAATTTTTTAAAAAGGCAAGAGATGCCACAGAGTGGGATTCTAGAGGTCGAACCTTTTGATGTGTAGGGGATTGATTTTATGGGACCCTTTCCTACCTCTTGTGGGAATAGGTATATTTTAGTGGTTGTCGACTATGTAACCAAATGGGTAGAAGCTACAGCTACACCAACCAATGATTCTAAGGTGGTGATGAAAATGTTCAAGATAATAATCTTTCCCCGTTTTGGTGTCCCTCGTGTTGTAATTAGTGATGGAGGTTCTCACTTTCATAAGAGCACCTTCAAGGGCCTAATGAAAAAACATGGAGTCACCCACAAGGTCGGTCTAAACTACCACCCCCAGACTAGTGGACAAGTAGAAGTGTCAAATAGGCAGAATAAGAGGATACTTGAAAAAAGTTGTCACTAAGGCTAGGAAAGATTGGTCTCTAAAACTTGATGATACTCTTTGGGTGCTCCGCACTACTTTTAAGACTCCATTAGGTACCACACCTTATCAACTGGTTTATGACAAAGCTTGCCATTTGCCAGTGGGAATGGAGTATCTTTCTACGTGGGCGGTCAAAGAGATTAACCTTGATTTAACAGTTGCAGGTGAAGCACGACTTCTTCAACTCAATGAGTTGGATGAGCTCCGTTTGGATGCTTATGAGAACCACAAGCTTTACACAGAGCAAACGAAGAAGTTGCATGATAAAATGAATGGCAACAGAGAGTTTACGGTTGGCGACAAGGTTTTACTGTTTAATTCCAGGTTGAGACTGTTTCTTGGAAAGCTCAAATATCGATGGTCTGGACCATTCGAGGTGACATATGTGTAGGCATATGGTGCCATCGAGGTCGTCAACCAAAAAGGTGAGAAGTTCCAAGCAAATGGACAGCGTCTGAAGTTGTACCATATGGGTGCTTTTGTTGGTTATGTGGAGGAGATTCGTTTCGGTCCCTCCCCACTTGATTCATCTGATTAGAGAGGTAATATGGTCGTGCTGGACCTTCATAAACCAGCGCTTTGCGGGAGGCAACCCGTATCCCTTAGTTAGTTTTTCTTTTTCTTTGTTTCGTAGTTTTTAGAGTGTGAGAGAGCGTGAGGGTACAAATGTGCTCCTAGATCTTGTGTTTTGATGTGCAGAGATACCCCTGAGAAGAAATTTAAGCCCGACTTGCCTCAACTATTTCAAAATGGCGAGCTACTTGCTGAATAGTAGCTCGCCTGATCGAGTCGGGCGACCACCGCCCAATCGGGTGGCCACAAAAAAGACAGAAAAAGATGTCCACCCGACACCATCGGGCAGCAGTTGCACGATCGGGTGCGAAACCCTGGCACCCGATGGAGAATAGGGCGCCCGATGTGATGCCCAATCGGGTGACGGGACATATTTCATATTTAAGAGAACAAGGCCACCCGATGGCATCGGGCAACAGCCGCCTGATCGGGTGCGCAACCCTGGCACCAGATGGAAAATATATCGCCCGATGGGGTGCCCGATCGGTGACGAGCAAAAACTGCACAGCCTAAGAAAATCTTCCACCCGATCGGGTCGGGCAACCGTTGCCCGATCGGGTCTGCGTACTTAAAAGTCGTTTTAATTTCGGCTTTGCACCCTTTCATCCAGATATCTCTTATCTCTTTCTCTCAACTCACTCTTTATCTTCACCTTCATCCTCTCCAAACCCTCATCTCTACCTTTCAACCTCCATTAAACTCAACCTTCCTCCCTCACATCTTCATCTTTTCTCCTTCAAATCTCCATAAAACCCCTTCCTTTTCCCCTTTCATCCTCTATTTCACCATTTTCCACTCACAAAAAAAATCACCCTACCTTTCTCTTTACACTTCATCATTCTCCCAACCCCATTTTTTGTGCTAGAAAAGGTTTAAGGGTGCAAAATTCAAAAATGGCAAGCAAGTTCAGACGGTTGATAAGAGGCGAAAGCTCAAGATTTAGGAGGGAAACTACTCCTCCGGCTCCACCACCACCACCACGGGTCCCAAGAGACCTAGAATACCCGAAAATCATTTTTCGGGATGAGGAGCATCGGGAAAAGTTTCTACGCTTTAAAAAGCGTGAGGTACTCCCTACCCGTTTTGTTGATGTTGAATTATTAGCTAAATTGGGTCTAACTGACGAAGACTTTATGAAAGTTGTGGGTATGGAAACCTTGTATAATGTTCAAATTAGTACCTATGATGCCATGGTTTATGAATTCTTTAGTAGTTTTGGTCTCACTAAGCCCCGGGCTGGGCCGGTCACACATATTCATTACCATCTTTTGAACAAAGAGCACACACTTACCCTTAGGGAATTTGCGGGGGTTCTTAGAATGCAAGTACGGGGGGACTACTACCCGCCTGAGAATTTTGAAATGGCCCATGTTTACTTAATCCTCACAGCGGACCCAGAGCCTTTTGACATTCTAAAATGTCATTGGGCAAATTTCCACCACCCCATCTTTAGCATTTGGATCCGGTTTATGGCCCAAACACTATTAGGGCATTATCAGGGTCACTTAGTCCGGGGGGGACGAGTTGATCACTATAGGTAGCTACATCGCTAAGGACTCTAGAGATTCCATTCAATACAATTTAGCCCACCATGTAGCTATCTAGTTCGAGCGTATCTCGAACTCGCTCCTTAGGGTTCGGGAGGACAGGACTTGGACTCCTATGCGGCTAGTGAACGGAGGTTGGTTACTTTGTTTGCCCGGCAAATTGCCGGTTTTGATGAAACCCACTGTAACCCAGACTCTGAGCAAAGATTTCAATGGAAAATTAAGTCTAAAAAGTCCATCACTCTTCCCGACCCCAGAGCCCGCTTTAGGCCCCGCCATGACAACTACCTACTCCCTATAGAGGGAGCTGACCTCCCTAACCCAGATCCCCCTCGCATTCTTACCATAGGCGTCATATGCCAATTCTTGACCAGGGCGCCTCTACTTCTACACCTCCTCCCCCTCCCCTGAACACTTTTGATTTTACCGGTATGATGTCGACCCTAGGTTGAATGGAGGCAGGAATGGGAATGATGGAAGAGCTGGTCAACGCGAATACTGTCACCCTTGCGGGCTATAGTACTCGCATTGACACGCTCTACACCCGTTTTGATGAGATGGGGTGACGAGTGGACACATTGGCAGAGGATCAGTACTTCGCCCTCTATCCTCTATACGATGACTATTGCAAGCGTGGCATTGTTGAGCAGTCTGCTCAACACCCCTCGTGGTACCATGGGAACCCGAGCTATGGCCAGCCTGCCGGTATGACTGATGACATGGCACAAGATGAGGAGGAGGAGACTGCACCTCGACAGTCCGTCTCTTTAGGAGATTTTGGTCTAGGGAGTAGTGATTTAGGTGACGGTTTTGATACAGGTGCTAGTAGCTTTGCTGGAGGTATGGGTGGTTTTCCAGGTGATCCTGCTGGGGGTTATTTAGATGGTGGTGGTATGTCCGGTGGCGGTTTCTTTGGTGGCCCCATAGATGATGATATGGCGGCTGATGCCCTTGCTCTCTCCTCTCCCTCGTTGCAATGAGGACATTGCCTCGGTTAGCTTGGGGGAGGATCTCTCACTATAGGTATTCCTTTTACTGCATTCTAGTGTAGTTTTACAGCTTTCTAGTGTATTTTTAAAGCTTTGATAGGATACTTTACAGCTTTGAGAAAAAATTAAAAAATTGAAAAAAATATGATTAATCATGACTGGTTTGATTGCCTCCCTGTGCCCCTTGTTGTGCTCTTATTGAAAATGATTTGACTTTGTTTTCTGGATAGTTGGGCATTTGTGATCTTGAGGCTATGATTTGATGCTTGACTACTTTGATTTCGAGCGATTTCTGATTATATTACACTACTTTATGTTGCATTCCTGAATTGGTTAGACTGTGAGGCCTCTTTGCAAGCCTATTGGATTCATATCATTATCCAGTCTGTTTATGTGTGTTAGTTGCTCTTTGGTGGATTGATCTTGATTTTGACTTCGTACTTGTCTGACGTTCGATGACTTGTAGCATTTGTTGTGATATAGGCGTTCTTTTGTCTAATTCTTGAGCCTTAGAGTGCATTTTCTGATATACATTTACCCCCTTCGCTCCGCTGAGCCTAATGATCTGTTTTGTGTTACTAAACCCTCATTTTATACATCGATACTACGCCCAAGCCTAGCTTGGGGGAGCAATTATTGGGTTGAGTTTGAAATTGATTTCATGGTTTAGTTTTGTCTTGGGGAATTAAAAGTATTTTGATGAGGTTTGAGCATGAGAAAAAGAAAAGAAAAAGCAAAGTTAGAGTTGCGTGAATGTTTGGTCCGAAAAATGAAAGAAAAGAATTAAAAGTTCAAAAGAATTCAAAGATCCTTCATTTACGTATATTTCTAAAGAGAAAAATATTGCTACATTTCTTGAAAGTTGGGTTTGTTATGAGCCTACATTGATTCATGAGAGTTGGGATGTTTTTGGGGTTATATGGTATTGATTGGGAGTTGTTTAGGCCTCCTTCGGCCTAGTTTGAAGTGATCTTTGCTCCCCCATCCTTGGGTTTTCCACCACATTTCCTAAAAATATCCCCTACCTCTTACCTAAGCCCCATTACAACCCTATAAAGTCCTCTTGAGCTTGTGTTAACATTGTTAATTGGATTGATTTTTGAGTCAGTTTGTCAAAATTGAAGAGTATGTCTGCTAATTGAGTCGACTTGGCTAGGTTGAGAGTCATTTTACCTTCTTAAACACATGAGAGTGTGAGTGGAAAGGGCATTTATGGTCGGGTTGGTGAGTGTTCGAGCACATTCTTTGCCTGCCACAAAATTGAGAGGAGTGACACCTTTTGTGAGCACCTTTTCAGGACTTGTACGCCTTGTGGATGCTTGAATTTGATGAATTGCTTGGATGATTGGTAGTTAGATGAATTTGATTAGCCGAACTTGAATTTTGCCTGCTTTAACGATTCTTAGTCTTGAAAATATTTTTGAGCTTTGATTGTTTTTATCTATGGGGTGAGGCAATCTATTCCATGTTCATGTTCTATTTGCTTGAGGACAAGCAAAGGTTTAGTTTGGGGGAATTTGATATAATGATTTCTTATAGTGTTTTTGCTTCATTTACAAGCTAAATTGTGCGGTATTGATGCTCTTAGAAGCCATTTATGCTTACTATTTCGATATAGTTGTGGTTTGTCTGTTTTATAACGTTTTGCAGGTTTTAGGGAAAAGTTTTCTATTCACTTGGCGTTTAGACCACCACACTATAGCGGAAGGTTATGAGGCATGTAGGCGGTCTCCAGATTGTATTCGATCCCCTTTTGAAGAAGAGTTGTTAAAGAGACTTGGCGTCTGAAGCCAAGTATGAGCAGCCTTGCCCGATCGGGTGCAGATGTTGCGGCCCCGATCGGGTGGTCGTCGCCCGATCACATCGGGTGCACATGTTTTTGTTGCTGCTGCCCGATCGGGCGGAAACAAGGAGGACGTGATTTTGCGTCTTTTTCGTCCTATATTATTGTTTTCTTAGAAGAGTATAAATACTTATTAGGTTATTTTTACATGTATCTTTTGTTATCCAAAACATTTAGAGAGCTCTTAGAGTTAGTTTTCATTAGTTTCCATTGGAGAGGAGATCAAACCTTGATTCAATTCAATTTATGTTATTGCTTTTTGCCAAGTTGGTAATCTTCTTTCTTATTGCTTTGTTATTATTTCTTAATTGTTCCAGTTTAGTTGTCGATTATTCAATTAGTTCATGATGCAATTGTTAGGGTTTCTTATTAGTTTTGTTATTGTCAATTCGATCATGTCTGAGTAGTTCTCTTTCTACCATGATTGTTGTTAGGGTGTTAGATAGGGAAGCCATGTTTATACCATGATTGTTGTTTAGATTCCTATCGATTTCTTGGACTTGATTAGAGTCATTGTGGTGTGGTTTGTTCTTGATTAGTGATTAATGTTAGTGGCCAATTTCATTGATTACTTGTGGTTAATAGTTGTTTGCACAGACTCGTCTTACGCTTAGAGGCCTAGGACACATCATTAGTTCTGATTACGTTAGTGACCAAGCAGCATATGTTGAACTATGAGCGTTGAGACTTAACCATACCTCAGCACATGCTCTAATCCCTCGACTCTTGACTTAGGTTTTGATAGTGGTTGATCCTATTTGATTGGTATAAACATGATGGACTGAACTAATACCCTAGACTTTTATTCCATAGTTAAATCCTCAATTTAATTCTCGTCTTACTTAGTTTAATTATTAGTTCAGTTAATCTTCTCTGATTTCATCTCAAGTAGTTAGTTGGTTGAATATTAACATAGAAACTCTGTCTCCCTGCGGATTCGACCCTGCTTCCATTGACTACCATTGTTTAAGGACTGTAGGAACTATCTTTGAATAGGTGATATGACTTTAGCATATCAATGTATGATAAAAATAATTGCCACGACACATTAGATATTAGATTTGAATTAATGTAACTTTGTGTCAGCCTAAGCAAAATTCACATAATACAAATTCTACTTCTCTCATATTTGCTCGAAGTTTTTTGAGTTTTACTAAGCTTTCATTTTGAGGCAAATAATGGTCGCAGATATTAGTGTTAAGACAAAAAATATGGCACTAAGACTACTAAGAGCTTAAAAATTAATCACTTCGAAAAAATCGGTCGTCAAATATTAGTCTTAAGACAAAGATTTCATTTTGTGGCAAATAACGTTTGTTAATGGACACGGTTAACTCTTGGTGAAACCTAGTAAGACACTTCAGCTAAGACAAAAAAAACCTCAACTTAATCATCTAAGAAAAGCAAATAGACAGCCTTATAAAGAGAAGAACGTTTTAGATGTTTTAAAAGGTGAGAAATATCAAACGAGCATGAGTCCAAGAAGGAGGTCGTCGAGGACTCATAATATGGAATTCTTTGTGAAAAATAAAGTTAACTCCTCCACGCAAAACATCTGAAGGTTTAGCATCTTTAGGGCATGACAAATCAGACGAAAGGGATTCCTTCTTGCAGGACATCCAACGAATATATTTTTGAGATACCCAAGTCCTTTAAAACATAATTTTTTGAAAGCTGGAGGAGCCTCAACCATAGGCTAAGAATGGTTACTCCATTCATGGACCAAATGCTCTTTGCTTAAAAGTAATGAACGTCCAAATTTTCCAATCCATTCATAAACGTCTGGGAAAGAACAATTACATACCTCCAAGTTGATATTAACTAAGGTTAATATTGACTAAGTTATTTGAAGCTCATCTCGGAAAGAACATTTTCATACATCCAAGTACATATTAACTAAGGTTGATATAGACTAAGTTATTTGAATCTTATCTGGGAAAGGACAATCCTAGACGCCCAAGTTGAAATTAACTAAGGTTGATATTGACTAAGTCATTTGATGAACGTCTGGGAAAGAAAATTTCCAAACGTCTAAGATTGACTCCTATATACTTCTGGACGAATAGATTAATGTTTATTTGGAATCACATATTACCTAAGTTATTGATGATCCATTGCAGTCTATGTGATTGAATGGCTGAGCATATGCAGTTAAGTAAAATTATTTCAGACGATTAGTTAGTCGGAGTATTGATGAGACTATTTGACGCTTAAAAAATTATAATGTACAAAGTATAGCTCCAGAAAAACACAAGACCATGAAGAAAATATTTATTTGATAATCATAAATTTAAACAAAAGACGGCTTTTTGGCCAAAGTCCACAGCAGGAGGAGACGTCTAACAAAATAGGCTTCAAGGCCGGGAATCGAAGGTCAGACGATTTTCAATAGTGGGTTCTTTTTTTTCGCAATTCAAAGTTGTTATTGAAAACCAAAAAAAGTTATAGAACATAATACATCATCAACGAGGCTAGAGGGCAAGGAACCTCCATTTTCCAACATGGAAAGGTCCCAAACCAAGCCAAGAATCCTAAACATGCTCAAGCAACACAGACTCAAATAACAAGCAAGAGCCTCAAAGACTCTGAACTTCGACAAGAAATTCTAAACATAATTTGTTTACAACTAGCCAACACATCTAGAGCAAGTCTATTAAAGACTAAAGCATTCCTATCCATTCATATTTGATATACAGTTTCAACGGGGAATAGGCAATACAATTGTGATTGTGGAGATTTCCTCCTTCTTCTATGAATGACATGCTTGACTTCATCTTGGAAACTCCTTGGCATAACATGAATCCCAAGTTGCTGCTGACATATAGTCCATACTCTCATAGTAAAGTTACAAATTGTCTACTTTTAAGAATTTTCTTCATAAGCCAAGCAAGCCTATAAGGAATAGGCATAGAAAGAAATTCTTAATGTTTGATGTAGTAGACATGCAACTATTTGATCCAAAACTTATCTTGCTTCATAGCAATAGCCCAAAAATGCTTAGCAATAGCAGCATTGTTCCAAGAAGCAAGATCTAGAGCAAAATCAGAGTGACTTTTGTCGAATGATTCCTAAGCAAATCCATCGACTGGATGCCTCATCTTACCATTTTTCTTCCTCTTCTCGTGATGCCAACTCATTATAGAAGCAGTCTTAGTGCACATAAATAATATTTGCAACCTCGTCTTTAGTAGAAAGTATCATAATGTCTTTTGGGGTATCTTTCCACCATTTGTCCTGCATTTCACATCTCCATTACGCCTATCAATTTTCATCTTAAGAGGCCACATACTTTGCATGCATCCAGCCCCAGATCCTCCTTCCAATATAGCATGAAATCATTAGCACATGCATTAATTTTCTCATATCACAATCCAAGGTCTTTCATCATCTCCTTTGACTCATAAAAGGAATCTGGCAAGTTATATTCAGCAGGTAAGAGATTCTTATTCAAGAATTCCATAAGCATAGTGGCTTACTCATTATTCCAACAACCAAGAGTCTTGATATGAAGAAGTTTTGAGAGGGAAGACATCCTGGAGTTCTTACACCCTTCATAAACTGGACTTTGTAAATCCTCTAAGACTTTATAAAACTCTTAGCTTGATCATTTGGCTCTTCGTCATTATAAATCGCATTAACAGAGGTATCATTATGATTGAATTGTCTTGGTTCCATAAGCTGTATCTGATCTCTCCCTGTGATGATACCAGTAGCTGTATCTTTTGACTACTCCAAAAACCAATAGATGTTCCCGTACTATCTCACGATGATAAGAATCTACATTCATACATTTACGACACGGGCAACGAATTATCTTGGTTCCCAATTTTCGAAAAGCATAATCAAAAAAATATTAACTCCCTCTCAATATGATTTGTCATTAATGTAATCTACAATGGCCATCCAACCCTTACTCAATATCATTTTATACAAGTTAGAAGAAAACAAGAACAGAATAAAAATAACTAAAATATCAAAAAATACCAGTGTCAAGAACTTAGTGATATCCTTACCCGATATCATTTCCGGATTTAATTAATATAATAATATCAATGTTAAGGTTTAATTATACTATAATCTTTAGAATTTACCTTATAAAGAAAGCTTCTTAAAATAACCGTAGTCTAGTATCAATCTCATAAAAACTTACTATTACTAATAATAAAAACAACTAAATAGGAAAAGGGGAAAATGAAACAAAGAAGGAAGAAAGTAAACTACTAAATTAACTAAAGCAGTAAGAGCATGTACAATAGTAAGACTAACATCTACTAGTCTTACCATTTTTCTGATTCTATCTCCTTTCCTCCTTCTTACACATCATATCCCACTAACTCTACAACAACTCATCCATTCATACTAACAATGGGTGCGTTTATTTTAATTGGTCTTTCTATTTTTCTCTCCTGCTTTTACTATACCCCACCATATACTCTCCCTTATATAAAAATCTTTGTTTTATATAGAGTAGATTATTTATATTTAGATTTCAATTGTTGAGAGTTATATTATTAATTATGTATTTTAATAGTTTATATTTTTATATCTAATTACGTTACGTATAATTCTATTAAACCACACCGGTTACTTTCTAATATAATTACGTTTACTGAGTTATGCTAAATAATGATTTATTATTTGAAATAATCAAAGATAGTGAAAAATTAGGGAAAGTTTGAAATTTGTTTATTTGAATAGCATTTAAAATTTGTTTATTTAAATATGAACTAAAAAAATTTCTAGTTTAAGTAATATTCACACAAGACGTAATTCCATATCTTTTAGGACACTTGGGTCGATTTAGAAATTGTGTGGGTGATTATGTGGGTGGTTTGGATTAGTTTTGAAATGAGGATAATTTTCGTAATTGATTTTGTTGATGATTTGGATTATTTTTGGAGTTTGAATTATTTCCATAATTTGGATTATTTAAATCCATTCAAAAATGTTGGCTTAATTAGGTGAATATCAGAGTTTTTTGGTAAGAGAAAATGAGTAGAAGCAACAATAGGTTAGAAAGAAGTGTGTTATTATATCAAATTTGGAGTCAATTTATAGACAAAAAAAATATAAACGTTGGTGAAATTATTTTTCAAAATTATTGGCACAAAATTTTTTTTTGACACCAGCTAAATGTTACACTATAACGGACAATTAAAAGAAAACAGATCATGTCGACAAGTATGTAGTAGCAATAGTGTGAGCTTTCCGGACAATCGCACGGTTGACCTTAACAATTGTGCACCAATTGAGATTCTTTGTTGTGGTTTTGATTTCCCTTGATGTCCATATGATATCCAGTCTTGGCTGTGCTTGCTGCTTAAGCAAATTAACTAGCTCTGCGGCATCGGTCTGGATTTGTAGGTGAGCTACTTGTTGACTTACAGCCCATTTAATACCATTTAGTCATGCTCGAGCCTTCGTATGTATAGCGGAAGAAGCTTCCCCATAAGTTCCTCCCACTTTTATGGTATCTTGGTTTTCTGCAAAAGTGTTATAGGGATGTGGACGTTTCATCACCCATACCATCCCGTTGTTTTAGTAGTTTTATCCCAGGAGCCATCCGTTTCTAATATTGTAGTCGATGAGCCATGTATTGAGCGTCCTATATTTTCCAGATGAAATCCCGGGGTGTGATCTAACTCCACTATATATTGATCTTGTTCTCGGTGTGGCTGACTTGCTGGTCCGCTTAGAAAAACCTGTAATTCATCCCAAGCTCTATTTCTATACTCTCTCATTTGAGACAAATCAACGGATGCATTACTGAAAGCAACATTATTTCTTGTGCTCCAAACAGTCCATAAGTTGATGACAAACGTTGCAATGTTTCCTTCATCGCGTGTTACAGAATTGGGGATAGCATCAATCGTATTATCTACTAACTCCCTAAAGTTTGTGTTGGCGGCAAGGTGTAGAGGTTGTAGTGTCAGAGTATCCATCCATAGTTGGCCAATCATCGGGCATTGACAGAACAGGTGCATTGTTGTTTTTGTATAGACTAAACATAGTGGACCACTTTCCACATTTACTATCCTCCGGTTACATAAATTGTCCTTTGTAGGAAGGATATTTTTCCATGCTTTTAGTAAGAAAAGTTTCCACTTTGGCGGGAGGTTAGAATGCCATAATTGTTTTGCCACTTTAGACTGTCTTTGATTGTCCCCATCTTGACTTAGGTTGTCCTGATTTATGATGAAAGTGTAACCTGATTTGGTGGTGAATTGACCCGTTCTAGTAGCTTTCCAATAAATGGATTCGTTCTCGTTCTCTTGCGTTATGTCCAGACCCAAGATATATTGCGCATCTTCCCAAGCAAAATGTTCACGAACTTTCCCATCATCTCAGCCTCGAGGGTTATTGCTCAGAAATTCAGCTGCATGTCAGTCGTTTGTATCCCTTAATTGGTCAATGTCTCTAGGTTTCGAGATTTCACCATCAACCCAGGGGTGCTAAAAGGCCTTAACTAAGTCCCAATACCAATCTTCCAAGCGTATCCGCAACTAAACATCCTGTTAGCTTTTTCCAAGCCCCTTGTTGGGAAGGATTTGTTTCAAGCCGTTTTGATGTCCCTAGTTATCGTATTCGGAGTTTTGAGTGATGCTATTGCTCTAATGCGCCCTCCAATTACTGGGGGCACAAGAAGTTGTGGAATAGCATGCATCCGCCAAACCTGTTTTATTAATTGAGTTTGGTTGACCAACCTGTTTTATTAATTGAGTTTGGTTGACCACCTCAAGTTTCTTGACTCCTAGAACTCCCATGCCCTTTGGTAGGTGCACTGTTTCCTTATTTATCCAATACACCCCGGAATTCCCTTGTCTGGCCCACAAGAACTTTATCATGAGCGAATCTATCTTACTAACACCGATTAAGGGAGAAGGATATTGTTTATAACATGAGTTACCATAGGAATGAGAACGGTGTTTATGAGCAAAATTTTTACTTATTGATAGAACGTGGTGTTTTTCCAAGACAATACTTTCCCTGTTACTTTGTGAATCAGAAATTTTTAGTGTTGCTTTTTCTTCCCCATAAAGTCAATATGTGAACCCAAGTGGTGGTCCATGGTGGTTACCATAGGCATTCTAAGAGTATTATTGCATTCTTGACGATCAGTGTCATTCATAGCAGGACTATACTTGACATAAGATTTATTCAGATTCAAATGTTTTCCTGACATTTTGGCGAAGCGGCCAAGGATTAACTTTTTTTATTAACGTTGCACTATTTTCATAAAGAAAATATTCTCGTTAATGTGTTGACCAATTTTTTGAGAAAGAGTGATTGAATTGCTTTGCTGTTCCATCCCACGCGTCATTAATTGATACATTCTGTTAGTGGTCCCCTGACACGCGCCAGGCATTGATAGATACATATATTTTTTTCTTTTTTTTTGTTAATTGCAAATCAATCTTATTTATTCACCCAATGTCAGTGTCGTTTCACACCAAAAGGAAGAAAAAAATACCACCTTTTGAGTGCCACGCGGACAAATTTAAGTGGTGGAGGCACACCATCCTACGCGCTTGTGTTGGCCTGACAGTTGGGACCAATTCCCTTTTCTCAAAGCTAGACCGATTGTCCACAATGATAAAACTATTTAGACATGATCTTAACCTTCTTATACTAATTAATACTATCCCATTGTACATGGTCTAATGTCACGCCTACTAGTTAAACAACAGTTAATAAATGTGAACAAAAAAAAATAAAAAATAAAATAACTAGCAGTAGTACGTAGCAGTAGGAACTTAGGAAGAGGAATATGATCTTCTTCCTCAGAATAAGGAAGGTTAGACATTTGACTAAATAAAACATGGTGAATGAACAAAAATGCTCCAAATCACCCTCTTGAATCTGCAAATATCTCCATAGACTAACAACTCTTGATTCAATCTTTCACAAAAAATCGTCATATCAGGGATGAACACAAAATAAGATTAAGTTAAAAGTTATGGTTCTTCTTCAATGGCTCACCCTTCTACTAACTTCCATTCCCCTATATGAATACCAATAGACACATCACAAAATTTGCAAGCAAAATTCCCACTAAGGGTTCGTTTGGTCAACGTTGGAACGGAATCGGAATGGAAACAAAAATAAGAATGGAATTGAAACAATAATCATTGATTTTGAATCGTGTTTGGTTCAACAATCAATGGAACAAAATTATTAAGAAACAAAAAAAAAATCCCCCTAACCATAACCTTCTCTCATCTCCCTCACAGCAGCCACCCCAAGTAAAAAGGTTGTGTGGACTGGTGATGCACTGGTGGCAGCAAGGCAATATTGTGTGTGTAAGGATTAAGGAGGGAAGATTGTTAGAGGAGGGAATCAAATGTGTTACCACAAGTTAGAGGAGGGTTTCAAATGGAGGGATTGAATTTACCTAAAGTAAGGGAGTGAAAAAAATATTTATTATCTAATTAAACATATGGAAAAGAATCAATCCATTCCATTCCATTAGCCTCCAACCAAACATGCACTATGTTCAGAATAAATGAAAAACACATTCTCCTCAGATTTTCTATGTTTTCCAAAACTCAACCCCAACCACCACAATAACACCGCCAAAGACCATCACTCTCACCACCTACAAAAAAACCATTGTCGAACCGCCATTGCCACCCAACCCAACTCGCTGCACCGCTCGCCAACCATCAGTGCCCCCTCCTTTTCCCTTTCTCACGCCACTTCTCCCTCCTCTCTGTCTCGCTTACACCCAGCACTTGAACACCCTCTCGTCGCTAGGGTACACTGGTGCCGTAGCAGATAACGCCGGAGAGCCGCCGAACAGATCCAAAACCCCGGATGCCTCCGTTCTAGTGACGTACTTTCCCGTGCTTCAATGAATTGAATCAATAAGTGTTATTAAAAAATTTAATACCTTATAATAAGCTTTGGTGTTGGGCATAATTGAATCCATAAGTTACTAAGATAGAGTACACCACTTACGTAAAATTTTAATTTAAACGTCATAAGTCCAATGTGATACTTATTACTTAACCAAACTATTATTTAGCATTGCACTAATTATTGACACTATAAAGCTACAAAAAAATACAATAATAATAATAAAAGGGAGAAATAAAACTAAGTAGTAGCTTAATTAATGATCACGAAATCCTACTTAGCTAAGAAATGACTAATATTATCATAAGAATTAGTTAAGTATTTGGCTCTGTCGACATTAACGTAATAATAAACTTATGTTTAAGAAAAAGAACGATACTATAACTATCAAAAGAGGTAATACTCATAATTTATTATAAGCTAAGTAAGGCATTCTAGTAATATGAATAATTATTAATACTTCTAGCAATGAATAGAATAAGTATGTAATCCAAGTCATTAATCATATTAGAATAAAAGAGTAAATTGAGTTTTTAAATGATAGTTTATAATTTCAAGAGGTTAAGTTCACGGTGCTAATGATCTTATCGACACTATTAGGAACCTACAAATAACTTAAATAATGAGACGCCTTTCAATATTGTCTTAACTTATTAAACACATATAAGCCTTTAGATCTAACACTCGTAAAAGCCATAAAAACTAAAAGTATAGATATTAAAAATGAGTGTATTAATAGTTTCATTACATAATTCTTGGAAAGATTAAAAAGAAAAGGATATTACAAGCCTCCCTCGACAAACTAAAATATTACACAACACTCGATGTAACATCTATTACTAACACCCAAACTCCCCTTCTAAAGATGTTTTATATGAGTTTTATTATGAAGTTTATGTCACGTTTTTATTGGATTGCGGGATATAAAATGGTTCGAACATGATGTTTATCATTGAAAAATATGATAATGTTATTATGTTATGAACGAACTATGATTTATGTGTTATGATTTCATGATGTTTATTGAAAACACCTAAAAGAAACGAAACATGACAAATGAATGTGAAAGATTGTACAATATTCTATTCTGTTGATCGTGCACGTACTATTATGTTATCTGGCAGAAACACCACCTTCTGTTAGGGGACAGTGTCCTCGGTGGCACCCGCATTATGTTATCCGGCGGAAATGCCACCTTCTGTTAGGGGACTATGTGTCCTCGGTGGCACCCGCATTCTGCATGGCATTATACCACCTTCTATTGGGGGACAAATGTCCTCGATGGCTATGCCTTCTGTATGGGGAGACATCGCTTTTGTTGTACTTGCTAAGATACCAAAATAAAAGATATATGATGGATGAATACGATAAAGAAAATAATGACATATGGTGGCTGTAATGTTGTTTAAGTTAAATGTTTTTGAAATGTTTTACTGTTATTCTATCCTCCCTGTTTTCAAATAAAATAAATTATAATGAACTTACGATATTAGGGTATTCGTTACGTTTTGCTTTTCTGTTTTTAAGTACTGATGGGGAAGATGGAAATGATGTAGCAGTGAGGATTAATTATTAACTAAGTTAAGCAAGTATAATGGTTATGTAATTTGAACCTATGAAATTTAGACTTAAGATAATAACTAGTTTAACTAAATCATGTTAGTTATGTATTAAAGATGTTATATGTTTAGTTTAATGAAATTATGTTGCCGTGGATTTTCCAAATGGAATGTATGACAATAACGCACCGACTATCTAGGTTTTTCCGCTGCTAGTCTTGAATTAATCTACTTATTAATGTTAATTAGAAGTAGGGTGTTACAGTTGGTAATCTACTGAAGTTCTTCTTCCACACCAGAACCAGTTTCCTGCACGGAAGTTTATGACATCAAAAGACTTGCTGGTATATACATCCAACTCTTTGTGCCTACCTCTCTTTTCCCAAGGATTGTTGTGAGTCATAAAAAGAGGAATAGCAAGACATTGTACCAACCCAGAGAAATCTGGTTCAGCTGCAATAAGATCCCTAGCATACAAAGCTGAACTCCAAAAGAAGACAACCACATCTTCAAAAATAGATGGCTTCAGCCAATCAAGATGGACAGGAACATACCATTCAGGAACGTTTGGTTTCTGCTCATCATTCCCAATAAAGGACCAACAGGTCATTGGACAATCTCCAATACCTAACAACTCAGTTAGAACAGATTAAGGTTCCCTAACCTGAACTCTATCTAATAAGTAAAATGCAAACTCTGTATAACAGCTGCAATCCTTGGGCTTAGTATGCTGAAGAGACACTAGGGTATCTTACCCCTAGAATGGGTAATTTCTTGCACCTCTCAATCAAGCTCTGACCTAAAATCCTCTGTTGTTTCAAGACACATCATATGTCTTAAGTGAATAAAGCACTATACAGTTTTAGCTATAGAGGTCCAAACACATACTCTAAAGTTGTTGTTCTCTCAGGTTTTTTGGACAAAGTAGCTTCTCTACATCTAAAGATGTTCCTATGAAGATGGCCTAATACAATGGGCCAAAATGCTACTATAGTGTACTGAGCAGCAATATTGGCAGCTAAGGGGATAAATAAGGCAGTGACACCACCAGCCTGAGGCATCAAAGTTTAGCAAGGGCAAAAAAGCACATCATCCCCTGCAATCTCTTGTTTCCTTAAAGAAATCAACCACATTTCAAAGCATGGCCTGACCCAGGTTTCATCATTTGTTGGAACAAGCTATGAGTGTGGCAATGCTCATCCTTAGCTATGGGCAAAACACAAAAATTGGGTAACTCCTCTTTTTCAATTCCAAAGGGATATACACCAGTCATAAAGGCTATATCTGTAAAGTGATAGCCATTAGCTCCTTATTCGGTACAAAACAGTTGAATACTATATCCCACAAAGAGAGAAAAACAGATTTTATAGAACCATCAAATGAAATGGTGCTATAAGTGGCTAACCTCAAAAGGCTATAAATCTTCAATACCCTGCATTATGAATGGCAAGAAGCTAACTTCTCAAACAAGGCTCTAGCATTGATCCCTTGAACCCAACCTTTGATAGGTTTACTCGTTGTAGGCCACTCTAGTTTGAAGGTTTCATTATTAAATACTAAGGGTCTTAAATTATGAGTTCCCATGACACATTGCTGTAAACTTGGGCAAACGTTTTTCATTGTGTCTCTCTTCTTACTATCAAAACGAAGGGCAAGACCAATATAACTAACTTACCAGATGATTCTTGGTGTTTGGATTTCTTAATATACCATAATTCTTTGCGACGATACTCTTGACATTGTACTCGGAAATTTCACAGAGCTTCCTAGCCTCAAGAGATTTGAACCATCCACAATACCTCCCCACTAGAGGAACATGTGGTAATTGTTGACGAGAATCTATGAATTGGAATTTAGAACTTTAACTGAGACAAAGATGGAAAGGAGCTCAAATGGTTTTCTTGTTAAGAGAAGAGTTTAGAAGTAAATAACAAAAAATTGAAAAACCCAGAATTTATATGAATTGGTGTGACTTAAGACCGTTAAGGAAATTTACTGGTGATGTGGAAATTAATTCGTTAATTCATTTTTCCCAATAAAAGAAAATATTGCTTATCAAAATTAAGCAAGACATTACAACATCTATTGTCATTATTGTCAAACTGGAAGGATTTTTCATATAAATTGTGGTAAAAATCATATGGGCCTTAAAATTCAAATTCTAAGAATTGAAATGATTAAACTTCTGCAATTATTATACTAAGCAAACGAAGAGGTGTATTTAGGGTAAATGAAGTGTTTTATACACTATCACAGCCATCAAATCACTTTAAGTGTGATAAATGAAGAGTCTCTAATCAATGAAGGTAGGAGTTGAAAGGTTTACCGTTTTTGTCTATTTAAGA
The DNA here is from genome assembly GCA_947645195.1 of Patellifolia procumbens. Taxonomy (NCBI): domain Eukaryota; kingdom Viridiplantae; phylum Streptophyta; class Magnoliopsida; order Caryophyllales; family Amaranthaceae; genus Patellifolia; species Patellifolia procumbens. Next base: position 295,621 of record CANSGD010000837.1, read on the forward strand.
AAGGGGTAAGTAGGGGTAAGTTTCATTATTCACTATCCCTATCATCATCTTCTCGTAATTTCTCTAAATAATCCTTCCCCTCCAAGCTTTCTTCCTAAAAAACTTCTCAAAATGTCAAAGCCTGCTCACAAAAGGCAAAAGACTGTTGTTGAAACCAGTCATCACGATGGTGGAGCACAACTAACCCTCCTTCTCCTCCTATTTCCCCTGTCTCTTCCTCTTCATCCGCTCCTTCACCAGTTCTACCACAGGCGGTGGACCCCACTGAGGCGGCAAGGATTGAAGATGAACGAAAAAGGCTTCTCCAAGAAGAAGAGCAGAGAAGGATAGATTCCATCCTCGATGTACTCGACAGAGAAGAAGAGAACTCCCTTGGTTCATACTCTAATCTCTCATACTTTGATTATGAGAACATCCATCCTCCTTCTTCTTTCTCCACCCTTTCCTTTTTCTCTACCTCTTCACCTTCATCTTCATCAGAGGATGATTCTCCTTGGAACTCTCCTCCTTATTCCCCATCCATGGGGGCACGACCTTTGTCCGGCCACCAGTGATGAGGACAACGACATGTATGGTCGCAGCCCTTAGTAACTGGGGTTAGTTCAGGGTTCAGAGTCTTTACCTTTTCCTTTTCTTCTTTGATCCCATTTTGACCAGCTTTATCCTCTTCATCATCCTCTTTGTCAACATCAATATTTTCCTCCTTTCATCTCCATCACTGCCCTACCTTTCCCTCTTACCTTTTTTTTTTTACTTTGTTTAACAAATTGGGATTTTGATACTGCACTTAGATATCTAATTGTATAACCAGATTTATGTTTAGAACTTATGTTCTAATATGGTAGCCTTAGGCTTTCCTTCATTTTGTAGTATCAATAAATAGTTGATGGTGAATAATGAAATGAAGTTTATACTTTTTACATCTTTGTCTTTTTTCGTATTATATTCTACTCCCTCTGTCCCATATAGTTGCAACAGTTTGACTTTTACACTATTCATATGCCTTACTTTGACTATGATTTTTGACTAACTTATAAAACCAAATGTTATTAGATAAGATGTTCTTAAGTTTATCCCAATGTATAATTTTGACTTATCATTTTTTCATAATTATTATCTATTATATATATATATATATATATATATATATATATATATATATATATATATATATATATATATATATATATATAATTATAAGGTCAAAGTTGTGTGTTGGAAAGTGTGTCGGTCAAACTGTTGCAACTAATATGGGACGGAGGTTGTATTATTTTAGTTATCCATTAGACTGAAATAATAAATGTTGGATTTTTATAATTAGCCTCGTATATCACTTATAGTTTCTAAAAATCCGGTAAAAAAATGGTTTACAATAGAAAGCCCATCCACCACTTAGAAGGAGGTTTCCTAATAAAAAGGAAACTACGTACTTTCATTAACTACTCAGAACCAGAAACTGCTAAACAACGTGGCTCTCACAGGTAATTAAGTAACTACCCACTTCCCAAACTCTATAAAAGAGGGAGAGTGATAAACTAAAACACAAGTTCCACTCCTAAACACTAATCTGTTTTGTTCAAATGGTTCACAGCATACGAAAGTATCCTCACATCATAAAGCCAGAGAAATCGTCTTCTAAACCTGAATGTCCCAATCATCACCTGCGTTTTGATGATCTAAGTAGGGGTATGATGGCATGTGGTTACAACGAACACATTCTCTGGGAACGTGTTGTGAATTGTCACTTCCATAGGAAGACCAAAATAGTTTGTGATCAACCAACTTTAACCCCTGCCTTCAAAGTAGGATCCAGCTTAGATTTGTTATCCATCTTCTTATTTCCTAAGCTTGATGAAGCAACCCGGTCAATGTCCAATTTCTATTTGAACGGGGTGGGGTAAACTGATTGTAGAAATGTATCGTCGCCCAGACGTACTAACAAGATACAAAGAAGAATTAGAATGCCAATACACTTCTTCTAGTGTAATGGTCTTAAGGCCTGAAGATTATCTAGATGACCCCGACGAAATTCTTTATTTTGCTTGCAAATGCAAAGGGAAAGACATAGGATGAAGATGATCCTTCAAGAGGGTGAAGATGCAGTTTGGGCTAAACTAGATAGAGTTTTGGGAAATTCTATTTGGTTCTCCTCTCATATTCATGCTACCACCACCTTCCCTAATCCTGGAGTCTCAGATCACTCTCCATCTCTGGTGAGTATTAAATCTTCTATTCCTACTCCACCTAGAAGATTTAGATACCTCAATTGCTGGAGCTCTCTTCCTCAAATGCTGGATATTTTGCAAAAGCATTGCTCCTCCCATTTTATTGGCTCCCCTATTTCTATTCTCTTTCAAAAACTTAAGCTGATTAAGAATGACTTGAAATTGCTGCATTCTAATAGTTTTCAAGCATCGCTATTAGAGTTACCAAGTGCAGGCATGAACTAGCTCTTGCTCAGGATGCTCTCTCTCAAGATCCAACTCATTGTGCTCTCTTGCAAACAATGAAGAAGGTCCAAAGCACACTTTTCAAATTAGAAGAAGCTGAATTAAGTACTATAAGTCAAAGGCTCAAAATAGCTAATGTTTGGCTCAATGACACTAGTACTAAGCACTTCTATGCAAAGATTGCTGAGCAAAGAAGTCACTCTTTTATTGGCCAGGTCAATGACTCTCAAGGTCAATGTTGCAAAGACAAAGATTCAGTTGATCATGCTTTTCTCTCTTATTATGTTTCTCTTCTTGGTACCTCTCAAGCTGATATTTCTCCCATCTATCCTTATGCTTTTAATGGTCCTACTCTTGATGACTTTGACAAGCATGAGCTTATTATTCCTTTCATAAGAGATGATGTTAAAAATGCTTTATTTTCTATTAATGAGAACAAGAGCCCTGGCCCTAATGGTTATATTTCTGATTTTTTCAAGAAGGCCTGGAATATTATTGGAGTTAATTTCAGTGATGCAGTCTTGGATGTCTTTCTCAAAGGAAATTTGCTTAATCAAGCTAATGCTACTCTCATCTCCTTGATTCCTAAAAAGAGTTGCCCTAATTCTGTCAAAGACTTCAGGCCTATTGCCTGTTGCACTACTTTTTACAAAACTGTCAGCAAGATGTTAGTTGCTAGTATGCAGAAAATTCTTCCTAAAATAGTTAGAGAGGAACAATCAGCTTTCATCACTAGGAGAAGCATCTTTGATAACATTTTACTTTCTCAGGATCTCATCAGGAAATATGAAAGAAAATCTATCTCTCCCAGAGCTACTATTAAGGTAGATATTCAGAAGGCTTTTGCTTCAGTTTCATGGCAGTTTCTTGCTAAGTGTCTAAGGATTTTTGGATTTCGTGAAAAGTTCATTGGTTGGATTATGATATGTCTCACCACTTCTAAGTACTCTATCAACATTAATGGCTTCAGTGTAGGCTATTTTTCTGGGAAAAGAGGTATGAGACAGGGTGATCCTCTCCCCCTTATCTGTTTGTGCTTTGTATGGAGGTTCTTGATAGGTTTTAGTCGTGTCACCTAATCAAAAATAAACCTACGGACCTCTAACTAGGTAGTCAGTGGAAGCAGGGTCGAATCCACAGGGAGACAGAGTTTCTAAATCAAAATTCAACCAATTCAGCTACTCCAGATGAAATCAGGAAGGAATTAATTAAACTAAAGAATAGACTACAGAAGACGGAATAAATTGAGGATTAAACTATGGGATAAAAACCTAGGGTATTAGGTCAGTCCACCATGCTTATACCTATCAAATAGGGTCAACTACTACCAAAACCTAAGTCAAGAGTCGGGGGATTAGAGCCTATGTTGAGCTATGGTTAAGACTCAACGCTCATAGTTCAACATACGCCGCATGTTCACTAACGTAATCAGAACTACTGACGTGTCCTAGGCCTCTAGTCGTAAGACGGATCTGTGCAAACAACTATTAACCACAAGCAATCAATGAAATTGTACATTGACATTAATTACTCAATAAGAACAAACCATATCACAATCACCCTAATCAAGCCCTAGAAATTGAAAGAAAGCTAAATCACAATCATGGTATAAACATGGCTTTCCTATCTAACACCCTAGAAAGAGAACTACTCACTCATAATTGAATTAATAACGATAAAACTAATATGAAACCCTAACAATTGCATCATGAACGATTAAATAAATAAACTAAGCAATCAAAGTAATTAAAGAGATAAAGAGTAGAGAAGAGTACCAATTGACGGAAAGCAGGAACTTTTATTGAAATCGAAATAGGTTTGATCACCTCTAAATTAATCTAAAATGTTTGAATTAAACTAAGAGCAATGAAGAATAAAACTAATCTAAAACCTAATGAGAGATGAATAAAAGATGAATGAAAGATGTCCAATAAAAATGAGGAAAAAGGTATTTATAATACCCCTCAAGTTAACTAAAAAACGGAAACAAAAGGCGAAATCCGCGTAAAAGGGTGCCAGACCCGATCGGGCCCGAGCACAGTACCCGATCGGGCCGCGGTACAAAAGTCATTGGTTTGCGTCTTGGGCCTTCGCGTAGCAGCAGCGCAGCATTAACTTAATATTACGGCCCACCCGATCGGGCCTTGGGCAGCCACCCGATCGGGCCAGGCGACGAAATGTGTCAGCAAGTTCCTCTCGAAAGCAGCAGCAGAATGAGACCAAGCAGCACTCCACCCGATTGGGTCGGGCGGTGGTCACCCGATCGGGTCTGGGCACATGTGTGCTCGCCCGATCTGATCGGGCATACATTGCCCGATCGGGTCCGCAACTTTCATACCCGATCATAAATACTTCGCCCGATCGGGCCATTTCTGCCCGATCAGAGCACGGAAAACTCCTTTGACTCCTTGGCTCTCTAATCTTCATGTTTAGGGGTCTTGGGACCTCCTAAACTATCCATAAAGCTCGCGAGCCATCCTACGTGCCTTGTAACATCTCGTAAAGCCGTGGTTGCTTCCAAATGATTCGGGAATAGGGAGAAAACTCCCTAAAACCTGCAATTCAACACTAAAACACAAAACCACAACTATATACGATAGTTAGCATAAAATAGCTCCCAAGAGCTCCAATGACGCACAAATTAGCTTGTAAATAAGGGAGAAAAGACTATATAAATACGTGATATCAAACTCCCCCAAGCTAAACCTTTGCTTGTCCTCAAGCAAACAGAACATGAACATGGAATAGATTGCCTCACCCCATAGATAAAAAGCAATTCAAAGCTCAAAACATTTTCAAGACTAAGAAACGTTCAAGCAGGCATAATTCAAGTTTGGCTAATCAAATCCATCCAACCACCAATCATTCAAGCAATTTATCAAATTCAAGCATCCACAAAGCATACAAGTCCTGAAAAGGCACTCACAAGGGTGTCACTCCTCTCAATTTTGTGGCAGGCAAAGAATGTGCCCGAACACTCACCAACCCGACCATAAGTACTCTTCCCACTCACACTCTCATGTGTTTAAGAAGGTTCAATGACGTTCATCCTAGTCAAGTCGACTCAATTAGCAGAAATACTCTTTAACTTTGACAAACTAACTCGAAATCAATCAAATGAACAATGCAGACATAAGCTCAAGAGGACTTTATAGGGTTGTAATGGGGCTTAGGCGAGAGGTAGGGGATACTTTTGGGTAATGTGGTGGAAAAACCAAGAAAGGGGGAGCATAAATCATTCAAACAAGGCCTAAGATGGCCTACACAACTCCCAACAATCACCATAAAACCATGTAAAGTAACCCAACTCTCATAAATCAATGAAAAGCTCATAACAAACCCAATTTTCTAGCAATGGAGCGAATATTCTTTTATGAACGTACGTGAATGAAAGAACTAGAATTCTTTTGAATTTTCATTTCATTTTTCTTTCATTTTTCTGAACTTCATTCACGCAACTCTAAACTTGCTTTTTCTTTTCTCTTTCTCACTCTCAAACCACAGCAAATACACTTTTAAATTCCTCAAAAACCAAACTAAACCAACAAACCAATCTCAAACTCAACCCATACAAAAGCTCCCCCAAGCTAGGCTTGGAATAATATCAAGTGAAGGCTTTTGGCTCGTAATAGGGGTTTAAGTAACACGAAACAAGTCATTAGGCTCAGCGGGGCTAAGGAGGATAAAAGTATATCAAAAACTCACTCTGAAGCTCAAGAATAAGACAAAAGAACGCCTCTATCGCAGCACATGCTACAAGTCATCTAAAATCAGACAAGTACGAAGTCAAAGTCAAGATCAATCCACTAAAGAGGAACTAACACACAAGAATAGACTGGATAATAATATGAATCCAATAGGCTACAAAGAGGCCTCACAGTCTAACCAATTCAGGTATGCAGCACAAAGTGGTCTAATATAATCCAGAAATGCTCGAAATCATAGCAATCAAACATCAAATCATAGCCTCAAGATCACAAATGCCTAGCTATCCAGAAAACAAAGTCAAATCAATTTCAAAAAGAGCACAACAAGGGGCACATGTTGGCAACTAAACCAGTCATGGGAACCATATTTTTTTGATTTTTTTCAGTATCTTTCGAAAGCAGTAAAACTATTCTAGAAAGCAGTAAAAGAGATAGGGAATACAAACAGAACTCCTCCCCCAAGCTGAACTTGGCAGTGTCCTCAATGCCAAAAGGTGATAAGGACTATGCTAAGAGGAAAAACAATGTTAGTACCCTCACTCTCGCTCACAAAAGGAAGAAAAATAAAAAGAAAAGGAAAAGGGAAAGAAAAGAAATACGAGTTGCCTCTCGCACAGCGCTGGTTTATAAAGGTCCCGCACGACCATAATCCCCCTTCTCTCAAATAGGAGGGGCTTGGCAATGAGTGCCACCCTCATCAAACATCTTTCTCCTCCAAATGTTCTTGACAATGCCTCCAGACGGTGAGGCAACCTTAGGTGGAATTGGAACCTTCTCCACACCTACTTCATCCAGAACCTCATCCCTGCAACAAGATTGTTCAAGCATAGGTGCCTTAACAGCATTGGTTAGTTTAAAAATCACTTTATCATCACCAACACTCAGAGTTAAAGACCCAGACTTGACATCAATGACAGCACCAGCAGTACACAAAAACGGCCTACCCAAGATAATAGGAATCTGGGCATCCTCATCCATATCTAACACCACAAAATCAACAGGGATATAGAATTTCCTGACCCTAACAGGAACGTCCTCTAAAACACCTAGAGGGTATTTTATAGAACGATCCACCATCTGTAAAGTGATTTGTGTGCATTTAAGGGCTCCCATGTTCAGTTTCTTATAAACAGACAATGGCATAACAGAAACAGAAGCACCTAAATCACACAAAGCCTTATCAATAAAAATAGGTCCAAGATGGAAGGGTATAGAAAAACTACTAGGATCTTTTAACTTTGGTGGGGTTTTATTTTGAATAAAAGCACTACACTCTTCAGTAAGAGCGACACGTTCTACCCCACCAAAGTCTCTTTTCTTAGTAATCATGTCTTTCAGAAATTTGGCATAAACAGGCACTTGGGTAATTAAGTCTGTGAATGGAATCGTTACCTCTAGGTTCTTGACCATAGCCAAGAACTTACCAAACTGCTGATCGACCTTGGACTGTTGCATCCTGTGAGGAAAAGGTAGCCTTGGTGTAAAAGGCGTTTCAGAAACCTTCTCCTTTTTCTTCCCTGTCTGTTCAGCTTCTGCAGACAAATCGACTTCAGACGTTGAATTCTTTCTTTTTCTTTCCTCTACCACCCTCTTCTTCCCTGCAGTCGGGGTAACCTCATCAATGGGCACTGGAGGGGCATCATATGCAATGCCACTACGAAGAGTGATGGCATTCACATGTTCTCTCTGAACTGGTTGCCCTGGCAATTGTCCCTGCTGCCTCTGTGCATTAGATTCTGCCAACTGAGCAACTTCAGCCTCGAGAAGTTGTATGTGCTTCTCTTGAGCCCTCCTTGTTTCCTCATTTGCCTTTTGCATAGACAATATCAGTTTCATCAGTTCAGAATTGCTAGGCTCTTGTGGGTTGTTTTGTGGAGGTGGGGTGTGGAAATTTTGTGGAGTTTGGAAGTTATTGGGATGATGGAAGTTTTGTGGTGGTGGTCTTTGGAAATTTTGTGGGGTTTGATGGTATGAAGGTTTAGGGTAGTTTTGTGGAGGTGGAGGTTGATGGTTTTGTGGGTTTTGGTAGTTATGTGAAGGGGGGAAGGTTTGTGGTCTTTGTTGGAAGGCATTGGCCTGCTCCATCTGAAATTGACTGAACTGACAGTCATGCCCAAACTGACCCTGAACACCACATACCTCGCAGTAAGATGAGGTAATGGGTGCTACTGTAGACATAGCATTGATACTCATGGGTGGAGGTGTCGGACTAGAAGACTTCATTAGCTGCTGAGTTAGTTGCGCCATCTGAGATGTAAGCAATAAAATAGCGTCAACTTCAAGTACCTTCTTAGTCAAACTCCTAGATGATGTATGGTCATTGGCTGCAAGATTTGATATGAATTCATAACCCTCATCAACTGCCTTGTCTAAAAACACTCCTCCTGCAGACGAATCAACAATACACTTCGTCTGAGGCTGCAGACCATTGTAGAATGTCTGCTTCAAGAACCATTTGTCCATATTATGGTGTGGACACTCTCTCTGTAAATCTCTAAACCTAGCCCACGCTTCCCTTAATGTTTCATCAGGCTCTTGGGAAAACGTGGCTAGTTTATTTCTGATTTTCGCTGTTTTAGTGGGTGGGTAATACTCTCTCAGAAATGCAGCAGAAATCTCACTCCACTCGGTTTCTTTCACATCGTTCAACCATTTTTGGGCTCTATCTCTCAGTGAAAACTCAAACAACATGACTTTCAGTTGATCTGGAGTGACGCCGGCATGTTTAACGGTTCGACAAAGTTGTTGAAACCGTTGCAGATGATTTGCCGGATCTTCTGTAGGATGCCCACCAAACTGATTTTGCTGGACCATGCTGATGAGTCCAGGCTTGATTTCGAAATTTGTTGCGGCAATGGTGGGCATAGTGGGTCCAGTGGAGAGACCATCTGGTTGGGCACCCCGTATGACTTCAGTGACTTTGACATGACTGAACTCAAGGTGTCTGTTCCAGAGGTGTTCAGCTGAACAGACTGCTTTTCTTTCTGCTTTATCTTTCGGATCCGCCTGATTGTCCTATCAAGATCGGGGTCCGCTGGAATGGGGGAACCGTTTCTTTGGGACCTGGGCATACAAAAGAAACAAAAAGCAGCAGTAAAGGGTACCTCGATTGAAACAATGAAGTTCCAATGAGGTACAGAGAAGTAGACAAAATAATTAAATAAAAACTTAGAGAACTAGCCGTCTCCCCGGCAACGGCGCCAAATTTTGATAGGTTTTAGTCGTGTCACCTAATCAAAAATAAACCTACGGACCTCTAACTAGGTAGTCAGTGGAAGCAGGGTCGAATCCACAGGGAGACAGAGTTTCTAAATCAAAATTCAACCAATTCACTACTCCAGATGAAATCAGGAAGGAATTAATTAAACTAAAGAATAGACTACAGAAGACGGAATAAATTGAGGATTAAACTATGGGATAAAAACCTAGGGTATTAGGTCGGTCCACCATGCTTATACCAATCAAATAGGGTCAACTACTACCAAAACCTAAGTCAATCGGGGGATTAGAGCCTATGTTGAGCTATGGTTAAGACTCAACGCTCATAGTTCAACATACGCCGCATGTTCACTAACGTAATCAGAACTACTGACGTGTCCTAGGCCTCTAGTCGTAAGACGGATCTGTGCAAACAACTATTAACCACAAGCAATCAATGAAATTGTACACTGACATTAATTACTCAATAAGAACAAACCACATCACAATCACCCTAATCAAGCCCTTGAAATTGAAAGAAAGCTAAATCACAATCATGGTATAAACATGGCTTTCCTATCTAACACCCTAGAAAGAGAACTACTCACTCATAATTGAATTAATAACGATAAAACTAATATGAAACCCTAACAATTGCATCATGAACGATTAAATAAATAAACTAAGCAATCAAAGTAATTAAAGAGATAAAGAGTAGAGAAGAGTACCAATTGACGGAAAGCAGGAACTTTTATTGAAATCGAAATAGGTTTGATCACCTCTAAATTAATCTAAAATGTTTGAATTACACTAAGAGCAATGAAGAATAAAACTAATCTAAAACCTAATGAGAGATGAATAAAAGATTAATGATAGATGTCCAATAAAAATGAGGAAAAAGGTATTTATAATACCCCTCAAGTTAACTAAAAAACGGAAACAAAAGGCGAAATCCGCGTAAAAGGGTGCCAGACCCGATCGGGCCCGAGCACAGTACCCGATCGGGCCGCGGTACAAAAATCATTGGTTTGCGTCTTGGGCCTTCGCGTAGCAGCAGCGCAGCATTAACTTAATATTACGGCCCACCCGATCGGGCCTTGGGCAGCCACCCGATCGGGCCAGGCGACGAAATGTGTCAGCAAGTTCCTCTCGAAAGCAGCAGCAGAATGAGACCAAGCAGCACTCCACCCGATTGGGTCGGGCGGTGGTCACCCGATCGGGTCTGGGCACATGTGTGCTCGCCCGATCTTATCGGGCATACATTGCCCGATCGGGTCCGCAACTTTCATACCCGATCATAAATACTTCGCCCGATCGAGCCATTTCTGCCCGATCAGTGCACGGAAAACTCCTTTGACTCCTTGGCTCTCTAATCTTCATGTTTAGGGGTCTTGGGACCTCCTAAACTATCCATAAAGCTCGCGAGCCATCCTACGTGCCTTGTAACATCTCGTAAAGCCGTGGTTGCTTCCAAATGATTCGGGAATAGGGAGAAAACTCCCTAAAACCTGCAATTCAACACTAAAACACAAAACCACAACTATATACGATAGTTAGCATAAAATAGCTCCCAAGAGCTCCAATGACGCACAAATTAGCTTGTAAATAAGGGAGAAAAGACTATATAAATACGTGATATCAGTTCTTTCTAGGAAGCTTAGAAAGCTTGGGGAGCTCAACACTTTTTCTTTTCACCCCAAATGTCACAGGCTTAAACTTACTCACATTCTCTTTGTTGATGATCTCTTGATGTTTTGTAGAGGTGATTTAAGCTCCATCAACTGTGTCCTTGATGCTCTTAAACAGTTTGAAGGTTGCTCTGGCCTTGCTGCTAATCCTATGAAAACTAGTTTATATATTGGTGGTGCCTCTCAAGATTCTATTGGTCATATTCTCCAATGCACTGGCTTCAATCTTGGGCAGTTTCTTTTTAGGTACTTAGGTGTACCTCTTAATTCAGCTAAGCTCACCATGGGTATGTTTAACCCCCTCCTTGACAAGATCAGAGGTATCTTAAAAGATGGAAAAGTTCCTTTTTCTCCTATGCTGGCAAATCTCAAATTATAAACTCTATGATTATTGGTATCATTACCTTTTTGGGATCAGCACTCATCTTGCCTATTGGAGTTGGAAAAAAGATTAACTAGCTTTGTAAAGACTTCTTCTAGAATATTGACCATGATCATAAGAAGATTTCATACATTAGTTGGGCTAGAATTTGCTCTCCTAAGATTGAAGGTGGCCTTAATATTAAGGAGGTATTCAGCTGGAATAAAGCCTTGTAGCTCAAATGGTTCATCAAACTAACTCAATCCAGCTCATATATGTGGGCTAAATGGACAAGGATCTACATCTTGATAAATCACAGCATTGGCAAGCTTCTTCTCAGTCCAAGTGCTCTTTTAATTGGAACTACTTACTTAAACTGAGGGATGAGTTCATTTCAAAAATGGGTGGCATCACACAAGCTCAGTCTTTCCTTAGCTTCTGCACCCTCAAAACTTCTCAGCTTTGATATTTTAGAAGTCCTTCTCAATCAGTTTCTTGACACATAACACTACGGGACAGTTGTTGAGTGCCTAAGCATGCTATCATCAGTAGTTTTGCTGTCAAGAATTCTCTCCCCACTGCTGATAACATTCAGAAAAGAGGGCTTCCTATGGTTAACCATTGTTCCCTTTGCTTTGCTGATGCAGAAAGCTCTGGTCACCTCTTTTTTCAATGCAGTTTCTCTAAGTCTATTTGGCATAACATCCTTCAATGGCTCAGATTACCTCCTAGAGCTTGGGCTATCAATCATGAGTTAAGGTGGTTCAAGCATCATTGTAAAGGCAAGAAATGGTTCAGCAAATGGAGATGATGTGCTTTCAGTTGCACCATCTATTCAATATGGATGGAGAGGAATGCTAGGATCTTCACCAATAAGTCTAGATCTGTCACACAAATTGTATCAGATATCAAATTTGTAGTGTGTGATAGGCTTTATTCTGTTTGTGCTCCTAGTAGTACTTTAGTTAAAGCTTTAATGGATGCTTAGTAGCTTTACTGAGGGGTTGCACATTGTTATCCTTTGGAACGTTTGTAATGGTTTTGTTCTTAATAAAACTTCCACCTTCTTTCCAAAAAGAAAGACATAGGATGTCTCTATCAAGGAGCTTCTCATATGACTCGTAACGGACGCGTAATGGAAGCTAGTGCATCTGTAGGATGGCATGGACACCATTTCATCTTCAGAGATGGTCATAATCTAGGAGGTGATATCAAACTACCAGCAGGATGGATCGAATGAAGAGTTTGTTGTCACAGAGTCTCATACCTCTACAAAGACTCTTAGAATCTTAGGTCTAGAAGTCTCAAATCATAAGAGACTCTTAATTAATATCATTTGCATTTTTCCTTTTTTATGCAATGTATTCCAACCTTTTCTCTTTATCCAAGGAGGAAAGTTAACATCTTCTGTAACTTTTCATAATCAATGGATGAAATTTACTTTGAACAGATTAATTTTGCACTAGTTTTAAGCATTTTAATTTGCAAGACTTCGTTGACCAAGTCAAGGGATCCACGATCATTCAATGAAGCCCAAGAGAAAGCCAGAGACTTCGGAGAACCAAAGACTTCTAGAAGCACCAGGTAGGCATACTTATGTAGACGCCAAATTCAAATATTTTCCAGCAGTTAGGAAGTTAATGTTAGTGCTAGTAAGCGGGAAACAAAGATGAACACAATGAAGTTAACAACGAACAAACGATCCTCTAGGCGTATTCGGGAAACACTTTCCCAAAAGCGATATTCCAACCCTATACGAAGCACGGGTTGAACGAAATTCACCTCCGAGATACAAAGAAGAACAACAAGAGTCACGCTCGTATGAATCTTGTCAAATGAGAACAAGTGTGTTTGTGATTTTTGCTTTGAGATAGTGCTTTGAGAGAGAATATGAATATCTTATGAACATTCATCAGTGATAATGATCACATATATGCACCTCAAACAACAAAATGGTTAATAACCGCTCAAAAGGCAAAAACGCAAAACAAGAGTGTTCACAGGCAGAAGCTCGTCACGAGTCGCGTGTCGTGACCGCCGGTCGCGGGGGTGACCTGGGTCGCGGGCCGCGACCCGCTCCTGCCCAACTCCTTCGTTATTCGTTTGCTTCCCAACTTCATTGCATATGAAGTTACAATTGTTTACTAAACCATAAACTATCAATCGTGCATTTTAATGTTACTTAAGCAACAACACCATAACCATGTAACTTAAGTTAAATGTTACATGAATACAATCAACCAAATACTCTAAATTATCCAACAATCCTCCCCCATTTAGAGTATTCTAAAAGATAATAAGCGCAAAACATCATCAAAACAAACAACCTCATGCATCAATGAAAGTGTACTAAGACTTGAACTTCCACCTAGTATAATATACATTCCAAGTATCCGTATCCGAAAGGTGTCGTAAGCGATTGAACCAATCTCAATACATAGTGGAAAACTTGAAGATACCATATACACAAGATTAACTACTTGAACTCATTAAACTTGACACTTAAAGTCATGTGTCCGTATCATTCATAAGTGTATCATAGCTATGCCCCTATAGCTACTTGAAGCGGCTAAACTTCACACTTACATAGGTAGAAGTCTTAAATAAACATGCCACTATGACAAGGCATAACAAGAGAACTATTAAGATCCACAACCTATTTACAACATCATAGTCAACCAAGAACAATACTTGGGGATACTTACAAATGTTCTTCAATCATCAAATTAATGAAATTAATCTTATTGAACTTAAGACCCAACGTCTTATTGGGCGTTAAGTTAAGATTCCCTGAATCGTGATCAACAAAGGGCTTCAATCCTAGACCGATTGCCATCCTCTTCACCGTATCTCTAGCCAAGGCCTTAGTGAAACAATCCGCTAGATTATACGTAGCCCGCAAATAGTCAACAGTGATAGCACTATCCTTGATAAGTCCTTGAATGTGGGAATGTCGCACACCTATGTGCCTTGACTTACCATTATAGATATTGACTTTATGCCCTTGCCAAAGCTGCATCATTATCACAATGTATCGCTATGGGCGATATCGGTTTTGGCAACAAAGGTATCTCAATCATGAGATTCTTGAACCACTTCGCCTCTTTACTAGCCGAGGACAAGTCAATGAACTACAAAGTCATGGAGGAGTCCTCTATGCAGGTTTGCTTCTTGGAAGCCCAAGAGATAGCACCTCCCCCAAGTAGAAAAACGAATCCACTTGTGGAAGAGTGATCCTCTCTATTAGAGATCCAACTTGCATCTGAATAACCTTCTAAAACCGAAGGATATCCACTGTAGGATAAACCATAATCTTTAGTTTGCCCCAAATACCTTAAGACACGACGAATAACATGCCAATGCTTCATACTAGAGTTACTAGTATACCTACTAAGCTTGCCTACCGCAAATGCGATATCCGGCCTAGTACTCGTCATAGCATACATCAAACAACCTATGACCCGTGCAGACTCAAGTTGAGATACCGCACTACCATCATTTGGCATTAATTTCTCACGTGGGTCCATAGGAGTTGACACAAAAGAGCAATCACTAACATTGAACTTCTTAAGTACCTTTTCAATGTAGTGTGTTTGTGATAAAATTAACTTTCCATTGCTTCTTTTAATTCTTATGCCTAGAATGACATCCGCTTCTCCTAAGTCTTTCATGGAGAACATTGATCATAGGAAAGCCTTTGCCCACACAACTTGTGATAACTCAGTCCAAAAAATCATAATCTCATCTACATATAGACAAATCATTACACCATGACCTAAGTCATCAAATTTGCTATATACGCACTTGTCCGAATTATTAAACTTAAATCCGTTAGACAACACAACCTCATCAAATTTTTGATGCCATTGCTTGGGTGCTTGCTTTATCCCATACAAAGATCTAACGAGTTTGCAAACTTTACCTTCTTGACCTTTCACAACAAACCCTTCGGGTTGTCACATGTAAACCTCCTCATCTAGCTTTCCATTTAAGAACGTTGTCTTAACATCCACTTGATGGATCACAAGATTGTGTATAGCCGCAAGAGTAATCAACAACCTTATAGTAGAGATTCTAGCAACGGGTGCATATGTATCGAAATAATCGATACCCGACTTTGGGAAAAGCCTTGAGCCACTAACCAGGCTTTGAACTTGTCAATAGTTCCATCGATTTTCATTTTCTTCTTGAAAATCCATTTACACCCAATTGGTTTACACTTGGGAGGCAAATCCGCCAAAACCCATGTGTTATTCTCCATGATGGAATCCATCTCATCATCAATAGCTTCCTTCCAAAAGGAGCATCTTGAGATCTCATGGCCTCATCATAAGTCAAAGGATCACCTTCCACATTAAATACATATGGAAATTTAGTCAATATAGAGCTTCTAGATCCTTCAACTAAATATACATGAAAATTCGGGCCAAAGGATTTCTCCTTTCTTACCCTTTTACTTCTCCTAGGTTGTGATGAAGTCGATGCTACATTCTCTAGAGTTTGTTCATATAATTCTTGATCATTTAAAGACCGATCAACTTCTTGAATAATGTTACTTGAAGTTACATCCTTTGGTCTAAGAATTGATGAATATCGAATTTCATCAAAGATTGCATCTCTTGACTCCACAATAGTGTGAATTGACCAAACGTCATTTTGTTCTACAACATAGAACCTATAGGCCTTGCTATGAATAACATACCCTATAAAGATGCATTCAACTCCCCTTTCACTTAACTTTTTACCTTTAGGTTCCGGCACTTTTATAATTGCCCTACAACCCCAAACTCTAAGGTAACTTAGATTTGGTTTTCTTTTATACCATAATTCATAGGGTGTAACTTTGTTCTTTTTCATAGGAACGCGGTTTAATATATAGCAAGCCGTTACAACCGCTTCACCCCAAAATCCATCTCTCAAACCCGAGTAGGATAACATAGAGTTTATCATTTCTTGTAAAGTTCTATTCTTTCTTTTCACTATACCACTTTGTTGTGGTGTATAAGCCGCGATTGTTTCATGTATGATTCCTAATGATTGGAAATAACTAGGATCATGGTATTCACCACCCCTATCGGTTCTAAACTGTTTTACTTTGTCATTTAGTTGCAATTCAACTTCGTTTTTATAGATCTTAAACTTATCTATAGCTTCATGTTTAGTATATAGAAGATAAACATAACAAAACCTAGAATAATCATCTATAAATATGATATACTTATTATTACCTAAAGAAGGAGTGTTATGGAAATCACATAGGTCACTATGCACCAAATCAAGCAAACTAGTATCCCTTTCCACATTATTTAGGAAAGAATTTCTGGTTATCTTTGTAAGCATGCATGTTCTACACTTCTCAATGCTTGGATCAAAACTAGGAATCAAATAATCCTTTAACATAGAATATAGCCTTCTATAATTAACATGACCAAGCCGATAATGCCAAAGAGAAGAATTATCATTAACAACGCAAACATTTTTTAACAAAGTATTCGAAATACTTATCTTGAACATACCATTACATAAATAACCCAAACCAACAAATGTACCTCCTTTAGATAAAATAAACTTGTCCGACTCAAAACCATTTAAAAACCTATTCGATTCAAGATAGCTCCCGAGACTAGATTCTTTCTAAGGTTCGGAGCAAATACAACATCTCTCAACACAAGAGACTTTCCGAAACTAAAAACTAGCTCAACTTGCCCTACTCCTAAGACTTTAGCAGTAGAATCATTTCCCATGTAAAGAACTTCTCCTTCATCCGCCTCCTTGAAGGTCTTGAAGAGAGAACGTTCCTTGCATACATGCCTTGAAGCTCCCGAATCGATGTGCCACGAACAATCATCCTGTACACAAAAGATTTCAGAAATCGTACACACAAAATTCAAAATCGAATTAAGTGAAACTTGTGCACATGTACCTTGCTTGGCTTGCGTATGGCTTGACTCGCGTTTCCCACCACCATGCCCATTCTTGTTCATCTTTTTCTTCCAAATGGTGCAATCCTTCTTGAAGTGATCGGGCTTTCCACATTCCCAACAAGCTCGTTGTTGTCCTCTCCCACCAAACTTTGGTTGCTTACCATAGTTTCCCTTGGTGAAGTTATGTGCCCTCTTCTTAGGATTAGAGTCATTAGACTTTCCATCCTCCACCATGTTAATATTGGAAGAACAAGGATTTACCTCCTTTTGTCCATCTTGAACCCGAATGCCCTCTTCAACCCGAAGATGAGCACCCAATTGTTCAATAGTCATTTCATCCTTCCTATGTTAGCATCTTTTCATGAGGAGGGTAATTTGTCGATTATTAAAGAAACGGCAAATGTTTCATCCATACTAATGTCATGTTGTTTAAAGCTTCCTAAACCTCTTTGGACTTCATGAAATTGTTCCATAATTGACCTAGACTCAACCATCTTAAAGTTATTGCAATTGATAACTAGGAATTTCTTACTAGAAGCATCTTCGTCCATATACTTAGACTCAAGATCATCCCAAAGAATCTGAGCAGATTCATAATATTGATAAATATCAAATAAATCATCGGACATACCATTGAGAATGTGACCACGGCATATGTAGTCATCGTTCTCCCACTTCTTCCTCTTCCCCGTAGCCTCGATAGTTTCATCATCAACTTCAATAGGCTTCGGGGATGTGAACACGTACACCACCGCCAAAGAGGTAAGAAGAAAGTGCATCTTCTTTTGCCATCTGCGCAAACCAACGCCTTCAAACTTATCAAGTTTGTGAAAATTCGCTGTCATCTCACGAAGTGTAGCCATCTTTGAGTAAATATCGCTTTTGGATAGTTAGTGCTAGTAACCGGGAAACAAAGATGAACACAATGAAGATAACAACGAACAAACGATACTCTAGGCGAGTTCGGGAAACACTTTCCCAAAAGCGATACTCCGACCCTATACGAAGCACGGGTTGCACATAATTCACCTCCGAGAGATACAAAGAAGAACAACAAGAGTCACGCTCCTATGAATCTTATCAAATGAGAACAAGTGTGTTTGTGATTTTTGCTTTGATGATCAATGTAAAGAGAAACTTGAGAGAGAGTGCTTTGAGAGAGAATATGAATATCTTATGAACATTCATCAGTGATAATGATCACATATATGCACGTCAAACACCAAAAACGGATAATAATCGCTCTAAAGGCAAAACCGCAAAACAGGAGCGTTCACAGGCAGAAGCTCGTCGCGACCGCCGGTCGTGGGGGGCGACCTGGGTCGCGGTCCGTGGCCCGCTCTTGCCCAACTCCTTCGTTCTTCGTTTTCTTCCCAACTTCATTGCATATGAAGTTACAATAGTTTACTAAACCATAAACTATCAATCGTGCATTTTAACGTTACTTAAGCAACGACACCATAACCAAGTAACTTAAGTTAAACGTTACATGAATACAATCGACCAAATACTCTAAATTATCCAACAGTTAAAAGAAGGACAATTTGATCACTTGAAATCAAGGAAAAACCGCTGCTCCATTTGGCTACAAATAGAGGGCTTCACTAGAAGAAAAAGGCATCATCAACATCAAACAAATAAAGTACAACTTTATCCCTAGACTTTAGATTATATTTATCCTTAACGTAGCCTTAGATAGTTCTTGGCAAGAACACTTCATGATCTAAGCCTCCTTTTGTTACTTCGTTTCATTGAGTGTAAGAAAGATGATGGTATACCTCTCTTTCTGCCTCAATTAAGCTTGTTTGTTACTTTCTTTTCCTATAGAAGTTTGTATAAAAGACTAAAATTGATATCATCATCAATGAATTAGTTTTTCTCAAGTTGTTCTCTTCCTATTATTTGCTACTTGTCTCTCTACCTTTCTATTATATTTGTATTGCACGCTATTTCTTAGTCATTCATAGTTAGTGCCAATTTGAAGTAGCAAGGATCCCTTTGTTTCAAGGACATTCCCTTATTGCTAAGGGCCAGTGGTCATTAGGAGAGTGGATCACCTCCTTGATGTTCTGTACCAACTTGCGACGAGACATCGTTGCTTGTTTGCAAAATCACTTTTTGTACGAACACATATGATGAAAAATAACAAGTGTTATTATTCATAGCCATATTTACTACCTCATAGCCCGTATTTTTGTTTGAAATGTCTCATTTACCCTCTATTAATTTTTTGTTTAAAATATTGGAAAAAAAGGAGATGGGTTAATCTAAGTTTAATTTATAAATTTTTTTGAAAAAATATTGCCAAAACCAGATGAAATTTCACAAAAAAACAATGAATTTGATGTAAAATATGGAAAAAACGAAAACCAAATCCTTATCTGGTTCCATGTTTTTCCAAAAAATTTTAATTCGTGTTGTCACGGAACCGGATAGAGATTCGATTTCCGCCATGGTGAAAACCAGAAACCGTGTAATATCAGTTTTTCACGGAACCGGGTAGAGATTTGGTTTCCTCCATGGTGGAAACCGTAAACCTATCCGGTTCCGTGAAAATCGATTTTTTAAAAATAATTTGAATTTTTTTAAAAAGGGTAAAAAGTGAGTAAAGGGAGAAATATAGGCATTTCAACCACGTATTCATACATATATGGATTGTCAGGTAGTAAATACAGGCTGTGTTTAGCCTCAAAAAGAATAACTAAATAGGGTAAACAACACCTAAATAGGCTAAATTTATGTATACAAATAGGAATAAAAATCTTGATATTGTTGAGCAAAAACCCATTTTTTCTCGTTGATTTTAGCACAAACAAAAGCTATCAAATAAAGATACATTTGATGTTGTACCTCAATAACTCGAGTTATTTCTCACTTAACCTACGTTGTTTGTGTTGGAGTTTGTTCATAAGTGTTGTGAGAAAAACTCTTAATTGCTTCAAAAGAATGTGAAAGGTTTGTAGTCCTAAATAAGAAGAGTAAAAGATAAGTAATGGATTTATTAATATTAGTCTTCCTACTACCTTTTGAGTTGGTGACTTGAGAAGCTTTGGTTTCCATTTCCTATTAGTGGGTTGTTTCCACCTTCCCACTACTCCCATTCCACTTCCTCAAAAATAGCCATGATCTGTTTCCACTTCTTCTTCCCAATCCCTATATATACATGGGCTCTGGTATTGTTTTGGGACACAGAAAAATTCCTCCTACTCTCTTTTACAATCTCTATTACTGGGCAATATTAAGAGCGTTCTCAAACTGTCTCTATGTACTTCACCGGCGAGTCAGTGTCGTGTTAACCCTGGAGGTTGGTTTGCCACGAGTCCGTGTGTTCTTAGTGGGGCAATTTCAACTTTAGGGCA
The DNA here is from genome assembly GCA_947645195.1 of Patellifolia procumbens. NCBI lineage: Eukaryota > Viridiplantae > Streptophyta > Magnoliopsida > Caryophyllales > Amaranthaceae > Patellifolia > Patellifolia procumbens. The sequence continues at coordinate 316,308 of CANSGD010000837.1, forward strand.
GTGATAATATCACGCCACGACAATTCTTCAGATAAGTTTATTATTTTACCAGTCATAATTCCTACAATCTAAAGTTGAAATTGATTCTCTGTTTATCGTTTCAATATGGCTGGTAGTGGTCTAAAAGGTGATTTATTTATAATTTTATTGGCCGTAAGTTTTTTGCATGGGTTGGTTGATATTTCCTTTGAATAAATCTTGTTATGATTTATTGGGATGTTTTGGGTCTGTTGTTTTCATCGTTGTGAAAAATCATTTAATTTGCTAAACCTATGATTTGGGTGAAAACTATCTTATCTTCTATGATTTGATTTTCTACGTGCTTTGATTTCAATATGCTAGGGTTTTGTAAACTCTAATTTGAATAGGCTGGTTGGATGGTATGATTTTCGTAGGTTTAATGACAAATTTATTTTTGCGAAAGGTTTTGACGAAATATGCGAAAACTTAAATGTCTCTGATTTGCGTTTTTAAGTAGTGTTTTTTGGGTGGAAATAGCGTTTTGTGAAAGACTCACTACAACGTAGTGAGCACTTCCCTGTCGAGTCCAAATTCGATTGGGAAAGGTGTTTTTCAAGCAGTTTTAGTTTTTCAAGTCATAATTTAATTTGGATTTGATTCAAAAAAAACCTTTTTCAAGACTATTATTTTAAGATTATCATTGGTATAATGTGTGGAAATAATTTTCTTGATTGCACACCAAGTGTTCGATGAAATGACTCAAAGGGCAAAGGTTGAAAAGAGAGCGGTCAAACGCATATGGAATGCTATCGAGACTTCAATGTGCTCAGGAAAGTTTACTTATCATCCTATATGCTATTAAACTCTAAACTTGCATAATATGTTTATTGAATGCTCAATGCATGTTTTCATTTACATATTTATCATTGTATTATATTGCAATGTAGGGGTAAGTTAGAGTTTGAAACAAATAGGAATGTTGTTTGGGCTCTCTTTTGAGAGTGTTGGAGAACGAAACTTCCATGTGTTTACTTTGTTTTCTGTGTGGACTTTAATTGCCTATACAAAGTATGATTATTTATTCTGCTAAGTGTGTTGTGTAAGGTCCATTGCTAAATCTCTTGATTGATTAGGATTTGTAATACTCTATTATGCAAAGTGTCTTGAGTTGATTTCCATCCTCCTCAGCCTAGGGAGCAATGGATTTGTAGAGCATGGATTAAGAGCTAAGTTTGAGAAACCCATTGGTTTGATTTTAGAGGAAATAAGTGTTTTCCTAAGTATGTTTTCTAAACTTGATGGTTTTGTGTTGTTCTTAACATGTATTGCTTATGCACTTAGTTTGTCAGCTTACCATATATAAAGCACAAGGTTGTGGATTTGTTTTAGAAAGCGTTTTTCTAAATGACGATGTACTGAGTTACAAGTCTAATATGCTAGTAATATGTTCCTGACTTGATGTTGTCTTGCAGTAAGAAAGTTTATGATACAAAGCAGTTTTAGTCAAGGTACTTTCTATGAGTATTGGTGCGTTGGTTTCAATTGCAACGTAAGAGGGGATTGCAAAGTCAACTATGAATTAGGATTCAAATAGTTGAATCAGTCAAGTCAAAAACTGGCTTTTGAAAGATTTTTGCCCATTGTGGGGGTAATTTGATGGCATTAGCCACTTCTTAACGGTCTATATTGTGTTTGTCAGGTTTCATGTCTCTTTGCAGGTATGTTTTGTGTAGCACTCACCATGCATTAAGAGGTTGAGTTGTTTGTCCATGATGGATCTATAGCCTATGTGGTGGTTCTTTAATTGGACTTGATGGATTCATCACTTGTATATGAGATTGGGCAATGAGCGTCCTTAATCTGTCTATACTCCATTGAGATGGGATAGTCCTATGAGAAATCATAGATACGTTGTGTTTATACATTGTGATATCACATGAGTATGTAAAATCTGAGAGGGATATTGTAGATCCTCTCACGAAAGGCCTTTGTAGAAAAATGGTGCTAGAGTTAGCACAAAGAATGGGTTTAAAGCCTTTTGTGGAGTGAATTATGATGGATACCCTTCTTAGAAATTTTCTAAGTTCAAGGGTCAAACTAAGTCATAAAAGAACTCAAGTAGTAGATACTACTACCATTCCTATATTAATAAAAGTGATGTAGTATTTGTTTTTACTATAAAATGTGTGAGGATGAGCAAAATGCTCTTAATAAGTTCATAGCCTTGATAAGGTGATTTAAAGCAGTACAAACTTGATGAATTTACCTATGTGAATGTGGGGGTTACGCCCAATCCCCTATGAGATCCCTAAGGCTTAGGATCTCTAGAGCATTTATGAAAATTCAGGCATTGTGGGGCACTTATATATATATCGCAAGAACGTTTCTTATTTTGAAAAAGGTTTAGTGCGCAAGTATTGATTATGAACTCCGTAGCAGGTTCAAAGAGAAATCTACCTAATACGACAATATGACATATTTGTATGCGCTGGGTATCAATTCAAGTCTCTAAGACATTGATGCTTACAAAACTGAGTATCTATTGCCCATATCATCATCTTCCAACCCTGTTTCTTTCTGTTTTCTTCTTTTGAATCATGTGGGGGATTGTTGGAGTTTGTTCATAAGTGTTGTGAGAAAAACTCTTAATTGCTTCAAAAGAATGTGAAAGGTTTGTAGTCCTAAATAAGAAGAGTAAAAGATAAGTAATGGATTTATTAATATTAGTCTTCCTACTACCTTTTGAGTTGGTGACTTGAGAAGCTTTGGTTTCCATTTCCTATTAGTGGGTTGTTTCCACCTTCCCACTACTCCCATTCCACTTCCTCAAAAATAGCCATGATCTGTTTCCACTTCTTCTTCCCAATCCCTATATATACATGGGCTCTGGTATTGTTTTGGGACACAGAAAAATTCCTCCTACTCTCTTTTACAATCTCTATTACTGGGCAATATTAAGAGCGTTCTCAAACTGTCTCTCTGTACTTCACCGGCGAGTCAGTGTCGTGTTAACCCTGGAGGTTGGTTTGCCACGAGTCCGTGTGTTCGTAGTGGGGCAATTTCAACTTTAGGGCAGTGATAATATCACGCCACGACAATTCTTCAGATAAGTTTATTATTTTACCAGTCATAATTCCTACAGTTTGGACTCTTCATTTTTTCTCAAGTACCCGTGTCGGACCTTGGACACTCGGACATGGGTACGGACACTGGACCCTTCATTTTAGTTGAAAAATATCACTTTTTTCGGGAAAATAGCCGAGTCCGACACTCGGACACATACCCATGTCTAGGGGTGTAAACGAGCCGAGCTGAGCTCGAGCTCGACCAAGCTCGGCTCGGCTCGAACTCACTTTGATCGAGCTCGAGCTCGGCTCGAAGCTCGACGAGCTCGCCTACATGAGGCTCGAGCTCGGCTCTTTTCCAAATGTTCGAGCTCGAGCTCGGCTCGGGCTCGGCTCGTTTTTCTTTTTACCCGTCTAATGGTTACGACTCTTCCTTAAATAAAGTAAAATATTCAAAATTTCACCAGACACAAATTTAATGCAATTAAGGTCTTTCATAAGATAACAAACAACTTAATACAATAGACTAGTTAAGGTTCAAAATATAGGAATAACAAAGTAGTCCACTAAATAACTCCAAAACGAGCCCGAGCCGAGCTCAAACGAGCCGAGCTTTGCTGGGCTCGGGCTCGAGCTCGAATGACTAAAGTATAGCTCGTGCTCGGCTCGAGCTCGAAGTTGACCGAGCTCGAGCCGAGATTTGACCGAGCCGAGCTCGAGGGCTCTACGAGCCGGCTCGGCTTAGTTACACCCCTACCCATGTCGGATACTTGTAGTCGAGTCTGAGCAACATAGCACTTAACTAGTTTCTAGCCTCAATTCTTTTTGTATTATGCCCCATTCATTCATTTATTCGATCTTCCCCTGTTCGCGTGCAACCCCACCACCAAGCACGGCCATCCCAACGCCATTCCTCCTGACGAACACTACTGCCGACCGCCGATGAACCAGCCTTGCACTGCTGCTCGATACCCTCCCCTGTTCTTTGGTTGTTCCTCTAATTGGAAAATAAGGTATTCGATAAAACTAGTTAAAAAGTTGATTACGAAATCCAGTTGTAGTATGTTTAATTTTCAAACCCTGAAATGCCATAAAGGAAATGTGAACAGACTTATTTAATTCTTACTCTTTAAATTAGACATGCGTAGTGAAAGGGTAAGTATACTTGAGTCGTAGTTACTATATGGCGATATGGTTAATTGGCAGAACAAATGTATGGTTTCTATCGACTAAAAAAATGACTTTTAGGTGCTCTAGCCTACTGAATATGCATTATAAGTCGGTGTATCATGAGCATATTATACGTGAGTCATGTGAGCAAATAAAGTAGTCTTATTTGCGCAAAAAAATAGTTTTAAGTACACCATGCTCATACTAGTCGGGGTGTATAATAAAAATTGTAGGTAGAAGGAGTATGAGCCCATTGTAATATATTTTAATGGTCTAACTAAAATACTTAAAGAGAGTAATTGATTATTTAATCTGTAAAAAAAACCTTTTAAATGTTTATTCTTGCGAAAACAAACTTTTTAAAGCATTCTCTCCAACAAAGACCTTAAACTCAGTTTTAGTTTTTTGTTATTTTGATTCTCTTATGAGCTTACGCTTATCAAATGAACAAAATAAAAAAGTCAGTACTTCCTTCGTTTTTTTATGGGCTATACTTCTCATTTCATGGACTCCTATGTAAAACTTTAGTGAGTAAGTAAAAGTACGTAAAAAAAGTGGTAAGAGAGATAGAGAGAAAAAGTTACTAAGGGAAAAAAAGGAGAATTGTAACCATTAATTTTATATTTCCTAGACAGAAAAGTGTAGTCAATAAACAAAAACGAGGAAAGTACTAGTTTAATATGTAGACTTGTAGTCGTTGTAGAGTATACATTAGCCTTCGAGAGATTATTTATGCAACAAGAAACTTCTGATTCTTCAGGCACTTGTTGCATTTATTACTTGTTTCTTCTCTTTATCTTCCCCTACGTTTACTTCCCAGAAGAGTAGCAAGTAAAGCTAATAAATTTATCTTCCACCCTCCCTAGTTTTGTTGATAATCTCACTCTTCATTTTTATAGCATTTGTTATTATAAGTTGAAAAAAACCCTTATTGGTTTCCTCTGAAGAACGTGATAAGTGAAAGAGATATCTCTACACATGAATATTAGAATTTTGTTCTGCAACACCTTGTTGACAGGATGTTTTCTTGGTATGCTTCATGCTCTTAACTAATTACTTGTATATTTGTACTTAATTATAATTGTAATCTGCAATCGACGTATGTTTCATTTATTTTTTATATTTATAACTATTAAGTATTTTAGAATTAACAGGATATTATGCCTGAAACTACACAAATATTTTTGACGTGCATAAAAATTACAAAGAATTATCAACCATCTTGAAATTGAAACATTTAATTACAAATCGAAATCCTACTTTTGTGCATGTTTATTTATTGAACAAATTGACTTTGAAGTTTACACAATTGGACAAGTAACTGTACAAGAAAAGGAGGAAGCAACATTCCCAATTACAACACTGTCTCCTCCAGAAGGGAACACCACGTTCCTAGATGGTACTACATGGTGTGTAGCACTTCCTGTGGTTACTCAGAATGATCTACAGACTGCGCTTGACTGGGCATGTGGCGACGGGAAGGCGGATTGTAGTCCGATCGAAGCTGGTGGACCGTGCTACAACCCTAACACCGTGGTCGCGCATGCTTCCTATGCCTTTAACATCTACTATCAGCAGAATGGTAACAATGACATTGCCTGCAACTTTGGTGGAACAGCCACATTAACAAAGAAAGACCCAAGTAATTAATTTAATTTCCTTTACATCTTTCCTGTTTGTTGTTGTGCATGCTTAATTCCTTTCTACCTTTTCTTTTTCTTCACTCTACTTCCTTACTGTACATTTCCATCACTATATCAGGGATATTATCTTTAATCTCTATATTATTGGTTTGACATAGCCACATAGGGGACTATTAAATCCTAACTGTTATAAACAGTTTTTATTTATATTAAGGGAATTTTGTGGAACCAAGGGGGGGAAATATGTATGCAGACTTTTGGCGAGATTATGAAATTTTTTGACGTGTTTTGTGTAGTTCAATCAAAGCTCTATTAGTTGTCATAAATAATTCAAAACTCTAATAGAGGGATTGTTCCTACATGTTTTTAACAGTTAGAAACTATGACTCTGTCTTGGCCCGCCATGGTTAATTAGGTGATTTTGCTACAACTTTAATCATAGACTATTTCTCTGTTGTCCCATTTATTCGTGATTTTTATTTCTCCTTTGCGTTTGATGGCTCTTACTAGTACATGAAAATTAAAAACTAATGCTACTACTAAATTATCGCAGGCTATGGTCAATGCGCATATGCTGCTTCCAGGTACATCAGAGCACAAAATGAGTTATTATTGAAGAATGATTATGAATTTTTTTAAAGACTCATCCTTGAGAAAAAATAATTCTATAATTTTAAGACATACTTTTGATTATATGAAAACAGAGGAAGTATGTTTTTTGATAGTACATTTAACGAAATTTCTGATTTCTCAATCAAATGGAAGTGAAATTTCAATCGCTGATGAAACATTTTTATTTTAAATAACTAAATCAAAAAATTATAAAATTAAACTTCAGTACAACTTTAAATTATAGCCCGTTTGGAAGGCAGTAATAAATGACATGTGTTTTGCTATATATTTTTGTTAGGACTCTAAGATCAGGAAGTAGAAGGCTGGAGGCACATAATACACTTGCCAACATATTGCTACTACTATTATACATGGCCATATGGTTGAAGCCGTGATTATGTTGTGGAAAAGTAGAAAAAGGAGACTATTAAGATCAAAGACAAGGGTTAACTACCATACTTTGTATCACCTACTTTTTTGGTCTAGAAATTGCTATTTTGCTTCACATATGCTTTTCTTTGAATGTATGTAAAGAATATGTGACAATGGAGCTGCTTTTTGTCCCATGTATTTAGCTTAAATGAGTTGCTTAGCTTCTGCCTAATGATGCTTACCTTATCAACATCTTTGCACCATCTTTTTTGCTTGCAACTATTTCTTTTTATGTTTGTCTCCATTTTGTGTACCACTTTATATTTTATATTTGCAACACATTTTTTTTATTTCTACTTTTATGCAACTTTTTTAGGAAAAATTGTTAAGAATAAGTCAACTTTTACGTTGACCTCTTCTAACAAGTCAACTTAAATATATTCCAATAATAAGTAGGCCTTGTAGCCACTTTTCCTTTTAACAGGTTTTTTTACCGGTTAATTATTATTAACTTGTTAGTTTGGGTCACTTATCACTTATCCACGTGTCTCATTTTGATTGATTTAATTTTTTTTGGTGCAATTTATTTTTTTTAATTTACCTATCTCTCGTCTTTCTCTTATTTTCGTTGACTCTCTCCTCCTCCTTCCCCTCCATCACCACCAGTCCACCAACAGTGTCACCCTCACCACATCTTTAATCCACTACTGCCCTACCCCAACCACCACCCTCACCACGTCTTTAATCCACCACCATCCTACCCCAACCGCACATTAAATCACCTACATCAACAAAAAAAAAACTCAGCCACTCACGCACCAAGCAGCCACTCACACGCATAAAGTGAAAGAGACGAACCTGGTCCGGTTTAGGAGAGGAGGTGGACCAACAGAGAATTGCAACAAGAGGAACGACAAAAGCTAGGGTTTTTCCAGAACCAGTGGCGCATCAACGACTACATCTTTATAGCTGGATAATAAAGGGATCGTGAAAGCTTGAACTTGCGTCAAATAGTGAAATATGCCATTACTCAAAGCTTTAAGAATCGATTATAAAAGCGTCGATTTAAGGTCGGAGAACCTGGTGTTTTTTAGAGCTTTGTCAGGGTTGGTGGTAGGTTCTTATGTCGTTGTCGTCTTCATTACTTCCGCAGTTTTGGTTCCCTACGCACAAGTTCCCTCGCCGGTGCCTCCTGCTCACTTCCCCTTTTCTGAGAGGATTTTGTTCTTTTTTTAATTATAAACTATAAAATTTAAATATTCGATATAATAGTGAAATATGTCACTTTAACCTCTTAAACAGGTTACTAAGAGGCAAAAGTCGGTTTTAACTTGTTAAAAGTGGAGGTGTATACAAGGTTGACTTATAGGTTGACTTATTCCTAGAGTATTTTTAGGTTGACTTGTTAGAAGCGGTCAACGCAAATGTTAGCTTATTTTTGACAAATTTTCCCTTTTTTATGTTTTCTTTTTCATTTTAATGTGAAAAATCATTGTTGTAATATTTCTTTAAATCTTTTCGTTTTGAATGTTTATAATTCTTATGAACCATGATATTTTGAAGGGTGTAAATGTTTACTTGATATTTTTTTTCAACAAGGAAAAATACTATAACAAATCAAAACACAATTACAACCTAAGAGCATTTAAGGACCTCGACAAACATTTTAGAAAGGATTCCTAAAAACCCAAGAAGCATGAACAAAAAAAAAACAAGCACAAAACTAAAGTGTGTAAATCATTCCATATCTTGTCTATTGACTTTAGTTTTAAGTAAAATCATGATCTTACTCTTTATTAAATGAAAAATTTGTCAAGAATAAGTCAACCTTTGCGTTGACCGCTTTTAACAATTTGCCTTCATTTATTCTATTAACAAGTCAACCTTTCGACCACTCCGCTTTTAACAAGTTAAAACCGGCTATCAGCTCTTATTAACCTTTTGAACAAGTTAAAGTGACACGTGTCACTCCATTATTGAACGTATTAAATTTTAAAATATATATTTTAAAAAATAAAAAATAAAACAAAATACCCCCCCCACCACCTGTCACCCACCCAAAATCAATCTCTCTGCTCTCACCCATCACCTCACCCCACCCCACCCCACCCCCACCCACACCCCTGAAACCCAACCTCCTCCCTGAAGCAAACCTAGAAACCGCAATGCCCTATCAACATCCCTAGACTTCCAAAACCTACAACTAAATCATTCAAAAGCTGAGCATCAATCTCCTCATACAACCTAACCAAAACCTACAAATCCCCATGGTTTCGATTACTTATCCTCGCGATCGACTGAACAATCAAACTGTAGTTCACAAAATCAGGAGGGTACCTTCTCTTTTAAATTATTCAAAATTTGATTGTTATTTTCCAAACGGGTTCGTGAAGGAAGCTCACAATTCATTTCATCGACGGCGAAATCTTCGTTAATCCCTAAACAATTTCGTCAATCTTTGAATGACCTCAATTTTTTGGAATTAAAGAGAAGAAAGGAGTACTTTAGCTTTGCATTTGATTCGGATAATTGTTATTTTGGAATTCACTTTAGAGTGGAAGTCACCTTAATAACTCTCCTCCCTCCTCAACCAATCATCGTCATCACCATCGGGGAGTTGTGTTTCTTTAAGTTTTTGGCTTCTTTAAGAAGTTATAGTGGAGGTCTACTCCTTTGCAAATCCATTTCTTTTTTCACCATGACTGAATTTGATTATGAACCCCAACCTTCAACCTAAAGATGAATTGAGATGATATTGCAATCATATAGCAGTGTGGTAGATGATGTGCATTGAAAAAATAAATTGAAAACATTAGATTAAATTATCAAAATTACTGAGATGAATTGATTGTGTGAAGGGCACACAAATAAAATAGTAGGGTCAACTTCAGGTGGGTCTTGGTGTTTTGTGGAAGGTGGGTGGTTTTTCGGCCTAGAACTAGGGTTTTGATGGAGTGGAGTAGGGTTTTTTTAGGCCGACTAGGGTTTTTGTGGAGGTGGCTTGGGTTAAGAGTATGGGTGGTGTTTACAGGTTGTGGAGGGGAAGGAACATGAGAGAGAAAGAAAAAAGGGAGGGAGAGAGAGATATAAAATAAAAATTAATAATTATTTTAAATCAGTGAGAACAAGACACGTGGACAAGTTACTTACACTAACAAGTTAGGTAACCAGTAAAAAAGCTTGTTAAAAACGGAGTGGCTAAAAGGTTGACTTGTTAATAGAATAAATGAAGGTAGACTTGTTAAAAGCGGTCAACGCAAAGGTTGACTTGTATCTTTGTACAATGGCATTGAAAGTTAAAAACTTTTTTGATAAGATTAGGAAAGGAGATTAGAATTTGTGAAAAATAATTATTAATTGTATATATGGAGGATACATTATATTTATAGTACAAGAGTAGTCTCTAAAAAACGGTATAGAGAATATTATAGAAAACAAACAGAGACATTGCCAGAGAATCTTATGTAAATGTAACTATAAAATAATAGAAAAAAATTCGGAAGATAATAATCATACCAATTGATATGATTTTGATTCATTCATCCTTCTCTAATCTATCTTTATTACTTTTTAGTTAGTATTTTAATTAAAGTGTGTCGAACTAATAGTGAAGTCCGAAAATTTAGTCATGAATTTCGGAATATGTTATGTCCTTTCGAATTGTAATATGCATCCTTGTACTCCAGGTTGATTAGTTAGCATTGAGTTGTAATATTCCCTTAGATTGTATTCATACTAGGCGTGACTAGGGAGGAATTTGGTCAGATTTTCGGTCCTAATTAGGGAGATTTTATTCTTAATCTTCTCATTTATTCTCTCCTAGAATCTAGGGATTATCTTGCAAATTGTAGGGAATTGTTTCCTTAAAGAATTTTTGCTGATTTTCCGCCTAGGGTTACCTTGATGGTCAAGTACTCTCTTGTAGTATTTATATTTCATATGTTGATCAATAAATAACAGGTACATTAAATTAAAATTTCGAACTATTGTCTTTGTGAATTTGGACATATATCCTTCCAATTTTCTATTGTTTTTAGAGAGTGCATCTAAAAATAAGACCCTTAGTAATTAGGCGAGTGCAACCTAATTCTACAAGAGGTTAATACAATTAGTGAGTGAAACTAATTTGTTTAATCTCAATATTATACCTCCTAATTTGAATTTAAGGTGAGTGAAACCCTATATTATTTTTTTTAGAACCCTCAATAATTCTTAACTGAGTGAAGGATGTGAAGACTTAAGCTTGGATTCATCCCGAATCCACATCAAATGGTATAAGAGATAAAGGTGTGTTTCATGACCCATTGAAGCAAAGTTTCGAAGCACAAACAATTTGCCCAGATTCGGTCAGTTTTTAACGTAATTTTGAGCAACTCGTTCTCCTAGTATACAACGTCTTTTTGAGAGTTTCTTGGTTCTAAATTTTCTGTTTTCTTGCCTAGTCTTAGGCTGGAAAGTTTTGTGATTTTTGGAGTTGTTTTACTATTTTTCCCGGAATTAAATATCAACTTGTTTGTTACCGGTCAATTCTGGCGCGACTGACTTGTTTCTTTTAATCCTACTTCGTTACTTGGAATTTTTTTCATTGATTTTCTAACATATGAAAATCGCATCCTGTAAAATTTGGTCAAATTTGGTTGATAAACGTGTTTTCTGTTGCTAGAAACTTTGCTGAGAAAGGCCATGGGGAGGTATAGTTACATAACTCCGAGGGTGGCAGATGTTGAACATTTGCGAATATTTGACATTAGGGACAAATCATGAGAAGGTTATCATAGTCAATCTCCATGGTAGTCCAATAGAAACCTAAGCATGTTATCTTGCGAGCTAGCATCCGTCCGTTCTTGTGAGATTCGTAGACTCCAAAATGCGTGTCTTCCATGATATGATGGACCTCTTGTTTGGCTACCCATAGAAAGTGTGCAGTGTGTAGCGACCTTTATGAAGCAAATCCCCGATAATGATGTACTATGTGGCGAGCATGTGGAGTGCTCTTTGAGCACGAGTTAGAGTAACCTTCTCTTGAAGTCGAGGTTTTCTTAATACCATAGTGAGTCTTCTTTTCTACAGCGCATATTTTGTCGATGTCATTAGTGTAAGTCGGCGAACTCCTTCTCTTGATGCAAATGGGTGTGATGCCTAGCTTGTCCGGGAATATAGGTCATCAAGGCGAGCTTGGCAAGTGCATCTGCAAATTGGTTGTTAACTTGTGGAAGAGAAGTGGATGAACGTTGTTTAAGTTGCTGGAAATCGGGTTGAGATGCGCTTGATATAGTGCGAGATGTGGACTTCGCACGACCTATTTGTGAGATACATGGTTTATGGTAATTGACAAGTCATTATAAACTTTTATGCTTTTAATTATAATTTATTGCCTCCTCTATTTCAGCAACGCAAGCCTTATATTCTTTTGCGTTATTGGTCACGTCAAAGTCAATTTCGATAGATATAGGAGTATGTGTTCCCTCAAGTTTGTCAGGTTTGACACGCAAGGCTTCAATTTATTGCAGATCCTTTCTAATTGCATTAGCCATATATAGAGGATCCACTTGCCGTCCTTTGTCATCTGTAAAATTTATCACATAAGTTAAGTGCTTCTAGTTTTGAGTTTGTTGGGAGACCGGCTAGGAAAATCTGATATTGCCCTTCCCTCGAAAGCATATTGTGGCATGTATTTCATGTCGAACATGGCCTACATGACCATCCATCTAAAGAGTAGGCGTTGTGTTTTAAAATATATACCGTAAGTGCACGGTGTTTGTTAGAAGAGATTTCGCGCAAGTACGAGTAGAATCCACAAGGACATGAGTTTCACATAGTGTTCAAATGAACATCTACTTCAGACATAATCAATGAGAAAACAGTTGAACTAATAACTAACACTATTGAAAGCATAGTAAATTAGGGACTAATAATTAACAAAAAGAGTTGGGCATTGGTTCGGTCCACCATACTTATACCAACCAAAGGGGTTTAAATAACTAATAATACTTAGGTTGAGAGAAAGTGTTAATCCTAGGACCGAGTCTTAACGCTCACAATTCAACATATGCAGTACGATCGCTTACGTAATCATAATCACTAATGTGTTCTAGACTTCTAAAAGTAAGACTAATATGTACCAACAATTATAAACCATAATGAATTCAACCACTAATATAAATCAGGGATTCAAGAACAAATCACACTATGATCGCTCTAATCAAAACCTAAGCATCAAATAGAAACTCAGACAATATTCATGGCATAAACATGACATCCCTCCCTAAAATCCTAGAATACTCACTCATGACTACGAAGAAAACAACAATTTCTATGAGAAAATTCTTGCTTGGGAGTAACAACAATAAACAACTAGCTTTTTATACACGCTATGCGTGAGGCCATATTTTAGGTGGAAACGAAAAATGAAAATTTGTATCTACGTTCACATCCATTTTGCGGTAGAAGAAAAATTGAAATACTATTAAATACTCCCTCCGTTTTTTTTAATATGCACCTAAGGCTTTGCACTAGAACCAAGGAAAAAGTGCAAAAGTAAGAGAGAAGGTTAGTAAAAGTAAGGAAAAGTGAAAAAGGTAGAGAGAATGAAAGAAAAAGTATGAGAGAAGTGTAATAATTAGGTGGGCCAACCTTCCATTTATAGCAAAAGGTAGAAAGGTACCAATAAAAAAAACACCCCAAAATGAAGAAATGTGCATATTAAAAAAAACGAAGGTAGTAGTATTTATGAACACATTATTGAATAATTAGTACTCCCTCTGTCCCATATTTGTTGCACTAATTTGACTTTTACACTATTCATATGCCTTACTTTGACCATGATTTTTAACTAACATATAAAACAAATGATAGTAAATAAGATGTTCTTAATTTGTCTCAATGTATAAATCTGACATATCAGTTTTTCATAATTTTTACTTAATAGTTCGATATATTAATGGTCAAAGTTATGTACTATTGACAAGTGTGGCAGGTAAACTATTCCAACTAATATAGGACGGAGGTAGTAATAAAATTGCATCCCATCACCACTTAATTTGTTTACTTTCTCTATTTTTCCTATAAAACCAGCAAACTCATCAACCCTGTCAACTTCAAATATGTAATCAACATCGTGAAACTGGTGTGCCCTCATGATTCTTCTTCGTAGACGTAAAACCACGAGTATGCTTTACATCCAGATACTTTTATTACTTTGTTGAAAATTGTTGTTCTTATTTATTCAATTAAGTTCAGCTGGAGAGTATAGGCGTTATGTAAGATCATGCTGGCATCTAATCAATTGGTGTATGAGTCCATAACATACATTTTCTATGTGTGTTTAATAAAAAAAAGCTTATTACACCTACATAACAATAAAAAAATATACTTCCTTCGTTTCTTATTAGATGCTAAGGTTCCAAAAAACGGTTCCCTAGGAAATTTTTGGGAAGTAAGATTAAGTGGTTTTAATAAAGGTCGTGGTCCCAAAAGGAGAGAGGTTAAGCAAAACAAAAAACCGGGGACCACATCCCCAATTCCGCACCAATTTTGAAATCAGGGAGGGAACATTGGGGCGGGACCAAAATATTGTGCGCCATTTTGGGAATTTTTTTGGGACGGTATTTTTCCCACCTTCCCTAAATTCCAAAACACATCAAATTGAATTCAAATTTCCTGCCAAATATTTCACCATTGCCATTCAAATTTCCAGCCAACAAAAAACACCCAAAACTTTAAATTTTGGCAACCCTATATAAGGGAAAACTGCCAACAATTCTTACACAAGTTTTCCTAGCAAAAATATGGGTTAGATAGGCTAATTTTTTCTAAACAATAGCACAGCACACACTGCACTAACAATTACAACACAAAACTTAATTTGTTTTATTTTTTTACAAAATCATCAAACATCACCAAGTCAAGGTATGCTGAAACTGTACAAAATGGATGCAACAGAAGACTTCTTCAACGCAACTCTTGATGAGGAGGCTTGGGATGCATACTCTACATGAGCTTAGTCCTAACCTAGATGAAGAAACTAAAACGTCGTCTGATGCTGCAAATGACGAGAAAAACATTCGAGTTAGGAACAAAAGCCAGAACTAACACAAGAGAATAGAAGGAAGGCCATAGATGAATTGCTAACTATGGAAGAGAAGGAAAATTACCATATGGTGCACTGATGAACACAACAAGGAAGTATGGATGCAGCAGGAGCACAATTGACTAATTTTGGAGCAGGTTACTCAAACAAAGAGGTATGGGTGCTGCCATTGATGTCATGTCAAGGAAGAAAAGGAAGGTAGGCAGAAAAACAAATGAATATAGTGAAGAGGTCCTGCAAAGTGTTCCCTTCATAAGAGAACAACTATAAGAAGCTTTGCAGGGGCACTGAAAGTACCACCTTCAGCAGTTTACAGGTTGCTCAAAAAAGGGAAGCTAAGGAGGCACACAAGCAAAAATCACCCCACTCTTTCAGAGCATCACAAACTATCAAGAATGAAATGTTTTTTATCACACATCAAACCTGGGACCCAATCTCAACAAGAAACGAACTTTCCAGAATATGGAAAATGTAATCCATATTGATGAAAAGTGGTTCTACTTGAACCCAGACATGAGAAGGTTTTACTTACTTCCTGGGGAAGATGATCCATACAGATGCCAACAATCAAAGAGATTTAAGATCAAAGCTATGTTTATGGGGGCAATTTCAAATCCAATTTTTGATGCACAAGGGGGCACAATTCATGATGGAAAATTTGGAATATTCCCTTTTGTAGAGAAGGTTGCAACTAAAGAAACAAGAAAAAACAGACCAAAAGGAACCATTGAAACCAAATTTGTTGAAAAAAACACTCAAAAGGTCATCCAAGACATGATCATACAACAAGTTCTACCAACTATCATGAGAAACTGGCCTGCTGGTAAGTCAAAGGACATTTACATTGAACAAGACAATGCTAGGCCTCATATACATCCTAATGATGAAGCATTCAAAGAAGTAGCAACACATAATGGGTTTAACATTCAAATCATACAACAACCACCTCAATCCCTTGATTTGAATGTGTTAGACTTAGGATTTTTTAGGGCAATTCAAGCATTGATGTATCAATCATTTCCAAACACCATTGATGAACTAATTGAAAGAGTTCAAGATGCATATGAATTTTTTGACCCAAATGTTATGAAGTACACATGGTTACAACTATAATGGGTAATGGTGGAGATCCTTAAAGTGAAGGGGGGAAACAACTACAAGAACCCATATCATGGCAAAGCTAGGTTGGAAAGGTTAGGCCTTCTACCTAGGAATGTGCAAGTTGATCAGTCAATAGTGGATGTGGCTGTACGTTACTTAAACGAGAAGTTGAAGGATGATGCATTGGATGAAGAAATAAAGATTCTCCTCGGTGAAGAAGACATTGATGTTGATTGAAAGTGGACAAGTAAGTTTTAAAAAGAGACTTTTTTGTAAAAAAAACACTGAGATGCAAGCAATTTTTTCGGAGCTAACACAAGATTAGATTACAAGTTATTGTCATATGTTGCACATAAATAGAAGATGCACTTTTTTGTGATAGATAAGAAGTACATAAAGCATATTTTACGTTAAATCACAAGTGTATGCAACCTTTTTTGGTAAACTGCATTCCAAACCTTGATATTGTCCAAGTTAAGATGTATGTCTAAGTTTGTAAATGCAGTCTGTGTTATTGTCAAGATCAATTTATTGTTAATGAATCTATATTTACCTATGTGTTACTCAGTAAACATGGGAAGAGGCAGTAATAGTATGGGGTTCGTGTATGCTTATTAACATGAACAAAGACATAGACAGCAACAGACATAACATACACATAAGAAGACTCATCATATGACCTTTTAAATCCATCAGGGAATGGTTTTAACTCATGAAGATGAGCCAATGTTATCTCAATCACAATGTGAAGTGCAAAAGCTACCTCATTCACATTGTGATTGGCAAATCTATTGGCTCTCATCGAGTTAAAGTTGAGTCCCTTAATCATTTGGATTAATGAGTGCATAAAAAGGGACTCAATACAAAAACAACTTACATAAGGACAACTAATATTCCATTTGCCCTTCCTGAATTCCCTCATGTATCGAAACCCACTAGGGACTCATTAATATATTCCATGAAATCAAGGTCTCACAAAAAAGAGACCATTCATAATGCATCAGTCAGCATTCATCAATTCAGCAACACCCATTAGGCAATAGGGACATTAACAACAAACCAAACAACAATATAATAACCAGCCAAAGGAACCAACCAACAGAAACAACCCAACAATACATTCATACACCTTATCATCATAACCAACCAACAGCCAACAATAGGATAAACAGCCCACAATACATTTATACCACTCAATAGGATAACCAGCCAATAGGAACTACCCAATATCATAATCAATCATAGGAACCAACCAACAGTAAAAACCCAACAGGATAACCAGCCAACGGGAACACAACCAAGCCAACAACCAAGCATTCCATATGTTCAATAACAACAAAACCAACAACAAGCACTTTGGCCAAGATACAATTTGAAGGACAGTAATAACCAGCCCACAACCAAAGCATTATAAATGACCAAAAAAGATAACAAGACAAGATAAAAAGATACTAAATCAGGGATAGAAAAAATCAGGCAACATCCCAAGAAACTAATAACAACAAACCCATGAACAGGGACTCAAGAACATGCAGTTGCAAAAATTCAAGATGGATAGATAAGTAAGTAAGCATAACATAACCTCAAGGGAGAGAACCTCCCATTGCAGCCTTGTAGGACTTCATAGCAGAACGAAGAAACATTTTTCTTCTCAAACCTCCTCCAGAACCTCCAACAGAACCAAAACAACCCACAACCTTTCCCTTTTCATCATTTTTTTAATGGAAGCAGTAGATCCAAAAGAAGCAGACTCACAGACTTTGGCCTTACCTTTGTTGAGTTTTTTGAGATCATGAGCAGACATAGCAACAAGCCCACAAAAATGACATTTTTCAGATCTAGGGTTTTCAAGCCCAGATATTGGCTTCTTAATCACAGAAGGGGAATCCTTTCTCTTACCCAACTCTGGAAGCTTGACATTTTCTTCCTCTTTCTCAACTTCATCATTATCAAAAACCAAATCAATAACATCCATGCCAGCATATTCATCAAAAGAGTCATCGTCACCTTCACTCACCCAGTGCATCGTCTCATTTGACTTCATAGACTCCAGGACTTCCCCAAGATCCTTACAACCATTCTTTCCGATTACTTTCTCAGCATCACCAGACTCATAAAGTCTCTTACGCCATGGAGAATCATGTTGAATGGACTCGATGACAGAGTTGATGAAGTCAGATTCATCTTCATCATCAGCAGCAAATGAGCATCTACAAGGAGACTCAAATAAAAAAGCCACATATTTCTTAGGAGAAAGCCCAGATGTGAAAGAGAGAAAGAGGGAAGAGAAAAGAGGAAACCGTAGATCTGAAGGAGGCAAAAGAGGCGAAAGAGGCGAGAGAGGAGAGGAGACCCTAAATCTGAGAAGAGAGAGAGACGAGAGAGGATGAATGAGGGTTGAATTTGATGAATGAGGGGGTTGGGTGTATTGAATGGGTTTGATTCAATCCAGAACTTGGATGAATTTAATTCGGGGTGGTTGGGGATTCAAATATTTGGTGGCAGTAATTAGTTTAGGATTAATTTTAATTAATTATAATCAGATTTATTGAGTTGCATTAACCACCATTACTATGGGCAATATAGTAGAATCACACTTAAAAACTTACCAAGTAAGGAAATATTCCAAACCTTATCATCTATTTTTAAATTGCCGAAAATGGAAATGTTAGCATGTAATAAGAAACGCAGGAAGTATAAAAAGTATAATTTCTAATAGCATTGACACATACTATATAGTATCTTTTATAAGTGCTAGAAATTGATTCCCAAAATTTGACATATGGTAGCACAAAACATTATAATTGGTGAGAAATTATACGAACTATTGCAATAAGTATATCAAGTATTGTGGTACTTCCATCAAAACTAATTTAAAGAAAGAGAAAGTAAGAGAGATTTTTCTTTGAAGTTAGTACTCCATTGTTGGAATTAGAAGTATTGGACTTTGTTGTAATCTATGCAGGTTCAATCCCATATGCAAATGCACAAGAAGATTTCTAAAGTTGAGATGGGAAAAGAAAGCATCGGCATCTCTTCCTATTTCAACCCTAGTCCACCTCTTCATTTTCCTTCTTCAATTACCCAAAAACAACATAATCATCACAGACCGTTAATCATCATCTAATTAATCTTCAATCCATGCCACCTTTAATTTCTTCTTTTAACCTAACTCTCGTGATTTGAAACCAATTCAAGTTAACAATGAGCCGAATTTTGGGACCATTTCATCACCTTCATCTTCTACAACAACACCCAAAAACCCCTTTTGTCAACTACTCATAAGCGCTTGTTAATGTACCCAACTTCTATTTTTATATCTCCTACTTTACCTTCATCTCTTTGCAATCACCCATATTCTTCAGCACCCACATCAAATGTCAAATTTTTTTTTCTTTGAATTCATGGTTCCCATCTTCGTAATTGGTGTCGTAGAAATCGGCGGCTTTTCGGTTTATCTGCCACTTTTCCCATCTTCGTTGCTCAAAGGTTCAGTTACACCTTTATTTCACTTGCATTAGCTTGTAATCATTTCAAACTTATAAGAAACCATCGAAAATCAAACTAGAATCAACTAACAAATTTTGAATTTTAATAAAAAAAACACAAATTTAAGAGTAAAATGAACCTACATTAACAGGATTGTACTTCTCGAGTCATAAACATAAACAAAAGGAAAATCGAACCTAAAAATCACAATCAGGCGATACCTGACGACAAATCCGCCAAAGAATTGCCTCAATTCTGAAATAATAAAATCTTTAAATCCAAATTGTATCCAAGATTCAATTTATAAAATAGAAAAATGAAAGAAAAAAGTTAAATAATTAGAAACAGTCAAAAGCAACTAGTGTTCATGCCTCTTCGCCTTTAGGCGAGATTTTGCCAATGATATCTATACCCAAGTGGAGAAAGGCCACACAGAGAGGTATAGATATATAACTAACCCCAAGTGGGTAAGGCCATGGGAAGGTATAGCTACATAGCTCCGAGGGTGGAAGATGCTGAACATTTGCGAATATTTGACATTAGGGACAAATCATGACAAGGTTATAATAGTCAATCTTCATCGTAGTCCAATAAAAACCTAAGCATATTATCTTGCGAGCTAACTTTCGTCCGTTCTTGTGAGTTTCGTGGACTCCACTATGTATCTTGTGAGCTAACTTTCGTCCGTTCTTGTGAGTTTCGTGGACTCCATTATGTCTGTCTTCTATGATACAATGTGTAATCCCCCGTAATTTTATGAATTTTATAAATATATTTAAAGTATATATAATTAGCTTTCATGTTTATTTTATTAAATTCTTTAAGTTGTTGACTGTTTTGAAAGTCAAACGGTTATTTAGAAGTTTTAAATAATCGTTAATATTTTATTGGGTTGAACTGCCAAGTATTAAATATTTTATTAAATATTTTGGGTTATGTTTAAATAGATTTTTAATATTGGTTGAGCAGTCCAAACACTCTATACGCTTGGATGATCAACCTAAGTCCAAACTAAGCCTAAACCTAACTGCACTAGGTTTCTAGGCAAACCTAAAATACCCACCAAACCCCAACTTTTACGACTCATATTTCTCTCTTTTTTCTTCTCCTCTCACATGTCCCCTTTCTCTCTCTCTTTCACTCCCTCGTTTTGCGTGCCATCCAATCAGACCACCACCACCACTCTTCTCTCGTCTTCTCTGGCCGTACCACCACCACCACTCCTCTCTCGTCGTCTCTGGACGGACCACCACCACCACTCCTCTCTCATCGTTCCGGCCACAGCACACCACCCGTAACACTCTTTCTCCTTGTGTGCGTTGTAGCCACAGCCACCCACTCTCCCTCTCTTCTCTATGGCTCACGCGAGCCACCAGCCCAAGAAGTCAGCAGCAGCGCGTGCGACCACGCACCACTAGCTGCCCCCTTTTCTTCGTTTCATTTTCCAGATTCGTAGATTTCTTTGGATTAAGTCTTATCCCTTTTTCCTATATTTATATTTAATTATGGTTTTGATGATTAAAGTTATGATTTTTTTTATTGTTTCTATATGTTTTATAAATAAAGTTGGAATCTTTATTGTTTAAGTAATTAAAAATTAGTTTTTCTTTTTATGACTTTAAGTTATAATTTCAGATTTATAATATTAAATTTAAACTTAGATTTGAATATAAAAGTAATGGTTTTAAGGTTTTTAAAGTCTAGTTTACTAGTATTATATTAAAGGTTACTAAAGGTTGAAACTTTAGTATTTTTAAAGTATTTTAAAACGAGTTATGAAGCGTTTTAAAATAATTTATATTGTTGTGAATTAATTAGAGTATTAATTCATTGTTATTTTATTATTTTGTAGGCTGAAAATTTTCCTTAAGTGACTTCTAATGTTTCTAAAGTGGACTCTCATTTTTGTCTAAGCAAGGTACGTTTATGTCCTTATGTGTTAGACTAGTATTATGTCCTAATATTAGAATTTTGTATAGTATCATCTATAGGGAACCCTTTTTATGGTCCATGCGAGGCTATTGAATTGGAATTACGTGTTGTTGAACATGTTAATTGCCTATTATGTTATTAAATGATTGAATAGATGTTTGATTCAAGCATGTTTGGGAAGGGAAGTTTATTTATAAATTCGTATGAGGGTTCATAGATATGTTTATGGATTTTGGTATTGTTTCCCTTGTTCTTATTTTATTACTCCTCAAAGGCCGAGGACTTTGTGAGTAAGCTGGATTGGAATTATTATCATTATTTTACTAATTTGGAAAAGGGCTTTGTAGGGTATGTATATTTGTTGTCTTTGGACATTTGGATTGTTGATTTAAGTCAACAAATAAATTGAGGATTAATTTCTTCGTCAATTCAAATTGTTTGATCACAATATATAATCGTCAGATAAAAGTGGATTTTTTGTTGTATTCATGTTATGTGTTTGTTGTCTTGTTAGAGTCCAACATCGAATAACATATTAATACTTAAATTGGAAAGTGAATAGCAATAGCTTTGGACATGTGCACGTCCGAAGTTTTGGACGAGTACGGGTTGAAGTACATGGTGGTAGCCCATGGCTTTTCTTGGGGCCGGATTGATCATCGTGTCGTATTTTTAATTAAAAGGTTCCTCGATATCGTTGGTCAAGGGGATTACGGATTCGCGTCCGTAATTCGTCTTCTGTATTGAAAACAAGGTTTGGTTTGACAACTCGATCCATTTCACTATTCAATTGACTAAATAAATTATTATTTTATTATATTGTGAAGTGAGTCTTCTTTCAATGAGTTGATGTTTAAGAGTATTGTTATGAACCATGTTTTATTTCTTAGTAGTATCATGATAGGTTTTCTTGTTTTATATTGTATGTATGTACTAAGGTTTGCGAATTACGTGCTTTTATGTGTGTCTATCATGGCTGTGCCTATTGATCCTGTTATGACTCTTAATTGGCTAGCAGTCTATCAATTGAGTATTTGCCTACAGGTTTTAAGATGAATCATCTATAGTCATTTGGGAATTGGGAGATGTTGATGAGCGATCATTTTCTCACTTATGTTGCTTCGTTTATTTATATTACTTTAGTTAAGTTAGGGCCTATTCATTATCGTTTTTTGTTTTCAATTTTCGATTGTTTTGAAAACAAAAAACCAAACATGCGAAACCAAAAAAAGTGGTTTTCACTTTTTAGTTGTCAGTTTTCAAAATCATCATGTTCCAAATAAATTTTACTAATTTTTTATTCATTATATGACATATATCATATGACTTTGAAAATAAAAAAAAAAAAACAGAAAACTACAATAATACTACACGTGCCTTTAATTTATGGATTATTTATTTTAAGTTGGTTTGAAAGTACGTTTGAGGTTTGGATAATATTTTGACAGTTATTATGGTTTAAAGTTTTAATGAAAGTTTTCATTTAATGTTTTCTGCTGTAAAATTATGAGTAATCCGATACGTAGAGGTGGCCACGGGCCGGGTTGTGCCGGTTTAGTGTTGGGTTATATACGGGCCGGTTCACAAAAACTTGGCCCTGACCCAGCTCTAAGACCACCCCGGGCAGGTTCAGGACTGGGTCAGGGTTATGTTTTTCTGAACCTAAACCGATTCAGGGGCGGTTTAGGAATGGTTCAGTGCCGGTTAAGGGTCGGTTCAGTGCCAGGGTCCGGGTCGGTTCAGAGCTAGATTTAGTGTCGTTTTAGAGCTTGTTCAGTGCCGGTTCAAGGTTATTTCATTTTTTTAATACAACTTTATTTAATACAATTTTTTCATATTGGAAATGCACCTTAATACAATTCATTTATCAAAATCTTGATCATAATTTATACTTCACCAGTCCAACTAGTCATTCATAAGAATAATAAAAAATTTTATGATTTTAATTAGGGTATAGGGTTTAGGATACATGGTATAAGGTTACGGATTAAGATTTAAGTTTATGGTATATAGTTTTAGTGACGGTTTAGAGGCTGTTCAAGGAAAAATTTAAGAATGGGCCGGTTCAAGAGCGGGCTGGTTTACGGGCCGGGTCAGGGTCAGGGTCGGTTCAGGGCTAGGATCGGTTTAGGACTGGTTCTGAAATTTGAAACATGAACCTGAACCGAACCAGTTCCTTGACCGGGTCGGGCCGGTTCAAGGTTGATTTTTTCCGGTTTAGGGCCGGACTGGTTCTTCACCGGATCGGTTCAAGGATGGGTCAGGGCCAACCCGCCCAAAGGCCACCTCTAACGATACGTTATCACACGGGCGAAAATGTTGCGATAATTCTTTGTTATAGGTGGAAAATATATGTTTTATCAAAGAGAAAATTGTCGGGGTGTTACAAAGTGGTATCTTGGAGTTTAGATTTTTATTGGCCTTTCGTGCCAAAACTATTATTATTGGATGCCTAGTTATTTTCAAAGTTATTTTTATGAAAACAAACTCCTACTTATTCATTTTCTTAAATTTATTTTAAAGAATTTGAGGTCTATTTTTACAAAAAGGTTCGAATTACATTTTATTCGAAATTTCATTTTCGAATCTTATTTATTTTATTGTCAATTTTATTTAATTTCTAAAGATAGAAATTAAAAAATTTTATTTTATTTTATCTTTTT
Organism: Patellifolia procumbens; assembly: GCA_947645195.1. NCBI lineage: Eukaryota > Viridiplantae > Streptophyta > Magnoliopsida > Caryophyllales > Amaranthaceae > Patellifolia > Patellifolia procumbens. Next base: position 340,405 of record CANSGD010000837.1, read on the forward strand.
TGGATTTCTTTTGGGAATTTTCGGAAATTAATTTTGTTTCATTTCATTTTTGGCATTTTAAAATTAAGTCTGAAATTTTTTAAAAATTTTAGTCCGATTTTTTTTTGTTTTGTCCAAAAATTTTATTATTTTCGGCATTTATGTACATTTTTCGAAAATGGTTGAGATTTTGAAAATTATTTTTACCTTGCTGATTTTTTTTATTTAAGTGATATGGGTAGATTAGATTGGGCATATAGGATAGAAATACCATATGGCTGCATTTAAATGTTGTGTTCAGTTTATTTCCTATCTGCTAATATGTTCCGCTGCTTTATGTCTGCGAGTCTGTTTAGTAATGTTAGTCTGTTCAGTACTTCTTTTCAGTTCAGCTATTTTGGTCTATTCAACTATTTTTAGTCTCTTCAGCTGTTTTTAGTCTGCATACATGTTCAGCCGTTTTGGTTTGAATGTCTGGTCTATGTATGATTGTCTAAATTTCTGAATCATGCTTGCGTGTATAATTACATGTTCTCTATGATTGTTGCCTATTTATTTATTTTGTGGCTTTAATTTATTCTATTTATGTAACGTTGGGAATGCATGCAAAGAGAGAGCATTATTCATTATAGATGTCTTGCTCAACAGTAAATAGACTATTAGGTATGCCTGAGAGTGAAGCTGACCAAGTGGGAAGCTATTACAACCCCATCATACTCAGTGACAATGAGTCTGACACTGAGTTTGTGCTTGAGAGCTACCCCAGTTTAGATGTTTGGTTACGACGTATTCTGAGGATATGTAATGATAGTGATGATGAAAGTATTACAAGAGTTCGACCGAACTAGAGGTCAAACCCGTAAGAATATCTATGTTTCTTATATGACCGCTTTATTGCATAGTGACACTGGTGGTGAAGATGAGATAGAGAATTTTGATGAACCTTCACCTAAACGAGTCAAGAGAACGACTAGAGCCGAAGAGCCAAACTATAATTGTGTCATTGAGGATATGGAAGACTTTGAAGATGAGATTTTCACTCCTGAGAAGTACAAGGAGAATAAGGATAGAAATCATGACGTTAGTCCGTGAGATATATTTAATGTTTTTTTTTTAGTATTTTGTCGAATAAGGTAACTAAACTACATTAGTTATTTATTTTAGTGGCCTTTATTAGAGGAAGTAGTAGTGAATTCTTGTTATGGATTGAGGAAATATTATTGTTATTATTTTGGGAAAAAAAAATTCCTTTAGTCATACAAGTTGAGCAATATTTACTTAGTACGCAAATGAGAATTTTTTTATTGTTATTTCTCGTGCTTGGTTATTTGATTCTTGCGTGATTGTCAATCGTGAATGATTATGCAAGTATTGACGTGATTGTCTGAATTTGGACTTGTTCCGAATAAAATGTAACAGTTTGTACCTTTAAGATTGTGTAATTATATCTTAAACAAAATTCTTTGGATTAAGTTGTTTTGAAGTGTGGATGAGATTAATTTTTGTGATTTATAATTAAAACACGAACAGCAAATACATTGGGTTATTATTACGATTTTGAAAAATATGCTTTAAGTGGCAAAAAAAATATTACAAAGAGGAAAAGAAAGAATAAGGTAAGAATAACGAAAAGAGGTTAGATGGAAAAAAAGGAGAAAGGAAAAAGAAATTAGAAAAATATAAGAAAGGAAGAGGAATAGATGTCAGTAAAAGGAAAGGACGGGAAAAGGGGGAGAGAGAAAAGGAAGGAAAAGAAAGAAGGAAATTTGAAGATCAACCACTTGTGGGTGTTTTTCGGCGAGATTTCCGGCAGATGAGCTAGGGAAAAATTTCTCTTGAGTGTAAGTAACAAAACCCCTAAATTAATTTCTGATTTTGGGTTAATAAGTCTCAAACTCTAACTCTATCCTTTAATTGATCATGCATGTTGAGTTTGAGGAGGAAGATGACAATGGAGTCTTGAAAGAGATTGGGATTGAGTAATATAGTACTTAATAAAGTTTTGAAGAATGAATTGGGGCCAAATCAAGGTATTTGAGTATTATCTTTTCATTAAGTTCATTTGAGTATTTGATCCTTTGATATTAGCGAAATTTGGTACTCAAATCGGTGTTAATAAGTGGTTAAGCTTTTATTTATAGATGTAACCTAAATGCATGTGAGATAATTTAACTTTGAAAGTGTTAGCTCTTAATTTCTCGTAAGAATTTGTACCAGTCTCGTAAAAACCTGTTTTTCGACATTTGCTGGTCATTTTTAGCCAAAATGCTAATTCACAAAAGTTGTTCGTATCGAAATTTTACTCAAGTTAGGATTAAAACACGTCTGATTTGGTTTTGTTATAAAGGAGTTACGACCATTTTAAGTTTCTGCTGAATTTGAAATTTTGTTGGACGATTTCGCTTCTTGGTAAAAGTTTTGGTGAATTTCCAAATTATAATAGTAATGTTTTGCAAAATGTTTGAAGGAAATAATTATAAATTGTATTATTATAAGAGGTAAATGAAAAATTAGTCTAGTTCTTAGACTTTGTTTAACTTACTTAACTTAGATTTTACAAAGTTTTAAATAATAACTATCGAATAAAGTGTATATATATTTCACTTGAGGAGTGTTGATTTGGTCTTACTTTTACCACATTAAGTATAACATGACATTTTACAATTATTTACTAATGACATAGTTCCTTATATAAAACCATATATGTCCTCACCAAATTTTAACGATTTTGTTATTCTTTTAACAACTCTTTGAGTAATAATTAAATGACCTATATTTGTGACAAGTACTTTACTACCTTTGTTGTGTAAGTAAATCCTTATAACTTAAACATTCAACTTCAAAGTTCGTTAGTTTCATAACAACTACTATTATGAAAATATTGTTTAAGTTATATTTGTATTGAGAATATGCATACTTCTGAAATGATGATTTTAATATAAAGAGTTTGAAATGAATATGAAATATTATTAATATTTTAGTTTGCGAGTTTGTGGTTAATTACCACAAGTCCAATAGCATTTCGCCCCTTACTCTTTACGACCAAAATTTTATTTGAACAAGTTTGTGTATTATGGTTTGGAAAATGGGTTTCTAAACTATTTTAAAGTCTTTAGTATCAATTAAAATGTGCTTCTATATCCCTTACTTTTTGTAAAATTTAAAAGGAGTTTATGGTTATGAAATGAGTTATAAGTAGGCTATTTGATTTTCTAGTTAAGAGAGACCTAGTTGAATTGATGAATGGAAGAAGAGGGTATATTGAATAGCTTCTTAATATGATATTTAGTTGAACACCATTGATTGTTTTCATGATTTACGAGGTTAATCATGGAGTTAGTTGAGGATTAGAAGCATTATTCGGAGATCGATGGTGGGCTTCCTGAAGGATAACATAAAGTATTGGTTAGTGGTTAACTTTTATGTTCAGCAAACTTAAAGTTTATGCCAGTACGATATTTTTGTATGAATAAAATGTGAACTATGTTGCTAAAGTACAACTTACTTGTTTATAGAATAAAATGTTTAGAACTAAGAGGTCAAACCAAATATATTTTGGAATCATAGACAAGACTTATGATTATTGAAGTTTTCTAATAATACAATGACTAAGTAACCCATTGAGGTGATTGTGTTAAAAATGTTTATTTGAGGTAACTTTTTAATAATGTTTCATAACAGATTATTAAATCTTTTCAATGACATTTTAGTTTATTTTATATCTCATAATTGAAGTATTAAAAACCACGTTTTGAACAAGTTTAAATCATTGTTTTATGTCCCATATACATTTACCTTTTTAACTATTTCATATTATAAGGTTGACGTAGCCTGATTTCATATTTTGAACCTATCGTTGATTGAGGTTTTATTTAAAAACTCATTTCTATTATAATTTGATTACAATTACTTATGAAAGTATGTCTTTAAAAGTTGATATTATGAAAGCAATCTTTACCGAGTTGTCAAAAGAAATGATTTTCAAAGTGTGAGTAAAGACTTGGGTTTATTCAAATGAACATTTCCACGTTCCTTTATTATGTAGTATTATTTCATCATTCTCTCCAAAAGATAAAACTTCGATTTTGATAAAATACTTATGAAATGTTTTAGAAATAGTGTCCTTAGAAATATTTTAGAAATAGTATTTCTAGTACATTTGAGTATACTAGAATTCTAAAGCTAATAAGAAATGGTTTTATCCTATTATTTTCGTATAAAGATTCATAAAGCAAATTGAATCAATCTTTAAGTTTCTTTCAAAGTAAATCGTATCAATCTCTACTTTGACAAACTATTGAAAAATAGTTTGAACTGAATGATGGTGTTCTGTCGGAGTCTTGAAAATACTTTATTACATAAACATCTTCGCACACCTCAATGGGTATTACTTTAGACACGTGATATGCCTTCCAAATTTATAAATTACTTCCAAAGCGTGAAGTTTTGTTATACAATAAAAATTACCATTGAAATAACTATGAAAGTATTTGACTATTGGATTATAAGAAATTAAGTGTTTAATGTTATTAACGATAAGTAAGCCAAAAGGCCAATTAGATGCAATGAATGATGCAAATGGCATCTCAATTCATAAGCTAACAATTTTAATATATAAATGCATAAGCGAAAAGAGCTGATACTGAATGGTACGATATGAACAACAACCCTTGCAGGATGGGTGATCTCCTAGCGAACCCTTCCAGGATGGGTGATCTCCCGACGAACCCTTGCTAGATGGGTGATCTCCGGACGAACCCTTGCAAGATGGGTAATCTCCTGACAAACCCTTACAGGATGGGTGATATCCTGGCGAATGAATAATATCGGGACATGTCCTAATGAAGGCTTGCAAGCATAATAATGAAATGATGGGGCGACGACCTCTAAAAGTTTAGAGACAACCGGTTTACCTAAGAAGGAAACCCCTCTCTATTCATGTTTTCTTTCCGAATATTTATATGATGAATTTTGATAATAAGTTCTACAATATATATATATATATATATATATATATATATATATATATATATATATATATATATATATATGTTTCGGCGATAAGTTGACAATGGTATAAGAATAACAATTAGCATTTATCATGAGAGGGTTTGACAATTGTACTTATACAAATTTGATATAATACTAATAATTTTAATAGAAATAACACGTGGTTGCTTACGAGCTTTACTAGGTACTAGCTAATTATAAAGTTATGCTTGTCTCCAACAGTTCCCAAATACTAAAGTTTTAACACCTAGTGTTATTTTGTTTAAAATAAAATGTTTTGATGGGCTAAAGTAAAGGTTATGAGTTTTCCACTCATTTTGGAATTTTGTTTGTTTTGTATATTCTCTCTTATTTCCATATTTGTGTTGGAAGTGCGGAATCAAATCAAGAGTGATGTCACAATTTGAATTATTTAGTGAGATTCAAGGTGGTGTGATCTTTAGTTTTATGTTCTGGAATTTAGGTTGTATTAATTGAATATTAATGGTTTGTGAATAAATCATGTTAGTTATAGTTTTCGTAATCAAGTTGATCCAATTATGTATTTGGAAAGGCTCATTTAGGACCATTGTGATGTGGGCAGTGACCCACAGGTCCATGATCGAGGTTTTTGTTTGATAATCCACTGCAAGTTGGAGTTAATCTATATTTGATTCTTCTTGTTAAGAAGATATTCATGTTTATGATTGCTAAGGGAGTTATGCTAACAGCTCAGAATGGTTGGGCTGTTACATATAATTTCAATGATCTTATAACTTGAGGTGATCTTGTATGGTCCCTCTTTCTTTTCGATGCCTTCGTAGAAGGGCGAGTAGTTATGAACCAAAAATAAAGTACACATACTAATTTCAGGTCTCGCAGTAGTATGGCCAATAATGATGTCGCCCTAGCCTCTGTCATTCGTCTATTGGTAGAGACACTGACTCAAGAGAGAACCGATTGTCCTGACACTGCAGGACAGATGTTCAAGAAACTGGCTAAGGTTAAGCCACCGTATTTTAAGGGATAATCTGATCCTACGTTCCTAGAGAGCTAGATTAGGGAGTTCGATATGATATTTGGAGCTGTTAATTTCCCTGCAGTAATTAAGGTGGATCAAGTCGTAATGTATCTGAAGGATGAGGCTGATCTTTGGTGGAAGGAGAACGGGACTAGGATTAGTGCCAAGGCTGATTTCAATTGGGATTCATTTACCACTGCCCTTAGAGGAAAATTTTACCCTGTTTTCATGAGGAAGCAAAAGGCCAAGGAATTTATTAACATTAGAACAGGGAGTATGTCTATTTCTGAGTACTACAACAAGTTTATAGCTTTGTCTAGATTTGCACCTAAGGTAGTTGCTACTGAAGAGTTGAAAGCTCGGAGGCTTGAGAAAGGTTTGACTGGGGAAATTCAATTAGGGTAAGGAGGTGAGACCTTTACATCCCTAGACGTCATTTATGAACGAGCTGCTCATATTTATGGGTTATAGACTAGGCGTAACAAGAAGAATGTTTCCCTTGGGGATAAGAGGAGGGATTTCCATGTTGGTGGAAGTTAAGGTGATTTCAAGAGGAACAGGAATGGAAATAAAAATTTTCAGAATAGGAATGGCCAATGATCTAATGATAGGGGCCAGCATGAGAGGACTTACAATTGTAAGAGGTATAACAAGATCACCCTAAGAAAGACTGTAAGGGAGATCTGTTTACGTGTAATTTCTGCCAGAAGAAGGGACATAGAGAGTTCGAGTGCTTCACCAAAAAGAGACGAGAGCAGAATGCCAATGGGAGCATTGGTCATGCAAGATTTGGATTTAATCAAGCTAGCAACCAAGGACCGAAACCTTTGGGGTCACAAAATGGTCATGAAAGCTACGCTAAGACTGTGAACGGAAGTAACAACAACAACAATTAGAGTAAAGCTCCGGGAAAGACATTCGTGATGAGTCGTAATGAAGCTGAAAAGTCCGTTGATGTAGTTTCTAGTACTTTTTCTATCAACTCCACTGTAGTTAAAGCGCTATTTGATTCCTGAGCGACCTATTCTTTTATTTCGTTATCTGTCGTCGAGAGTTAAGGTCTAATAGACTTTAAAGTAGTTGATTTTACCATTAGTATCCCTACTGGAGAAGTTGTGAACTGTACCGAGATGTTTAGTGACTTACCTTTTAAGATAGGAGGTGGTACTTTTCCTTCTAACCTCATAGAATTGAGTTTAGGAGACCTAGACGTTATTCTAGGAATGGTCTAGCTAGAATCTTATAAAGCAAAGATAGATTGCGAAGCTCAGAAGGTAGTTCTGAAGAGTCGTTCAAGGAAGTCGGTTTCGTACCGACATTTTGGGAAACCTAAGAGTTTTGGGATGATTTCTGCTACGCAAGCTAAGAAGTTGATAAGGAAAGGTTGTGAGGTACTCTTTTGTAGTGTGCAAGATGTAAGCAAGGAAGTTGAGTCGAAGACTGAGGATGTACCGATCGTTAATGAATTCTTAGAAGTTTTCCCTAGTGAGATTTTTGAAATGTCACCTAAGAGAGCTGTTGAGTTTACCATAAACTTAGTTCCTTGTACTCCACCAATTTCGAAAGCGCCGTACAGAATCGCACCTCCTGAGATGAGTGAGTTGAAGATTCAATTGCAAGAGTTGTTGGAGAAAGGTTATATTAGACCTAGTGCGTCACCTTGGGGAGCACTAGTGTTATTTGTGAAGAAGAAGGATGGAAGTATGAGGTTGTGCATTGATTACCGAGAGTTAAACAATATAACTATTAAGAACAAGGATACTTTGCCTAGGATAGATGACCTTTTTTATCAATTGAATGAAGCTAGTGTGTTTTCGAAGATTGATTTGCGTTCAGGGTATCATCAACTGAAAGTAGCCGACAAGGATATACCTAAGACTGCTTTTAGAATCAGATATGATCACTATGAGTTTACTGTGATGTCATTTGGGTTGACAGATGCACCGACAATATTCATGGACTTGATGAATAGGATTTTCCATGAGTCTTTAGACAAGTTTGTCGTAGTATTCATTAACAATATTTTGATCTACTCGAAGAGTGAAAATGAGCATGATAAGCATTTGAGAATGGTTTTGGAGACGCTTAGGAGAAATCAATTGTATTCCAAGTTCTCTAAGTGCGAATTCTGTTTGGAGAAGGTAGCATTTTTGGGTCATTACGTATCTAAGGAAGGAGTTTATGTGGATCCTGCGAAGATACAAGCCATTAGTAAGTGGCCTAGACCGAAGAATGTGTCTGACGTAAAAAGTTTTCTAGGATTAGTTGGTTACTATAGGAGGATTGTGAAAGATCTCTGGAGGATAGCGAGAACTATGACTACTTTGATGAATAAGGAACCACAGTTTGAGTGGAATGAGAAGTGCGAGGAAGCTTTTCAGATTTAGAGGGATCGATTAACCGTACCTCTACACCTGTTTTAATCCTGCCCGATGGTAATGAATGATTCGAAGTATATAGTGATGTTTCGAAGAACGGTTTGGGATGTGTGCTACGTACAGTAGAATGGGAAGGTGATTGAGTATGCATTGCGTCAGTTTAAACCGTATGAGTCTAATTATCCTACCCATGACTAAAAGCTAGATGTTATTTTGCTTGTACTAAAAATTTGGAGACATTACCTCTATGGAGCGACCGTGAAGATATTCACCGACCATAAGCGTTTGAAGTAGATATTCACTCAGAAGGATCTCAATATGAGACAGAGGAGATTGTTAGAGTAGATCGAGGATTATGACTTAGATATCCAATACCATGAAGGGAAATCGAATGTCTTCACGGATACTTTGAGTAGAAATACGAGCCATAGCGTGAATGCATTGTTAGTTTCTGAAGAGTTGTATCGTGATATGCAAAGGCTTAGCCTTGAGATTTTGAATCCTAGAGAGATAGAAGCAAGATTGAGCGCTTTGTCGTTAGAATCGTCGATTTTCGATAAGATCTTGGACAGTCAAGTTGCAGATGAGCATCTTGACAAGATTAAGAGAAGATGAAACAAAGAAAGGAAGAGGATTTCAAGGTTTATGAGGATGGAAGTTTGAGATACAAAGGAAGGTGGTGTATACCACAGAAGTGTGAAGAGTTTAAGAGAAAGCTTATGGAGGAAGGTCACAATACTCTGTATTCTATACAACCTGGTGGTGATAAGTTGTATAAGGATCTCAAGGAGATCTATTGGTTGCCGAATATGAAGCAAGAAGTTGCCGAGTTCATATCCAAGTGTTTGATTTGCCAGAAAGTGAAGATAGACCACAAGAGACCTATGGGAAAGGTACAATCGTAGGAAGTCCCTGGATGGAAGTGGGATTCGATATCTATGGATTTTGTGACAGCGTTGCCAAAACCAAAGAGTGGCAATGATACTATTTGGGTGATCGTGGATGGATTGACAAAATCTGTCGTATTTATTCCGACCAAGGAGATGTGGAAGAAGAAACAACTTGTGAAGACTTACCTTAAGCATGTCGTGAGACTCCATGGTGTGCCAAATGATATTATTTCGGATCGTGATTCGAGATTTCTCTCGAAGTTTTGGCAGAAAGTTCAGCTGAATCTTAGAACAATGCTGAAGATGAGTACTGCTTTTCACCCGGCAACAGATGGACAGGCTGAGAGGACCAATCAAACGATGGAAGACATGTTGAGAGCATGTGTGATTGATTTCCAAGGAAGTTGGGAATACCAATTAGAATTGATTGAGTTTTCATACAACAATCGTTACCGTGTAAGCATCAAGTTGGCTCTATTTGAACCTTTGTATGGGAGGAAGTGTAGAAGTCCCATTTGTTGGAATGATTTTAGTGAGACCATAGGCCTAGGGACTGATTTCATTGAGGATACTGTTAAGAACGTGAAGATGATTCAAGCTAGAATCCAAGCTGCCCAGGATAGGCAGAAGAGTTACAATGATTTGACAAGGCGTGAAGATAAACTTGTCGTTGGTGATAAGGTGTTTTTGTAAGTATCACCGACTAAAGGTGTTATAAGATTTGGTAAGAAAGGCAAGTTGAGTGGCAAGTATGTTGGTCCGTATGAGATTTTGCAAATAGTTGGGAACCTAGCCTACAAGTTGGCATTGCCAACGGAATTTGAGAAGATGCATGTGTGTTTCATATCTCATAATTTAAGAGATATATTCTCGATGAGAATCATGTTTTAGAATATGAGAGAGTCCAAATTGATAGTAGCCTCACGTACGAGGAAAGACCTGTGAAGATTTTGGACAACAAGGTGCGTAGTACACGCAATAAGGAGGTAAGTATCGTGAAAGTACTTTGGTCTAACCATGACTCCGAAGAGGCAACATGGGAGGCCGAAGATGATATGAGGAAGAAGTACCCTGACTTGTTTGTTGAGGTGACTTACGAGGGCGTAACTCGTTTTCTTTAAGAGGGGTAGAATGCGATAGAATTTCGCACTTTTTGTCTATTTTATGGTATTCTTATGCATTTTTATGCTTATGTTGGCGATTTTCACGTGTTAGTGCAAAATAACGTGTCTATGAATGACACAATTGAGTTTAAGTTGGTAAACAGTGTCCATGTGTGACACAAGTATCTCCTAGTTTTCCGTTTTGAAAAGTATGAAGTAAGGAATTTTTCCAAACGATTTAGTTTTTCGTGCCAAGTTTCGGGACAAAACTTCTTTTAAGAGGGGTAGATTGTAATCCCCCGTAATATCATAAATATATTTAAAGTATATCTATAATTAGTTTTCATGTTATTTTATTAAATTCTTTAAGTGTTGACTATTTTGAAACTCAAACGATTATTTAAACGTTTTTAATATTCATTAAAACAATTATTTAAAGGTTTTGGGTTATGTTTAAATGGATTTTTAATATTGGGTTGAGGAGCCCAAACACTCTTTAGGCTTGGATGATCAACCTAAGCCCAAACTATACCTAAACCTAATTTCCTTAGGTTTCTAGGCAACCCTACAAATACCCACCAAACCCCAATTTTGCACACTCTTATTTCTCTCTCTTTCCTCACCATAATTAAAGCTAAAATAGGATTAACATGAAAATAAAATATTAAAGAGATAAATATTTATTTATACATAGATGGTAAGAGTAGTTTGTAGAATCTTTTGAAAGACAATTCCACAACCTTTTCATTTTCCCTAACCATAGTAAAACGTTTGGAATGAAATATTTTTCAATAAAGTCTTTCAAAATATTAACAATAGAAAAAATTTGAAAGTTAGAAATAACTCCAATATAGGTTTGAAATTAATTAAGATCCAAGAACTAAAACATAAAATTTTGAATATAAACTTCAAACTGAAAGTTTTGGTAAATAGCAAATAAATAAGTAGTACTCATATAAAAATAATGCTTAATTGGAAAAGAAATAAAAAATATATATATATATATATACACAATAACATATACTAAGAAGCAACAAACAAATAAAATTAACACAATGCAACACACTCGACTATATAAATATATCATTTAAATTTATTTTTAAATTGTTAAATACGAAACAATTTTAGCGCGTAATATGGCCTAGAATTAGAGGCTCTAAATCACCTCGCTTTCACTACGCACTCTGATTACTTCGTGTACGAAACCTGCAAATAGGATTAATAAACTTGGTACACTAGCTTCTACCAATAATACACATAACTACACATATAATATGCTTCATAAGCATGAGAGCACACCATAAAATAATTCCCATGGCTTTCTTCCTACCCAAGTAACTCTCACTAAACAATTACTAGAAGCCTAAGACACTAGTAATCCTAATTAAAATACTACATATTTTTCGTGGAATATGTAGCCACTAAATGAGAGTTTTTGTAACGTTTGACTCTGATACCAACTATAACATCCCGTCAAATACTAACTATGGAATGACTTAATTAAATGAAGTACCGAACAATTCAGTGGTAGCGGAAATACCACCGAGACGGGAACGCGACTCTAAGGAGTAAAAATTAAACTATAATAAACATCATCCTCAAAAGTAGTCAAATCTTCCAATCAACATAGATATAAAATAAGAACTGAGGTCCCATACCCTTATCTCTAACCAAAACATACCAAAATTTATAATCGTCCAAAGTAACTCAAAAACCAAATCCATAATTCAAAAGGGGTAAAACTAATACCCAAAGGATATAACAAACTCAGTATAACCTAGTAAAGCTACTTGAAGCCCACTATAAAACTAGTCCTAACTTCAGACTCATAGTGCTCGTCCACAATGACTAGCACGACTTCCTTCCTCAGACGGGTAAACCGCACAACCCCAGTCATACTGTAATGACTCTAAACTACCTCGTCATCTGCAATATATATTAACATAATTCCACAATCAGTGGGGAGCAACTAGCAGTTCTCCTAACCCAACTTAGGAAACAAATAGTAAACTTAAATGAAGTTAGAAAAACCGTCAAATAGGCATGGCATCACAAACACCAGAAAACGAAGACAAAGGCACACAATGGTTACGAATAACATGATTTAAAGTAATGTATTAAGAAGAATACTTTAAAAGTTTAAAGTAAAGAATTTTAAACGATCATTAACAAAGGGATCGTAAAAACACCATCAATTTGAAAATAAGCAATTTAACATAGAGAGAGTGAACGGTAGTGACCCGCAGCCCACCTCCTCAAGAAATGTCAGGTCGCAACCTCCAGAACGGCCTATGGGTTACGTTCCCTACCGTCTGTGTCTAAGAATGGCCAAACTCCTGATGCGGGACAATACACACAGTTTCTCCCGACTTATCGGACGCCAACAAGTCCTAGGTATCTCCAATGCAGGGTAACACCCAACGTGATGTCTCCTGACCCCTCGGAGTGCATGTTCGTCACCTTTGGGACACCGTCCCTTAGGCTACTCCACCCAACTAAAACCAAACTTCAAATTCGTCAAATTCGTCAAATTCATCAAACTCGTCAAATTCATCAATTCATCAACTTCATCAAAATGATTAGATTCATCAAAGTCCTTAAAATCATCAACATCGTTTAAACCGTCAAAATCATTAAAATCATTATAAATTATTAAAATCATTAAACTATTAAAATCATCAAATCCTCAAAATCATCGAAGTTCAAAAATCCCAAATTGATACCATAAACTAAACAAAGTATACTACAAATACATCAAAAGGCATACAAAACATCAAAACGTCATCTGAGTTTGGGTACGAAGTAAATTATGATCGAGTCACAATACTCTCCGTACATAACTCTTGGCGAAGTGATGCTAAGGGCATTGTTATTCTCCCCCGAGCATTACGACGTCGACAACTCAAACTTGGTATAAGGTAATCATAAGAATTAATAAAAGGCATCAAACACTAACATTATACTTCCAAACATGTCTTAGCATACTCCATAATACTACCAAAGTCATTTAAAAAACATGGAATCATGCTGTAATCTAACATTGCACAAAACGCACATAAGAAAAACTTTAAATAGACCTAACTCTCAGCACAAATAATATTTTTAGAAAATTCTAATGGGAGATTAAAATTTAGCTCGTTAGCTTTCTAACGGGTGGTCACAAGCTCAATTCCGAAAACAAACGAGTGAGATATGACCATTTGAAAAACAGGCTGGCCAATCTGTTCGCGGACAGGGAACTGTGTCACGGGCCGCGACCACACAGCTTCGCGGGTTTTTTGACAAAACCTCAAGGCATTGAACATCATACAAAATCATCACAAGTCCAAACCAACCAATCACCATACAAAATGAAGTGGTTAGCATAAAATTCATAAATTTCTCAAACTCCCAAATCATTCACATAAATCAAAATTCAAAGTTTCCATTCTTTTACAATTAAGCCATTTCAACAACACAATAACAATGGCATAATAAGGGAACACCAAGTACATGAATTCAAGTAAAAACTTAGCCTAACATGATACTAACAAGAGTAGCACAAATATAATCCTCTAAGTTCATCCTAACATGATACTAAGTTCTCTAACGATAATTCTAACAACCTAACATTACTTCTCATTTCCTAATGTGCTAGAAAAACGCTAGTTACCTCGATCATCAAGAGGAGTGCAGAGAATACAAGCAAAAGAATCTTATAAACGATGCGGATCGTCACTACCTTCTTCTCCCTTGAAGACTTCTCCACTGAACAAAGTATTTCCCTCTTAAACAATTTTAGTGTCCTCTTAAACAATCAGTAGTGTTACGACCAAGATTCCCGGTGATCTAAAGCTCGGATTTCAAATTCCTCTGGTCAAAGTGAAGATATAGATGCTGTGAACATTCTGTCCAAATTTAAAGAAAATCCAACGGTTCGATCTCCAACGATTTCCATTTTTGTGAGGGTATGCAGTGGATATACGAGAATACTTTCCTCTCCTTTTTCTTCCTTGAGGAGGGACGTGTGGGAAGGCAAATGGGACGAGAAAGAGTGTTACATTCCTGATTAAGTTTATAACCAAAGGAGGGGTTTAATAGGGGGTTGATTAAGGTGAGTAATGGCGGTAATTAAGTAGCAAATAGGGGGTGTTAATGGAGGCAACAAAGAGGCACGAACTCTTAGCATCTTATGGTTACAAACAATGTATGGACAGCTGAAATGGAGTCTTCTGGAAGCCTCTAGATGGCTAACCTTTTCGGCCCTATTGGAATAAAGGTGGTGGACTAAAGTTCGTTACATGTTTCGTCCGCAGATGCGACGATTAAGCTAAATTAACACTTTAGCCTAACCAAGACTAACTCAAATATTATACTCAATAATAATAATAATAATAAAATATATGATCACATTTTCATATATCAAAATAAGCTCAACTAAAAATAAATACCATTAAGTTATAGCTTAATTTACAAACCAAATCGTTGGAGCAATGTTATAGATAGTTGCACTATAAAAAATATAAGCTTACAGAAATATGACATAATTAAACAAATTTATAAAAGCTTAAAATTAAAATATTTAAATCAAAGAACACAAGTTAAATGAGAAGAAAGTTCTGAATGAAAATGTAATAGTCTTATAGATAATTTAGCTTAATGGCTAAGCAAATTTATAAAATAAATACTATAGACATCGTAAAATTATTACGCATCCATCGACTGTACACATTTTGAAACTAAAGTGACTATGAACAATACATTGTCCAAGGAAATACTTTGCGGTTTCAAATACGATTATTTATTTAATAGAATATAGTATTTACCTACGAAATTATATTTAGATCTATAAATAATAATGTAAACCATATAAATTAACGCGGCAAATTTTTTAGTGAAATTACGGGGTGTTACAGCTAAAGTACTAGAATGGTTGTTAGTTACCCTTATTTTAGGTGGAAAATAATACTAGAATAGTAAAGAGATTAGAGAGAACATTGCTCCCAAAAATTCCAAGAAACCGAATTGACACGTCTGTTTGAAATGCAAACTGAAGTCACGTCCATCATTTTTTTTTCAAAAACAAATCATACCACGAGCAAGAGAGTTCCGAGTAGATGAACTTTGACTACTCAGACGTCCAATTCCGATAAGTAACGAATGAGATATAGGGCAAACAAGTTAGGTGCATCAAAAAGGACGAAAATGAGAGAATGAGAAGAGAAGAAGCGTGTGAACAGTAGGGGAATGGTTGTCTTTCCTTTTCTTGGACATCAATATAAGTTAATTATGTTAGGATTTTAGTTGTTAAAATAGAGTAGGGAAATAAGGTTTGATTGGCTTGCAAAGGGAAGGGATTTTGGTTACCAAAAATACCAAGATGCTCATTTAAATTCAAAAGAAAACTCCCCCTTTTTCCTCTCTCAAAACCGGCCACCCTAGTACCCAAATAGAAGTGGCTAGGCCCACTTAAGCGTATTCCTATAAGTTTGGCCCAAAAATAATAAACAAGGCTCACAACTAAAAATAAATATAAGCTACTAGCTAAACTAAAATGAAATATAAAATAACTAACTTTTTAAAATTATGAACCCAAAAATAAATACACAACAACTTTCATATCACACAACAACAAGTCAACAACAACCCATTATATACTTTCAATAGTTTCGATAAATAACAAAAGTAAGTTATATACATATATGTATATATATATATATATATATATATATATATATATATATATATATATATATATATATATATATATATATATATATATATATATATATATAGTTTTCAAAATTATAAATATATACACATATATACATATTCATCAACACAAATATATAAATAATAGAACTATATAATAATAAAAGTAAATATGACGCAATAATCTAATTAAATTGACGCCCGAAATTCCGGAGTGTTACAGACTAAGCCATCGGGTTAGTCACGGTGGAGACATTGAGGTTTGACAGTGTATTTAAGACTTCCATCCTATGTTCCCGGGAACTAGATAGCAATTGTCACATGCTTGTATCAGCCTTATCATTGCACAACTATTCAACAAGGGGATCTTCATCGCCCTTATTTTGGAAGGGTGCTTTATGCAGCCTTTCATCTC
The DNA here is from genome assembly GCA_947645195.1 of Patellifolia procumbens. Classification (NCBI taxonomy): domain Eukaryota; kingdom Viridiplantae; phylum Streptophyta; class Magnoliopsida; order Caryophyllales; family Amaranthaceae; genus Patellifolia; species Patellifolia procumbens. Next base: position 356,871 of record CANSGD010000837.1, read on the forward strand.
CTGAGACCATAGATCAGCCCATGTTCTCAGCGGGAGGTTGATCGATTCATCATGAACGAGTCAAGTGTTGGATTCCATCGTCTAGAAGTTCATTATACTAAGATGCCTCAAAGACATTACAACAGGACTCTATAGCTGCAGATATGGTTGAACCTATGCAAGTGGCATGTGTGTCTTCAATGTTGTTGTCCCATATTCCACATATCTGATCAACTAGTTCCAATATGTAGGGCTGAAGAACGATAGCACCTATAGGAGTGGTATAAATGGAAGGATCGAAATCTCAATCATAATTGGTGCTCATCAACAAGAGATACCTGATGGATCCAAAGAGGTTTCGCGTTGTTATTGGATTTCAAAGTATGAGGAGGTATGGAAGACTCCTATCTTCAATCATGTCTTCTAGGACATGCTTAAGTGCCCAACATTGCTTGGGTTTCATGTTTTGTTTCAACTACTTAGAGGATTGCCCGCTAAAAAAGGAAACTTCCTCTTTACTCCCCATACTTGGCATCCTTGAGAGCTGTGTGAGTAGTGGTTAGATCAATCTTCAAGAGTAGGTGAAGGAATTGTGTCCTCGACTCTAATGCAATTACTAAATATAATATGAATCGTATTATGGAGATAATAATTCATTTAATTGGGTCGTCTTTACGTCTTGCTAGAGAACGCTATAGACCTTTGGGTTAGTATATAATAAACCCGAAGCCCACTTAAATGGATCCTACAAGGTCACACATAATATTTGGATCAACAAAAGAGAAACCCATAGCCCATAAAGGCTATAGGGTAGTCGGCCCAAGAGGGAGATGAGAGGAGATTATTTGACCTAATTATTCCTATATAAAGGTCAAGCAGTCAGAAAATAAGATACAGTATCTCTCATTATTTTCTCTTGCTCTTTCTCTCTCAACTGACATTACTCCATAAAAGAAGAACGCTTTCTTTCTTCCTTCCAACTAGCATTGGTGGAGTGTTGATCCAAATTGGTGGACTAAGTAGAGGAATCACTTTTGAGATTCTTTCTCCAAGATCGTTGGCTATACTTTGAAGTATTCAATCCCGCCATACCAGTTGAAATCAACATCAATAGGTTGGTAATTAATTATTATATGATCCTTAATTATATGTGCATGAGATCCTGTTTTAGGTGCTTATGAATTAGATTCATCAAATTCCGCTTATAGTACCTATAATCCTACAGTAATATCAGTTTACCCTCTTGCATATATTCTTTTGGTCATTTTAATATGATTATTTTGATGTGTTTATGACTAATTTTAATTTGATTAAGGGGAGGAATGGAATTATGGATTGGATAATTGGAATTAATTAAATGAGATTTAATTGCTTAATTATTTAAATTTTGGGCCGAAAAAAATCAAGAAATTCGAACCCTAATTTTCGACATTAGGTTTGGTCGAATTTTGAGGATCAAATTCATCAATTTGATCAAAGATTTTGGAAAATTGATTTAGGGCTTTGTTTTGTTTAGATTCGAATTGCAAAATCATGTATTTGATTGTTGTTTTCGTTTCAAAATCAAAGAGTTTGATTAGAAACAATAAAAACCTTAAATTTTTCCCCAAATCAATTTGATTGGGTGTTAAATGAGATTTAACACTCCAATTTATTTAAAATGTTCAAATTGATGGGATTGAAACATAAAAATTACGTTTTTATGCTTCAATTAACCCAAAAACGTTCGAATTTTCGCCAAAATAGCACATAATTTTTCGAAAATTCTGGGCAATTTCGACATATAAACTGCGCGGCTGGGTGGTGGCCGGCGCTGCTGGAGGTTACCGGAGCTGCCGGGCGGTTTCCGGTGCTTCTAGGCGGCTGGCCTGTGCTGGCTGCGTTTGCCTGGCATGGTAGCTAGGCAGCAGCACAGCACAGCCACGATTTTCTCAATAAAAAAAAAATTGTTTTTCCTTTTTTATTTTAATAGAAAATCTTTTATGATTTAAGGTCATATTTTTTGGTTATTTTAATATGATTTTCATAACCGAAATTTGGATGATTAATATCTTTTGGTTGTTGAAATATGATTTTAATAACCGAAAATCTTTGATGTTTTTAAAATATGATTTTAATAATCGAAAAATCTTGTGAGATTTAATGATTAAAATCTTTTGGTGATTAAAATATGATTTTAATAACCTGAAGTTCTTTTAATTAATATATTTTGATTATTAAAAATCAAACAAATATGATTTGTTTGAGAATATTAAGCAATTCCAATTATCTTTTATTTTGACTAGGTCATAAGATAAATCCATCATCTGATTCTTTAATCTAATTAAAATTAGTTGGGAAAAGATAATATCTTTTAAGTTAGTTAGATTTACTAGCTTAAATGTTTTATCTTCTTGCTTTAATTAAGAATATTTGATATTTTAATTATTGGCAAGCATGATATGTGATATTATTATTTGGCAATTAATATGTGATATTTTGATTATTGCAATGATAATATGTGATATCGTTTTGAGTTTATAATATGTGATATTATATGGAAATTCATTTTGATTATTCGATTATTGGCATGTATAATATATGGTTTTATTATATGGCAATTTAATATATTAGATATAATTGCTATAATAACTAGTAAGATAACTAGTATGACTCAATAAAATAATCAAAATGGTTTTGGACTTTAAGCAAAGTTGATGGGTGTATGTGAGGTGATAAGCTCTGTCTAGAATTAGGAAGGCTCTCCCCAACGTCGTGGGTAACTTCCTTACCTGGGAGCTATAATCTCCTTGGCAATCACTCATCAACTAAGATTTACAATTGTTGTAATTAGTAAAATTTTATGTTAAGATGATGAACTCTGTCTAGGATTAGGAAGGCTCTCCCCAACGTCGTGGGTAACTTCCTTACCTGGGAGATATAATCAACTTGACAGTATTATTTTACAATGCTTAGAAGTTTATAGTATGTTGGTTATTAATATTGAAGAGTTCACTGATTAATAACAACATAATAAACTTACGTCCCACAAATATTGAGGTTTGCTTTCCAAACATAAAGTGCTTATTAACCCTTAATTAATGATAATAGGTCATGCCTCTGTAGGGTATTGTCATTAATTTTGGGAGATAAGGTGAAATTGCGAATTTTGCATACTTAGTTTGGTTGTTCTCAACAAAATCATCAAAAGCGTTTTGGATTTTGAAGCAAGAGATAGTTAAGCATGTGATGTTTTCCTATCTAAACAAGAATTATAAGTGTTATAATTAGTAAAGAGTTTACTTACCTTGAGAATGTAACTTTAAGATAAGGCCTCCGTCTGCTTAGCGTTGCATGTTGATAGGATCTTGTACTCACTTATTCAAATTGGGACATTAAAATTGAATGAAGTGTCAAACTTAGAAACCATTGCATGTTTTAAGGTTGTTTCATAAACATAAATTGAACTTTGCCATTTATTTTTCTATCTAGAGGTACTATGAATAACAACAACCACAACAACTCTGTTTTCAACATTCGTTCTTTCCTTGAGAAGGATAGGTTGAATGGAGAAAATTTCCTCAATTGGGAAAGGACCCTAAGACTCTTTCAAAAGGGAAAGGGTTTTAAGAATAAATGGGCAGGTAAGAAGGACAAAGGCAAGAAAGTTGTCGTTGCCGTTGCCCTTGAAATACCTAAGCCGACCACTAAGCCAAAAGCAGCCGCGGAAAGCAGGTGCTTCCATTGTGAAAAGATAGGTCACTGGAAGAGAAACTGCCCCAAATACTTGGAGGAAAAGAAGCCGGGGGCTTCCACCTCAAGTATTTATGTTATAGAAATCAATTTGACTTCTACTTCTTTATGGGTATTAGATACCAGTTGTGGTTCTCACATTGTTAACTATGTGCAAGGACTAAGAAGAAGTAGAAGGCTAGCAAAGGGTGAGGTAGAGCTTCACGTTGGAAATGGAGCAAGAGTTGCTGCACTTGCCATTGGAAGTTATAGTCTACATTTACCGTCTGGATTGATTATAGAACTAAATAATTTTTATTTTGTTGCATCAATTACTAAGAACATTATTTCTGTTTCCGTTTTGGATGATGAAGGTTTTTGTTTTGAAATAAAGAACATGTGTTGTTCCATTTCCTACAATAATATGTTCTATGCTAGCGCAAAATTGATTAATGGCTTATATGTATTAGATAGGTTAGTACAGGTCTATAACATAGATAGCAAGAAACAAAAATCGAATGATTCAAACCTAACTTACATTTGGCATTGCCGAATGGATCATATAAACCAAAAGCGCATCCAAAAGTTACAACAGGATGGAATCCTTCCATCATTTGATTTTGAATATTTTGATGTATGTGAGTCATGCTTGTTGGGGAAAATGACTAAATCACCTTTTACTGGAAAGGGTGAAAAGGCTAGTGATCTCTTGGGCCTCATACATACAGATGTTTGTGGGCCCATGAGCACAAAAGCTAGGGGAGGGTTTGTGTACTTCATCACCTTTACTGACGATTTAAGTAGATATGGGTATGTCTATTTAATGAAACATAAGTCGGAATCATTTGAAAAGTTCAAAGAATTCCAAAATGAAGTACAAATCAACTTGGTAAGACAATAAAGGCATTGCGATCCAATCGTGGTGGCGAATATTTGAGCCAAGAATTCGATGATCATTTGAAAGATTGTGGAATACTTTCACAATTGACTCCACCAGGAACTCCACAATTAAATGGTGTTTCTGAAAGGAAAAATCGAACTCTATTAGATATGGTTCGATCAATGATGAGTCTTGCTGATCTTCCGATTTCTTTTTGGGGATATGCTCTCGAAACAGCTGCACACACACTAAATAGGAGCCCGTCAAAGGCTGTAGAAAAGACTCCATATGAGATGTGGAATGGAAAGGTTCCAAACTTATCTTTTCTTAAAATCTGGGGTTGTGAGGTCTATGTAAAGCGTTTACTGTCAGATAAACTTGCACCCAAATCAGATAAATGTCTCTTTGTGGGATACCCAAAAGGAGACAAGGGGTTATTACTTCTATAACCGTCAAGAGAACAAGGTATTTGTTGCTCGTGATGGTGTCTTTCTTGAAAAGGAATTTATTTCCAGAAAGACAAGTGGGAGTAAAACAGTTCTCGAAGAAATCCGAGATGAGCAACAACTGGACGTGGTTCACACCATGTCAGAGACGGCCCGACAAGACGAAAGTCAAGTTCAGGAGATGACGTATTCAACGCGTGAACCTCCTACAGTCTCACTTGAATATAATTCAAGCGAAAATCTTCAAGATGTTGAAGAGAACATTTCTATTGATGCTCAGGCCCCGCATAGGTCAAGTAGACCCAGGATTCCAAACAAAAGGTTGGTTGATTTCCTGTTAACTGAAAACTCTGAAATAATGATTTTGGAGAATTCAGAGCCAACTACCTACAAACAAACTTTGACGAGCCTAGACTCTGAGATATGGCTTGAGGCCATGAAATCCGAATTAGAATCCATGTCTGAGAATAAAGTTTGGACCCTTGTCGACTTGCCTAATGGGGTTACACCTATTGGATGCAAGTGGGTGTTCAAATTGAAAACAGACAAAGATGGAAACATTTATGTCTATAAAGCAAGACTGGTTGCAAAAGGATTCAGACAAGTTCATGGTATATACTATGACGAGACTTTTCTCCAGTAGCAATGCTTAAATCAATTCGGATACTTTTAGCGATTGCTGCATATTACGATTACGAAATTTGGCAGATGGATGTCAAAACCGCATTCTTGAATGGGTTCTTGAATGAGGATGCGTATATGACACAACCTGAGGGTTTTGAGGATCCTGAAAATCCTAAAAAGGTTTGTAAGCTTCAGAGATCCATTTATGGATTGAAGCAAGCATCTCGGAGTCGGAATCTTCGATTTGATGAGGCAATCAAACAGTTTGGTTTTCTCAAAAGCGAAGAAGAATCTTGTGTCTACAAGAAATTTAGTGGGAGTAGCTTAGTCTTCTTGGTTCTGTATGTAGATGACATACTGCTCATGGGAAATGACATACCAATGCTTGAGTCAGTCAAGGAATGGTTGAAAAGTTGTTTCTCTATGAAGGACCTTGGTGAGGCTGAGTACATATTGGGAATAAAAATCCATAGAGATAGGTCTCGAAGGATGATTGGACTAAGTCAAGAAACTTATATTGATAAAGTTCTTGCAAGGTTCAACATGGAAAACTCAAAGAGAGGATTCGTTCCCATGTCACATGGCATATCGCTAAGCAAGAGTCAGTGCCCGACTGAGCCTGATGAGTTGAAGCGAATGAATAGCATACCTTATGCCTCGGCTATAGGATCTATCATGTATGCCATGATAAGTACTCGACCAGATGTTGCATATGCCTTAAGCATGTGCAGTAGATTCCAAGCAAATCCAGGTGAAGCACACTGGACTGCAGCTAAGAGCATCCTTAAGTACTTGAGAAGAACTAAAGGCATGTTCTTAGTCTATGGAGGTGAAAATGAGTTGGTTGTTAAAGGTTATACTGATGCGAGCTTCTAAACCGACAGAGATGATTACCGCTCTCAGTCAAGGTACATCTTTTGTCTAAATGGAGGAGCAGTGAGTTGGAAGAGTTCAAAGCAAAGCACTGTAGCATACTCTATGACAGAATCAGAATACTTAGCAGCGGTTGAAGCAGCTAAGGAAGCTGTTTGGATAGAGAAATTCTTGACAGAGCTAGGTGTCGTACCTAGTGCTCTGGAAGGGATTGAGCTATTATGTGATAATAATGGTGCTATTGCACAAGCAAAAGAACCAAGATCACATAACAAATCCAAACATGTAATGAGGAAGTATCACCTTATTCGTGAGATAGTTGACAGAAAGGATGTCAAGATCTGCAAAGTTCACATGGATGAGAATGTGGCTGATCCGCTTACTAAACCTCTACCTCAACCCAAGCATGAAAGTCACGCTAGGGCTATAGGCTTGAAGCAAATGTTAGAATGGCTTTAGATTGTATTATGTTTGAAGAAACTTGTTACAATGTAAAGACATGGTTTTTCTATTTTATGTTTATGAGAAATAAAGTTTTATTTTATTTTATTTTGGTTTAGTATTAAATAAAATGTCCAAAAATATTCTTGAATTCAATGGTTTTGTCAAATATGTGATTTGATGAATGAAACACCATAAGTGAACTGAATTCGTAAAATATTCATGTTCCTAATACAAGTCATTAAATTGGACATAAATGACTTATTAAAGGATTAGCATATAAGATTGATTGATAGCGCTGTTTCATGGGCTATAGGAACATAGAGATGTTTAGTCAATCATATGGATATGTATATTTGATACATGATCGAACTGACCTACTTAGAAGTTTGAATAACTTCGTAATTATATTAGTGGATTCCTAAGACATAAGTGGAACACTACTTAGCTTAATGATTGGTATAACTTTGATGCTGTCAAACGTCATGCCGTAAAAGGGGACTATAAAGGCAGCATTCGGGTTGTGCTAAAAGTTGAGTGGGAGTTTTGGTTTCCACAAGATTGAAAAAGTCCTCCTATATAAGATAGGATGGGTGTCTTGGCCTCTTGAAGAGTGAGAATTGAAAAATGCATGGTCGTGCTCAAATGGATTATAAGATAATCATTTGTTTAGCAATTCGAACTCGGATTTCAAGGAATAATTTGAAGATTAGTATGGATAACATAGAGATGTGATCATACTATCAAATTAGACATTAAGAGACTTTAGGAATTTGAATATTGCACACTCGTCTCGGACAAGTGGGAGATTGAAGGAATTGTGTCCTCGACTCTAATACAATTACTAAATATAATATGGATCGTATCATGGAGATAATAATTCATTTAATTGGGTCGTCTTTACGTCTTGCTAGAGAACGCTATAGACCTTTGGGTTAGTATATAATAAACCCGAAGCCCACTTAAATGGATCCTACAAGGTCACACATAATATTTGGATCAACAAAAGAGAAACCCATAGCCCATAAAGGTTATAGGGTAGTCGGCCCAAGAGGGAGATGAGAGGATATTATTTGACCTAATTATTCCTATGTAAAGGTCATGCAGTCAGAAAATAAGATACAATATCTCTCATTATTTTCTCCTGCTCTTTCTCTCTCAACTGACATTACTCCATAAAAGAAGAACGCTTTCTTTCTTCCTTCCAACTAGCATTGATGGAGTGTTGATCCAAATTGGTGGACTAAGTAGAGAAATCACATTTGAGATTCTTTCTCCAAGATCGTTGGCTATACTTTGAAGTATTCAATCCCGCCATACCAGTTGAAATCACGCATCAATAGGTTGGTAATTAATTATTATATGATCCTTAATTATATGTGCATGAGATCCTATTTTAGGTGCTTATGAATTAGATTCATGAAATTCCGCTTATAGTACCTATAATCCTACAGTAGGAACCTTTCCTAATGGTTCCCAATATTTTAGAAGCAACCAATATATAAATTTTTATCAAAGAAATTTACAACTTAAAATATAGAAACTTCACTTGATTATGAACGCGTGGGCTGGCGGGAGACGTTGCCGGACGCCGTTAGGAGCAGAGGCGAGTCAAGCGACTCGGCCGGCGTCAGAAAGTCAGTGGTAAAGCGACAAAAAATGGAAGCAAGTTTGTAGTTAACAGAGACATATTGAAAAGTAATTTTAATTAGAAAAGAAGATAAGAGAGAGAAGTGAAATAAAAGAAAAAGGAAAAAGGAAAGTAAAAGCCCAGCTAGCAGTGAGCCACGTGAAGGAGATAGAAAAAGTTTCTTGGAAAGGAGGAAAATATGTAAAGTCAGAGGAAGGCCTCTACTGTTACTGTTGTTTCCTGTTTGTTGCCGTTAGACAAGCGTTTTCCCTTTTTTTTTCTTTTTTTATAATTGTCTTCTGGTTTTTTTCCTTATTGGGGATACAATGTACCCCCATGCACTATCTAGCTCCGCCTCTGAGGATGTGTATGACTCTTATAAAGGTATTAATGTAAGGTGTGTTGTTATTGAAACAAATATGGGATATTTCCTAAGGTACCCCCTGGTTAGGGCTAATTCCTCGGGTACCCTCCTCATTTTCGAGCTAGCTTAGTTGCCACCAGAGTCAATGTTCGCGTCTGTAATGCCATTAATGGTAACAGACGTTAAAGGAACGTTAACTCTTGTTAGAAAAAAGCGCGTTCATCAAACAATGACCATCAGGGAATCATTTTTCAAAATTGTTCATAGTGTACTGCATCACAACAGTCTTTTGCTCTTCCCCCAAATCAAAAACCTCCAAAAATTAGGGTTCAAACACTGGAAATTTATGAAATTGTGCGCAATTGGAACTTCAAAAAGCGATTCTGGGCTTACATAACCCTAAAATTTGGGTCGACTCTTCAGTTCATGGTCTTTGAAAGGTTGGAGTTCTACATTTGAAAGGTATGTTTCTAAAAAATCCTTCTTTATTATGTGAAATGGAGTTTAGGGTTATTTTGCATCTTTGAATTACTGGCATTTAGGGTTATTTGAATTTAGGGTTTTTGTATTGTAAACTGGATATTGAAATTGCTGCAATTTAGGGTTATTTGAAACATGCATTGAACTGGGAATGTTGTTAACTGTTACATTTTGAAATATGCTATTTGGAACGTGTTATTTACAGTAGCTTTATCATCTTGAATTGTGGGTTATTTATTGGATTTTAAATCTGGAATGTTTGTTATATGTAGGAATAGAGTATGGCATATGTGTTATATTGGTTGAATGTTAGTTATAATAAACAGGGGTATGATATTGGTATAAGGGATCCTGATCAGTATAGCTTTATGTGCTTGCTTGAAGATTTGGAAAATGAGGGTTACAAACAGAATGTCATACCTGCTAAGTGTCCAGTTGTTAGGTATTATGAGCCTGGTTTTGAGAAGAGTGTTGAGGTTGATGGTGATGTAGCATTGTGTAAGATGTTTAAGTGTTTTAAGGGGAAAAAAGATATTGACTTGTTTATTGAAGAAGCTGAGAACCCTTCAAAAGGTGTGCAATGTTGGTTGAATTTGAAGGCTGCTAAGGAAATAGCTAGGAAACAGAAGGAAGAGAAAGCTAGAAAACAGAGGGAGGAAGAGGAAAGAAAGAAGAGAGAGGAAGAGATGATGGTCCCACCTTTGTCCAAATCTGTTCCTTTTTTCACAGTTGAAGAAGATGGAGGAATAAACACTACTCCAGAGTACTATTATGTTGATCTAAACACTGGTAGAACAATTAGGCAAATGGAGGATTTTGGGCCTGAATTTGGTAAAGCTCCACAAGATGTGGGTGGGTCAAGTAAAAATGATAGTGGTGTACACCAAAAAAGGACAAACAACCCTACTCTGAGCCTCCATCATCTAAAGCCAAAAAACAAGCTAAGAAACTCACACCTGTTAGGAGGAGTCCTAGAACAGGCTTTGTCCCCCAAACTCTCGAATCTAATGATCTCTTTCCTCAACCACATTCCCAACCAACACAACCCACACCTAAAGCACAAACACAACCTCAATCTCAGACACCCCAACCTGATGAAGAACAACCACAACCTCAATCTCACCCAACCCAACCTGAAAACCAACAACCACAAACTGAAACTCACTCAACCCAACCTGAAACTCACCCTAACCAACCTGAAACTGAACCAACCCAACCTGAAAACCAACAACCACAAACTGAAACTCCTCAAACTCATCATGCACCTGGTGAACCAAACTCTGAAAAACAGCAGCAACCCTCAACAGGTAGTATAAGGAAGAGGGTTCCAAAAACAACTGCTAAGAGATCTGGGAGTTACATTCCAAAAACAAGAGAGAGGGATGGATCTGGTGGAGAGGAAGATGGTGGATCTAATCACCAGGAAGAGGGTGCATCTAACCAACAAGCATCACAACCTTCTAGTGGATCAGGTGTAGGAAATGAGAAAATACCATGGGTTGAAGATGAATTGTAAAATCCAAACAACTTACATAATTTCCCCATTGAACATGATGAGGATGAAAATGGGGTTAGTTATCTACAAAGGGTGTATAGGAATGGTCAGAGCTACAAAACTATGCCTTTTGGACAGATTGAGTTAATGAAGTGGGATTGTTTTCTTGATAGAGAGCACCTTATTGACACTGTTATTGACTTTTCCATACAACAAGGTGCTTATTTGGTGAGGGAGAAAGTTGATAATAAGAGGTACAGGGTTGTTTGTGCAAATGAAGATTGTAATTGGAAGATTTATGCTAGTGTACTTGCTGATGGAGTTTCATGGGCTATAAAAACAATACAAGGGCCACACACATGTCAGAGAGTTGAACACAATCCATTGGCAGGAAAGAAATGGTGTGTCTCAAAGATATTGGAAGATGTTAGAGCCAATTTCCAGATTCCAATTAAAGCATTATCAGATCTTGTTCTTGAGAGATTTGGAGTTAGTGTGCCTGAATCTACATTTGTGTGCCTGAATCTACATTGTACAAAGCTAGGGCAGCAGCTATTAAGGAAATTCAAGGGTGTCATTCAGAAAGTTATGCTAAGCTGCCACAGTACATATATGTCATAAAAGATGTGGACCCCCAAGCTTTTGCTTTTATCAGTTGGATTAATGAAGGCCCTGAAAAACCTCTCACTTTCAGGAGAATGTTCATAAGTTTTGAAGCTCAATATCAGGGGTTTATTAAGGGGTGTCGACCATTAATTGGTATTGATGGATGCCATTTGAAGGGCAATTATAATGGTTGTCTACTTTCTGCAATAGCATTGGATGGAAATCAGCAAATATTTCCAATTGCATATGCAATTGTGAGTGAAGAAAGTATTGACAATTGGACTTACTTCTTCAGGTGTTTGAGGCACACTCTGTCATCCTCTAACAAGGATGATTGAGTTTTTATGAGTGACAGAATGAGGGTAACAACACTGAACTTACTATCTTCTTTGAACTCTTTTTTCTATTTCCATTACTTAATACTTTTGAACTAACTTCTATTGCTTAATAGGGTGTTGAAGGTTGCATACAGTCAGAATTTCCTAGAGCATCTAGGAGGATATGCTGTAGGCACCTGTTCAAGAATTTCAAAAACAAATTTCCAGGCCAATATTTTGAAGCTTATTTTTGGCAAGCAGCAGATGCATATAATGAATGGGTTTTCAATGAAGCAATGAAGAAGTTGAAGAAGTTGGATGTGCAGCCTACCATTATCTCATGGACATTGATTTGTCTCTTTGGACTAGGTGGAGATTTGGTCCAACCATCTGCTGCTCAGACAACACAAACAACTTCACAGAGTCTTGGAATGCTACATTGGGATTGGACAGAATCATGCCTATTCTGGGATTGTTGGAAGGTATATCAGTTTACCTAAATCAAATACTTTTCATACACTATTTTACCTAATTGTTGGCTGCCTAATTAATTAGTGAACTTGTAACAATACAATACAGGAATTAGAAGGAGTTGTATGGTGAGAATAGGGAACAGGCAAGCTTTATGTGAGACATGGGTTGCAGGTGATGTCACACCCTATGTAAAGGAGCAGATTAGGAAGAGAAGTGAAGAAGCAAGGTTTTGTAAATTGTATGTGTCAGGCAAAGGAAAATATGAAGTGCTTGAAGGGCACACATCATTCCCAATTAACTTATTGGAGATGTGGTGCAAATGTGGAAAGTGGCAGATTTATGGGATTCCATGCAAACATGCACTTAGGGTTATCAATAACTACAGATTCAACCCTGTTTTGTATATGAGTGAATACTACAGTGTGGAGAAGTACAAGCTAGCATATCAACTTAGCATCCAGCCTATGCCTGATCATACTCAGTGGCCAGAAAGGGAAGTTCCTGACATACAACCACCTGAAGTGAAAAGAACAATTGGGAGACCTAAAAGAAACAGGAGAAGAGAACCTGGTGAGCAAGCAAAAGGCAAAAGATCAGTAACTCTCAGGTGTAGCAAGTGTGGTACTATGGGCCACAACAAAAAAGGATGCAAAGGAGGGTTGACAGCATCACAAAAAAGCTCACAAACTGCTAAAGGAGATAAGCAAAAGAAAAGAGGCAGGGAAGAAGGGGTTTCCATCCAAGAAGCAGTTGATGTGCTTGGGAGTCAGAAGAAAGGAAGAAAAGGAAAGAAAACCAAAGTGTAGTCAATCTCATGAACTTGTAGCCAAGGAACCTGTTTTATTTTGGGAATGATCTTTGTTTTATTTTGGGTTTGAACTGTGTTTTATTTTGGGTAAATGGTTGTTAAAAAACAGTTGAACTTGTTGATTTTGGGGTACTATGTGAAAAGGTGCAGATTATTGCCTTTGGTTCATTTTGAACACTGAAATGAAATCTTCATTGGTTTTTATGCTCATTATTATTGTTGTTGTTGTTTGAGATATATATGTGTTGCTCATTTTAATTGAAAAACAATTAAAAAACTGAAAAACAAATGGACCACAGCAGATGCAAAATGAAGGTTTACCCATTGAACTTCATATTCAACCAAAAACATACACCAATACATCTTAACAACATCATCTTCTAAAAAGGTGTAAACCTTTTCTCCTACAATTACTAAAACCTACATCTTAAAAAGGTAAATTACAATTAGGCACATGCACCACCCAATTAATTTCACAGCCCAATTAATATCATCTATTTTCTTCACCATCTTCTTCAACATCTTCTTTTCAGCACCTCCTTCCCCAATCTGATTAATTCTCATTCTCAAATCTTCAGGTACTCTTGGGATTGCCCATTCGAATGTGTCACAAACATAGCATTTTTAATACAAAGTCTTCGTGTTGTCTTTCGACTCTGAGACCTTGATATCCATCTTCTTCCTACACTTGCATCTTCTGGGCTCATACATGAGAGAACCTAAAATCTCATCAACAATTTCATTGGCCATTAGTGTTCAAATGGAATGATGAGAGAGAATGGGAGAAGAAAGGGAAAAAGAACAGAGAGATGTGAAATTTTCGAAGGGGATTAGGGTTCATATGAAAACTCAAGAAACCCCCTTTTATTTGCACAGATTACAGCAATGGCGGGCTTTTGGACCTTTTCCTAACAAGAGTTAACGTTCCTTTAACGTCCGTTACCATTAATGGCATTACAGACGCGAACATTGACTCTGGTGGCATCTAAGCTAGCTCGAAAATGAGGAGGGTACCCGAGGAATTAGCCCTAACCTCGGGGGTACCACAGGAAATATCCCAACAAATATTAATCTTTGAGCTTATAGTGTTGTTAACTTTAAAGTGCACACGACGATTTTGTGTGTATTGAACTGAGACTTCAAGGGAACCTCTACAAACTGACATTTGGAAGCATATATTGTTTTTCCTTTCATTACAGTATCCTTTTCATTAGGTTAGAACCATAAATCATAAAACACAAAAAGAGGTTCACAAAAACACAAATACCACAAAATCGTAGTTGGAAACAAAAGGACTTTACTCTTCAGGAATTAGTCTCCCACATAAAAATTGAGGAACAAAACCGGATTCAGACTAAAGGAAAAACAGACCATTCTTCCACTTTAGCCAACCTTATTGAGTCTAAAATTACTGGAAAAAGGAAAAGTAGTAAAGGTCAAAACCATGTTCACGGTACTAAGCAGAATGGTAATGGGTTTAAGGGAAAGAAGCAATTTCAGGGCAACTACTATGTATGTGGTAAATTTGGACATGCTGCTAGGGATTGTAGAAACAAACAGGCTTCTTCAAATGTTGTTGTCACCAAACCAAAAGACAACAAACACAAGTCAACCTTGTGAAAGATGACATTATTGCTGCTGTGGTGTCCGAGGTCAACTTGATTAGAAACGTTTTCGAATGGGTCGTAGATACTGGATCTACCGCCACATCTGCTCAAACAAGGACATGTTCCATACTTACGACAAAGTTTCAGAAGGAGAATGTGTCTTCATGGACAACTCAAGCACTATGAGTGTCTCATGCAAAGGAAAGGTTTTTCTGAAGTTAACTTCGGAAAAACCATCGCTTTGCAGAATGTCTTGCATGTACCTGATATCCGCAGAAACCTCATTTCTGGTGCACTTTTAAACAAGGCTGGAATTAAATTAACTTTTCAATCTGACAAACTTGTATTAACCAGAAATGGTGATTTTGTGGGTAACGGATTTTGTAATGCTAGACTCTTTGTTTTGGATGTAATTTCTGCTAATAAAATTTCTACTGCTTCCGTTTATATTGCTGAGTCTGTTTCTTTATGGTATTCTAGACTAGGTCATGTGAATGTTGCATCCATTAAAAGGCTAAAATAACTTAGTCGAATTTCTGACTTTAACAATACCTATTTTTGGAAATGTGAAGTATGTGTGGAGGCTAAACACCCTAAGAAAGCATTCAACAAAAATGTTTCTTGATCCTCTACCTTATTAGAACTAGTCCATAGTGACTTAGGTGACTTTAAGAACTCTATGAGTAGGGGAGGTAAGAGATATTATATTACTTTTGTTGATGACTTCTCACGTTACACTAAGGTCTACTTGTTAAGTACGAAAGACGAGGATTGAGCAAAATTTATTATTTATAAAGCCGAAGTAGAAAACCAATTAGACCTTAAGATAAAAAGAGTGAGATGTGATAGGGGTGGAGAGTATGATGGGCTTCCACATAAGAAATTTTGTGAATCAAATGGAATCATACATGAGGTTACAGCTCCCTACACACTTGAACAGAATGGAATAGCTGAGCGGAAAAATAGAACTCTTAAGGATATGATGAATGCTATGCTTATTAGTTCAGGTATGCCTACTAACATGTGGGGTGTGACTATTCTTTCTGATTGTTATGTGCTTAATCGAGTTCCCCATAAGAAGTTAGATATAAGACTCCCTATGAATTGTGGAAGGGTTTTCAACCTAATTTGTGTTACCTCAAAGTGTGGGGGTGCTTGGGAAAAATAGGACTTCCTGACTTTCAAAGAAGTAAGATTGGACCTAAGGCTATAGATGGAAACTTTATTGGGTATGCTTCTAACAGTGCCGCATATAAACTTATTCTTAAGGATGCTTCTAGTTTTGGTCCTAAGGGATGTAGAATTCTTTGAGCATATTTTTCCTATGAAAGTTAGTGTGCCATCATGCTTGCATGTTGTGTCTTCTTCTATATCGTATCATAACATTGCATCATCTAGTGAGACTTTAGAACCTAGAAGGAGTAAGAGAACTAGAACCGAGACTAGTTATGGACCTGAATTCATTACTTCCTTCCTAACTGAAAAAGGATATTTAGATGAGCAGAAAATAAGTGCTTTTATAATGGAAGAGAACCCTAGAACTTTTGGGGAGGCCATGAGATTTGTTGACTCTAGTTTTTGGATGGAGGCTATTAACAGCGAAATAAAGTTCATTATGAGTAACAACACTTGGATTCTGATAGACCTTCCTAGGGTTTGTAAGGATTTGAATAGAAAGTGGATTTTTACCAAGAAGTGCATGCATGATGGGACACTAGACAAGTATAAAGCTAGACTTGTAGTTGGAGGACATCACCAAAAGAAAGGTCTAGACTTTTTTTGATACATATTCACTAGTGACCAAGGTAGCCAAAATTAGAGCATTAATTGCACTTGCATCCATTCATGATCTTATTGTACATCAAATGGATGTGAAAACTGCTTTTTTGAATGGTGAGCTAAATGAAGAGATCTATATGAAGCAACCTGAAGGATGTGTTGTTCCTGGTCAAGAGGACAAGGTATGCAAGCTTATTAGATCCTTGTATGATTTAAAACAAGTACAAAAATAATGGTATGATAAATTTCATCAAACTATTACTTCAAATGGGTTTTTAGTAAATGATTCTGATGCTTATGTTTATTCCAAAATAGATGATCTTGGTTGTGTTTTCATATGTCTATATGTGGATGATATGTTGATTTTTGGGATCAATATAGACATAGTGAATGCAACTAAAGGTTTCCTAAATTCTTGTTTTGAAATGAAGGATTTAAGAGAGGGCGATGTTATTCTTGTGATAAAGATTACTAGAACGTCATATGGGATATCTTTAAATCAATCTCATTATATTGAGAAAATCTTAAAGAAGTTTGATCAGTTTGATTGTGTTCCAGTGAAAACTTCATATGATTCATTTGAAAAAGAATATAGGAGATAGTATATCAAAACAACAATATGCAAATATTATTGGTAGTGTAATGTTCTTGATGAACTATACTAGACCTAATATAGCTTATGATGTTAGTAGATTGAGTAGGTATACTCACAATCCTAATCGGGAGCATTGGAGTGTTTTGATTAGATTGTGGAAGTATTTAAAAGGCACTATTAATTTTGGTTTGCATTATCAAAGAACATCTTGTGTTCTTGAAGGATTTTTGTGATGCTAATTGGGTGTCTGCTAATGATGAAATTCAATCTACTAGTGGCTTTGTTTTTACGCTAACTGGTGGAGCTATATCATGGAAATCATCAAAGCAAACTTGTATTGCCAAATCTACTATGGAATCTGAGTTTATTGCTTTAGAATTGGCAGGTCACGAAGCTGTATGGTTAAGGAGTTTGCTAGCTGATATTCCATTGTGGAGGAAGCCAGCTCCATCAGTTTCTATGCGGTGTGACTCACAGGCTGCAATTGGGGTCGCGAATAATCAAGCCTGTAATGGAAGGAGGAGACATATTCGCTTAAGGCATGCTATTGTTAGAAATCTAATTAGAAACAATGTAATTTCACTCGAGTTTGTAAAGTCGGAGAGGAATATTGCAGATCCTCTCACCAAAGGCCATTGTAGAAAAATGGTGCTAGAGTCAGCACAAGAAATGGGTTTAAAGACTATAGTTGAGTGAATTATGATGGATACCCTTCTTGGAATTTCCTAAGTTCAATGATCAAACTAAGTCATAAAATAACTCAAGTAGTAGATAGTACTACCATTCCTACATTAATAAAAGTGATGTAGTATTTGTTTTTACTGTAAATATGTGTAAGGATAAGCGAAATGCTTTTAATAAGTTCATAGCCTTGATAAGGTGGTTTGAAACAGTACAAACTTGATTAACTTACCTATGTGAATGTGGGGGTTATACCCAATCTCCTATGAGATCCCTAAGACTTATGATCTCTAGAGCATTTATGAAAATTCAGGCATTGTGGGGCACTGAAAATTATAAATCGCAAGAACATTTCTTATTTTGAAAAAGGTTTAGTGCGCAAGTATTGAATATGAACTCCGTAGAAGGTTCAAAGAGAAATATACCTAATACAACAGTATGACATATTTGTATGCACTGGGTATCAATTCAAGTCTCTAAGACATTGATACTTATTTTGAATCATGTGGGTGATTGTTAAAGTTCTTATTAAGTACTTCCTTCGTTTTTTTTACTCGCATCATTGAACCAGTTTACGCAACTCAATACACAATTTAGATGTTAATTATCTTTAATTATACACAATTAAAAATTATGCAAATTAAATTTTAATAATGTATACATTGAGACAAATCTAACAAGATCCCACATGAATATATTTTTTCTTACACATAAGTCACAATATTGATTTAAATGGACATGTGTGAATAGTATGAAAGATAGAAATGATGCAAGTAAAAAAGAACGGAGGAAGTATGTGAGTAAAACTCTAAGTTGTTTCAAAAGAATGTGAAAGGTTATAGTCCCAGATAGGAAGAATAATAGGTGAGTGATGGGTTTATTGATATTTATCGTCATACTACCTATTGAGTTGGTTCTTGAGAAACTTTTGTGGTTGAGCTCTTGAACGGGCTTGGACTAGTTACCACACACGCGCGCACGCACCGCCGCCGCTCGCCAGGACCGGGTCGGGGCGTGGGCCATGGACTTTAGGCTTTGGGAAATAACTTAACTAATTTTTTAGTAGAAAAACTTGTCAACAGTTTTTATGCTGTTATAGGAATCAGTCAATTCCTATTTTTTCTCTCCTGGCTAACTGCTTCCACTAGCCGTTAGTGGACCGTCTCCATTACACCACTAATGGCTGTTTCTCCACTAATGATCGTTTTTTCCACAGATTTAGGATTGGTCAATTTCTAGTTCTGTTGTTCAGTCTCTATAAGTACCTCCATTGACACTGTTTTGACACACAAGGACTTTCCTTCTCTCTTATACACTCTTTCTGGCAATATTAAGAAAGTTCTCAGAATGTCTCTTTGTACTTCACCGGCGAGTCAGTGTTGTATTAACCCTGGAGGATGGTTTGCCACAAGTCCGTGTGTTCATAGCGGGACAATTTCAACTTTAGGGCAGTGCTTGTATCATACCACAGCAATTTACAACTAAGTTTATTATTTTACCAGTCATAGTTCCTACAAGAATCACCAACATTTTCCCAAATCATTAGAGCAAGTATTGAATATATCAAACACATTCATACACGAAATGATCTTGAGAAATCATTAACGTAAAATCTGTGCTAGCCCATTACTTATGAAGCCAAATTTCAGTTTTTAGCTTGAGGTATGCTATTTTACATGCAGCAACACTAATTTCTAACTCACCCATGTTTTACAATGATTTCATCAACTTGAAAGTTATTGGGTGGCTAAGGCATTACTCCATAGTCATCTAGAGTTTTCGATGAGGATGTAGTCCCAACTCTATATGAGCATAATATTGATGCAGCCTAACACTGAAGTCTCACATAGCGTAAAAACAAATCTCATGGTCGGCATTTTTTCTCCAACTTTTCATCCCAAAACAATTTTCGCTACTGTGCGAACCAATTTCCACCTATCTGACTCAGGAGATAAAGATCAATTGTACAATCTCAATGTTGATTACACTGTTAAGGCATTTGCATAAAGGATGGTGAAGAACAACTCAACATCCTGTATATTTTTGATCGTTTGAACAAACTGATTACTAGCAGGCTCATCAAGTAGTAGCTGACTTATTTGTGCAACTCGTGGTACTAGTTTCACCAATGCAATGCCTGACGAGGGAGTTCCTGCTCCCAGCTGATCAACATAAATATCTTTCACTATTGCATTCACCACCGTTTTCACTGATACTTCTACCACATTTGTGAACTCATCACTGCAGAAGAAAATAAAGAACTCAAATCAGAAAATTAAACCAGCAATTTCTGATTCTTTTGAGGCTCCAGACTCTGAAACATCTTTCATCTGTTCCAGGTTATTTTCTCTGGTGTTGTAAATCAGATATAGCACATGTCGAGCAATTCAAAAATCTGTTCATGTACTTTGACAAGAAAGGCGTACTCCTATTTGTTACTCTATAAACATCCCAACACCCCCAAAGAAGTTCGTAATTGACCTAACCTTTTTTAAGGACTAACAGACAGATAAAATTGCTTATCATACGTGGTTGTTATCTCTCAAAACAACAGATCCTCAAGTACCTGTATCTCTTAGATTTGATACACCTGACGACGAAGGCCCAGCATGGCCTAAGTTAGTTTAAAAGTTTACGGCAGGACTAGTCAGGATTGGGATAGGCTTAGCTAGGCCATGCATCATCCCCACCACCCATTTCACCCCACCCCACCTCCCAGCCCGCAAAATGAATTTCAAGCATAGGAAAAAAAATAGGAAAAAAATCTTGGTCTATCTACGGGAATACTATCTTACACTGACTTAGGGTAAGACCACTTTAAAATGGTCAGTTTTAAGTTAATTATTCAAATATAACTGTTTGAATACTTGGTGACGCTTTTAAATTAATTTGCCTTTCAAACATGGTTTTATCATAACATTAAAGCAAAACATTCTTACATGAGACTTTGTATAAAAATTATACAGCTTCTGGGTAGGCCATTTGGAGCAAAACGAAAACGTTACTAACTCTTAACCTTGAACTGCCATTTTTGCTTCTCAGGCTGCCTATTCCAGATCAGGATCTAATCGGGGCAAGCCCAGGCAGGCTTTAGCCAAACAGTTGAGGGTGGGCTGCGTCTGTAGTCTTGCCCATCGACTATTACTAGATATGGGTATCGACATTTAAAACTTCAGTTTCCCCTAACACATTGCAAATTCATTATCATTACTTATCCTAAAGCTTTAAATAGTAAGCATGGGTAACTCAAACAATCAAAATTTCACTTCGACCCCCATATAGAAAAACACACTAAAACCATCTAAGAAGGCAGCTCCACTTCTTCAACACCCATAATAGGCCTTGTCAGCATAAAAAATGAGAAAGAAACAACAAAATGTGGAACTTAGTCAGATAGATAGGTTAAAAATTCACTTATATCTAATTGTAACGAATTTACATGTAACTTTATCATCAAAGTCTCATCCAATATGGCAATGCCCATTGCCACTCAAAAACCTCTAAAGAAGTAATAAAAATATATAAATGAAAAAAAAGGTCTTGATGATGTATTGCCATGAATAAGGTTGAGACAATCCTCACATATATACCCATAAGTTCATTACCATTACCACAACTTATTATCACCTATCAAATCGGACATTAAAGTTATGCATACAAATCAAGTGAACGTGTATTCTAAGGACAAATAATATAGAAAAAGAGCTAATTGAGCGGATATATGATATGGAATGGAGGGAATGACCAGTAGGTCATTCTAAAAAAACTTGAATCGTTACAAAAGAAGTCCATTATACCGACGAAGGAAAGTATCAGGGCGAGCAAAATGGAAATAGCAATGAGTAACAAATGAAAAGCACATTAATACTTGTAAGTTGTAACAACTAAAGCACAGGGTTACTTGCATACCTTGATAGAACTGTCCGAGTCTCTGTCATGAGTTGATCAAATTTGGACACCTCCGAAAGAATTAAATAGTTACTGTTCGATGGAGTTGGGTTGGGTAGTTGAGCATCCTCTGGCATAAAGTAATCCATCCAACAACGAGGCCTCCCCATACTCATAAATGTGTCAAGTATTTGAACAATAGTTTCGTGAAGCACTGAGGACTCAAAGACGTCTTTCAGCTGCTTGCTGCAATGACGATCAGTTCAAAAGTCATTGTGAATATTATTAAAATTTCAAAGGATTACCTGTTAAGTCAAGTCACTCTATAACCTTACTGAATAAATAACTATCATACAAGCTGATTGATACCCAAAGATTATAAAAGCTTAAGGTACTTATCTCTAATCTTAATTCAAAAAGGAATGGTGACAACATGTGTGTCATCCAATCTCCGACAAGGTAATATCTGGCGTTTTACAGTAATGCACACAACAGAAATTAAGAACATATTAGTGAACCTGTCTGCAGTGAAGAACTTATATTACTCTGAAAAGCATGCAATATTCCCTAACCAAAACATCTTACAAGCCGCAAGCAGTCCTTTACAATATTCCTTAAAAAAGAAAATCAACTATGAACAAGTCCAATGAGGGTCCAGCACGATTCTTTGGTTCTCTATTCAAAAGCCTAAACGAAGGCAAAAGCAAAAGCACTCTTCTCAAGCTTGCTTAGCATTTGGAAATCCCAGTAGATACCAACTTTTAATCTTGAATCAATACATTTATTAAGAGAGAGAAACGGTAAGATTACGGGCTTACACATGTTGTAGCCAACACATTAATGAACGCAGAAAATTTGAGAGATATGAAAACTGTCCAATGGCCTGGAAACACTCTGTAAGAACAAATACTTTAGCTATAGAGAACAAACAAGCCTCAACTGTTATGCATTACCAGGGACAACTAGTAAGCCTTTCTTTTTTCACTCTATCATTTGCTTAATGCACAGACACTTGTCATCCCGAGATGGTCGGAAATAGTCCAGATCTAGGATTAACATCATGGATGCAATCACGTTTGTATTAAGGGTTGATGTCACATAAACACCTTGTAACATATTACATTAACGGATTATAAGCACAAATTGGCAATTCTCTAGTTCTAAGTTTTTCTTTGAACATAGTATAACCAAACCTTTTACTTAATGATGCGGATTCAAAAGTACTTGTCCCACATGAGCCAATTAGTTTGATGATGAGACAATTTGGTTTCAATCTACTTGCAAGAGATCAAGCTTTTGTCACTTAGGTTACTTGGCTTGAAGAAGTTGATTAGCTACTTAATTTTATGTCTTTACTAAGCACGTAGTGCAAGTTATAGTAGTTATGATGGTTAAAGTCCAAATAAGCATGTAAAGGTCCGAAAATATGTTAGGAAATATGGAACCTTGGTCTTCGAGTAGTTAAGTTGTAATGGGAAAGTAGAGTAAAGGAATATTTCCTAAATCTAACTAGGAGTGAGTGGCAAGTAAGGACAATCCTCCTTGAAGAGCAACATGTGGTTTTTGCATAATTTAAGGAAAGATTTATATCCATCTTCCCATAAATTTAGGCCTAATTTTAGGCTTGCTTTTACGGGAAAATTTTCTAGTTTCTTTCCTCCTAAAATGTGGCCATTTGGTTGCTTGGAAAGCAAGGCTTTCTTGCTTATTCTTATAAATAAATATGTCCTCATCAACCTCATTATTTATTTAATCTTCCATCAATTGAAGTTCAAAAATGTATTAGTTAGTGTTGAAGCAACTTAATTCCAAGAGCGGTTTGAGTGTGCTTAAGATTCAAAGTTAAGAGTTCATGAGTAATCACTTAGATTTGAAAAATCTTAGTTACCTATTTTTTGGACTTAGGGACATTAAGACCTAAGGGAGTCTCTTGAACTCTATGCTTGGATTGGCTTGGTTATCATATCAATGAATGCCCCATCCCATTACTAATATAAATAGACAACTCATCTACACTACCAAACTTGAATTAGTAAGTCATGTTCTTCTCCCTTCTTTGGTGTTTGTATGTTGCTTCTCGAAGTTACAATGCATGTTTTACCCCTTCATTCATTTTTCCTTTTTTGGCAATTCTGCAAGGAACAGAAGCAACAGACACAACAAATGCAACACGAACACAACGAGTCACGTTTGAGTAACGGACAATGCGGCATGCAGGACATAATATTGAACCCATGGTGTTAAAAGAAGGTCGAATCATATCGTAGCGGCCACGTTGTAAAGGTTTACAAATCTACCGAAACGATACTATCTGCATCTTAAAGGTGTAAAAAACGCGTTTTAGGTTGATTCAAGCGACATCTCGTTGTCTCGGCCGATATTTGGCGGTACGACAACCGCATCACCTCCGTATCACAACATCGTGACTGTTACTACATTTTCGAACCATGATTCAACCCGCATAATAGCCGTTCACAGCTAAGTTCAAAAGTAGTTACATAACAATTGTACGTTAAGAACAGTCTAAGTTTTAATTCCATCCAGATACGGCTCTTGTCGCGCAGTAATATTATCATGATAATTGAAACATCTTTCAAAGGACGATGCTATTCTTGAGACATTATTGTGAAACTACAAAACTCCAAAAAGATAAGAAGCACTTCGGTGCTTGGTCGGGATATATTTAATGGAATGGAATGGAATGTTTGGTTGGGCATTTTTTAGGTAGCGTCTCACACCCAAGGATATCCATCTCCACCCCATTCCCCTAGAATCTCAATCTCCCCCCTAAGTTTCTAACTCCATTCCACTCAAGTATCAAACCCTAATTTGTGTGGAATGGAGAGAGAGGCTAAACCCTAGACAAGAGATGGCAGCAATCGCCGACTTTTTCCGGCCACCACCGACCGACAAGTATTTGCAGAAATTATGTTCTCTTTTCATCCCAAATATCTTTGAAAATTCATTTTTTAGTTTGTAGGATATTATATCTTTTTCATCTTCTCTTTTCTTCCCCCAATTTCTTCTCATCTTTCAATGGCGTGATGCTATCCAATTGCAGTTGTGAAAAAAAAGAGAAACTGTTTCAATTGTAATTGTAATACGAAATTGGGCAAGAAAATCTGCCTATAGTTTGTTGACAATTCTTTCCAACAGATTACCTTTGTTTAATTGACGTTAGTTTAAAGCTATAGGTATGTTAACTTTGAAGCTAAATTACTTTGAAGTTGTAGTCATGTCTCCAAATTACAGGCGGTTTAAAGCTCGATTACTAACGAAATTGTCATGTTTTGCATATGCTTGTTTGCTTTCCATAGTTTGTTGTTAAGTTGTATAAAAATAATATTAAGTTTAAGTTTTTTTATCTAATTGCTATGGCAATTACTAGTTTTCTTGTATAGTATGATTTCTCAATTAGAAGTTTATCTTGGTTGCTTGTTGAATTGGGGGGTTTAATCTGATTGTGGTTCTGGAGAGTATCATTTTAATAAAAGCTGGAAGCAGAATCCATTCCAAGAGTGAACCAAACAGCATATATGGATATAGAACAATCCAAACAGTTTGAAAGTGGTATGGTGTTGTGGATCCGTACCACCCTGGTATGGACATCCATAACAATCCATTCCAGTTCACAGGCCCTAAGTTATACGGACCTTTCTCTGTGATTTATACAGATAGATTTAATAGAATATATGAGAGAACATATAAGATCACCGACATTACTAGCCAATGGCACAAGAGTAAACTCACCTTTTCAGGACATCTGCTGCAGCGGCCTGCATATTGATAATTAAAGCAGGCAAGGCATCCCGAGCCAGAAAATCAGCCCTTGCTAAAAAATTCTGCTCACCATCCTGGTCAATGAGGCTAGCTTCTTCCTGTAAAGCAAAGATAACTATAATTGGCCTCTTTTCTGCCACTTCGAATTTCATCTAGATGCAATCTTAATCCTTTATCAATGGAATACTGCATAAACCTAACTAATTCGGAAAGGCTTTTAGAAAGCTACCTTCTCAATCAATAAACTTAATTCTTTAATATTCGTGGAAGTGCTCTATCAAGCACCATAGACCTGGTGTCACACATTCTAATGAGTAGTAAAGTAGAAGTATTAAATTACTACCGTATAAGTCCAACACTGCCACTCCTCTTATGAATTCTATTAAGTAAGCATAAACTTTAGTTGATGGAATTGGGTATTCCAAGGATGTCAAAATAGGTGCTTCATTATTCTATATAGCAAGTTTTTCCTCCCACACAAACAAGCAACTTTTTCCTGTCTACTTTATTCACTCATTAAAAAGCATGCCAAGCCCAAATGGGGCAAACCAAACAAGTGCAGTAGTATATTTATAAGGTAGTTTGTCAATGTTAATAATACATTTGGTACTTACCAGTTACAAGTCACTTGCGCAATAAAATTAACGGAAGAAAGAAGGGAGAAAGTACACACAGACGAAATCAAAGACAAAAGGAAACCCCATAATGGCTGACCAAGAAATAACCAAAAGCGTCAAAAAACTCCCTCTTTTCCTTTTTCCGTTGAAAAGGATGGAAGGGAAAACCAAAAAAAGCTGGTAGGTGGAGACTGGAGAGGGTATGTGAGAGTGAAACCAATAATGTAGGACATTTAGGGTTAGATGATGATAGGTGGGTGGAGTTACCGCGGGTAACTGGGGCATATTAGATGGGACATTTGGGGATGAAAACAAAATCCGTGAAAACACAGATTTTAAACTGGGACAAAGAGAGTGACTTTAAATAAAATAAGAAACAACAAAATGCAAGAGAGTATATGAAAACAATTTAACGTTAGTAGAACCAAAGTGTAAACACCAAGAAAAAAATAGTTCCCTCGTCTAGTCGATAGCCTTCAGTTGATATCACTAAAAAGTTTCCATATACAAGCCCTTAAACATGGTGTCAAAACAAGGCCACATCGTATTGTATTGGCTGTATTGCAAAAGGTTTTCAAATCTATTGAACCGATACTACCCGCATTGTAAAGGTGAAAAAAACCGTGTTTTAGGCCAATTCAAGCGATATCTTATGGTATCGGCCACTGCTTAGCGGTACGACAACCACATCAATTCCGTTACCGCAACAGTGACCGAAACCGAATTTTTGAACCATGCCCTTTTCACACACTAGTACTAACGAAGCAAGGGAAGTGTTCTTCCTTTTGTGGATCCTATTTCAAAATGAATCAATTTGCCTCACGTCGTAGCTCTGCTACTCCATATAGGGAGTAACTCTTATTGCTAGAACAAATAGTCGATATGTTTTCCTGTTTTGCAATCTAGCAATCTATTTAACAGTGTGATTGAACATTTGATAGGCTAATGATTATATTCTGTGCATAAGAATATATTAGCGAAAATGTTGATTAATGAAAAACAATAAGTTTGATCAGATATCCACGTAATATGAACATGAATAGATATGTCATAGGTTTGATTCAAAAGACATGAAAAATCTCTTCATAGAGCTAATTCTAGTATTTCTAGAAGGAAGGCCTAAGAGAGTACATGTAAGCAAGCCAAGTAGTACTTGACTGTCATGACTGACTACTTGGTGTACTAAAGGATACACCTCGTGACCTTGAGGTCTCAGGTTCAATCCCATTGAACCTACCAACTGTGGTTCTTAAGGCAATTCCTGAGGGCTTGGTCGCTAAAGTTATTCTGGTTCACCGGCAAGAATCGAACACAGTCCTCCTTACCACATCAAAGCCAAAATAAAGAAGTAAACATTTGACCTTTCACTTACAGATCTCAGACTCTCTTGAACAAACTTAGTGATTCAAATGGAGAGCTTCATAGTTCACAATACCCCAGATCATATAATCCTGTTACATAAATACTGAATTTAACCTTAACTTGACTATATAAGTATATATCAACAACCAATCTCTTGCAACGTCAGCTAGATGAAACTGCTGTTGCAACAAAGATCAGTCAGTCCCGACAGATCCAAAGATCCAACACGAGGTTTCTTCTACTTGTAATCAACTTTAATAAATGGGATCCAAGAGAAATTTGGAAGAGGAGAAAGAAGTTGTGATAAACAATAATGAACAATAGGAGTTGAGGAATGACAAAAAAAAAGAAAGGAGGAGGAAGCTAGAGAAAAAAGAATCTAAATTTAGATTGTAAAACAGACATTGGGAGTGAGACAATACGTTGGGTCATACAACGCTGATCATGGCATAACAATTACATGAAACACTAACGTGTTCACAATCCTGAGTGACTTACAATAATACTTTGACATTATTAATTTCAATATACTGATAGCTGATCAGGTTTAACTATTCTATGTCCTTCGTCTCTTTTCTTTTTCAGTTTCCTCTAAACTCCAATCCAATCCCCCTCCCCCCCCCCCTCCCTCTATCACCCAGAAGCACCATCACAACCTGTTACTGCAAACAATAAGCACCAGTTAACGACCAACGTTCACTACAATGACAACCATCTACGGACCATGAACCCACTTCGAACAGTCACCAGCAAACATAGTACCAAAGGTCCCCAAAACTTACTCCGAACTAAGGTTTGTTGACCCAATCAATTACTCACAGACCCAATCCCTTTCTCTTAACCGATGGGAATATGGCTCCACATCAGCCTACTGAAAATCAAAGGTGGAAAACATCATTTTAGCTTGGCCAACATTCAATCTGAACCTAACATTTTTAGTTTGAACATTAGCGATGGGGAGAATTTGCAAGCCGTTGTAGCTTCTGCCTAAAGAGGAAGAGTCTGTTAATCATCTTTTACTCTCCTGTTTATCTTTAACACTTATCATTAGCCCAGTTTTAAATATGCACTAGTTGCTTGGAATAGTAGGACGGAAAAAGATAGGCTTGCCTAATTACAAAGATGATTCCAATACCAATTTGGTTTTCCCCTCAAGAAACCTACACATATTAAAGTGTATCGCTTCCCCTCATTAAGGTTTCGGCTTTCAAGGTTATTTTATTAAAGGCTTATATAGCTGGAGCCAGGTATTAGACTAATCGCTTATGAGCGATACTAACATTCATGAGTTTGTACATATGTTTCATGATAGCTTGCGACAGTCCTTGGTGACTTGCTACTATACTCCTTGGCTTAGGTTTCAGGTATAAATGTGTGGCCATACCTAATAATTATAATAACATCATTTGCCCGTTTGGATCAAAGAGGGATAACCTAATCTAGATACTAAACAGTAGGCGTGTGATAGAGAGGAAGATTGTAATTTGCACTCTCGTTCTAGGCTAATAATCATGTGGCGATTCGACCATGCGGTGTTGATATGGTATAGAGGAATCACGCCTTTGAGAGTACTCGCGTCAAAAGTATATTCATATCTAGTATGTACACGAGAACCTGGATGTGTATTTGACATTCAACCAAATCCAACAAGAAGTCCCAGAGGGATCATGAGACATCAAGTTTTTGCAAATCAATCATTGACTTGTGATTATTCAGTGTTTATGCTTCCAATCATAAATAAAAGATATCTCATTTTAATATTTTAACGTCTGTGAATAAGTCATTTAATACTTGGAAAATTTCTTTTGAATTTTTAAAAAGAAAATTAACATATTATTACATAGACTATCCTATGATTATATGCTAATTCTGGTTGATTTCCTTTCAAGTTGAACACATTTGCACTCTTTGCAGTTATTGCTTCCCTTTTGAACTCTTAGTTCTTCAAGTTAGTTTAGTAATAAAGTATTTTTGCGTCAACCATTTAAAGACATTTTGTGTTGCAAATCTCATTTTTTTGAACAAAGCTTGATTACAACTCGTTTGATCTCAGGCTTGAACACGAAATGCAAGTGAACATTAGCGAGCTGGATCAAGAAACTTAACAGCTGATTAAGCTCAGGGTCATACACGAAAAGCTATAATCCTTATGAAGCTTAACTCGAACACGCTAATACTGCACAGACTCAACTCAGCCATGACTGCAATAACATTATACCCCAAACTGCAAGGTACATGTCCGAAGAAGAGAAAATTAGCTATATATAAGAGTATTTGATATAACAAACTCAGAGAGGCTAGAGATTTCAATTAATTGAGATAAAGACGTCTTTCTGAATGGGACTAACATTTTGATCGTGATTGATGAAAAGAGCTCTGTTTTATTTTCGATCCAGCTAACTTTAATTTTTCAACACTAATCTGGCAAATATAATACAATAAAGCATTACAGATCTTCAAGCCTTTCCACTCAAATCAACCACAAAGGAGTTATTGGAAACTATAACACAGATCTGGAGGCGAAAAAGAAAAGGCAAAGACACTGTGCTAGTAGGAAATTTGCATGAAGCACAATCAATTCCAATACAGTATAAAAGCAAGCTATTTAAGGGTTTCCATGATGTAAGGATATGTAGAAGCTCTTGAAACTTAAGACAGCATGTGACACTCACAAAGGAGTTCTTGAAGACTATAACACAAAAAAGGAGGCAAAAAGGCAAAGATATGTGCTAGTAGGAAATCTGCATGAAGCACAATCATTTCCGGTATAGTACAGAAGCAAGCTATTGAAGCGTTACAGTGATGCACTTACTCGATCTCGAAGCCATTAAAATCTTATCAAATGAGGTCCGCATAATGATAAGCCAGAAGAGTATAGATAACGATATAGATAGATGATGTCCCTGATCATCTTCCCACAAAATGCTGCTTAAATTTTCCAAGTGGCTACATTGACAGGCAAGAGTAGCAGAGGAAATCAACTCTTTTGAGAACCTAAACAGACCATACTAAAGATGGTGACTTCAGGTCAAAAAATAGCTATCCCTGTAATACTATTGAATTACAGCGTACAGATATAACATTGACAGCATCGGATCCTTTCAACATTAACCAACCGATTAACTTTCATTTAGTTTTCTTTCAGGGGCAATGGAAAATTTACATGCTGCTGATATTCTAGGGTTGAATCCAGCCTCCATAATAGGAGGAGAAGTCAGGTCAAGTATTCATACTAGGAGCACAAAAATTCACTTCAACGAAAAAATTGAGTTTTTTAGCGGATCAATGCTGATTGATGGCTAAGGATTTATTCTGCGAAACAACATTTTGCTTTTTGGGTTACTATCTAGAGGCAAGCTTATCTCTGGCTTAAACTAGTTACTTTTGCCTCTTACGTTGCTATATTCCATACTCAAATTTACTAGAAAAATCATACCTAACAATCAACTTTGTATTCAATGATTCAGCTACAGGTGGCTTAAGATCTAAAATTCACAACAGCGCTAAACAACATTCTGCGTTTCGGGTTACAAACTAGAGGCAAGCTTATCTCTGGCTTAAACTAGTTACTTTTGCCTCTTCGCTGCTAATTCCATACTCTAATTTACTAGAAAAATCATACCAAACAATCAAGTTTGTTTTCAATGATTCAGTACAGGTGGCTTAAGATCTAAAAATCACAAGAAGTCATCAAAAAGTATAATCTACCAAAGAGAGGAAGCATCTTAAGGTCATCAACAAGTATAATCAGTAATATAGAGCTCATATTCCCACAGAATAGTAAATTATGCACACACATAAAACTAACAAATAATATCCATCGTGCTATGGCATATTTGTCAAATCGAATATGTTGGCAGATTGTGTACTACTCCCTCCGTCCCACATTCCCATATTCCTTTCTAGGTGTCCCAAAATGTTATTTCCATTCCAACACTTTCCATTTATAATGTGCTTTTTTTCCTAAAATACCCTCATTATTCATAAAATCTAATTCCCACTTTATCCTCAAAATCAATTAAAAATTCCCCCAAAAATGCCACATGTTGTCTTTTTAGGGTTGTAGTACACCACCTATAAAAGTACCAACAACCCTAAAAAAAACTCTATTTTCTCTCATTCTCTCTCCAAAAGTTTGTAATCCATGTGCATTTCATATCTGATTTTTGATTGGTTGTTGTACCGTACGGCAATTAGGCCTGCTTTGTTATATGGCACCGAATGTTGAACGTGGCGGAGATGCGTATGTTGCGGTGGATGTGTGGCCACACAAGGAAGGACCGATTAAGAAATGAAGTGATTCGGGCAAAAGTTGGAGACTTGGAGTTGCATCTATTGAAGAAAAGATGAGGGAGAATCAGTTAAGATGGTTTGGTCATGTGAAAAGGAGATCAAGTGATGCACCGGTGAGAAGAATTGAAGAGTGGAGGAGTAACCAAATTGTAAGGGATAGGGAAAGACCTAAGATAACTTGGATGAAGGTAATTGAAAGTGATATGAGGCTACTTGGGATTGAGGAGAGCATGGCGTTGGATAGAAGTGGGTGGAGGGGCAGTATCCATGTGGAGGAAGGGGTGTAATTATTGCATTTATTTGTTTTTCTCAATTATGTTGGTATTAAAACCTTTTGTTGAAAACCTCTTTTAAAACTTTTTGGTGTAAACCTTGTTTTCAAAAACTTTCTTAAAAATTCATAAAACTTAAACCCTTTTAAAAACTTTTTATCACTCTTGTCAATGCCATCTCCTTTGGCAACGGTTTCAATTGACGATTCATGTTAGCCGACTCCAATGGGAATAAGGCTAGTAGTTGTTGTTGTTGTTGTTGTAAAAAAGCTCAGTTGTGATTGGTTGATAAATAAAGGTTTGGATTATGCTCAAAAAGTGAACTTCACTTTTTCTACTTTAATACTTCTTGTTATATGCAATGATTAGTTTTTCATATTATGTCTCCAAACCTTAATATTTGTGAAATATGAGAAATGGGAAGAACATTGTGAGACGAAGGGAGTACTTCCTTGCATTGAACAAGTAGCACTCATTGCATTTTCAGTCACTGAACTTAAACTAATATCTATTGAACTTAACTTATTAATGCAAAACTAAGATTAGACCCTTAGTTGAAGCACAAACATAGAAACAAACACAAGGAATACTTACAAGCAAGGGAGAGCTTTCCTGGCATCTTGCAATATCAATGTAGAGATGTCTTCCGAGAATGTTGACTTGAACTCTAACGAATAAGCTTAAGATAGTAACGGACCAGAGTGATAAAACCATTTTGGTGAAGGCTGGCAGAATAAGACTTGAGTTCAGAAATAAGAACAAAACTTCGATAGTGCAAATTTGATAAAATGAAAGACAGTAAAGCAAAGACAACATACTGAGTACTTTGAGATTATCCCATAGTTGGAGTTTCTCAGGAAGGGTCATAAAATCCTTTCCCTGTTTAAGCCTGTCCGTCAAGACGGAAAGGTTTAACTCCTCATTAATCCTATTGCTTAAGAAGTTCATAGCTCGCGGCAATGTAGTTGTGTCAGCTATTCTTTGAATGGTCTCAAAATGGAGTTGCATTCTAGCAAGTGTAATGAAATATATACATATATATAAGAAAGAGATAGAACCCCCAAAAGACAAAAAAAAAGGGAGAGGAAGACGAAATAGAAAGAACAAATCTTAACTGAGCCTTAATCCTTTCATCATTTTCCCTATCTGCAATTAGTTGTGACTCCAATTGAGCAAGGCGGCGTTGATGAGCATCATAGAGCTTGTATACAAAATACCCACTTCCAACAATTCCAAGTGTAACATAAATCTTCTTCTTGTGCCTTCTCCAAAAGCTCCTAAAATGAAAATTACCAAAAAGTATTCGATAAAATTAAACAAAATAAGATCCAAAGAAAGCAAATTGACACAATTGAAGGAATCACCCAATAAGCCAGAAGTAAAAGAAGCAAAAATAACAGATTTGAAAAGAAGAAGAGTGTATTTGTGACCAACCTGAAAGAGAACATGTTTATTTTTTTTATGTGTCTGAGTCTGATGCTAGGGAAACAAATTAGCCATATTAAAGCCACGATACTCAACAACAATGGGAAATGGAAATGCCCCTCAAAATATTAAGTTACGAGAGCAGCTAGAAAAAGATAGATGTGAAGAAGTAGATACAAAAGAGTAAGAGAAATCGCAGGGGCACCGGCGGTGTGGGTGTTTGTGTTGATGAGTGATTATAGCTGCTTGGCTGCCGCAGCGTGCACTTTGTCGGCTTCACTACGCACTCTTCAGAGTTGAGAGACACGGTGTAGAGTGTTTAGTGAACCAAATGAAATATTTACACGGTGGAAGTTCAACTCAAAGTTACTAAGATAAGTGTGCGGCTAAACATAGCCCGTATTTACTAGCTCACAGCCCGTATACGTATAAATATGTGGTATAAAAGTCTAAATTGCCCCTCTTCCTTTACTCACTTCCTTTTAAAAAATTTAAAAAAAAAATTTAAAAAAAAAAAAATTTAAAAAAAATTGAATCTTCACGGAACCGGATTGACTTTCCGGTACCGTGTACCGGAAATTCCATTCGGTTCCGTGAAATTATCAGTTTTGACGGAACCGGATGGAACTTCCGGTACACGGTACCGTGAAAGTCAATCCGGTTCCGTGAAAATTCAAATTTTTTAAAAAATTTTTTTTTTTGAATTTTTTTTTAAAAAATGGATTTTTACGGTACCGGAAACTCCATCCGGTTCCGTGAAAATTCAATTTTTTTAAAAAAAATTTTTTTTTTAACTTTTTAAAAAAAAAATTTTTTTGGATTTTTTTTTAAAAAAACCGGACATAATTATATTTAATAAGGGTATTTTGGACAATTTGCTATAAAATACGGGCTGTGAAATGGTAAATACGGGCTATGTTTAGTAACACCCTAAGATAATTATGGCGTTTTTGTTTTTTTTTTTCGATAGAGAAATTTCATTTAATTATTATGTATTGTAAGTGAAAGAAGTATCACGAAGTAGAGAAACTGTTGTATTACTCTTGATGCATCTCTTCAGTTTTATGGGTAGGAGATTTATAGTGATGGTTGGGTAATACACTCAGTGATACATCATATCTCTGCAAGGTTGAGTCTAATTAACCGTTATATACGGCGCACGGTTGAGTCTAATCCACCGTCATGTTTGGGCGGCAAAATGCTGAATTTGTTCATTTGGCGGGTTCCACTATTATTTTACAACACTCCTTCTTGAACAGATTCCAGCATGTACATTTCTGGGTGTAGAATGCCTCATTATAAACCTATATTTGAAAAAAAAAATGAATGGGAAAAAAATGAAATACAGGGAAAAAGAGTGCAGTTCTTAAGTTATTACGCCTATATAAGTTCTGCCTCATTAAAACCTTGCCAAGAAAAACCCAATGGGATAAAAACTTGGACGAAGGAAAAAGAGTACATAATATATAGGCTCGCCTCATTTTAGTGTAGGTCTATGAGACGACGCATGCCGGTTAAGTGCACAAGTTCATGGAATTTTCTGGATGGCAGTGATTTTGTAAACAGATCGGCCAAGTTGTTACATGACTGGACCTGCTGAACATTGATCGGCCCTTCCTTCTCCAAATCATGTGTGGAAAAGAACTTAGGGTCAATGTGTTTCGTTCTATCGCTCTTGATATACCCTTCTTTGATTAATGCAATAC
Source organism: Patellifolia procumbens (assembly GCA_947645195.1). Classification (NCBI taxonomy): domain Eukaryota; kingdom Viridiplantae; phylum Streptophyta; class Magnoliopsida; order Caryophyllales; family Amaranthaceae; genus Patellifolia; species Patellifolia procumbens. Next base: position 392,004 of record CANSGD010000837.1, read on the forward strand.
AAGTAGTGTTGTCTTCATGGATGACGGTAGGACCTTCTTTAGTTGTGTTTAGACCACTTTCTTTCATTATGTGTTGAATTAATGATCATAACCATACACATTCTCTACCTGCTTCATAAAGTGCAATCAGCTCCGCTTGGTTTGATGAAGTTGTTGTTAGTGTTTATTTTGTTGATTTCCAAGAAATTGATGCATTTCCATGGCAAAAGACATAGCCTGTCTGTGATTTTGTTTTGACTGGGTCCGATAAATAACCAGCATCAGCATATCCAATAAGAGTATGATTTTCATTTCTTGGGTAAAATAGCCCTAGGTATGTTATGCCGCGTATGTAACGGAGCAGGTGTTTCACTCCGTCCCAGTCCTTCTTGTAGATTCAGAACAGTATCTTGCAAGCAGGTTGACAAAGAACGCGATATCTGGCCTAGTGTTGATGGTTAGATACATTAAAGCTCCAATGGCACTTATGGTACTTGGGGACCAAGTACATCTTCACCTTCTTCTCGAGGGCAGAAAGGATCTTCCTTAATATTCAAAGAACGAACAACCATGGGGGAGCTTAGTGGGTGTGCTTTGTCCATGTAAAACCTTTTCAAAACTTTCTCAGCATAATTGACTTGGTGAATGAGAATGTCATCCTTTAGATGTTCTATTTGCAATCCGAGACAATATTTAGTTTTTCCAAGATCTTTCATTTCACATAACTTCATCATATAGTTAATTGTTTCTTCAATTTCTTCTGATGTTCCGATGATGTTCATATCATCAACATAGACTGCAATTATTACAAAACCTCTTTCGCTTTGTTTGATGAAGACACATGGATAAATTTGATCGTTTTTGTAACCTTTTTTAAGGAGGTATTCACTTAGGCGATTATACCACATTCTCCCGGATTGCTTTAAACCATAAAGGGATTTTCTCAATTTAATTGAGTGCAGTTTCCGGGGTTTAGATCTTAAGGACTCAAGTAATTCCAGCCCTTCTGAAACTCTCATATGGATTTCTGTGTCAAGTGATCCATAAAGGTATGCAGTCACTACATCCATCAAGCGCATGTCAAGCCTTTACATGCCGATAGGCTGATGAGGAATCTTAGTGTTGTGGCATCCACAACAGGTGAATATGTTTCCTCATAGTCAATTCCTAGTCTTTGCCAGAAATCTTGAGCTACAAGTCTAGCTTTGTATCTCACAATTTCATTTTTCTCATTACGTTTTCGTACTGGAGTTTCTTCTACAAGACTGAAAACATCTCGTTTTGCAAGGGATTTCAATTCTGTTTGTATGGCTTCTTTCCATTTAGGCCAATCATTCCTTTTCCGACATTCGTCGACGGACCTTGGTTCAATGTCCTCAATATCACTGATGATTTCCGTGGCGATTGAATATGCAAATATGTCATCGACTGATGTTTTTATTCGATCTCATTGCTTTCTAGTGTGCACATAATTTATTGATATTTCATGATTTTCATCTTCACACTCCCCCTCAGATGTACCATCTGATCCTCTTAGGCGATTTTTGGGGTCAGTGACATTTTCTTCATTTTGGGTTCGTTCCATTCCTTTGGAATTTTCACTCTTTTCGTTGCTTATCTTTGCCTTTTTAGATTTTCTCGGTTTCAGATCTTTCGAACCAAGCGGCCTACCACGTCTTTTGCGTGTTATAGACTCATCAATCTGTGGGTTTTCGGGTTGATGTTTGGGAATATCGACCCCTTGCTGGAGTATTTGCAGTTGGTATATGGGACTTAGTCACCCTTTTAATGTCAGTGAATGCATCTGGCAGCTGATTAGCAATGTTTTGTAAATGTATAATTTTTCTCACTTCTTGCTCAGACACATTTGTTCGTGGGTCAAGGTAGGATAAACTTTGTGTTTTCCACGATATTTCATGCCATTTTGGGCCTACCTTATCTCCCCCTAAGGTTGGGAAGACTGTCACGTTAAAGTGACGGTCCGCAAACCGAGCGGTGAATAAATCACCAGTCAATGGTTCAAGATATCTTATGATGGATGGTGATTCATAACCAACATAGATTCCCAACCTTCTTTGTGGGCCCATCTTAGTGCACTGTGGTGGTGCTATGGGAACATAGATCGAATACCCAAATATACGTAGGTGAGCAATATTTGGTTCCTTGTCGACCACCAATTGTAGCGAGGATAGATCATGATTTGTTCTTGGTCTTAATCGTAGCAAGGCCGCAACATGTAGTACCACATGTCCCCAAGTAGAGGATGGGAGTTTGGATTTCATGAGCAACGCCCGAGCGATTAATTGTAAAGGTTTATGAATGCTTCAGCTAGGCCATTTTGAGGGTGAACATGAACAACTGGATGTTCAACAGCTATCCCAATGGACATCCAGTAATTGTCAAATGTTTGGGATGTAAATTCTCTAACATTATCAAGTCGAGTTTTCTTAATTGGATAATCAGGGAATTGAGCTCTTAAGCGTGTTATTTGTGCCAGAAATTTTGCAAAGGCAATATTTCTTATTGATATTAGGGTTACATGGGACCATCTTGTGGAAGCATCAATTAGAACAAGAAAATATCTTAACGGTCCGCATGCGGGGTGTATGGGTTCGTAAATGTCCCCTTGAATTCTTTCCAAGAAAGCTAGGCTCTCGTGAGCAAGTTTGTTCTTGGAAGGGCGAATGATCAATTTGCCAAGTGAACAAGTGGTACAATGATGTTCGTTTGGAAGTGGATTCTGTATGTTAGTCAAGGGGTGTCCATTGGATCTCCGAACTATTCTTTTCATCATGCTTATTCCAGGGTGTCCCAATCGATCATGCCATAGATTAAAAATTTCGCGGTTGTCAACCTTACAAGTTGACACTAAATAACTTTCAGCTAGGCTGCTATAAGTAAAATATAGCCCTAGGAGTATGCAGGCAATTTTTCAAGGATAACCTTTTTGTGAAGTTCACATTTAGTGAGGTACATATATTCCTTATTATCCTCATTTCTGGTTTTCATATGGTAACCATTTGCACGTAAATCTTTAAAACTCAAAAGATTCCGTTGAGTTTTACTGATCTATAGTGCATGTTGAACAATAACCTTTGTTCCTTGTGGAAGTAATATACAAGCCTTTCCTGAGCCCTCAACTATATTAACAGTGCCAGCTATGGTGTTGAGGTTTGCGTTTATAGGCTCCAAATGTGTGAAGTATATTTTGTTGCTTAGGATGTTGTGTGTTGTGGCGCTGTCAATCAAGCATTTCTCCCCTCTTTGTGGGATTCCCATTTTCTTCTGATGTGAACATGAGTAGATGTAAGAACAATTAAAAATGGTAAAATAAAACATTTTTTATTAAGATTGTAGACATAATCTACATTGTTTGCACCAATAGGAAAAAAAATTATTCAACGTAAACATGGGTAATTGATCAGGAAAGGAAAATTGAAAATACATTAAGACTAAATACGGAGATACTGGAGTAGTTTCAAGAGGATGTGCCTCGAATATTTGCGACATCGTCGGCTAAGTAATCAGCAACGTCAAGATCCAGGGTAGGGGAAGCTGTTTGTGCAAGATTTGTCTCATGAGCATGCTTCCCCTGTGCCTTCTGTGAGGCCATATATAAGTCGACAAGGTGCTTTGCTGTGCGGCATTCTTTAGACCAATGTCCCGCATTACCACATTTAAAGCATTTTTCTGCGGTCCTTGTTCGGTAGTTGTTTGCCCTTTTTCCCCTTCCTCGAGGAGCATGGAAGTTTCGTTCCCAATTTTTGCGCCCTTGATTATTTCCTCTGCCTTTACCTTTTCCCCTTCCTTTGCCTCTGTTATTATAATTTCCCCGTCAACGACCATTATTCCAGCGTTTGCCACCCCTAGTTACATTAGTGGGTGTGGTATTGGAAATATTAGTGTTAGTGGCATTGGCTTCGGGGGTTAAATTTGTACCAGTTGGCCTTTTGTTGTGGTTGTCGAGCAGGATATGATTATACTGCTCGGCAACTAAGAGAATAGAAATTAAATCAGAAAATTTTGTGCAACCTCTCTCACGATATTGTTCAGATTGCATCATACTTTCCGCGTGCATGGATGAGAGAGTTTTTCTCATGGCCTTCTCTGGTACTGGTTGTCCACACAGTTTTAGTTGTTGAGTGATACGTGGTACGACAAAGTTATATTCTCTTACTGTGGCAAAATCTTGGAATTCGATAGTGGCCCACTCATGAGCTGCTCTTGGGGCAATTATTCGCTGAAGGTGTTGAAACCTTTCAGTGAGAGTATCCCATAATTCCTTAGGATCATTAGTGAAAATATATTCAGATTTTAGATCCTCATGAGTATGATGCTTTAGGTATACTAAAGCTCGTGCTTGTTCTTGAGCAGTTGGAAAACCATCTTTAATAATAGTATGTTCTCGGTTTTCTGCTTGTAAATGGGCTTTTGCATCTACCCTCCATTCCAGATGGTTCAAGTATCTCAAAGTCTCTGGTTGCAAATCGTGCCATTTCTGATTACATATAATTAACAATAATTAGAATTAATAAATATGTGCACAATTAAGTAACTCCATATAAAAATTTGAAGAAGTAATAATAATACATCACATTTGGGGTGTAAGTCGAAGTGGTATGAAAAGTCCTGAACCGTTTAAGAGGACAGGAGTTCGAAACTAAGTACTAACACAAAAGTTAATACCCCCATTTTTTTTTGAAAATGAGAAGCTAACCACATAAGGATGATTAATATTTCAACCACACTTAGCAAAAAGAATGTAAATCATAACAATTATGTTCTACAATTTGCAAGATTCGAAAGAAGAATTACGATAATTGCTAGTAAAACCACCTGTAAAACTAATTCTCCAGTAAAATATAATTTTCAACTCTTTTAAGGATTCTTGAAGATACGGTGTGCCAGTTGTTGAGCGATTGTTGCCGGCGTTATACATGGTGGTCGGAAACAATGGGGATCTAGTAAACCCCAAAAATGATGGAGAGAGAATTTGTGAGGTTGAAGAAGATGGAGAGGCGGGTAAGAGATGAGATTTTTTTTTTTTTGGGGTTAAGTCCCTTTTATAGAAGTAAAAAAAAATTATGCACATTTGATAGATAAAATATGTTTTGTATGAACCATAAAGAAAATATGTAATGGTTGTACTTGGGCCATGTTAAATAATATGAAATATCTAGACTCAACAAAAGTAGCTACTAGCTCAAGTGGTAAGGGCACAATTATTTAGAGTAAAAGATCTAGAGTCCAACTCTTACTTCCAACAAGTTAAAGAAAATTTTCTCTTCCCCCTTTTTTTTTCTTTTTTAAAAAAATTCCCCCCTTTTTTTTTTTGCACAAAAAATATCTGAAATTCTGATTTGACTTGTAGTATATGTACTACAATAACATTCCGTTGTTTCCTATGCTTATTCATTTCTCCTTCTTATCAACCTCTTCCCCTTTTGTCTTCATCAATTGCATCTTCATCCCTTTCAATCAACCTTTAATTTTGGGAAAAAACTTTTAAAAAACTCTACCCTTTTATCAATTCCGGTGTAAAAAAGAAATTGTAGGAGTATATATGGTTGCAAGCTTCCTCTATAGCCATATATACATATCTCCTTATTTATTTTAAGTAAAAAAACTTATCTTCCAATCACTTCACATGTGGTTCAAGAAAAAAAAAAGGTTGAAAGGGGTAAGAATATCCCCATTTTTTTAATCTTCTTTCCCCTTTTTGCTTTTGCTTTGTAAACAAACTTAGAAAATTTACTACTAGCCATGAGCTGCAAATGCTTCAAGGCTTGTTTTTTTTTTTGAAATAAACAATGCATATCTTGGAGTTTGCATGTATATGGTGTGAAAACTCAAAGATAGGGGATGGATGTTGACTTGTTCAACATACCTTTTTCACACTAATTTCCAAAGTCTTGTGCCCCTTTTTTAAAATAAAAATTGAACTTTTATTTTATGGGGATGAGAAGAAACATACATATATATAAATATTATTAGTTACTACAAACACAAAGATGAAAAACACAACATATAAAAATTCTGTCCCCAAGAAAACTAATAGTACACTAACATAATTTTTTTTTTAAGTAGTCGTGTTCTTGGATATTTTTTGTTTTATTGTCCCTTTATTCGGCATCATAGCCCGTCCATATAGGTAGCAATTCCAGGAGATTAGCCCGTCCATATAGGCGGCAATTCCAGGAGATTAGCCCGTCCATGAAGGCGGCTCACATATAAAGTCTTTTGCCCTTCATGAAGGTGGCTAGACTTTTCGGCGGCGGCATAGCCGATTCTGCCGTCCTGGTGGTCAGTTAATTATTTTGGCGTCATTTACCGCTGCCCGTGGGCGTGTCTTCGTCCCTACTCCTCTTATTAATGGGTTGTTGCCGAATTTCGGTTGGTGGTTCCGACGGATTGTCGTTAAGGTTTGGGACAGTCGGTTGTGGAATTCCGCCGGCATGATTTCCCACCGAGGGATTGAAACGTTGGGCTGACTTACAATTCCCCTTGCCGGATTTGTAGTAACAGGTACATTATTATGCTCTATGATAAAATATATGCTCGAAAGGGTTACATTATTCAAAATAGTATTGATCCCATTACATTGGTGATCCATATTTTGAGTAGTATATGATCTGCGAGCAAATTTGAGATAATTGTACTTTGATTGTGGGGAAAAACTACCTTCTAGTACTTGGGAGCAAATTCGTGCTGATAACATATTGTAAGTGAAAGTATCACAAAGTAGAGAAACTGTTGTATTACTCTTGCTTGACGCATCTGTTTAGTTACACGGGTTGGAGTTTTGTAGTGCTGGGTGGATAATACACCCGGTGATACATCATATCACTGCAAGGTTGAGTCTAATCAACCGTTATATACGGCGCAAGGTTGAGTCTAATCAACGAACCGTCATGCTTGGGCCGCAAAATACTGAATCTGTTTATTTGGCGGGTCCCATTATATTTTATAACATTATGGGCTTTTTCTCGTCAATGCAAATTTTAAGTTCACTCATATACAAGCAATTATTCACTTGGAAATTCTACAATTTATAGGTGATCTTCTCAAAATAACTTTGATGTGGACCAGTCGATCATATTTAAGAGGATATGGCTACTAGGTCGAGTTGAAAAAGAATTCTACATTTTAGAGTTTACTTAAATTATTGTGTGCAATTGTAATGACTAAGCCCAGACAACCCTACTTTTGGTCCTGTTTCGATATCGAATACGAGGGGTTTAACGTTGCTTCAAGAATTGAGTGATGGCCACCGTAAACTTGCAAGATGAACAAATCTGGCCTCGCGGTGTTTCTAAGGAACGCCCTCCTGATGACTAAGTCGGCAAAAGTATTTTGTTTAGCCACTATTAAGTTTTGAGTATTAAAACCGTGTACCTCTTGATGCATACACATCGAGCTGCTCTAACCTAATCAACCTGAGATTCTTAATAAGTTTATTTAGTTATTGGTTATGGTTAGTTTTGAGATTTAAGAAGATAAAAAATGGCTTAGTCACCCTAAAATGTTCATTATGCTAGGTTAGTAACATAGCTTTAAGTTGTTTTTACTAGATATTGTTTCGTTACGTTTGTTGTTGGCGCAACAAAAATTGTTTTGATAAATTCAAGCAAGTTACTTGATTTTTGAGTGATTCCAATTGCATTGGTTCAATAACATCTTGAAGATTCATCCTACAAAATTTGGTGGTATTTCATTGAGTCATGAAGTCGCAACAACAACAAATGTCAGACGTAGAATTTTAGCCTCAAAACTGCCCGGTTTTAAAGAAGCTTAGATGAGAGGGATTTGGACGTAATAAGCAAACAAAATCAAGCTCCTAGCTTCATTATTAGGCTTCTTGACGTGAATTCTTAATTTGGTCCAATAATAAGCAAGTTTACTTAGGTAGGAAAGCCTCTTATTGGACCACAATGTTACACGAAGTTCAACAGCATCCTTTTCTTCTGCTTTGGGCAGCAACTATTTCTTATCCAGATGGGGCGTGGGACCTATGGTTGGAAATTTAATGAAGTGTAGAATACCCTCCAATTAGTGTCGTAGCCAAAAGATCAACCAGTAGGGAAAAAAGGCAAAAATGGTGGAAGGTGTGCTGACTGAAATTTGGCAGCAGCATAGTTGAAATATTTTAAGCTTTCTTTTGTACTTTTATTATTTTATTTGTAAGGTAAAGCTTCCCTTTATTGTACTATATAAGAAGTATTAGCTTATCTTGTAAACGAGAGATTTATGCAATGAAACGAATGAAAGTTAGAGTGTGAAACTCTTAGACAAAATCGTAACGTTTTCTTGGTGACTTAGTGAGTGAAGCTAAGTTATTTATCCTAAAATCTTAATTCTCTTTGCATGGAAATTCCAATTAAGTGTCAGAGATTAAGTAGGGTAATTATTAATTGGTAATTGCATTAATAATACCTTAGTTTGGTGGTTCATTGGGTTAGTGAAAGTGGTGGTAGTTCGTTCATTGGAACACGAATTGTTATCAAATTTTCCATTTGTTCTTTATTAGTCTAATGTTGTCCTTGTTCTAAATGCATATGCATCACCTCATAATGATGTTTAAAGTGTATATTTATAGGGTTGTAACCTTTATTTGACTAGGTCATTAGACGATGATTGCCATTGTTACCTTGTCATAGGCGCGTGCGGCCCCACATTATATTATGAGCATGTTAGTCAAGTGATGTGGGCTGGACTCTTAGGTCTGTTGTTATGGACCTTCTACTCATGTTGACAATTCGTATCTCCGCTTATGTTGACAATTCGTATCCTCGCTTATGTTCCCCTAAGAACTTCGGCCTGATATAGCGATTATTTCGATCATGCGATTGTTGTCATTCTAACTTTTTTATTTGAGTGGAGGTACTATTATTTGAAAAAATTCCTCCCCCCCTCTTTCTTTCTTCAATCTTCTTTAACTTTTAATTTTTTAGGAAAGATTGTTAGAAACCACCTAATAAAGACACTTTTTTTGGAGAAAACCACATAATAAACGTTTTATTCAAAAATAAGCACCTCTTACAACACTTTTTTTTTAGAAAAACGCCATCACTTAACGGACTATTACTAACTCCATTAACTCTATAACGACTTCCCTCCAATTTTGCGTGGAATATGAAAAGATCAACTTGCCCATTTGCTTTCATATCCAACTAACTATTGATTTACCCCATCAAACCTTCAACAACAAAGCATCCATGGTGTAAATGCTATGAGTTAACAAAAAATTCACCACGCTAATCCACTATTTATCTTCTTCAGTTACTTGGTTTCATTAAAACCTTAAATTGGAATTTCGCTCATCTTGCACTGATTTGAGACGATTTGGAGTGGAATTTTGGAAAATCATGGCGGAAGGGGTTGCGCACATTTGTAGGATGATTGAGACATCCTACAATTATAGAAAAAAAAAGAGAAAGAGGGAGAATTATCCAAAAGGAGCATAAACCCTAATTTTACTTGTGCGAGATTAAAATAAACGAGGAGCAAATACCTTCGATTGGATACACAAATGGCAGAAGTGGAACTCTTATTTAAGTGTTATGAACCCTAATTGAAGGATTGCTGAAGAAAACCAAGAATATGGGTGAATTGAAAAGGAAAGTGATGAGGAGGAATAAAAGGGGGAAATTTTGGTGGGAAAACTGGATTGAAAGAGGAGGGAAATACATAAAGCGGACTCCACTTGGTGAATAGTTAACGGAGTTAGTACTCGTCCGTTAAGTGGTGATGGTTTTGAAAAAAAAGTGTTATAATAGGTGAATTTTTTGAATAAAATGTTGATTAGGTGGTTTTCTAAAAAAAAAGTGTCTTTATTAAGTGGTTTCTGACAAGTTTTCCTATTTTTATTTTAATTATAGCCGGTGCCAGCCGGTGCCCATGGTGATGCTTGACGGTTGTTGGTACTGGTTGGCGTTGTTGTTGGTGGCGTCGCTGTCAGTGCAAGTGGTGACTATAACTAGTGCCGACGTTGCTGCACGTGCGGGTGGCAGTCATTGCCGATGCTGGCCAACACTGTTGGCCGCAGGTGATGGCCGAAACTGGCTGGTGGTGTAGGTTTACGGGGTTGTCACAACCTCTTTTTTCTTATAGATAACTTCGTTGGTGGCCCTGACTTCCTGTGGCCGACGACGCTTGACGCTCGTTTTGTGCGCTACTTGGTATTCAAACGACTTAGCTTGTGTTTTTAGTTGCTCTTATTCTAATGTAGTATTTAAATACATTTAGACTTCGGTGAATGTATATAACAAGTTCTTACATTGATTCTTAGTTGTAGATTTACGGTTATTTCTTATTTCCCTTGCTTGGCCCAACTAACCCATGTTTGATGATCAACCGAATCATAGTCTTTGGAGGTAAGGTAATTAGGGATAGCACCCAAGCGGCCGTTACTTTTATTTGAAGAAATAATTTCGAATGGGTTTTTAGTTTCTAACCTTATCACCTCATTTGCTTCAAAGCATGCTTGTAGTTTAAAGAACATTTTGTGAAGTGTTGGCTAGTTTTAAGGTGTTTATTGTGTCACATATGGAAAGCAAATTAAGTGTAGCGACGAAACCAAACACAACAAAAAGCATTCTTACTCTAGTAACATAACTTAACTTAAAACATAATCAGGGTCTTAAAAAGCATGAAGCTAAGGCCAAACACATGTAATTATTACTGGAAAAGCATAGTGCTTTTAAACAAAATATATCTTAAGGACGTCCGTATTCCAATGATTCAACAATTTTTGGTTGGCTATAACCTTTGGAGCATGTAGGTTTAGGGTTGCCTTTCGGAGAGCTTGCCATCCATCCTTGGTTTCTGAAAGCATCCGTAGTCCTGAGAGCGAGGTCGCCGACCTCAATGGTCTAGTCGGTACTTTTGGTCTTGGTTTAGGTCTCGATACTGCTCCAAATACTCTTGACGAACCAAGTCTTCGACATTATTTTTCAAGTCTCGACATTCGTCATCATTTTTGTGAAAAAGGATATATTTTTGGATAGTGGCGTGAGCAATGGGGTATAGTCATCAAACTTGTCTCTATGTTCTAATACCCCTTTTTCAACCCTTTTCCACCCTTGAGACGTTATTTGGTTCAACTATCGTTCTAGTAATTCCTCAATTCTAATTTATACATCTGCCTTTTCCAGCGCCACCCCGAGGCTACTTATGTTTTTATTGGCCAAGTATTCTCTATAACAACTTGGATGTAATTCGTCTATCAAAGCAAACACGACTACATCAAGCTTTATATTTTGAATCAAGACTGCTTCTCTACTATAGCTCCCTAGATAGTCTCTTAAGCTTTCTTCTTTTCTCTCTTTGACGTCCATAATTTCGCAAACATTTTCTCTGACCGCTTGTTGCTAAGAAAGTGCTCTTGGAATCGCTTGGTTAACTTGTTAAAGCTATCGATTGTCCGTGGACGTAGACTTTTAACCGAGTTTGCCAACTCACTTAGTGTCGATGGGGAGCACTTGCACCAAACTTCCGATGAGGCTGTGTATAAGTACATATGGCCTTTGTACAATGCTATGTGGTCATCGGGGTCAATTGAACCATTATATTTGATGTGGCTCGGAAGCTTCATCCTAGGAAGAGGTTCCTTCGAAATTGCTAGGGTGGAAAGGGAGTCCTTTGGCACCATGACTTCTCTAGTTAGAGGACGACTCAAGTATTATGTATCCTAGATGGCTTATTCTTTGTCTTAACTCGGTGAGTGGTCGCGCGGGACCGCCTATGTCCATCATGTCTTGGTGACACTCTGGTTCTTTTCGTCCAGGGTGCATACTTGTCTCCATGTGGATTCGACCCTACTTCCCCAACTACTGTTTGTTAGAGGACTTTAGGATTACTTTTTATTAGGTGATACGACTTTAGCCTATTAAATTTTGGCGCCATTGCCGGGGAGATGGCTAGTTTTCTAATTTTAATTTAGTTATTTAGTTTACTTCTTTTTGCCTCATTGGAACTTCATCTTTCCAATCGAGGTACTTTTTACAGCTTCTTTTTGTTTTTTTTGTATGCCTAGGTCTCGAAGAAAAGGTACCCCCATCCTTGAGGATCCCGTTCTGACAAAGATAATCACGCAGCTACGAAAGAAAATTTAGAAAGAAAAGCAGTCTGTTCGGCTGAACATCTCTGAAGCAGACACCTCGAGTTCAATTATGGCTAAATAACTGAAGTCAAATGGGGTGCCCAACCCAGAAGGTCTTTCCACTGGACCTACTATGCACACCATCACTGCAACAAACTTTGAAATCAAACCTGCACTCATAAACATGGTGCAGCAGAATCAGTTTGGTGGGAATCCTACTAAAGACCCACAAATCATCTGCAACGGTTCCAACATCTATGTCGAACTGTAAAACATGCCGGAGTCACTCCAGATCAGCTGAAAGTAAGTCATGTTGTTCGAGTTTTCGTTGAAAGATAGAGCACATAGGTGGATGAACAAAGTGAAAGAAACTGAATGGAGTGGCATTTCTGTTGCGTTTCTCAAAAAGTTCTACCCACCCAAAAAACAACAGAAATCAACACAAACTAGCCATGTTTTCCCAAGAGCTTGATGAAACACTTTGGGAAGCATGGGATAGATTCAGAGATTTACATAGAGAGTGTCCACATCACAACATGGACAAATGATTCTTGACGCAAACATTCTACAATGGTCTTCGGGAGGAGGGAAGGAGTTAGGTTCAGTCTGAATCAGGATAAGAAAGTGGATGTAGCCTATGATTTCTTAGCAATCCTTGCAGCTAATGATCATTCCACTTCCCGAAGCCTCACAAGGAAGGTATTGGATATAGACGCCCTTGCACTGCTGACTTCGCAAGTGGCGCAACTGAATATGAAGATTGACACTTTGAAATTGTAACATCCCGTCTTTTACCAACTAAGATTTAACTTAAATAAATGTAACAACGATCAAATCAATGGTAGCGGAAATACCACCGAGACGAGAATGTCACTCTATGGGGTGAAATGAAAACTAAAATAAACAACGAGTCCCATAATAATAATCGAAACTCCAAATCATATATATATAAAGAGGAAAGAGGTATCATACCCTCATCTCTAACTAAACAAGCCAAATCCATAACCATAACTATCCATAATCTCGAAACTTAACCAAATTCGAAATGTAAAACCAAAATCCAAAAGATCAACTCTAAATCTAACATTAAAACTAACAAAGGTAAACTACTTGAGACCAACTAGAAAACTAGTCCTAATCTCAGACTCATAATGCTCGTCCATTATGACTAGCACAACCTTCTTGCTTACACGGGCAAATGCACAACCCCGATCCATATTGTAACAACTCTAAACAGCATCGTCATCTGCAATATATATTAACAAAAATTCCACAATCAGTGGGGAGTAACTAGCAGTTCTCCCAACCCAATTTAGGCAACAAATAGTAAACTTAAATGAAGTTAGAACAAACGTCAAAGACAAGACAACACAAATAGCAACAAAAGAAGGCAAAGTAAACATTGCAACAAACGTCAAACTTTAGCATAAAGTACTAAGAAGGATGCTTTAGATGTTTAAAATAAAGAATTTCGAAAGACCAACATCAAAGGGATCACAAAAACACCAACAATTTGAAAATAAACAATTTAACATAGAGAGAGCGAACGCTAGTGACCCACAGCCCACCTCCTCAAGAAATGTCAGGTCGCAACCTCCAGAACGGCCTATGGGTTACGTTCCCTACCGTCCGTGTCTAAGAATGGCCAAACTCCCGATGCGGGACAATACACGTAGTATCTCCCGACCTCTCGGACGACAACAAGTCCTAGGTATCTCCAATGCAGGGTAACACCCAACGTGATGTCCCCTGACCCCTCGGAGTGCATGTTCGTTACCTTCGGGACACCGTCCCTTAGGCTACTCAACTCAATTAAAAACCAAACTTCAAATTCAAAGACAAAATAATATACTTCAAATCATCAAATTCATCAAATTCGTCAAATTCGTCAAATTCATCAAATTCGTCAAATTCATCAAATCATCAAATTCGTCAAAAACGATTAGATCCATCAAAGTCATTAAAATCATCAAAGTTATCAAAAATCATTAAAACCATTAAAACCGTCAAAATCATTACATATCATTTAAATTATTAAAATCATTAAAATCATCACATCCTCAAAATCATCGAAGTTCACAAATCCCAAATTAATACGGTAAACTAATCAAAGTATACTATAAATACAACAAAAGGCATACAAAACATCAAAACGTTATCTGAGTTTGGGTATGAAGTAAATTATGATCAAATCACAAAACTCTCTGTACATAACTCTTGGCGAAGTGATGCTAAGGGCAGTGTTATTCTCCCCCAAACATTACGACGTCGACAACTCAAACTTGGCATAAGAATTAATAAATGGTATCAAGTACTAAAATTATACTTTCAAACATGCCTTAGGATACTCCACAATACTACCAAAGTCATTTACGAAACACGGAATCATGTTGTAAGCTAACTATGCACAGAATGCACACAACAACAACTTTAAACAGACCTAACACTCAGCACAGATAATATTTTTAGAAAATTCCAATGGGACATTAAAATTTAGCTCTTTAGCTTTCCAACGACTGGTCACAAGCTCAATTCCGATAACAAACGAGTGAGATATGACCATTTGAAAACAGGCTGGCCAATCTGTTCGCGGACAGCGAACTGGGTCACGGGCCGCGACCACACAGCTTCGCGGGTTTGTTTGACAAAACCTCAAGGCATTGAACATCATACAAAATCATCACAAGTCAAAACCAACCAATCACCATACAAAATGAATTGCTTAGCATCAAAAATCATAAGTTTTTCAAATTCCCAAATCATTCACATAAATCAAAATTCAAAGTTTCCATTCATTTACAATCAAGTCATTTCAACAACACAATAGCAACGGCAGAATAAGGGAACATTAGATACATGAATTCAAGTAAAAACTTAGCCTAACATGATTTTAACAAGAGTAGTACAAATACAATCTTCTAAGTTCATCCTAACATGATACTAAATTCTCTAACGATAATTCTAACAACCTAAGGTTACTTCTCATTTCCTAACGTGATAGAAAAACGCTAGTTACCTCGATCTTCGAGAGGAGTGTCGCAAAACATAATATAATAGCCTAGAAAACGTGCGGATCATCAAAACCTTCTTCTCCCTTGAAGACTTCTCCTCCATTGAACAAAGTATACCCCTTTTAAACGATTTTAGGGTCCTCTAAAACAGTCAGTGGTGTTCCGACCATGATTTCCGGTGATATAAAGCTCGGATTAAGAATTCTTCCGGTCAAAGTGAAGGTATAGATGTTAAGAACATTCTGTCCAAATTTGAAGACGATCCAACGGTTATATCTCCGGCGATGTTCATTTTCGTGAGGGTGTGCAAGGGAAAAACGGGGAGACTTTCTCTCTTTCTTTTCCTTGGTGAATGGCGTGTGAATGGAATGGGGAGGGGTTGATTTTTCTGAGTTTCTAACTCAGCATAAGGGTAAGTAATAGGGTGAGTGTTAATGGGATTTAATGGTCACCATAAGGGGGGTTTATGAGGAAGTTTAATGGTCATCATGAAGGGCATTATGAGGGTGATTGAAGTGGTGAGACTCTTGACTTACCTTAACGTTACAAAGGTGAGAAGCTACCCAAGAGTTTTGAATCCCCTTAATGCAAAGACTAAAATTTAGACCCCCATAATACTAGGTAGGGTGTAGCGTGAACAAGATCCACGATTTATAAACGCTCCAAAATAAAAATATACGCTAAAACTTTTATAAACAAAAATTATTAATATCAACATAGTATAAATATACACCTACTAAACCTACACACTTTTTATACTATGCATACACGAGCACTACATTGCCCTTTCAAACAACCCACACGAGTATGAGTATTGAAAATATGCCAAACAATACTACATTCTATTATACGACATAAATATATATATATAAATATTCCAAAGATAAAAAAATGTAGGAGTAAATATAAGCTTTATGGAAATATAATAGTAAATATAATTTAGCGTCGAATATATATATATATATATATATATATATATATATATATATATATATATATATATATATATATATATATATATATATATATATATATAATTTAACGCTCAAAATTAAATCACACAACACTTAAATTTATAACTAACTACATTATAAAATTAATACTCATAATACATTATCCGCCGAAATATTTTCCGGCTTCAAATAGAAATTATATTTAGAGTTATAAATAACAATGTAAACCATATAAGTTAACACGTGAAATTTCTAGTGAAATTACGGGGTGTTAAGGTAACTATGCTTGAATAATCTTGTTGCAGGATTGACATTATGGATGAGATTGTTTCTTTTGCACTCTCACAGATGCTCTGTACCGACCCTTTAGAGGTCACATTAACTATGGACGTTCCGCAAGGCATCGATGTCGAGGTCGATGCCTGTATTGTTGATTTAGGGACACCAACAGATGAGAAGGGTAAAGCAAAGGTGGTTGAAGAGAAGGTGCATTATCATAATGCACATAAGGTTGCATCACATTTTGGAGGTAAGAACAAGAATATTTGAAGAAGGAAGATGTTTGATGAGGGTGGAACTCATTGCCAAGCCCCTTCGATTTGAGATATGGAGGTAATATAGTCGTGCGGGACCTTTATAAACCAGCTCTTTGCGGGAGGCAACCCGTAATTTTCTCCCTTAGACTCTATTGTGGGGTAAATTTTACCATTTACCACGTTGACCACGTGGCAAGCTAAGAAAGGAGCATAACAAGAAGCATGGATTGATGACATGGTACTTTCAATCGACGCCCAAATCTGTGACATCTCAGCAATCCGGTTTGACATCTCAGCACATGTCAAACTAACTAAGTCCATCATTCCAGCAGCTAGTCAGTCAAAGATCCACAAGATGAGGAGGTAGTTGCATGATCTTCTCAACAAAAAAAGACCAAATTTGTAAGATGTTGATGTATCACATTTATATGTAGTTTTTAGATGCATTTAGATTGCATTCAGAACTTCTTTTAGAGCATTTAGGTGCATCATGGCATGAATTTACATAAGTTGTGCTTTACTACTCCCTGTTTGTGTGTTTCGATAATTTTCAGGTTATTTTGATACAAATTGATCATGATTATAAATGATCTAGCCTATTAATCATTGAGGATGAAGGTATCTTGCACAAGGATCACAATTCATCCGTTTGGGACAATTTTGAGTTGGAATGAAGCAAAGAATTAGTGAAAGAAGTGCCAAAACTGACACATGTTTACTATTTTGATCACAACTATTGATAGAACATTTGTAATCAAGAAATTCCAATTGGTTTGGATTCTAGACTTCAAGAGATTTCCAATGATAGGCCACACACTCCAATCGAACTAATGATTTGAAAAATATGACCTTTGAAAGTTGACGCAAAATCGCAGGATTTCCGCCCGACTTAGTCGGGCCGTTTAGCCCAATCGGGTAAGGCACGCAGAGCTTTCCGTTTTCTAATTAGTTTGAGATTTATTATAAATAGCTAAGGTTTTTTTATTTTGAAGACACTTTATTTTTCATTGTCATTAGCATTAGTTTTTAGAGCTTTTAGAGTAAACACTTTTTGATTAGTTTTGGAGGAGATCAAACCTCGGATTATTTTCAATTAAAGTTATTTCTTTCCATCATTCGGTATTGTTCTTCTCTTTAATCTATTTATTTAATCTTTGTTTGCTTAGTTTGCTTATTTAATTAATTCATGATGCAAAGATTAGGGTTTGATATTAGTTTTATTATTGTTGATTCGATTATGTCTGAGACTTTGAGTAGTCGTATTTCTAGGGTTTTAGGGAGGAAAACCATGTTTATACCATGGTTCATATTTGAATTTCTATTAGTTTTAGGTTTTGATTAGATTGATTATGGTGTGATTTGTTCTTGATGAGTAATTGCGCAGTTTCATTGATTGCTTGTGGTTAATAATTGTTTACACAGATCCGTCTTACTTTTAGAGGCCCTAGTACACATTAGTAATGCTTATTATGTTAGTGAACATGCGGCATATGTTCAATTGTGAGCGTTAAGTCTTAACCATAGCTTAACACGTGCACTAATCTCTCGACTTTTGACCTAGGTATTGATAATTGTTTGAACCTTTTGATTGATATAAGCATGGTGGACCGAACTAATGCCCTAGACCTTTAATTTATAGTTTAAATCTCTCCTTTCTTCTGTTTTCATTAGTCTAAATAGTAGTTCAGCTGATTCTTGTCTGATATTGTCTGAAATAGCTGTTTGGCTGAATATTAACTTAGAAACTCTGTCTCCCCGTGGATTCAACCCTACTTCCCCGACTATTGTTGTTAGAGGACTTTTGGATTTACTTTTGATTAGTTGATAAGATTTTAGCCTATCAAATTTTGGCGTCGTTGACGGGGAGACAGCTAGTTTTCTTAGTTTTTGTTCGATTATTCAGACTACTTTTCTTGTGTAAATATCTTTTTTATTTTTTTATTTTTGTAAATTCTTTCTTTATTTCTTCCTTCCTTACTCATAATTTTATATGGAGTGGCCTGGTTATAATTCGTATGGGGAAGGTTATCCTAATTATCAGGGGCAATATAACAACTATAATGGATAGTCCAATTCTCAAGGGCAATATGACTGTAATAATGGATATTCCAAATATTAGGGGCAAGACTACAATAATGGGTATTCTAATTTGCAAGGGCAATAGAATTTTGATAATGGGTATTACAATAATTATGTGTCAGATGCGTCTGCTTATTGTCAATATTCAAATAATGTGTTCATGCATTCTCATGAATTTAATCATTTCCCTAATGAGTCTTATGCAACTGATTATACCTCTTCTGACCCACATGGAGTCCGTAATTATTCACAATCTGAATCATCAGTGAGTATAGGCACTACAACAAAATTAGGCTTTAGCGGCATTTATTTGAGGCTTTAGCGGCCTTTATATATGCCACCAAAACCTATAGCGGCATTTAGCTAGATCCAATGTCGCGAAAAGCTTTAGCGAGATTTTTAGCATTTGCCTGTAGAGGGCCGTTTAAATGCCGCTATAGGGTATTTGGTGCCAGAGCCCTGGGACAGCTTATTTGCATTATTTTTTTTTTCCAAATACCACTACAATTGATGGAGGTCCATCTAGTTCCATTGATCCTAAGACTAAGAATATGGTTGCTTCCATTTTAAGGGATGTTCTGAATTCCCTTAAATCCATTGAGTCCTTTGAGAGTGTCCTTAGCTTAGTTAATTAATTATTAACTAAGTTACTATCTTTATTGCTTTATTAGGAGTCTAAAATAATAATATGTACTCTTGGTTAATTTAATGTCATATTAGATTAACTAGGATAGTATTAGTTGAGTTGTAATTTCATTTCTTTTAATTAGAGAGTCATTAAAGGTTGTATTTACATAAGGGACGAGCATACAAGATAAATTCAGCAATAATAGGCACCTACAATCAAGGAAGTCGACTACTATGAAGGAAACTTCCAAGAAGATCAACCAAAGAGCAAGATAGGAAGGAATCTTTATCCTTTCCTAAAAATGAGGCGTGCAAGCTAGGAAGGAGCAAGGAAATATGATCTTTTCCCTTTAAAGATCATCTTATGTATTTCCCCGAATTTCTAAACTATATTATTGGCTTCAAAACATATTAATTACTTTATAAACTATATTCTTAGCAAAATACGTGTTAATTAATTAATTTTTAGTTATATTAAAGTATTGATTTTTATTACGATTTTAATTTCTAATTATCTTATTTAAATTAAAAACGTATCAATATGAATTTTCTTTGATTTATTTCAAATTATTTTATTTGAAAAACATTTATTATTTTAATGATATAATATTATTTCTATTATTAATGTTATTATTTCATATTGAAATTATTTTAAAGAAGGTTTTTGAAATTTAATTCATTAGAATGTTATTTTATGTACATCTTATGTACTTAGCTAATTTGATGTACAACTTTTTAAAGCTTGATTTTAAAATTACTACTCATACCCCTTATCACCCATTATCCATCACTTATCACTTATCACCTATCACCCAACTCAAAGCTCTTATCACCCTCATCATCACCTTCCTCCTTCACCCAACAACCATTAATGGCTTCTCCAAAACCCCAAGCAAACCATACTTCCCACTTGCAAGAAATCAGATTTTTTCCACTCAAAAATCTGATTCACTTACACAATTGAGTCAAAGAAGCAACCTCTCTTCAACCTCCATATTACCCTCGTCAATGATGCTTGACCATTCAAACTAAAAATCAGATTTTCCCCTCCTATAAATACCCAACTCAACCCACTTAATTGATCAAGCAAACACCATTCAGATTTGCTTCACTTCTTCTTCCTCCTTCTATTTAATTTCTGATTTTATTAACCACCATTAAAACAAAACTAAAGCTTAAACTACCATTAAAACACAACCACAAAAAACAACCACCACCAACCGCCGCTGCACGGCAGCAGCCCACCACCGTCGCGCAGCTGCGGCTGCCACCGCGCAGCAGCGCCCAGCCAGCACGCACCCCCCTTTTTCTTCTACTCGCTGCTGCACCACGCAGCACGCGCCGCCCAAAACCACCCCTCTTTTGCTGTCGCCAGAGCAGCAACACACGCCACCACGGCCATCTTCCGGCCGCCCAGGGTCGCCGGAATCCGACAGCCAATTTTCCTCTGTTTTCCTTTTTCTTCCTTCCACTTCTACTGCTTCTCTTCTTTTACTTCTTCTCTTATTTTGTTTTCACTTAAACCCAAATGACCCAAATAAACTCTTACTTACTTACATTGACCCAAAGCCCAATCTTACTCCCTCCCAAATCAGATTTTTAATTATAAAGTTAGCCCAACATTTTAAATAAATAACCCATCCTTCTTTGTTAGTTGTTTTGTTTAATTAAAATAAAACTTTCATTTTAAGTTTATTATCACTATTAATGTTTATATTAACTTTTCATAACTTAAAAATATTTCTAAGTTTCTAAAATAAAATAATGAATATATTGAAGTTTATTTATGTTTATATAAATTATTTATAACGTTTAAGTTAAATAAATAATAAAGTTGAAATAACGTTTAAGTACTTAAAATGATTTTTATAAATAAATTCGAGAAACTTAAAATTTGATTTATAAACTTCATTGAAATAAATAATGAGATTCTTTATGTTATTTATATTGTTTAAGTTATTTATTTATAAAATCATAAGGGGTTATTTAGGAAACTAATTTTAGATTTCGTTTAATTGTAGAGTCCGATCTAGTAGAAGAAGATTATCAAGAGTGCGATCAGTTCGTGGATTAACTTCGGACACGCTTCAAGAGGTAATTACCAATGTTCATCCACAAGATTCCGTAAAATAAAACGATTTAACCTTGAGATTATGTGAATTAATGATGTGATTATGTGATAGTAAAGTTAATATGTGGATGTTGATTTTGGAATAATTATGGGTTATGATTATTAATTTAGTATGAATTATGAGTAATGAAATGGATAACAAGAATGGATCTTTATCATGAACCATGAATATGGAAGTTAGATTATGGACTATGACAATGACTATTATGACGGGATTTAAAATAGTAAATTAAAATCTTGTTATTATTATTATTATTGTTATTATTGTTGTTGTTGTTATTATTGTTATTATCGTTATTATTTCACATGGTTATTATAATCGTTATTATTAATATGGAAGTTATAAACGAAAGTTGACATTGTGATGAACATATGGAAATGGTTATGAGTTAATGTAACCAAGAATTAGCTATGTATGAAATGATTTATGGAATTGGAGTAACGGTTTTCACTCTCAGTTAAATGAACGAAAGGAGAAGGTGGACTGCAACCCATGTTAATACAAGACACAGCACAAAAATCAGGTAATGCATTGCCTCCTTGCACTCTTATGGTTTTGTTTCTCTCTTCTGTTAATGTATATTGTTTTGCTTGATTAATGATGTGGTACAAGTGGGATTTTTGATATATACTAGTTGACAATTTTGTGTCTTTTTCAAGAACTATTCTCGACTCTTTTATTGTATGAATAAGACAAATGAAGATGTCTTTCTTCTGCCCAGCTGGCATGGCAATAAACAATAATAGGTATGATATTGCTGTTTCTGTAGGGATTTTGTCTTTGGATTCACGGAATACCAATTAGTCAATTACAAAAGATGGTCCCGAAAAATGTTAGTTTGTGTTAAACAAATAAAAAACTGGTGTGTTCCTAAGGGAAAAGTCAAGCTCGCCTAAGCCGCCTCTTTTCTCTCTTTTCTCTTCTTCCTCCAAAACCCTAAAAAACTTTTGTTGATTTAGGGGCTACCTTCAACCTTTTGTGAACATGTGTTATGTGATAACTTGTAGTAAAAACTATTAATCACTTAAAGTGAAATATCGGAGGGAAATGATGAACAGGTTGCCCTATATGGGAGGTTCAGCGGCCACCTACAGGTTTATTTGTTACTATGCTGTTTTTTCTGTTATTTGTCTTCCTTCTATCTTGATGTGTTTCCAAGTTAGAAGGGGTGTGCACACTAGGGACTCTGTTTTATGGATAATGTTACTTTTAGTGGGTGGCTTACGTGGTGTATCACCGACCCACTGTGTGAGTGGTTTATGTGGTGTTTCACCGGCTCACATTATTTAAGCAAGTGGTTTACGTGGTGCATCAACGACTTGCTAGCGTTCTCCTTCCCTTCCGTAAATAAAATAAAATATCGCTATGTTAATGTGACCGATTAACTATATGTATTTATGTGCTATGCTTTTCAACTCGACTTATATAATATTTTCAACGTATTTTAAACTTAATTATTTTACGGGATGAAGTTGAAATTACTCTGTTTATCTGATTTTTAGGAGCATGTCTCTCTTGTCTTTTTCCATGATTATTTGCAGGTGGGTGATCGAGGGGAATTATGAGAGATCAACTAGAAGTTGTCATCCACCTAGTTTAATATTTTGCTTCCGCTGGAACTCTGAAACTCTGAAACTCGTAGTATTTAGTATGTAACGAACTAGCTTAATTTGGTTGTAAGGATCTTTAATTTAGTTTGGAATGGATATGTTTTAGTTACTTAGCCTTGCACTTAATCCCAAGGATTTGAG
Organism: Patellifolia procumbens; assembly: GCA_947645195.1. Lineage (NCBI taxonomy): Eukaryota > Viridiplantae > Streptophyta > Magnoliopsida > Caryophyllales > Amaranthaceae > Patellifolia > Patellifolia procumbens. Next base: position 415,172 of record CANSGD010000837.1, read on the forward strand.
TGTGGCGATAACGCTCCGTCTGAGTCGAACCCTCGTTGATTTCCCCTCAAACGAGTTTTATTAATATAATAAGGGTTCGGTTTGGGCGGGATGTTACATCTTAGGCGCCTAAATCATATCATTTGTGATTTAGTCTCCTACTTTGAAGGGATAAGTGAGTAAATCAAGGGGAAGATAGAGGAAGAAACCGGCCAAGATTACATCAAGCTATAAGATAGAATTCCAACCCTAATTAGGATAGATATTCATTTTAATCATTTTAGTTTTTATTAATTAGTTTCCTAGTGAGTCAAGGACATGTATTTAAAGCACTACAAGCTCAATAAGATCGCCACTTGACTTTGATAAACCGAAAAACCTTAAGTTTTATTTGCTTTGATTAATTCTTTGTTAATCTTGGCGCCTTTGCTAGCTTAGTTCTTTAGCTTGGACTAAGTGGTGTTCTTAGGAACCTTAACTTAACTTAGTGGTGAATCTGTATCTAAGTTATCTTAAGCTAAGCTAATCTATCACACTTAAACATATTCGACTAAACCATAGCCAGATTATAACATCTTGGTATCAGAGCCAACACATATCCTAGCCGAATTTCTCTAAACACAAACCCTAAACACAATGTCTGGAACTAACCAAACAAACGAAAAGTTACATGAAATAATCTTAAGAATGGAGGAAGAGAAGCGTGAGAATGATGCTAGAATGGTCTTGATGCAAGATCAATTGCGGCAAATGACCTTAAGATTAAGAAAACAAAGAGGAGATGAATCCTTTGAGGATTCTGAGGGAGAGAGTGACGAAACCTATAGAGTTCCACCTAACCCTAATGTTCAACGAAATTTCAATTACATTAATGTGGATATTCCTGATTATGATGGTAGATTAGATGTAGATGAGTTTGTAGAATGGTTGAGAACTGTAGAGAGGGTCTTTGATTATAAGCAAATTCCTGAGGAGAAGAGAGTTAAGCTTGTGGCTCTCAAGCTTAGAAAATATGCATCAACTTGGTGGGCTAGTGTATGCAACAAGAGAGAGAGACAAGGGAAGGAGAAGGTTCAAAATTGGACTAAGATGAAGAATCTTCTTAAACAAAAGTTTCTTCCTACTTACTATGTCCAAGAGAACTTTGCTAAGTTCCATCATCTACAACAAGGATCGAATTCAATGGAGGACTATGCAAGGGAGTTCGAATCCTATCTCATGAAGTGTGAAGTGCAAGAGGATGAACCTCAAACTCTGGTAAGATTTTCGAATCCTATCTCATGAAGTGTGAAGTGCAAGAGGATGAACCTCAAACTCTGGTAAGATTTCTTGGTGGTTTGGATGTTAAGATTGCTAACATTGTTGAATTGCATCCTTTTTCTACTTTAGAGGAGTTCATCATCTTGGCTCACAAGATTGAAAAGCAACAAAAGACCAAACGAAAGGCCGAGGCTTCACGCCCCTTTACCAAATCTACTCCCTATTCTAAGCCAAACACAAACTTTTCTAAGCCTACCCTAAACACCCCTAATACTTTTACTCCAAATCGATCCCCTAGAAGGTGTTTTAGGTGCCAAGGGTTAGGACACATTGCTTCTGAATGTCCTAACAAGAAAGTTGTGAGCTTTATGGAGTATGAGGCCCTAAATGAGGAAGATGATGTAGTTATGGAGGCGTGTGAAGAGGATGAATATGGAGATGAGATTGTTGGTCCTGATGAGGGTGAATGCATGGTGGTTAGGAGAGCTTTGAGTGGAGTAATAGATGAAGAAAAATGACAACAAAGAGAGGCCATCTTCCATACTAGATGTACTATTGAGAACAAGGTGTGCACCTTAATTATTGATGGAGGGAGTTGTACCAATGTGGCGTCTCAAACTATGGTGGATAAGTTAAAGCTCTTAACTAGACCTCATCCTAAGCCATATGTGATTCAATGACTCAATCAAGGAAAAGGTATCCAAGTTACTCATCGTTTACTATTATCTTTTAGTATTGGTAGTAACTATAAAGAGGAGATTTGGTGTGATATTATTCCTATGGATGCTTGCATGTGTTGTTAGGTCGACCATGGTTATTTGATAGAAGAGTCATTCATGATGGTTACAATAACACTTATTCATCCACAAAATATAGCAAGAAAGTAACCCTTACTCCTATTATGTCCATTCCTAACTCCAAACAACATTCCACTAAAGAAAAATATCATTCACTCACTACTCTTTTGAAATCTGATTATCATGAACTTAGTCCTTTTCATGAATTATTGTTAACTATAGATCAAAAGGAAGAAGTTGATAGTAATCTAGATCACCCTTTGCTTGTTCCATTGCTTTAAACTTACAAAGATGTCTTTCCCCTTGAAATACCTCACGGCCTACCCCCTAAAAGGGACATTCAACACTAAATTGACCTTATTCCTAGAGCTATGTTGCCTAATAAGCCTTCCTATAGAACAAACCCTAAAGAAACCGAAGAGATAAGGAAGCAAGTGAATGATTTGTTGTCTAAAGGCATGATTATAGAGTCTTTGAGTCCTTGTGCAGTTCCAACTCTCTTAGTTCCAAAGAAGAATGGTGAATGGCGCATGTGTGTTGATAGTAGAGCTATTAACAAGATTCCTATTAAATATCGTTTTCCTATTCCAAGGTTGAATGATTTATTAGATGATCTTAATGGTTCTAAAGTGTTTTCCAAGATTGATTTGAGGAGTGGATACCATCAGATTCAAATTTTGTGAAGGGGATGAATGGAAGACTGCCTTCAAGACAAAGGAGGCATTGTATGAGTGGCTTGTTATGCCCTTTGGATTATCGAATGCTCCAAGTACTTTTATGCGCCTAATGAATCAAACTATGAAGCCTTTTCTTGGCTGATTTGTAGTTGTTTACTTTGATGATATATTGGTCTATAGTATTAATGAATTCGAACATGTAAAACACTTATATCAAGTGTTTAGTGTATTGAGAAACGAATGCTTGTATGGTAAGTTGGAAAAATGTCACTTCTTTTCTATTCAAGTTATTTTTCTAGGTTTCATTGTCTCTAGTGAAGGAATTAAAACTGATGAGAAGAAGGTCCAAGCAATCAAGGAGTGGCCTACTCCTACCTCAACGCAACAAGTTCGAAGCTTTCATGGTTTGGCTTCCTTTTATAGGAGGCTTGTTCGAAATTTCAATGCTATCATGACTCCTATTACTGAAATCACAAAGTTGAAGAAGTTTGAATGGAGTAATCAAGCAAACAAGGCATTTGAGGAGGTAAAAGCTCAATTAACTAGTGCTCCTATTTTAGCTTTGCCTAACTTTAATTAAGTTTTTGAAGTAGTTCTATCTCAAAATGGAAGGCCTTTGGCTTACTTTAGTGAGAAGTTGAATGAGGCAAAAAGAAAGTATTCAACTTATGACAAAGAGTTCTATGCTTTGGTTAGTGCCTTAGATCATTAGAGACATTACCTCATTGCTAAGGAGTTCATTCTCCATTCTGACCATGAAGCTCTTAAGTACCTTCAAAGCCAACAAAAGTTGTAGCCTAGACATGCTAAGTGGGTGGAATACCTTCAAACATTCCACTTTACAATAAAGCATAAGGCCGGAAAGATGAATAAAGGTGCAGATGCTTTATCTAGGAGGTACTTGTTGCTTGCTACCCTAAGTCCTAAGGTGATGGGGCTTGAGTTGTTGAAGGAGTGTTATGTAGAGGACAAGGATTTTGGTGTGTTGTTTGAGAAGTGCCATAATCGTCCAAGTGGGGAGTACTATCTCCTAAAGGGGTTTCTTTTCAAGGGAAATCGCCTATGTATCCCTAGACATAGTATGAGAGTGTCCTTAATCAAGGAGTTTCATGAAGGTGGACTTACTGGCCACTTTGGGATCGAAAAGACAGTGATGCTTGTGAGTGAGTACTTCTTTTGGCCTAGATTGGCAAGAGATGTAGAGTTCTTGATCAAGAGGTGTTTGATTTGTCAAAAAGCTAAGGGTCATTTGCTACCTCAAGGGTTGTTTATGCCCCTTCCTATTCCTCAAGCACCATGGGAGGATGTGAGCTTGGATTTTATCACAGGATTACCTAGAACCCAACGCCAAAAGGATTCAATCATGGTGATGGTTGATAGGTTTTCCAAGATGGCACACTTTGTGGCATGCCACACTACTAATGATGCTGTTTCTTTTGCTAACTTGTATTTCAGGGGCATTGTTAGATTGCACGGGGTTCCAAAATTGATGGTGGGTGATCGAGATTCCAAGTTCCTAAGTCACTTTTGGCTTACACTATGGAAGAAGATGGGGACAAAGCTCAAATTCAGTACCTCTAGCCACCCTCAAACTGACGGCCAAACAGAGGTCACCAATAAAACCCTAGGAACCCTAATTCAAGCCCTAGCCACAAAAAGCCCTAAATAATGGGAGGAGATGCTACCTCATGCTGAGTTTGCCTATAATCGAGTTCCTAGCAAGACTACTGGCCTTAGTCCATTCTTTGTGGTCTATGGTCAAAACCCTTGCACACCTATTGACTTAGCCCCTTTCCCTACCACCACAAAATATAGCCATGAAGCCGAAACTAGAGTGAAAGAGATCCAAAAACTCCATGAGTATGTGAGAGAGAAGATTGAAAAAGCCAATGAGAAACAAAAGAGAGGATAGACAAGAAGAAGAAAGATGTTCAATTCAAAGAGGGTGACATGGTTTAGATTCATCTTAGGAAGGAGCGTTTCCCTTCTAAAAGAAAGTCTAAACTAAGTCCAAGGGCCGATGGTCCTTTCAGAGTTCTTTAGAAAGTCAACAACAATGCATACAAGATCGAATTGCTAGGAGATTATGGAGTTTCAGCCACCTTCAATGTTGTTGATTTGAGTCCATTCTATGATGATGAAGAAGAGCTACCAAGTTTAAGGTCAAACTCCTCCAAAGAAGGAGAGGATGATGGAGCTCCATCTAGTTCCATTGATCCTAAGGCTAAGAACATGGTTGCTTCCATTTTAATGGATGTTCTAAATTCCCTTAAATCCATTGAGTCCTTTGAGAGTGTCCTTAGCTTAGTTAATTAATTATTAACTAAGTTAGTATCTTTATTGCTTTATTAGGAGTCTAGAATAATAATATGTACTCTTGGTTAATTTAATGTCATATTAGATTAACTAGGATAGTATTAGTTGAGTTGTGATTTCATTGCTTTTAATTAGAGAGTCAATTAAGGTTATATTTACATAAAGGATGAGCATACAAGATAAATTAAGCAATAATAGGCGCCTACAATCAAGGAAGTCGACTACTATGAAGGAAACTTCCAAGAAGATCAACCAAAGAGGAAGATAGGAAGGAATCTTTATCCTTTCCTAAAAATGAGGCGTGCAACATATTCGACTAAACCATAGCCAGAATATAACAACAATGTACTAGTTTTCTTACATATACACAACAAACACAGAGACTTGGTGTTAATAATGAAGAACAAGCCATATACAAAATACCTTTTCCATAAAAAATAGATAGTTACATCCAAAATTGCCTTATGAAAAGGCTCATCGAGTTTTTCTCAAAATCAAACTCTGAATTCTAGTTACAATATTTCTAGATAACTACTAATAAACCACCAATTAAGCTTCATGCCATTTACAATTGCTCGAAATTTCTACTAAAGCACCAAATGAGCTTCATGTCATTAACAACTTGCAAAACCAACAAAAAGCATAGCATAAATCCTTCACGAAAAACATAGTGATCTGAAAAGCAAAAGAAAAACAATTATCAATGGAAATGAAGAAGACACATTTTACAGAGTAGATAGCTTATTAGCTTTAACCAAACAAAAGATCAATAGATTCATCTACTACTAAGGGCTTCTGAACCCTTAGACCATAAATTGATTATAAACTATGAACACCTTAGTCATAGTCAAGGCTTACCTCTATTATTCCCATCTCTGTAAACCTATGTTTAGTACCTAAAACTAGAAAGGCAATAGAATGATTACACAAAGAAATATAATCTTAAAGACTGTTAATATTTAACAAAATCAGTGCCTCCAAATTGCATGAAATTAAAGTGAAATCAATAAGAAATATTGAGAACGTCAACATATGGGAACAAACCTGAAGCGGGATAAAATGAAACTCGAATGATAGTTCATAGATAGGCCAGAGAAAGATTGAGATGAACTTTCATCAGCCTCATTGTGTGCTCCATTTGCATGCTCCCATTCACCAAGCTCAATATTAGAAGATACACAAGGAACCTTATTAGGTCCATGAACTTCAGAAGTTTGTTTACACTCCACTTTCATTTCACCAGACTGTGATTAATTGTTGCGATCTAGCCTTACTCGCTTCAACATGAATATCTAAAACATGTACGCATGTAAATCCATAAGTCAAATGCATCAAAGAATTTGTCTTGAGTATAACAAGTTTACAAATTTAGCATAAGCAATTAAGGTATCTTGATAGCAATTCATGGCTTTGGTATTGTAAAAAGTACTCTTCATGTGAACTTCCTTAATTCTCAGCAAGAAACAGCACAAACAATGCAAAATGAGGCCTTATTGTTAAACTCATATATGTCATCATGAGCACAAAACACTAGACCTACAAGCACGCACAACAAACCTGAAACCATCAAGTACAACCTCAAACAAAGGCATCAGCTACTTGTTGTGAACACCTGCTGCCAACCATATTTAGTCCCTTGTAACCTGCAACACAACAATAAGGTTTCCATAAGATCCCTAAGCTCAGAGGGACTGCAACATCTTATCCAACAACGGATAGCTTCCACCTCTAGTGCAGAGCAGCTAGCACCAGCAGAATAGGGGCCACATATATGAAACAGTTAAACCAAGGCCAATGGCCACAAATGTGAAGCAAGCAATCGTATACTACAATGACACTAATATTCTAAAACAGAGGAAATGGGCTAATCAAGGGACAATAGTGTATAATGTAAATGAAAATACTAATATAAGGAAAATGTGAAATAGAAACCAATAAGATTGAATTGTTAAAAAATTCTTTAGGTAGAACAAAGTAACCTTGCCAATAAGATAGAAATAATTGGCTAGGTATACAAAAACAAATACAGTATCATGCATACAAGGAAGGAGATATGTTCATACAAGAGTCTCCACAATATCCAATAGCTTCCAAACTAACTAAAGAACATATATGCGTATACATATCTGATTCAAATCCATAACATGGGATAAGACTTTTTTATAATTACATTGTAAATGTTATATGAATAAGATAAACCATCATTGACAAGTCATGGAATAATCTACTATCTCTTTATATAAACTCCATCCAATAAAAATGTTATCACCAAGTCTTTTAAATATATATTTACGTCAATGATCAAAGTAGACGATCACCAATATAAAATACATATGCCAACTATGTAATCAAGCCAATAAATCCAAGTTACACTTCAAATTTAGCAAATTAAGCTCATATTCTAGATTAATAATCAAATACCCAACACTAATAGAAATAGGTAAACTAAAAAAATAAATAGAAAAAGAATTTCTTACCTAAGGTAATCTGTGGGTTTGATTTAATTCTCATTCTTTCTACATCTCCTTGTTAGGAGCATATAAAACCAGTATGTAGATATCTTTGAAGCAACAAACTTCTCTTTAATTAAACCACTTGTTGTTATAAAATGGGAAACTAAACATAACTTAACTTCAACTTTTTATAAAAAAAATTGAAGTACCTCAAAGTGAAATTCTGGGCATAATGAGAAAGATTATGACTTTTAGCCCATACAAGCAACATACATTGACATAAGAGAATATATCTTCTTTTTCGATTTAAAGTGTTCCCAGCTCCAATCTACATGAGAACAAACAACACTAAACTCTATTCACTACTCACAAAAATCAATCAAACATGATATTGAATTTAGAAGTCTGCAACCATTGAATCCATCAAAATGCACACATAGAAGTATAAACAACATCAATTAACCAAATATATATATGTTATATGAAAATTTTATGTACAAAGAAGAAATTACAAATCAGGAAAAAAGGGTTGAAGATGAGAAGATATACCTTCCTAGGAAAGCCCTAAAGCCAAAAGGGTAAGATGTAAGAACTGAAGCGACAACGCCTAAGTATGAATTGAATAAAGTTGGGATTTTTCTTGATAGATCTAATATTATAGCAAATCCTGACATTGTTAATTCAACCCTTTTCATTATTTGATCTCAAAAACCCAGGAAAAAACCAATTCAATCAAGTCTCTCTTATTAATTTTAGATTATATCGCAGAAAATAGTTAAAATACATAAATTAAAAAAGCGAATAAAATGGAAATACCTGAAGAAGAATGTGAGTTTTTTGAGAGAATGGAATCTTGATTGGCGAGAATTCGAGAAGCAAGATGAAGAAGGCCATTGAATAGGTAAGCGAGGTATGAACATGAGGGAGGGCATTTGGGAATTATGGAATGAAATGAGTTTCTTAGGAGTCATTGATGAATTTTTCATTTCACCAAAATGAAAATGAACGCCTATTGCTTTGCTTAGCCCGCGCCAATGTAAAATTTTGGCTTTTAGTGGCATTTATTGCTAAATGTCACTATAAATGCCACTAGAAGCCATATTATAGTGGCATTTCTTGCAAATGCCGCAAGATAAATGCCACTATAACCGTAAATTGTTGTAGTGAGGTCTATTTATGTAGATGCTTGAGTCTTATGATAAACAAACTGAAAAAATTAGTATAGACCTGACGATGTGTGACCTTGAACGTATCTCAAATTTTGTTCAATCACTTGCTATGCAACTTGATAATCAACAGGCGATTTATGATGATAATGATGGTGATGATGATTGTGTTAAGAATACCATATTAGAGGTGAATGATAATAATCTGACTCCCGATATTGAAAAGAATGATCAGACTGAGGGGAGTGTGGATGTAATAAATATTTTGATAGAGGAGGAACTCTTGCTTGAGGGCCCTTGTGTTGACGAGCCTATTATTGGGGCTGGTGAAATTGTAAGTAAAATCGTCAGGGTTGACCCTATTATTCGTCGTCCTTATATTCCATCTTAACATAGACTTGATCTTGTCCTTCTCTCCCTATTCGCCATGCCCGATATTTTCTCACAGTTGCGGTTTCTCCTATTCTCTCTTTGAGGCCCTCACACCCTACGCCACCAAAGGGAATTTGTTCATTGTCCTTCTTTTCTCCCTTTTATTTTCATTTTACTTATCTTCACAAATCATTTGTTTCCTTTCATATTATTTATGTGAAGATAGATGCGCTTGTCATCAAACCATATCTAGTGCTCAATGACATGTTTGCAGGCGCATTTGATAAGTTATTAAAGGCATTGGACTCTTCCATTGATGATAAGATAAGTTCGTGTATGGGCATGTTGGGGTACTATTCCTACAACCCTGTTCCTCATCTAACAGATGGTTGAGGTAATATGGTCGTGCGAGACCTTTATAAACTAGCTGTGTGCGGGAGGCAACCCGTAATTTCTCCTTATTTTATTTTTATTTCTTTTATTATATTTATTTAGCGTGAGAGAACACTCACGTTATTTTTCCTCTTAGCATCGTCCTTTTGTTCATCTTTTGGCATTGAGGACACCGCCAAGTTCAGCTTCGGGGAGGAATTCTGTTTGTACTCTCTATCTCTTTTACTGCTTTTTAGGATAGATTTATTGCTTTCGCAAAATGCTCAAAAAATTCAAAAACAATATGATACACATGACTGGTTTAATTGCCTCCCTGTGCCCCTGTTTAGGTTGTTGTGCTTTGATTGAAAATGATTTGACTCTGTTTTCTAGATAGCTGAGCATTTTTTATTTTGAGTCTATGATTTGATGTGTGATTGCTAAGATTTCGAGCGAATTTTGATTATTATACGCTACGTTTTGCTTCATGCCTGAATTGGTTAGACTGTGAGGCCTTTTCTAGCCTATTGGATTCATATAATTATCCAATATGTTTTCGTGTTAGTTCCTCTTTCGTTGATTGATCTTGACTTTGATTTCGTACTTGTTTGATTTCTGATAACTTGTTAAATTTGTTATGATAGAGACATTCTTTTGTCTCATTCTTGGGCCTCAGAGAGAATTTTTGATATACTTTTATCCTCGTTAGCCCCGCTGAGCCTAATGATTTGTTTGCGTTACTAAACCTTATTACATGCCCATGACCGTTATTTGTATATTATTCCCAAGCCTAGCTTGGGGGAGCTTTTGTATGAGTTGAGTTTTAGATTGGTTTTTATGGTTTGCGTGATTTGGGGTACGAAAGTGCATTTGTTGTGGTTTTAAGTTTAAGAAAAAGAGAAGAAAAAACAAAGTTTGAGTTGCGTGAATGCTTGGTTCGAAAAATAAAAGAAAAAGAAATAAATGTTGAAAAGAATCCAATGTTCCTTCATTCACGTGGTTTGTAAAGAAAAAATGCTATATTGCTTGAAAGTTGGGTTTGTTGTGAGTTTTTATCGTTTCATAAGAGTTGGGATGTGTTGTGTGGTTTTATGGTGTTGTTGGGAGATTCTTTGGCCACCTTCGGCCTTGTTTTGAGTGACTTTTGCTCTTTCATTCTCGGTTTTTCCACCACATTTCCTAAAAATATTCCCTACCCTTTGCCTAAGCCCCATTGCAACCCTCTAAAGTCCTCTTGAGCTCGTGTTTACATTGCTTATTGAATTGATTTCGAGTCAGTTTGTCAAAGTTAAAGAGTATGTCTGCTAATTAAGTCGACTTGATTAGGATGAGCGTCATTTAACCTTCTTAAACACATGAGTGTGTGAGTGGGAAGGGCATTTGTGGTCGGGTTGGTGAGTGTTCGGGCATATTCTTTGCCTGCCACAAAATTGAGAGGACTGACTATAACACCCCGACAATTCTCTCTTTACAAAACATATATTTTTCCAACTAAAATAGAGAATCATCAAGGCATTATCGCCCGTGTGAAAACGTATCGGCTTACTCAGAGTATTGCAGTGGAAAATATTAAAATACTTTATTAAATAGTTAAATAATTTAATTGTCAAACTTAAACTTCAAACCTCGAAAGTAATTCAAACCAAAACAAAACATTTATATAAATAATCCATAAACAACGTAATTAAAAATAATGTAAGAGTAGGAGACAAAAGATAATAAAATGATCTCCCAACAAATCTCCCAAGTCCCAAATGATACTGAGATTTGTAGGCAAATACTCAATTGAAGACTGCTCGCCAATAAAGGGTCATCACAGGATCAATAGGCACAGCCATGATCGACACACAAAAAAGCACGTAATCACCAAGGCTGAGTACATACATAAATAAAGTAAAACACGAAACCTAATCATGATACTAGTGAACAACCTAACATGATCAATAAAATACTATCAAACTACAACTCTTAAAATAAGACTTGACTTCAAGACACACAACATAATAAATATTTAATAAACTGAATAGACAATGGATCGAGTTGTCCAAACCAAAAACCTGTCTTCAAAATGAAAGACCGAGTTACGGGCGCGACTCCGTAACCCCTTGACCAACGATATCGAGGAACCTTTAGAAATAAAAATAGGGTACGGTGATCAATCCGACCCCAAGAAAAGCCATGGGGCTACCACCATGTACTCCAACTCATACTAGTCCAAAACTTCAGACGTGCACTAGTCTAAAGCTATTGCTATTCACTTTCACTTTAAGTATTAATATGTTATTCGGTGTTGGACTCTAAACAGACAACCAACACATAACATGAATACAACAAATATTCCTCTTTTATCTTAGGATTAAATAAGTGATCAAATAATTCCAATTGACCAAGAATTAATCCTCCAAATTTATTTGTTGACTTAAATCAACAATCAAAAGTCTAATAAATATACATATCCTACAAAGCCCTCGGTCTTTGCAAAATAGTAAAATAACCATATCCAATACTAGTCCAACTTACTCATAAAGTCCTCGGCCTTTTAGAGTAATAAAATATCCAATAAGGGAAATAATGCCAAAATCCATAATTCAATAACAAAATAATATTAACCCATGTCACACGATGGATTAAAATATAAACATTCCCATAATAACATGCTTGAATCAAATATCCATTCAATCATGTAATGAATCATAAAATCAATTAACATGGTCAACAACACTAAATTCCAATTCAATAGCCACGTATGAACCATAAAAGGGTTCCCTATACATGATACTATGAATAATCCTAATCCTTAGGACATGATACTAATTTAACACATAAGGACATGTACGTACCTTGTGTGGACAAAGTGAGAGGCCACTTTAGAAATCTAGAAGTCGCCTAAAGTAAATTCTCCGCCTATCAAAATAATAATACAACAATGAATTAATATACGAATTAATTCGCGGCAATATAACTTACTTTAAAACGTCTCAAAACTCGTTTTACAATAATTTAAATATATTAAAGTTCCAACCTTTAACGACCTTTAATACTCATAAATCTATACTTTAAAACCTCAAAAATCACTAATTTAATACTTTTAACTCACTTTAAACCAATAATAAATCTGAAATTATAATTCATATTCGTAATAAATAAAAATCAGATTTTTAATAATCGAATAGTAAAGTTTTCAACTTTATTATAAAAACATATAAAAATCACAAAACTGTAAATTTAACATTAAACTATAATTTAAACATTTAAGTAGAGGATAGGATTAAGAAATAACCGAAGAAAACCCACAAAACCGGAAAACAAAGAGAGACACGTGCACGTGTGGTGGCGCGTGGTGGCGACACGGCGGCTGGGCGGCGCGTGTGAGGACGCGCTGCTGCTGCTGCTTGGCGGCTGCTCGCGTGAGCCGAAGGAGAAAAGGAGGGGGTGGCTTGCGTGTGTGGTTGCTGCGGCAACAAGGAGAGAAAAGAAAGGGGGTGGTGGCGTGTGGCCGGTGCCGGAAAAACGGTAGGAGAGGGAGAGAGGGAGTGGGTGGACGGTGAGGAGAGTGAGGGAGAGAAAAAAAACAAAAGTGTTCAATTAAGGGTTTGGGAGGGTATTTATAGGTTTTGCCTAAAACCTAAGGTGAATAGGTTTAGGCTTTAGGTTGGGGCTTGGGTTGATCATGAAACTTAATTAAATTGGTTGGGCTCCTCAACCCAGCATTTAAAATGATTTTAAACACGACTCAAAATCTTTAAATAAAATATACGATATTTAAATCCAACACAATAGATATTAATCATTATTTAAAACGTTTAAATAACCATTTGACTTTCAAAATAGTCAATACTTAAATAAATAAATAAAATAAGTATGAAAATAATTATAAATATACTTTAAATATATTTATAAAACTCATAAAATTACGGGGGATTACAGTCTACCCCTCTTAAAAGAAGTTTCTTCCCGAAACTTGGCACAAAAAACTAAATTGTTTGAAAAAAATTTATACTTAAACTTTTCAAAACTGAAAACTCGGAAAAGCTCGTGTCACACATGTGCACAAATTACCAACTCAACCTCCAATGTGTCACTCATGGACGCATCATTTTGCACCAACGTGTGCAAATCGCAAGGGTAAACATAAAAATACCATAAAAATAGGTAAAAAGCGCGAAATTCTATCGCATTCTACCCCTCTTAAAGAAAACGAGTTACGCCCTCGTAACTCACCACAATAAACAAATCAGGATAGTTCTTCCTCATATCATCCTCGGCTTACCATGTTGCGTCCTCAGACTCATGGTTAGACCAAAGTACTTTAATGATAGTCACATCCTTATTGCGTGTACTACGCACCTTCCTGTCCAAAATCTTCAAAGGTCTTTCCTCATACGTGAGGCTACTATTAATCTGAACTCTTTTGGGTTCTAGAACATGGTTCTCATCAGGAATATACCTCTTCAGCTGCGAGATATGAAACACATCGTGCATCTTCTCGAATTCCATCGGTAAAGCCAACTTGTAGGCTACTTTACCAACTCGTTGCAAAATATCATACGGACTAGGCTACTTTACCAACTCGTTGCAAAATCTCATACGGACCCACATACTTTGCACTCAACTTGCCTTTCTTACCAATCTCATAATACCTTTAGTCGGCGAAACTTTCAAAAACACTTTATCGCCAACGGCGAACTCATCTTCACGCCTCTTCAAATCAGCATAACTCTTTTGCCTATCATGGGCAGCTTGGATTCTAGCTTGAATCAACTTCACATTCTTGACGGTCTCTTCAACGAATTCAGTCCCTAGGACTATATTCTCACTAAAGTCATTCCAATAAATAGGACTTCTACACTTCCGTCCATACAAAGCTTCAAATGGTGCCATTTTTATACTCGCATGGTAACTATTGTTGTATGAAAACTCAATCAAATCTAATTGATCTCCCAACTTCCTTGGAAATCAATCGCACATGCTCTCAACATGTCCTCCATAGTCTGATTAGTCCTCTCAGTCTGACCATCTGTCGCAGGGTGAAAAACAGTACTCATCTTCAACGTAGTTCTAAGATTCTGCTGCACTTTCTGCGAAAACTTCGAGAGAAATCTCGAATCATGATCTGAAATAATATCCTTTGGCACACCATGGAGTCTCACGACGTGCTTGATATAAGTCTTTGCAAGTTGCTTCTTCTTCCACGTCTCCTTAATTAGAATAAAGACGACATATTTAGTCAATCAATCCACAATCACCCCAATAGTATAATTGCCAGTCTTGGTCTTCGGCAATGCTGTCACGAATCCGTAGAAATTGAATCTCAGTTCCATTTAGGAACTTCTAACGACTGGACCTTCCCCATAGGTCTCTTGTGATCTATCTTCACTTTCTCGCAAGTTAAACACTTGGACACGAATTCAGCAACTTCTCGCTTCATATTCGTCCACCAATAATTCTCCTTAAGGTCTTTATACAACTTATCACCACCAGGGTGTACAGAATATGGAGTATTGTTACCTTCCTCCATAAGCTTCCTCTTAAGCTCTTCACACTTCTGTGGTATACACCACCTTCCTTTGAATCTCAGACTTCCATCCTCATGGGTCTTAAAGTCAACTTCTTTTCCCTGCTTCATCTTTTCCTTTATCTTGTCAAGGTGTTCATCTCCAACTTGACTCTCCAAGATCTCGTCGAAAATCGACAATCCTAACGACAAAGCGTTTAATCTCGCTTCTATCTCTCCAGGATTCAAAATCTCAAGGTTAAGCCTTTGCATATCTCGATACAACTCTTCGGACACTACCAACGCATTCACGCTATGGCTCGTCTTTCTACTCAAAGCATCGGCGAGTAAATTCGCCTTCCCTTAATGATACTGGATATCTATGTCATAATCCTTGCTCAATTCTAACCATCTCCTTTTTCTCATATTGAGATCCTTCTGAGTGAAAATATACTTCAAACTCTTATGGTCGGTGAATATCTTCACAGTCTCTCCATAGAGATAATGTCTCCAAATCTTCAATGCAAACACAATGACAGCTAATTCTAAGTCATGGGGTAGGGTAATTAGATTCATATGGCTTCAACCGACGCGATGTATATGCAATCACCTTCCCATACTGATATAACACATATCCTAGACCATTCTTCGAAGCATCACTATGTACCTCGAATCCATCATTTCCATCGGGCAGAGTCAAAGCAGGTGCAGAGGTTAAACGATCCTTCAAAATCTGAAAGGCTTCCTCACACTTCTCATTCCACTCAAACTTCGACTCTTTCTTCATCAAAGTAGTCATAGGTCTCGCTATCCTCGAGAAATTTTTCACAAACCTTCTATAATAACCAGCCAATCCCATAAAACTTCTTATATCAGACACATTCTTTGGTCTAGGCCACTCACTAATGACTTGTATCTTTGCAGGATCTACAGAAACTCCTTCCTTAGACACATAATGACCTAAAAATGCAAATTTCTTCAAATGGAACTCACACTCAAAGAAATTGGAAAACAATTGGTTTGTCCTAAGCGTCTCCAAAACAATTCTCAAATTCTCATAATGTTCTTCTTCATTCTTCGAGTAAATCAAAATATCGTCAATGAATACCACGACAAACTTATCTAGAAACTCATGGAAAATCCTATTCATCAAGTCCATAAATATTGCAGGTGCATTGGTCAACCCAAATGCCATCACAGTAAACTCATACTGACCATATCCCGTTCTAAAAGCAGTCTTAGGTATACCCTTATCGGCTACCTTTAATTGATGATACCCCGAACGCAAATCAATCTTCGAGAAAACACTATAGCTCCATTCAACTGATCGAAAAGATCATCTATCCTAGGCAAATGATACTTGTTCTTAATTGTCACATTGTTCAACTCGCGATAATCGATACACAACCTCATACTACCATCTCTCTTCTTCACAAATAACACTGGTGCTCCCTAAGGTGAAGCACTAGGTCTAATGTAACCTTTCTCCAACAATTCTTGCAATTGAGTCTTCAATTCACTCATCTCAGGAGGTGCCATCCTGTATGGTGCTTTCGAAATAGGTGCAGTTCCAGGAACTAAGTCTATGGTAAACTCAACGGCTCTCTTAGGCGACATTCCAGAGATCTCACTTGGAAACACATCTAAGAATTCATTCACAATAGGTACATCCTCAATTCTCGACTCAACTTCCTTGCTTACATCTCTCACACTACACAAGAATACTTCACAACCTTTCTTTATCAACTTCTCAGCTTGCATAGCAGAAATGACCCCAAAACTCTTAGGTTTCCCAAATCGTCGGTACGAAATCTACTTCCCCGAAGGACTCTTCAAAACTACTCTCTAAACTTCACAATCTATCTTGGCTTTATAAGAACTAAGCCAGTCCATTCCTAGAATAATGTCTAGGTCTCCCAAATTGAATTCTATGAGATTAGATAGAAAAGTACAACCTCCTATCTTCAAAGGTAAGTTTCTAAACATCTTAGTGCACTTCACGACCTCCCCAGTCAGAATACTAATGGGAAAATCAACGACTTCAAAGTCTACTAGACCTAAACTCTTAACAGCAAACGTCAAAATAAAAGAAAAGGTGGCTCCCGAATCAAATAATGCTTTAACTAAAGTGGAGTTGATAAAAAACGTACCAGAAACTACATCAGCAGACTTTTCAACTGCCACACGACTTATCACGAACAGTTTCCCCGGAGTTTTACTTTGGTTGTTGTTGTTGCTTCCATTCGCAGGCTTAGTGTAGCTTCCATGACCATTCTGTGACCCTGATGGTTTTGGTCCTTGGTTGCTAGCTTGGTTATACCCAGATCTTGCTTGACCATTGCCTCCATTGGCATTTTGTTCACGTTTCTGCTTCGTGAAACACTCAAACTATCTATGTCCCTTCTTCTGGCAGTAATTGCATGTAAGCAAATCTCCCATACAGTCTCTACCAGGATGGTTCTTGTTGTATCTCTTACGATGGTAAGTCCTCTCAGGTTTAGCCCCATCACTAGACCCTTGACCATTCCTGTTCTGGAAATTTCCATTTCCACTCCTGTTCCTCTTGTAACCACCTTGATTTCCTCCAGCATGGAAATATTTCCTCTTCTAGGGCAACGTTCTTCTTGTAACGCCTAGTATGTAATCCATAAATATGAGCGGCTCGCCCATACACAATATATAGGGATGTAAAGGTTTTACCTCCTAGTCCCAATTGGATGTCCTCAGCCAGACCTTGCTCGAACCTCTAAGCTTTCGATTCCTCAGTAGCGACTACCTATGGTGCAAATCTAGACAAAGCTATGAACTTGCTATAGTATTCAGAAATAGTCATGCTCCCCATGAAAGCAAGGTAAAACTATGAACTTGGGCCTTTTGCTTCCTCATGAACGCAGGGTAAAACTTTCCTCTAATAGAAGTGGTAAAGGAATCCCAATTAAAATCAGTCTCGGCACTAATCCTAGTCCCGTTTTCCTTCCACCAAAGATCAACCTCATCTTTCAAGTACATCACGGCTTGAACTACTTTCATTGCCTCAGGGCAATTCCCAGCTCCAAATATTTTATCGAACTCTTTAATCCAACTCCCCAGGAAAGTGGGGTCAGTCTGTCCCTTAAAATAAGGTGGCTTAACTTTAGACAGCTTCTCAAACATATCGCCTGCAGTCACGAGTGGAAAATTTTCTATTTGTAACGCACAAAAATGGTCATTTACAGCGTATTTGTAGCGATGCAACAACAATAGCTGCAAATACTAAGTACCTATAGCAGCGGGCGTCGCTCGCTACAAAAGACACTATTTGCAGCGGGCATTTCAGGAGGCCCGCTACAAATGAGACTTTTTTCCAGCGGGTTTCTTGTGATGCCCGCTACAACTGTTATAATGTTAGCAGCGGTTTTATTATTTGCGCGCTACAAAACTTACTAACAATTCACCTACCAGCGTATCAGCAGGGGGCTCTTTGGTTTTTTTGCACGGTGCAAACTTGCAATTCATCGCCCCGACATTATCATAATACATGCTCCTGTAATGATTTCCAATGCCCAAAATATGTATATATTCATCCAATCATCTTTCCACACATTTCATACTAAATACACATATATATATATATCTCGCAAATCATTGTCATTATATACAACCCAAAAACCACCAATTTTGAAAGTAAAACATTTACTTTACCAAATATATGCTATTAATTGAACCTAGGACAAAATACAACCTTAGCTTATACCCATAGATACTTGGATCTATAAAATCTCGCCCATTGCTCGCGCACAACATTGATCTCTTCATTTGTCAATGGCATTCGCGATCCGACATAATCCTAAACAAATATGTCATATAGATAACGTAAGATGACATGAAATACAAAAGCAATAATACTTGAACAAATGCAACAATAAGTTTGAGTTTAACACAAATGATAGTCGAACAGATTTTCTAAGATCATGGATAAGAATCTTAAACAAGGTCAAAATGTGGGATGGTTAAAAGCACATCTGATTCCTTTTCATTACATTGAACTTTTTCACTCTCTTTCTCCGTTTCTCTCTCTTAATTCCTGGAAGTAAACATTATAACAGGTATTTACTTGTTTTTTTTTCGAATTTAAGCACAAAAGTTCTATTGGTGTTCAAGCATTGCCGGAGGAACTGAGCACAACATTGACGGAGACACCAACAACCAAAGTGCATACATCTTGTGGTTTATTAAAGCGAGAAAGCTTCTGTCTTTATACCTCCATCATATCTATATATTGCATATAGCAATGCTTTCTTATTCCTCGTTTTTTAATTTCTAATATGGGAAATGGGGCACAAAAGTTGGATAACAAAAGCAAGCAGAGAAACTACTTTGTGTCATTTTTAGTTGATATAATTATTGCTCCTGTAATCTGGGAGATGCTGCTATACATGTTCCTGTAATCTGGGAGATGCTGCTATACAATTATTGCCATAGGAAAATGTAAGGTATGAGTTTAGTTGATAAATATATATTTGACCTCCGGAAAAAATGCAATAAATAACAGCTATATGACAAGGGTTTTCAGTTTTGTACAGGGACGACAAGGGTTCAGGTTCCAATTAGATGGAGCTTCAGCAGGTTCCAAAAGCATTTTGCAAAAATCACATCAGAAAGACACGGAGAAATGTTGGCAGTGTGGTAAAACGAAGGCTTCTGTATTTGAATAGATGAACTAACCTTAGCTAAATTATCGCAATCATTGTAAACCTTGACAACATCGAGCATGAACTTCATTGAGAGCACTAATACCCCAAAAACAAGAAAACCAATTCAATTTACTTAATTGGTATGAATCGAAGCCAATGACAAAATCATAAGTGTTGTTTGATTACCTTCTCAATTGGTATGAACCGAAGTACCTTAGGAGAGGTTTTTGAACACTTGCCACCTCCACACTTATATATTTGATATGCTCTATACATAAGCATCATAATAACGTAAATCATAATAAAATTTTATTATAATACTCAATCAATCCACAACGCAATACAAGTGAATAACTTACACTTCCAAAATTGAAGACACCTTAGGTGCTTTTATAACATCATGTGATTTCATGATAGAATCAAACACGAACACTAGACCAGACCAAAGATCAATGACAAACAGGTTCCACTGGTTCCTTCACAAAGCATAGTTAGTTATGATTTAATTGAAGAGTACGAACAAAAAATTTCAATAACTTAGCGAGAAATTATATGTACATACTCCTCAAGGCATGGTGCCAAAATGAACTTTGATTGCGCTATCCCTTTATTAATTTCGGAAAGAAAAGCATCTCTCACATAATTGATCGCTTCAGCATTACTGCTCTTGATTTCATTTGCGCATGTACGAGAAGGGCACAAGAATATACCTTCTTGTCACATATAGAAGAGTATTCATCAGCAAGAAATCTATTTAACAGAAATTTTTAGTTAGTTTTCCTAACTTGAAGCCAACAAAGAAAAATTACAAACAAAATAATGGAAAATAGAATGGAGAAGAAAGAAAATAGACAAAGAGAAAGAGCTATGGGGGGTGGTTGTAAGAGTATATGAATAAATGGTACTTACAATTGGTATACATGGATGCATGAAATGTTAAGGCAAGCCATGCGAAGTAGTTCTTCAATATCCTTAAGTGCCACTGCGGTATGTCCATACTCCTCTTTGTAGTATAAAAAAGGGGCCTTCCATACTATTACCCTCTCATAAGCCTTCCCATTTGGTACACTAGCAAGCAGTGAATACAACAATTGACACTCTTCTCCAAGACTACTAATAATATTCACATCCAAAGGCTTGATGTTAGTGACCAATTTATCCGTTGATGCAACCGAGTGTGCTGAGTCAGGGTGAAAACTGCCCACTTTTTCTTTGCTTTGTGCACCTTCAGGTGATTCTTCTTCAAGCACGGCTAATTCGGCCGGCCATGACAAAACGTGTCCTTTAGCATTCCCCAACTTAGTAGTGACACCATCTGGAGAAGGTACAGGATGGTCAACAAGGCCATACTCAGAATAAGGCATATCCACGGAAACCTTTTAGTGGTTAGGCATTATCCTTTAGTTATGCATCACATTACTTGAGGAAGGATGCAATGTACCATCTGCAACCACCACTAAGTTTCCAATTTTAGGATCCGTCACAGCAAGATGACAAGAAGTGGGTTTATGCAAATAAGCAAATATATTAAGACACAAAGTATACGGTAGTTGAATTTCAAGAGTTAAGAAAAAAAGCATATGAATGCATACTGCTGTGAATAGAAACGCATAGTTCTGTGAATATAAACGCATATTGTACGAATTTTACAAAGTATACAACCACCACTAAGTTTCCACTTTTGCTGAATATAAACGCATATTGTGAGTTTACCTCTAACACATAGCATGATGCGTTACGTTCACACATTGATGTTTCGGACATGTCAATATGAGTGTCAACATGAGTAGGAGGCATATTTAAGTTGCTACCAGCTTGCATCATTTTAGCTAAATATTGTTGAACGTGAGTCGCAACCCGCTCCTCCACCTTCTGGTCAAATTCTTTGGCCAACTCTAGTCTCAACATTTGTACATCCTCTGGTGAGCAACTACTTTGTGTCATTTTTCTCCCTTTATTGTTTCTCTTACCAAATGACTTTTTGAGGCCCGTTCCAGTTACCGTCACACGTCCTCGGTGATCTGGCTTCCCAATAGCCTTGGTCAAGGCATCAACTTCGTATTCTGCAATATAGGTTCCCTCTTCCTTGTCTTTGGCTTCTCTCGCCAAATTAGCTTCCTACATTTTCAAGGTCATGTCACATAAATCAAATAAATGCAACGAAAAGCGAAATTAAATAGGCATCAAGTCCATATTCTTTGTTCTACAAATGATTTTTAAATATAATATGCCAAAGATATCTTTGTTCTACAAATTAATCCATATAAACAGAAGGACTTTTTCTGTTCTTGTACCCTTTTTCTGTTTTTGTACCCTGTACCTGCTCTTAAACTCACTTTTTTAAGAGCACGAGGATGATAGGACCGACGTTGCAGCTGTTGGGTTTTGGTCCTTTATTGGCAGGGAAGCGGGGGTGGAGTTGGCAGTTGACGATGTAGCGAATGCAATGTGTTCTTTGCAAGCTGCAGGGGTCGGCTGCATGCTCAAGATTTTATATCCGTTGGTAATATCTTTTTTAGTGTCCATAAAAGTTTTACTTGACTATTATACTAAGCCATCAAAATTAAAGCATTGAATTCAACATGCTGACTTGATTAGGCTATAAAAACAAAGAGCATATGCAACCTGATTTCATTATGATTTTATGTATGTGTATGTGTCTGTTTATGTGTGAACTGAACCTGACAGAGGAAATAAATCCCACCTCCTTCACCACAACCACTGCATTGAAGAGTGGTTTTCCGTTTAAAATGGGTGGTTTTTCAGCCAAAACCGCTACATGTATTGCATGTAAAAAGTAGTTAAAGTGAACAAAATTACATGATGAGCATTTAAACGTACAAGGTGTATTATAATAGATAGTTTTCGACCAAAGTTTCTCCTTTTTACCATAAATTTCAACTTTTCAATACATGGGCCACATGGCTAGCTAATCATATGCATCCTAACAAGTAATTTTGTAAATTTTGTGGTGTTATGGATTCAAGTTTCTTTTTTCTTCTTCTTCATATTACTAAGCTTGGCCCCCTACTTGTGATTATGGCAGATCATCAAGTTGAAAGACACAGTGGACATGCTGGAGCAGTTGCAGGTAATTCTATCTCTTGGTTTTCAAATATCAATAGAGTCGACAATTTGGGAAACAGGTTATATTCATGTTCAATTTGTTTGCATGATTGAGCAATATGACACACTTATGTCAAATTAGGCTAAATCCCGTTCAAACTTTTATCGTTAGCTTCATGTCAAACTCTTGTCGTGTTGTTGTATTGTGTTAGCAAACACTCTCGTGTCTTGTTGTATCGTGTTAATATCTTGTTTAGTGTCCATAAAAGTTGTACTTGACTATTATACTAAGCCATCAAAATTAAAGCATTGAATTCAACAAGCTGACTTGATTAGGCTATAAAAACAAAGAGCATATGCAACCTGATTTCATTATGATTTTATGTATGTGTATGTGTCTGTTTATGTGTGAACTGAACCTGACAGAGGAAATAAATCCCACCTCCTTCACCACCACCACTGCCACAACCACACCGAACCTAGAAACCGACACACTACAGTTGCAATTTGTATTTGTGAGTTCATTGCAGTTGGTATATGTCAGTTCATTTACAGACCAGAAAGTTCATTACTTCATTTCAAGTTGCAGTTGGTATCCGCACATTTTCTATTTCTACGATCTCTCATATAGTGCTTTAATTTTGTATAATAGATTAAATGAATTAAAAACTTAAGAAACTCGCAATTTGCTTTGAAACTTCAACAGTTTCAGGGTACTTTGAGTCAATAACCCAAGATCCATCAGGAAGTTGCTTCTCATGACCAAGCTTCCACAACTTCGCACGTTTATACACCCTCACAGGAATCTCGGTAGATGTTGAGGGAGGAGATGGTGGAGGGGAAAGCCTCTTTTGCGCTATCCATTTTGGTATGGCCCTTGCGTATGAATATTGTCCCATACGATGTGGATGTTTGTTCATCTTCGCGCTCATAATTGCCTTCTTTCGTTTTTGCTTTCAAAAGATATAAGTGCAAAATTCACTAAATATTAAAAGTTGAGCAGTAAGCATTTATTAAACAACGATAATTAGGTGCCAATTACTTACCCGTGCCACAGGGGTGAGACAATTTGCCTCAAAGATCTCCCATTGGGCCTTTGTGATGCTGCCATAATATCTCACCCATGGTACCTCAAGTTGCTTCTGTGTTGGTGTTGATTCCTCGAGGGGAGTTTCTTCCAAGGGGGTTGCATTATCTTTTTATTGAGTTGCATTATATACTCGTTGAGTCACAATCTACTCACAGTGAGGGTCATTCTCATTCAAGGCGTCGATATTCTGTGCGGCATTTCATTGTTCCTCAAGCTCTAACTTATCAATCAATGGTTGAACATACTCGGTAACAAGTCTCGCCTTGTGTGATCTAAACCGAGCTGCCACTTTACTGTGAAACTGACTTTCCTTCCAACCTTCTGGATCCTCAATGTTGAATAACCTCTGCACATTTATAAACATAAGAAATGCAAAGAACATGTAGGAACAATCATCACCACAGTTCATCCTTCTAAATGCAGATCGACTAACCAACCAAAGACTAGTTTAAACCTGCTAAAACAGGAAAAAAAGAAGAAGGGAACAACAGAGTCGTGCTTCAGACCTTTGTTTCTTCCCATAACTTGTTCTTTTCCACTTCATCCATCGTTGGGTAGCTCCGAATGTTAATGTCAAGCTTAGCCATACACGTGCCAACATGAACAACATATGCAAGGGAATATTTACCGGTAGGGTTCCCCAATTCATCGTACTCAAGGTGCATAGACTCATTAGGCTGCACTTGAACCCCCTTCGACATTCCCCTTCTCTTCTTATTTTCTGGATTTGACTTTCTTTTTTGTTTTTGGGTAATTGGCTTCATGGCGACTTCTTCCTGGTCGTACTCAATCACCTCCTCATCATTACATTAAAATCAAGCAGCATTGAAATTATTTAAATATCACTTGATTTCACTCTTATTTATCTACAGTTGGTATATTAGATAATATTATGAAGTAGGTTCAAGTCAAAATAATTGGCTCGTACAACATTTATTAGATAATATTCCTGGTCATTACACTCATGATTTGGTGCAAAGCAATAATTTTATCTGATGCTATCTGTGAAGGCCATTTGTAACATAGGGCTTCAGAGAATCTATCAAAGCTACATGTTAATAGATTCAGGGAGGTGACGAAACTAATTGATCGATCCTTGGAAAGACCAGATATCATCTTGATCGATGAAGATGATGTAAGTGACCTGAGCAACATGTTAATAGATTCTGATTGCTTCATGGCATAAAAAGCAATGTTATTGCTTCCGTATGAAGCAATACATTTGCTCTCCTTAGATGCAGTTGAAAATAGGCTTAAACAAGATGGTATCACGGAGAAGAGTGATAAGGACTTTCTAATACTTGTTTTATCTTCTGGGATTATTTCCACTATTATCTCCAAACAAACATTTGGAGCTACTTTCTCATATATCTGTTATTTGGTGGGCAATTTTTCACATCAATCTCAGAATGCCCTGGTGTCAAGGATAAATCAGAATTTCAGAGAAGATGGTGATGAAGATGAAGAACTTTACTGCCTTACTTTCAGACAAATTCTGTTTCCTTGTTTTGTGTCAGAAATGGTGAAGGAAAATCAGCAGGTCTTAGCTGGAATTCTTGTTACAAAATTTATGCACACTAACCCTTCTCTTTGCCTCATTAATGTTGCCGAGGCTGGCCTCATCAGGTATTTTCTGAGCCATATCCAGCTACTAAAACGTCATCGTGGCTCTGGTTTTGAAGCAAGAAAACCGGAGATACTACAACAGACACTTTCTAAGTTGGAAGATAAATTGATGGACTTGATCCAATCTGCATTATTAATGCTTCCAAGTAGTTAGTCCATAGTTTGTTATAGAAACCCATTGATGTGGGGTATATACTGCTGAGATTTGTCTTCTTAGATAGAGAGTTTTTCTTGTTGGATAAGAATTTTAATCTTAGCAGGATATTTGTATAGCCACAGCCAGACAGGAGATTTGGTGCAAAGCATTAATTTATCTGATGCTAATCGTGGAGGCCATTTCTAACGTAAGGCTTTCAGAGGATTGGTCTACATTTTCATCTAACGTAGGGCCTGTTCAGTTCCAAGGAAAAACCACTCATGACCAAGAATGGTAATACAACCACCAAAAGTTACAACTTACACGTTCAAATATATTGATAAGGCTGTGGTTATAAAGTAACAAATACTAACACAGTAAACAGAAAAACTAATATAATATCATCCTCACACCTATTACCATCATCTAATTCAAATTGATTACTTTACCTTCCTTATGAGATTTTTCCTTTTCTTTTGCTGTCCCTTTGTCAGTTGTCATTTAAAGAAAAGATCAGGAAAAATGAAAATTGATCCAGAGAATGTACTAAGATTCTAGCAGCACAAAGTTGCAAAATCCGACCACAGAGCTTAGGTAAGGTGAGATCAAAGAACTGGGTAGGCATGATTGATAAGATTTTCAAAACCGATTATCGGAAAATCGAGTGGCATTATAGTATTTTAAATGGTAATAGCGAGGGAGGATGTCAACAAAGATGCTAATGCCCAAACGAAGGAAACAAAGAACTCAACCAAAAATGAGAATTATTAGGACAAGCTTAACCATATATTTCATTCTGATGAGTTGTTCGGACGAGAACACAAGAATCAAAAGCTTCGATGAATACATTGGTAACATGGATTTCTCGAAATATATAATTTAAGTTATAATTATCTTGGAGCTTTCACCTTGGTTTTACAAGCCTATTCCATAAGGAAAAGGGAAAAGAATACAAAAGAGTGAAATCAAGTGATATTTATATGTAGTTATGCCATTAGTCAATAAGAAGAGAAGGGGAATGTTCCTTTTCTTAATCCAGAGTCTTTGGTTTTTTAGCAGTTCTATGGGGATAATGCAGGGGTGGTAATTCATTAAGCAAAGAGCATATATAGTTCCTGTCGTCCATTACCGTTGATGTGGCGCTATGCTATGCATCGGCTACTTGATGGTGCCATTTTTTTTAAATAGTAGTTGTTAATCTAAGTATATTAACATATGATTACCTCAATGAAATCCTCATCACGCTCCTCTTCACGCTGAATATGATCGACGCTATCGTCCAATGCCTGCTAAAATTTAAGGGAGAATCATGATAACTCTGGAGTATAATAGGAGAAACCAAGGTTAACCCAAAAAAAGGAAAGGGAAATTGAAGGACCTTTTCATAGTTGGCAGGGGACGTAAGAGCCATTCTAGAGGACCGACGAGGCGGAGCGTTACACACCTTTTCAACCTAAATTAGCAAGAATAATATTGTTACTCGGAAACCAAATCAAAATATATGAAAATACTATTTTAAAAGGGGGATGAATAATCAAGTTTACATTTTTTCGCTTGATGGTATTGTCCACGGAAGGCGTAAGAGACTGAGAAAGCGTGTGAATGTTGAGTTCCTTTAACCTCCTATTGTTTTCCGCAATTCTTTGTTTCCTTTGTTCTTCATAATAGCTCATTGTGTTACTCATTTCCTCTCCTTAATCTAATTCAAAATCAATTCCAAAAGTTAGCAAACACAACTATATCTTCGCACATGAAATAAAAAAGACGTAATTTACATTAGGCTAATAAAAGACATATGAAACAAATTCTGGTGGACCACGCAAGCTCCTATGAGTGCTTCCTGGGCTTTGAAACAAATTCGGAAATGTAGGGTTCTTGTAGATGGAATTGGAGGTTGGGACTCTATCATGCACAAAGGTAAGATGAGCATCAAAAAGCTATACACCCAGCTCAGACTTGCTGTTCCAAAGGTCCCTTGGAGAAGGGTTATCTGCAACAATAAGGCTACCCCAAAAAGCCTTTTCATTCTCTGGATGGCAGTGCAAAACAGGCTTGCAACCAAGGACAGGTTACTACAGTGGAACATACCCTGTACCCCTTCCTACCCCTTATGTGAGAAGCAAAGAGAAACTTTGAAGCACCTACTGTTTGAGTATGAATACAGCTCTGCAGTCTGGCAGAAAATTTAGCAGGTTGTGCAGTTCAACAACAGCAGCTGTGACTGGGATGACTGGGTGCAATTTTTTTCCAAGGTGGGAAGAAAGATAACTGATAAGGCTGAGGTGTCCCTAATGTGTTTTGCAGAGACAATTTATGGAGTGTGGATACAGAGAAATTCTCAGGTGTTTACTGGCTCTCACAAGCCAACTCATATACTAGTTAGAGACATATTGCATACTGTTGCCTGTAGGTGTAATCCAAACTATAGACATTTACTTATGATGTAATTGTAAGTGTTTTGCGGTCATAGTTTGCTTGCATCTCCTTTTTGACCTTGTATAGATGCTTTGTACAGATAGTAGCCTCTAGCAGCCATGGTTAAGCCCAGGCTAGTTAGGTTGAATATCTTTCTTTGGTATATATAAATTTCAAATATTTACCAAAAAAAATAAAAAAAATAAAAGACATACGAGCATAAGAAAAAACACAATTTAAAGCACTAAAAAGACTTATGGTATTACCATGAACGAGTTATTTCATCGAATTGTTTCGAAAGAGTAATACCATCCTCCTCATCAAGATCTTCACGCATATAAATTGTTTCAAAATCATCATCTACATCAGATAAAGGTTGAACACCAATTGACAATGGTGGAGTCTCATCGAATTTATCATACTCTTCCTCATCAACAACATCCTCAACACCAAGAATCCGTCTATTGCCTTGGATGACGACAGACAAACTTGGATCAGCATGATTGACCTCTACATAAAATACTTGTGCAGCATGTGAAGCAAGTACAAAAGTCTCAGCGGTGTCAGTGAACCTCCTACTGTCCAGCAAAGTGAAACCATACTCATCAGTTTTTCGGCCACGTCGATTGTCCGCTCACTTACACGAAAGATAGGAACTGTAAAATCAATATAGTCCAACTCCCATATCTCTTCACTAACCTCATAATATGACAAGGTGGCATCGATTGGCCTTACATCCTTAGAGCTACAAAATTCTTTTGATGACGCCACTATCATTACACCACTATTTTGCAGCAAACCCTTGTCATCTTGATACCTAGTATAGAAGGAGTACCCATTAATTTCATAGCCTTCGTAAGCATTCACTAATGTCCTTGGTCCCCTTGCTAGACATTTAACCGTATCTGGAACAGAATTTTTAGGTTCCCTCAATTCATACATCACTGTCTCCTCAAACCATTTTACAAAGGTCCAATTATGCTCTTGCATCAAAGCCCAATCACTAATCTTCCGAGCTTTGCTCCTTAAAAGTTTCGAGTGCCTAACAACATAGGGATGGACATCTGAAAGGTTTTGCAAAATATAGAGGTGTGCTTTTGACACGGTCGTTGCACGTGCCAAATATAAACCTAACTTAGCCTAGTTTAGGGCAAGAAAGGGTCGATTCCACAAGGAAGCAAGGATTAGCAAGGTTTAAAAGGAATTAAGCGAGCTAAGCCTATTTTCAGTGATTTTTTGAGATTAAATGATCAACTAAGAAAACAAGAACTAATGAGCTAACAATTTAAGTAAATGATTTGAGTTTAACAATAAAAGGAAGACACTAGGGATAGGGGAATCACTAGTTAACTAATTGCTAACCTATTCGTCAAACCAAGGGGATTCATTAGGATCAACTAAGGGACTAAGGTCACTCATATGTTTCCTAATTACTCTCTCGAGCTAATTAGGAGGACTTAATCAACCAATTTTACCTATTCTCATGGTAAAATCAATCGATCAAGTATTTCCACAACTCGTAGCGATTCGATTAAGGTCCTAGGAAGCCTAACACCTATTCTCATGGTGAAGTCAACCTATTGACTAACCTAAGGTCCATCAAAAGCTTCATCTCTCAATCCTTCACTTTTGATCCTCTAATCTAATTCAATTGATGATCAAACAATTAAACTAGCAATTAAATAGGTTAGTCAACCCAATTTCATCTAAATCTAACCCCCTAGCTTGACTTTTGAGGTCAACTCTTGATCAACCTAGTTCATCCCCTTCCCCTAGCTAAGGAATTACTCTAAAGCCATTTAAGAAGCAAAATAAAAAGCTTGAGCTATCAATAGAAGATCAACAATGGTGGAAAACATTATAAATGAGCTAAACATCAACTAACCAACACTAATCAAAGGCTAAAATAAGATAAGCAAGTAATAAGGCAAAATAAAGCAAAGAGATAGAACAAATACTCTAAATAGATGAACATAAAATGAAAAACTCCATAGAAATACCTTCAAAAAGCTTCAAAATGATTTCAAGATCTACTTTATCTCTCTAAAATTACTTCTCTCTCTAAAGTTTCTCTCTCTAATTAAGCTAATAATGATTATGCAATTAAAAGGATATCTTAAGATTATTACAAAATTAGATTTATACCCCGTAGAAATAAGGGCAAAATCGTAAAACACGAAATAAAACTACGGAGCATTGGGCCATGAAGCGCCCGCTCCTCACAACATGGAGCGCCCGCTCCCACATCGCTCCTGGGTCGCTCCTAATTCCTGATCCTCTGTCTTCATTTCTTGACCCATGGAGCGCCCGCTCCCTGTCCTTAGGAGCGCCCGCTCCTCTGTTATAAGCCTCTTTTTTTGCTTGATAACCTTCAAAACACTCAATGCAAATATTAGATGGGGAGGGGGGTATGCATATGCATATGTAACAACCTATATACATCCTAACTATATGCAAATGAGCTAAACTAGATGCTAAACACAAGATAATAAGAAATGATGAGAAAGGGAAGGAAATTGAAGTTAAATGACCTAAAATGCATCTAAATGCCCTAAAACTACATGCAAATAAGTGAACCTAAAGTCCACTTATCAAATTCCCCCAAGCTTTCCAATTGCTTGTCCTCAAGCAATTAGCAATCTCAAGGAAACCTATGCAATAAAAACTAAGAAAGGCATCACGAAATCAAGGTCCTCGTCCTAATAGAGGTGTCAAGGCAATGGGAGAACTCGACCAACTTTCAAAGCTCATAGCCGTCTTTCCTTATCCACAAGTTAGGGGTCAAAGGAGTGGTCTAAGCTAGTGCGCAAAAAAAATGATCGTCCTAGAGGTCCCTCAACTATCACACAAGCCCTCATTGATCTTAAGTGAAACCTTTCCCTACAAAATGGAAAAACTCTCTTAACCTAGTACCAATCATGCCCCACAAGCTCACAAGATCCCCCAAGCTAGCATATTTATTCACTAGTTAACTTCAATTTTTTTTGAATGCAAGGGCCGTAGACTACCTCCTCACGCGGTCTACCTCTCACTCGATAGTCATGTTTCTGAGGCACGGTACCGAGCACTCGGTATGAGACGCGATCTGTAAGGTAGCTCATACCTAAGGCATTGGAGCATCTCTAGGGGCAAAAGCATGAGTTTTTATAACTATAGGCTACTAGCCTTGTGGGCTCTTATGCACCACTTATTCGATCCAATAGGCCAAAAAGGGCTCTTTTTCTCTTCATTTTTTTTTTGATTTTTATATGTTTTTGTTTTGTTTTGTTTTCTCTCTTTTTTTTAAAGGCTACTAGACTTACACTTCATTGGGCTAGAAGGGTTCCCAAGGTCACTCAAGGGCTTATCTAAGGTCAAGGGAGAGAGTAAAGGCTTTTTATAGGGAAATAGAGGCACTAATTCACGTTAAAGGCGAGTCTGGGACAATCGAGGGGTCTATTTGTACCAAGACCTAGGCATCCAATCTTAAAGCACCCCTAATACTCCTAACGAGCACATAAGACACTCAAGCTAATTCACCCCTACTCGAAAGTCAAGTTCCCAACCTCTAACCTCTAAAGTCGAAACATAGAGTCATTCCTTAATTAGGTGATGCAAAAATCTTTTTGAAGTTTTTGAATTTTTTTTTTTTTATTTAAAAAAGCTTACATGCAAACTACCAAAGACAAGTCCTATATGCAATTCATAAGCTACATGCAAAACTAACATGATATGCAACTATACTACATGCAAGTCTAAGACCTAAAGGAGAAAAGAAGCAAATAAAAAGAAAAGCAAAGCAAAAAGATATATACAAGGGAACAAAAAGGATAGAAAAAAGGAGAAAATCATATACAAGTAAAAATGTTCAACCATGGTTCTTTTCATTTAAATCCTCAAGGCAATGATCAATAAAGCACGCTCTCCTATCATTTCCCGTAAACCCGACCTACCAATGCGTCCTCTCTAACACGCGTACCCAAAAAGACACCCTAAACCCTCAAAATGAGCCACAACCCGCTAGCATAATCAAATAAAAACACCCCCCAAACAATCAAGGCACCGTCCTCGGTGTAATCATGCAAAACAAGTAAAGGGGGAGCAGGGCAAGAGGATCTAGTCCTCGCCTATGCGAGATGGACCTTCTCCCGAAGGGGGAGGTGGTGGCATGTCTCCATAAGGGGGAGAGCCATGAGGCTCCCAACCGCCCGTGTAGCCGGGCGGCCAAGTGCCGTAGGGGAGATAGGCGGGATCACCCATGGGGTTAGAACCCCCGGGTGCCCGCCAATCATAGGGTGGGTCGCGGTGGGGCCAATAGGGGTACGTGGGTTGGCGTGCATTCCATCCCGGTTCCGGCCCATGTTGAGGAGGCCAATTTTGAAAGTTGACATAGAGGTCAACGTTCCCACTCTCCACGTGATGATGATACATTGCATTAGTTTGTATCATCATACCACTCAAGTCTTCTCTCATGCCTTGGATCCTATTCATCATACGATCCTAGTTGAGAGCAAGACTGTAGTAGGCCCCCTCATAGTCAAAGGAGAAGGACGACACTGAGGCACGTCGGCCGGAACTCGGCTCCTCGCGATGGAGAGGAGGAGCTAAGTTGCCGGGTGCGGCCTGGGCTTCCGCGACGGGGGGCTCATAAGGGATGAGAAAAATCTCGGCATCCTCCCAGTCGCGGTCAAATGTGGTCACCTCTGGGTTTGGGAGGTAACAATGATGACGACTCCTTACCTTCCAAACGAACCGCGCAGGATCAGAGGGAAAATCAATCCACTCGGCGGCTCTAATAAAGTTCAAATCGAGGTAGGGGTTATCATCAACTGGAGTCAACAAATTAAGTTGCTCCCCAAACCCTAGAGCGGAAGCAATGATAGTAATCATCCCCCCACAATGAATATCGGATTTAAATAGTTCTCCACGGCGTATAGCAATACACCTTTGGAGAAATAGAAATCCGATATTCAACTTGCCTCCTATGTCCCTTGGGTGATGAGAGGCAATGTAGAGCGCACTCACCTCAGGCTACCTTACTTGGTTCTTTCTTTGAAAATATGGCGGTAACCAAGAGGCGGTGAATGTAGCGAAGGATGGGGGAATGCATATGAGAGGAATATCCCGTTTTGGGATCAAAGGGGGCGTATCCGGCAACATCATGCCAAAATGCGTCCCTTTGATAGTGGACAGGGTATTGCCAAGTCTCAGGATTTCGGATGGCATTGGAGGAATCACATTCGAAGATCTCATTGAGCCTCCCCAAAGAGATACATTGGGGTTGATTAAACAATTGGAAGGAGATTTCATACTCCCCCTCTTGTCCATCAACCTCATTTCTCTCAAGAGAGGCTAAGAATTCCAATGTGAGCCGCTTGTATGTCAAAGGGCTAAAGGTGTAAAAGCGTTCTAAGCCTAAAACAAATAAACAACGCCTTACATCTAGCACTATCCCGAGACTATTTAGAGTTTCACCATGGAAGAACTTAGAGGCCTTAATGTTCCGGTGCTTAAGTTCGTCATACCGACGTTTATTGTCGGGGTTGACGAACTTAAGGGCCGGAAGGGTGCCCTTTGGGTTCTTTTGGGAGGAAGAACCTTGGTCTTTTTTACTTTTTTTTCGTTTACCAAACATACTTGGAGTTTAAAGAGAATAACTCAACCAAGATGATTATAAGAAATTTAAAAGACCACGGTCTCAACCCGACAACTAAGCACGAAAAGAAGAGCACCAACCAAGGCAAAAATTCAAAGCAAAAATGAAGGAAAACAAAAAGAAATAATGAAAAGAAGCTAGAAAAATTAAAAATAAAAGCAACTAGGAAAAATTAGGCTAAAAGGAGTAGGTAACTAGAAAGAAAAAAATGAAAGAAATCACACAAAAAATCAAAAAAATCAATTAAAAATCAAAATCTATCTAAATCTAGCAGCTAAGTCCACAAACAACACCACAATCATCATATAATCAATTTTCTAGTACAAATCTAGAAGAAAAATAAAAGTTAGGGTTAGGTTTTACCTCCCTCTTTAAGAGGGGTGAAGAAATTCCACAATTGCGAACAATTTAGGTGCCTTCTAGCTTCAACCGTGTTCCTTAACCTTTTTCTTCAAGAGATCTCCCCCAAACTTCAACTTTGAAGTGATGATGAATTTTTGATTTTGGGGCTTTTTGACGAAAATGGGTTCTTTATGTAGAGGAGGAGAAAAGATGAAGGTTTTGTGAAGGAAGGTAGTGAAAATGTTGAGAAATGAAGGAGATATGGAGGTTTGAAGTTGGAGGTTTAATGGAGTTTAGAGGGAGAAATGGAGTTTGAAAGGGAAGAATGAGTGAATGAGAGTGAAAGAGTGATGTGAGGATAGAGGAGTGTGGGACGGTTTTTTGGGGGGGGGGGGTTGGGGTAAATGAAGACCACGTGAGAAAGAAAAAAAAAAGGACGAAGGGGAGCGAGCTGTAGCTGGAGCGCCCGCTCCGAGCTTGGAGCGGGCTGCTCTTGTCACGCTCCTACCCCGCTCTAAGTTCCTACCAACTTCGTTTCAACTTTGCCTTTTTTGGGCTCGCTCCTCCTCCATTCTTCTATACTTAGCCTTTTTTTTCATCTTTTCTTCCATCTTCCTCATATTTCACTCATCTAAAACCTCTTATTCACTCAATTTTTTTTTCTCTTTCTATTTTTTTTTGTATTTTCCTCATAACTTTTTTTTTTCTTCATATATTTTTTTTTTCGTTCTTTTTCTCATTTTTTTCACTTTCTTTTTCTAAAAGCTAAGAATCCGGGTTGCCTCCCGTAAGCGCTTCTTTATAGGTCATTAGCTTGACCTCCCTACGATGAAAATCCTCATAGGGGAAGGGGGTACTCATCCAAAGCAATGTGACAAATGTGCTCAATTTGGGTTCCATTGTGATATACCTTGAGTCTTTGCCCATTTACTTTGAACGTCCCTTTTTCCTCGCTCCACACTTCCACCGCTCCATGCGGGAACACAGTTTTAACTTCAAACGGTCCACTCCACCTAGACTTAAGTTTCCCCGGAAAGAGTCTTAGCCTAGAGTTGAAGAGAAGGACCTTGTCTCCTACCTTGAACTCTCTCTTCATTATCCTTCGATCATGCCATGCATTAGTTCTCTCCTTGTAAATCCTAGCATTTTCATAGGCATCCCACCTAAGCTCTTCGAGCTCATGTATATCCAAAAGTCTTTGTTCCCCGGATGACTTGAGATCAAAATTCAAAAGCTTGATGGCCCAATATGCTTTGTGCTCTAACTCAACCGGCAAGTGACATGATTTTTCATACACAAGCTTGTAGGGGGTTGTGCCAATTGGTGTCTTAAAAGCCGTCCTATAAGCCCATAAAGCATCATCAAGCTTTAATGACCAATCCTTGCGAGATCGGTTCACGGTTTTCTCCATGATGAGCTTCACCTCCCTATTTGACACTTCCGTTTGGCCGCTACATTGTGGATGATAGGAGAGCCCCATTTTATGATGTACCCCATATTTGGAGAGGAGTGCTTGGAAACTCTTTTTGACGAAATGGGATCCCCTATCACTAATCACGGCTCTCGGAACCCCAAACCTCGGAAAAATCACGGACTTGAAGAGCTTGGTAACTACCTTAGCATCATTTGTAGGAGAGGCGATTGCTTCCACCCATTTGGAGACATAGTCAACCGCCACTAAAATGTAGGAGTTACCAAACGAAGAAGGGAAGGGTCCCATGAAGTCTACCCCCCAAACATCGAAGACTTCCAATTCTAAAATGTTGTTGAGGGGTAATTCATGCCTCTTGGAGATGTTGCCGACTCTTTGACACCTATCAAAAGCTTTCACAAAGCCCCACACGTCCTTGAACATAGAGGGCCACCACAATCCACAAGATAAGATCTTGGCAACGGTCTTGTCGGCACCCATATGTCCTCCAACGGGGGATGAATGACATTTCTCAATCACACTTGCAATCTCATCATCGGGAAGACATCGCCGATACAAACCATCCTCCCCTCGCTTGAACAAAAGTGGGTCCTCCCACGCATAAAACTTAGAATCATGGAGGAACCGCCTTCGTTGTTGATATGTAAACTCCAAAGGAATGATACCACAAGCCAAGTAGTTCGCCATGTAGGCAAACCATGGGGTATCAAGGGCTTTGATGGAGTATAGGAGATCATCCTTTAAGCTATTATCAATGGGCATATCATGAGAGGGGGAGTCTTCAACCAAAGGCAACCGGGAAAGGTGGTCGGCCACCAAGTTTTCCGTTCCCTTCTTGTCTCTAATCTCAATGTCAAATTCTTGAAGGAGCAAGATCCAACGAATCAACCGTGGCATCGCATCTTTCTTGGACATGAGATACTTAATTGCCGAGTGATCCGTGTACACTACCACTTTGGAGCACACAAGATAAGGCCGGAACTTATCAAAGGCAAACCCAACCGCCAACAACTCTTTCTCCGTTACGGCGTAGTTCTTTTGAGCCGAATCAAGTGTCTTGCTCGCATAGTGAACAACATGTAGCTTTCCCTATTTTCTTTGCCCTAAAATGGCTCCCACTGCATAATCACTAGAATCACACATTAGTTCAAAAGGCCAGCTCCAATCCGGAGCTTACACAATTGGGGCGGAAATAAGGGCATGCTTTAAAGTCTAAAAAGCATTCATGCAATCACTATCAAAAACAAACTCATTATCTTTTTGCAAGAGGCTAGATAGAGGCCTAGCAATCTTAGAGAAGTCCTTTATGAACCGGCGATAGAAACCGGCATGTCCCAAAAAAGAACGCACTCCCTTCACCGTAGTAGGTGGGGGCAACTTCTCTATGACCTTAATCTTGGCCCTATCTACCTCAATTCCCTTTTGGGAAATCTTGTGTCCCAACACAATGCCATCCTCAACCATGAAATGACACTTCTCCCAATTAAGCACTAGATTCATCTTTTGACATCTTTGAAGCACATTTTTCAAGTTCTTGAGACAATCATCAAAAGATGAACCTACTACGGAGAAGTCATCCATGAATACCTCAATGGTATCTTCCAACATGTCCGAAAAGATGGCGGCCATACACCTTTGAAATGTAGAGGGCGCATTGCACAAACCAAATGGCATCCTTCGATAAGCAAAGGTACCAAATGGACAAGTGAATGTAGTCCTTTCTTGGTCATCGAGGTGGATGGGAATTTGAAAGAACCCCGAATAACCATCAAGGAAACAAAAATGGGAATGGCCCGCCAATCTTTCCAACATTTGATCTATAAAAGGGATGGGGAAATGATCTTTCCGAGTGGCTTTATTCAATCTCCGGTAATCTATGCACATACGCCACCCAGTCACCGATCTAGTGGAGATTTGTTCTCCCTTTTCATTTGTGATGACGGTCATGCCTCCCTTTTTAGGGACCACATGGACGGGACTAACCCACCGACTATCGGAGATAGGGTAGATTATCCCCGCCTTAAGGAGTTTCAAGACCTCCTTTTTGACCACTTCCTTCATATTGGGATTCAACCTCCTTTGAGGCTCAATAGAAGAAGCATGATTGTTATCAAGATAAATTCTATGCATGCATAGAGTAGGACTTAGACCTTTGAGATCTTCAATGCTATACCCAATGGCACTTCTATGTTCCCGAAGGACATCAAGAAGTTGAGTAAGTTGAGTGCCTTCAAGTGTAGCATTAACTATCACCAGGTAAGTCTCACCCTCACTAAGAAAAGCATATTTTAAAGAAGTGGGAAGGGGTTTCAACTCTACCTTGGGAGGAGGCTTAGAACTCTCCTCCTTACGTGAAGGCACCTCAAGAGCCTCAATCTTCTCCTCCTTAGAACAATAAATTGGAGCGGCATCCATGGCAAGCTTGATGTTTTTCCCTTCCTCATTATCTTCCAAATCTTCTCCCAAAAGTACATCTTCCAAGGGGTCTTTCTTACCCCTTAAACTCTTCAAAGTCAAGACCTCTTCATCAAAACTATCTATCCTCTTCACCTCTTCCATTATTGGAGACTTCATTGATTACTTGAAAGCAAATTCCATGCTCTTATCTCCTACCCTCAAAGTAAGCACATCTCGCTTCATATCAACAAGAACTCCGGCCGTTTTAAGGAAAGGCCTCTCAAGTATAAGAGGGACTTGAGAGTCTTCCTCCAGCTCCATAACCACAAAGTCACAAGGGATGAAAACCCTTCCAACTTGGACCGGTACATCCTCCAACTCTCCAACCGGAACTTTCACCGATCTATCGGAGAGTTGAATGACCCTCCTAGTAGGCTTGAGCTCAAAATTAAGTTGTTTAGCGATGGACAAGGGCATCAAACTCACACTTGCCCCCAAATCCGCCAAGGCCCTCTTGGGCTCTAAGTCCCCAATCTTCAAAGGAATAGAAAATGACCCCGGATCTTCAAGCTTCTTTGGTAGCTTGTTTTGAAGTACGACGCTAACCTCGGCGGTCAAAGCAATGGTGGCACTTTCCTCGAGCTTGGTCTTGTTGGAGAGGAGCTCCTTAAGAAAATTGTCATAAGTAGGCATTTGAGACATTGCTTGGAGAAAAGGGATGTGCACTTGAGGCCCTTTCATGACTTCTAAGAATTTCATGAATTTATCATTGAGTTGCTTCTTAGCTAGCCTTTGAGGAAAAGGAACCGGAGGCACATAAGCCTTGGGTGCCGCTTGACTAGCCTCTTTCCGTTGCTTATGAACCTCTTTCTCTTGGCTTGGCTCAACATCACCTTCATCCTCCACAATTACCTCCTCAAGAAGCTTCTCAACCTCCCCTTCACCTTCCCTTTTCTCAACTTCCGGGCTTTGATTCACCTCACTAGGCATCTTAGGCCCCTCATAGTTTGCTCCGGATCTCAAAGTAATGGCCTTAGCATGCTCGTGAATCACGGGTTGGCTTGGGAATTGAGTAGAAGAAGAAGAAAAATTGCTTACTTGTTGGGCAATTTGGGCAAGTTGGGTCTCAATCATTTTGTTGTGAGCTTGCATTTGTTGTAAGTAAGAGTGAATATCCCCAAACTTCTTATCATTATCGGCATTGGTCTTGGTTTGTTGGGCTAGGAAAAGTTGAAGTGTAGACTCAAGTGATGAAGGCTTGGGTGGGTTAGGCTCAAAGGGTGGTCTTTGTTGTGGTTGGTTGAAACCGGGTGGTCGAAAGTTGGAGGAGTAGTTGTTGTGATTTTGTGGTGGGGGATGTTTCCATGTTCCTTGAGAGGGGTTGTTCCACCTCCCTTGGTTGTTGAAGTTTGAAGGCCCCTCTTGTCTTGCACCAACCCATGCTACATGTTCTGTAGATCCTCCACAATAAGAGCTTGCATGATCGGTGCCTCCACAAATTTCACAAGAGAAAGCTTGGGAAGGTGGTTGGCTTGGGGATGCCAAGTTCACCTTCTCAAGTTTGTTAGCTAGAGTGTCTAGCTTAGCATGGATATGATCCATGGCCTCCACATCATACTTCCCTTTACCACTAACCTTATTGCGTGTAGACCTTGTGTTCCCCCAAGAGTAGTGCCTCACAACCTCTTCTATGGTGGGCTCAATATCTTCAACCCGTAGCTTGGTGAGTTGACCCCCCGCTCCGGAATCAAGACTAGCTCTAGTCATAGGAAGCAACCCATCATAAAAACTTTGCATCAACATCCATTGACTAAACCCATGGTGCGGACACGACCTTCGGAGGTCTTTGAACCAATCCCATGCCTCATTCAAACTTTCATCTTCATCTTGTATGAAATTAGAGATCTTTCTTCTAGCCTCGGAAGTCTTCTCTTGGGAGTAGAACTCATCAATAAAAGCCGCCGTTACTTATGCCGAAGTAGTCAAAGAATCGGGAGGTAGAGATTGTAGCCACTTCTTGGCTTTTCCCATGAGAGAGAAATGAAAAAGATTAAGCCTCACGAACTCTTGAGTAACATTATTTTGCTTGACCGTGGCACAAATCTCAAGGAAGTTCGCCAAATGGTCAAGTGGACACTCAAGAGCACATCCTCCATAAGGCTCTTGCTTGATCATTCTAATCAAGTGTGGAGAGAACTCAAAGTTAGCGCTTGTTGTCGGCCTCCGAATCCCACTTTTGAGCTCAAATGCTTCGGGGTGACCATAGTCCCTCAAAGCTCTTGGAACGGGTGGATCCTCCGCCATAATACTAGAAGTTGAAGAACGAGATTGATCTTCCTCAAACACCTCCCCCGGTTGCTCCTCACTAGGAGATAGTACCCTTGGTTCCCGAAAAATTCTCCTCAACTCCCGTAAAGTGCCCTGAAGATTGTGGTCAATTGGAAGCAATGGATCTCCTCGTAACCTTCTTGACATGCAAATACAAAAGCTCAAGGGAGAGAAAGGGTCGATTCCACAAGGAAGCAAGGATTAGCAAGGTTTGAAAGGAATTAAGCTAGCTAAGCCTATTTTTAGTGATTTTTTGAGATTAAATGATCAACTAAGAAAACAAGAACTAATGAGCTAACAATTTAAGTAAATGATTTGAGTTTAACAATAAAAGGAAGACACTAGGGATAGGGGAATCACTAGTTAACCAATTGCTAACCTATTCGTCAAGCCAAGGGGATTCATTAGGATCAACTAAGGGACTAAGGTCACTCATATGTTTCCTAATTACTCTCTCGAGCTAATTAGGAGGACTTAATCAACCAATTTTACCTATTCTCATGGTAAAATCAATCGATCAAGTATTTCCACAACTCGTAGCGATTCGATTAAGGTCCTAGGAAGCCTAAAACCTATTCTCATGGTGAAGTCAACCTATTGACTAACCTAAGGTCCATCAAAAGCTTCATCTCTCAATCCCTCACTTTTGATCCCCTAATCTAATTCAATTGATGATCAAACACTTAAACTAGCAATTAAATAGGTTAGTCAACCAAATTTCATCTAAATCTAACCCCCTAGCTTGACTTTTGAGGTCAACTCTTGATCAATCTAGTTCATCCCCTTCCCCTAGCTAAGGAATTACTCTAAAGCCATTAAAGAAGCAAAATAAAAAGCTTGAGCTATCAATAGAAGATCAACAATGGTGGAAAAGATTATAAATGAGCTAAACATCAACTAACCAACACTAATCAAAGGCTAAAACAAGATAAGAAAGTAATAAGGCAAAATAAAGCAAAGAGATAGAGCAAATACTCTAAATAGATGAACATAAAATGAAAAACTCCATAGAAGTACCTTCAAAAAGCTTCAAAATGATTTCAAGATCTACTTTATCTCTCTAAAATTACTTCTCTCTCTAAAGTTTCTCTCTCTAATTAAGCTAATAATGATTATGCAATTAAAAGGATATCTTAAGATTATTACAAAATTAGATTTATACCCCGTAGAAATAAGGGCAAAATCGTAAAACACGAAATAAAACTACGGAGCCTGGGCCATGGAGCGCCCGCTCCCACATTGCTCGTGGGTCGCTCTAAGTTCCTGATCCTCTGTCTTCATTTCTTGACCCATGGAGCGCTCGCTCCCTGTCCTTAGGAGCACCCGCTCCCCTGTTATCAGCCTCTTTTTTTTGCTTGATAACCTTCAAAACACTCAAGGCAAATATTAGATGGGGAGGGGGGGTATGCATATGCATATGTAACAACCTATATACATCCTAACTATATGCAAATGAGCTAAACTAGATGCTAAACACAAGATAATAAGAAATGATGAGAAAGGGAAGGAAATTAAAGTTAAATGACCTAAAATGCATCTAAATGCGCTAAAACTACATGCAAATAAGTGAACCTAAAGTCCACTTATTAGCTTTACTCCTGCGATCAAAAGGAGGTTTAACTTTTTTTCGGCCAATTGTACCCCTTCCTTGAAGTCTTCCCTCGTGATGAGATATAGGGATCCCTATTGCCTTTGCACTAGCTAAGATCTCTGCACAAAATTCACCAATCTCCTCAACCATATAACCTTGAATAATACTAGCCTCCGGTTTTGCCAAATTCATTGTCTTGTCTTTCAAAGTCTTAAAATGTCTCAAAAGGATACATCCATCTCAAGAACACTGGGCCACATAACTTAACTTCTCGAACAAGATGCACAATTACATGCACCATAATATCGAAAAAAGAAGGTGGAAAATACATCTCAAATTTACACAAGGTTTCAACGATATCATCTTGCAA
This sequence comes from Patellifolia procumbens, assembly GCA_947645195.1. Classification (NCBI taxonomy): domain Eukaryota; kingdom Viridiplantae; phylum Streptophyta; class Magnoliopsida; order Caryophyllales; family Amaranthaceae; genus Patellifolia; species Patellifolia procumbens. Next base: position 457,159 of record CANSGD010000837.1, read on the forward strand.
AGCATCAAGTGTTGTTGGATCAATCACCTTACTACAAATTGTATTGAAAAATACGCACAATTTAACAATAGAACCTCTTACACGTTCTGGCAAAAGCCTAGAAATTCCTATCGGAAGGAATACTTGCATCAATACATGACAATCGTGCGACTTCATGCTAGACATTTTTAGTTCTGTCATGGTAACAAAACTTTTCAGGTTTGAGCAATACCCACTAGGCACTTTGATACCATACAAAAATTCACAAAATAATCTTTTCTCAGTGTCAGATAAAGTGTAGCATGCAGGAGGAAGATATGTTGATTTTCCATCTTTTGAAGAAACTGAAGGCCATAGTTTTGGTCGTACATTTCTCGCCTTCATGTCTTTTCGAACCCCCAAACTATCTTTAGTTTTCCCGGATATACCCATCAAAGTCCCAACAACAACATCACATACATTTTTTTGAATATGCATAACATCAAGACAATGTCTAACATGTAGGTCCTTCCAATAAGGAAGATCCCATAGCACTGACACTTTTTTCCACAACACACCTTTTTTTGTCTTTGTTTGAGTGCCCTTCCCATAAACTGTTTTTATATCTTTAATGCGCTCATAAACTTGTGCTCCAGTAAATGGCTCTCGTGCCTTCCCTTCCTCAATGCACCCATCAAATTCATTTTTTTTTTCCTATGATACGGGTGGTGACAATCAAGAAACCGTCTATGATTCATGTAGACATTCTTATGGGAGTGCTTGAAATGAATTGGTATCATGTCATCTTCACAAATGGGACATGCTTGCTCTCCTTTCACTTTGTACCCAGACAAATTTCCATATGCGGGAAAATCATTTACAGTACAAAAGAGCATAGCTCGCAAAGTGAATTAAGAGCTTGAATGGGCATCAAACGTCAACACACCTTCATTCCACATGTATTTCAAATCATCAATCAAAGGCGCTAAATAGACATCTATATCATTTTCGGGTTGTCTAGGCCCCGGAATTAGCAATGGCATAATAAGGTATTTGCGCTTCATACACAACCACGGAGGAAGATTATAGATGGATAAGACCACTGGCCATGAACTATGTTTACTACTTTGTGATCCGTAAGGGTTCATTCCATCGCTACATAAAGCAAGTCTCAAGTTCCCAGCTTCTCCTCCAAACTCAGAGAATTCCTTATCAATGTCCTTCCATTGTTTAGCATCTGCAGGATGTCTGATTTTCCCATCTTTCTTTCTTACATCAGCATGCCACCTTAAGTTCTTTGCATCTCTCTTAATTGAAAAGAAACGCTTGAACCTAGGTATTATTGGGAGATACCATAACACTTTACAAGGTACTTTAGCAGATTTATCATCATCAGCCTTACCATTATCACCTTCCCTTTGTTTCTCCAAATCTGCCCTTGTAGCCTTGTATCTCGACAAACCACATATTGGACACTCTTCTAACTCTTCATGTTCATTTGGGCATGCATGTATCTTAACATAATCCAAGCCTAAAGGACACATTAGCTTCTTAGCATAATAAGTAGACTTGGGAATGTCATTCCCATCTGGAAACATATCGGCTAACCGTTCCAACAACATAGTGACGCTCAAGTCACTCCAACCCCCCTTCGCCTTAATCTGAGATATCAATAACATGGCAGAAAGTTTTGAGTACTTCGTACATCCGGGGTATAGTGGTGTCTCCGCGGCCTTTGTAACACTCTCAACTACCTTTGGCTGATCACTAAGATGATCATTTAACCCATCCATCATCTCACCTATTTGCTCTTCATCGAAAACGGGTACATTGCTTTCTTCATTCTCACAATTATCATCATCTTCATTATAGGAATCACTACTTCGGCTATCATTTTGCTCATTCATGGTTGCATCACAATCCCGATTGGTCATCATCTCACAGTGCCAATACCAAACATCATAATCTTGCTTAAACCCACCAAGAATCAAGTGGTCCTCAATTATCCCAAATTCTTCCCACCTCTTAATATTATTGCAGTCACGACAAGGGAAAAAAATTGTCGTTGCCCCGGTAGTCCTCTGATATTCTAATGTTCCACTCGAAACTCATCTACCCCATTCAAGAATTCAAGTGTTGTACGAGAACCATACATCCAACGCCTACGATCCATGTATATCGAAAAACTCAACAAGATTAATATATGTGCATGAACAATAACAAACATCATCTACAAAATTATCTTTTACGTAAAAGTTATGCATGCTCCAAAAAGGTCCTTATCACTCCAACCTAACCCATCCTTGTACGTCTAATCTCACTAGTGAATGTACACTAGATTTTCGATTTTAAAGAAAATTCGGCGGCATCTACCTCCAGTCCTCCAAGTAACACTATGCAGGAAACCGATATCCTACATATGCACCCGGAAGGACATTGAGGGATACGATGAGCCAAATCTTCCTTTAAAACTAAAAAAAAGTCATACATTCACATCCTAAGTGAGATTAAACGTCCAAGAACAGTCCCAAACTGGGACTATTCAAGACTTACTCCTAATGTATAAGTCTTGAATGGGTATCTAGGCTTACTAATGACAATGCATTCATTACCATAATATTACAAGCACAAATAAATTAATTTCTAAACAGAAAATAATCACAAAAACCAAACAGTTTGTCACATAACAAAATTGAGAGAGAGATCACAAAGTAATATAGATAGTACCTATCGAAGATGAACAAAGCGACACAGCGATAAATAGAAGAAATTCGGCCAACCAACACCAAGTTGATAGAGATATAATTAGCAGAGATATAATTTCCATTTTCTGATTTTAAGTCGTATACTCGTAGCACGGAAGGGGAAAAGATATAGTTCATAATCAAGGTACCTACTGGTAATTTTAATAAGAAGTACATATATAAATGAAAGGGAAATTCCAAATGGTACCATTGAAGAATTGGAAATTCCATTTGGTACCTAAAAAATAAGTTTGTTCCAAATGGTACCACTAAACTTTAGGATAAGTCTAAACCGTGACATTTTGTTAACTTTTCCGTTAAAAAGGTTGCCTAACCTTATTCTAAGCCTAATCTAACCTTAAATAAACCTTAATTAAATCATTAAACCTTAACTAAACCTTAATTAAAATACCAAAAAACTACCCCAAAAAAACACCCACAAAAAATACAAAAAAAAAAGAAAATCTGAAATGGTTGGGGGAGGGCAGCTGGGCGGTTTGGGGGTGGGGGGCCGGCGGCTATGGCGGGGATGGGGTGGGGGTGGTTTGGGTGGGTCGGATTGGGTTAGGGGCGTCGTTGGAGGTAGGGTGGGGGTAGGGGGGCTTTGGGGGTGAGGGGTTCGGTGGTGGTGCAATTCGGGGGTGGGGGAGTTCGGTGGAGGGGGAATTCGTGGGTGGGGGCTGACGAGGGTGGGAGGGGGGCGGTTTCCGGGATGGGTGGGGTTGGTTGGGGGGGGGGTGCGGCTGGCAGGTTGGGCGCAGGGGGGCTGGTCTGGGTTTTTTTTAAATTTTTTTTTTTCGTAATTTTTGGGTATTTTTGATAATTAATCATAATTAGCAAACTAATTATATAATTAACATTAAATTATATTAATAATGAAGGTTAAGAAAATTTATTAACGGAAAAGTTAATGGAATGTTATGGTTTGGACATAAACAAAAGTTTAGTGGTACCGTTTGGAACAAACTAATTTTTTGGGTACCAAATGGAATTTCCAATTCTTCAAGGGTACAATTTGGAATTACCCAATTGAAATCATATTAAAGGTAGTAAAATGGTATTATACAAACAAAGTCTAATGGTGTTTTTTTGGTTTGTTCTCTATACAAACAAACTCTGGCATTGATCAAAACTAACATCAATTCATTAATTCAAGCCATTACCATCAAGAGTATCTCGTTTATTAAGTGTTACAGATATCAATATATTAAGGTTCTAATAAAAATATTGAAAAAGTGCGCATACAAAAAGAATGGTGGGGGTGTACTAAGAAATATAAGTGGCTGACTGGGAAACAGGAAGCAACTATATGCAGCAGTGGTGTGCGCGTGAAGAACAGAAGTAGCAGAATTGATTGCAACGAAACGGCCGTGTACTGTGTACTGAGAATTTACCAGTAGCAGTCAGTCGAGTACGTAGTACCATGACAAAGATCAAGAAGATATTAGAACTCTATTTGGTGCTATATGAGAGCTTATATATCATCTAATATCTATTGTTAAAAAAATTAGGAATCAAGTACACAGTGATGCTAGCTTCATCACTTGCTAGCTTCATCTAATATCTCTTTGCTGAACATAATTATGTAAAGGGGTGATTCTACTTGTTTACCAGATGACATGTTCTTCGGTTTCACAAAGCCACAGTTAACATTCCCCATATCAAATTACTATTATTAAACTTAAGCCTATATGAAGTCAAATTCATAGTAAGAGCAGGGAAACAAATCTAATCACCTCCTAAACGAAAAGAAAACTTATTGAGAAAAAGGCAAACAAATTCATTAGCTATCTAACCAATCATCCTATATGCAATTTAAATCATGATAAAACACAAATATAATGCAATTCAAAATTTCAAAATAATGCACTAAAGCCTAATGAATTTATCTCGAGCAAGTGGGTTCAATTGCCCCGGACAGTTGAACATAGCTCCGCCCCTGCTCATGATATTAAGTTTCGGATATGATATACAATTTGCAAAATGCAATGTTTATTCAAAAGTAATTTTCATGTTCATTCTTCATTTCTTTGCCATACCCCTAACCTTTCCTATACAATGGCACCACCCAGTAACACTTTCAGTTTCAAAAAAAACATCGCCATTTGCAAGCCAAATTGTATTTTAAACACTCATCCAATTATTCTTGTTTACTTCTCATATTGCTCGTTCGGTTGACATGAAAAAAATGGATTCGGAAAATCATGGGATGTTTAAAATTCACGACTTCTTTGGTTGACAGAAACGGGTTGTGCGAATTTCTAGAAATAAATACCTATTTCCCACAAAATGGAGGTTGAACAATTTGACTTGTGAAATTCTCAACACAAAGCATCAGATATTGTTTCAAGCAAATTTTAAGCTCTCAAGTCCTTATTTCATCACCTTGTGATTCATCTAACAAAAGTGAAGGATTGAAACCTCAAAACCCAAACCCTCTATCCCTCTAAATCTCCTTCTCCCTATTGCTTCGCTTCTACCTGTATTCTTATGTCGCCACCACCTTCTTCCTCTCGCTCAATCTCATTCACATGGTTTTAAAGAACATACCTTTCTAATCGATAATCTTGACCCATTCACAATTTACCAAAAGATCATAATTTATTTCAATCTTTAATTAATTACAATTCGTGAAACAAATAACGAATTACATGGGTAAATTAGTTCCAAGAGTGTAAAGAAATAAAACCTGGTAAGTCCCAAAGCTCAGAATTGTAGAAATCCGTCTCAAAAACGGCGTCAAAGCTCAGAATTGTAGATATCTGAAGCAGAGGAGCGCTGGCGGTGGGCCCGGTGGTGGTGGCGATGGCGCAAGAGACGTAGCTGTTGCTAGGGAGGTAGGCAGGCGACTGCGTAGTGGAATTTCTACGAACTGATTGCGTAGTGGGACGAGTCCAAAACTGATTGCGAGAGAGGGGTAAGGTAAGGCGCGAGTTTAGCGGAACTCAATAGGGAGGGAAGGAACTGATGATACTCATATTTTGCAACGGTGAAGAGTATTTGTTCAAATTATTTTTGACCGAGCTATTGCGACGGGTTAATAGTAAGCCCGCTACAAAAAAATTTTTTGTAGCGGTTTAATTTTTCCCCCGCTGCAAAATAATTAAGCCCGCTACACAATAACTCTTTTGCAACGAGCCACCTAAAAACCGCTACTATAATAATGATGCAATTGCAAATTTTTCCACTAGTGAGTGTCAGGACGCTCAGTTCTCTCTTGGGTCAATTTCTCTACCAAAAGACGATTAGCAGAGGCCAGGGCGACATCGTCGTTGTTGGCCATCTTACTGCGTAACCTATGAAAAAAATACATACATCTAGTTTAGCTCACGATTCATAACTAATTGCCATGGTACGAAGGCACCGAAAAGAAATGGATCATACGAGATCATGTAAAGAAAATAGTTTCAACGAAGTTTTACTTAGAATAAATCCGAAGTACAAATAATTTTATTTGGAACGAATCCAAGCACCAATGAATTTATTTGGAGTACATCCAACCTCAACCAGGCCAATTTATTTGGAATATATCCAAGCTCAAACAAATTTATTTGGAATACATCCAAGCACCATCAAATTTCCATTACTTGCACAATCATGCAAAGATTAAATAATCAACCATGAGAAATAGAATTAAAAAAAATTCCCATTTGCGTACTAAATAAATATCACTCAACTCATATAACCAAAAGAATATTTTATTTCTCCCAAAATAATAACAATGAATATGTCCTCAATTCATAGTGGGAATTAAATATAATTCCTCAATGAACAGTACTAAAATAAATACTAGTGTAGCATGACTACCTTATTCAAAAGAATGCTAAGAATAATAAAGAAATGTCATCCATATTTTCCTTGTACTTCTCAGGAGTGAATACTTCATCTTCGAAATCATCCATATCCTCAATCACGCATTTATAATTGGGCTCTTCATCTCTAGTTGTCCTCCTAATATGTTTAGGTGTAGGTTCATCAACGTCTTCTATCTCATCGTCAATATCAGTATCATCATCAAGTATGTCAGCCAGAAAAGTAGCATAAATATCTTTGCGGGTTTGACCTCTAGCTCAGTCGAATTCTTGTAACATCTCACCGTCACTCTCAGTAGCAACTCTCAAAATATGGCGTAATCCAACCTCAAGACTAGTATATCTCTCAACCACAGACTCGGTGTCATACTCGTCATCACTAAGTACAATAGGGTTATAAAAACTCCCAACTCGATCGGCTTCACTATCAGACATGCCTAAAGGTCCATCTACTGTTGAGCAAGACATCTACAATGAACAACGTTCACTCTCAGCGTACATTCCCAACAATAAATAACATAAATAGATAGCATCAGAATAAAATAAATCAGCAATCCATCAAAAGAACATGTACAGACAAAAACAGCTGAACAGACTAACAATACTGAACAGACTTGCAGACATAAAACAGCTGAACAGATTAGCAGATAAGAAATAAACTGAACACAACAAAATAATGCAGACATATGATATTTCTATCCTATATACCGATCCTAAACTACCCATCTCACTCAAATAAAATAAATAAGAAAGACAAAAATAATTTTCGAAACTCTGGAAATATTTCGAAAAAATGTCCAATATTACCGAAATTTTTTTTTAAAAAATAAAAAACACTAGTTCATTTCTGATTTCTGCTGTCTTTGTGGGTGGATAATACTCTCTCAGGAACGCAGCAGAAATCTTCGACCATTCAGACACTTTGATGTCGTTGAAACACTTCTGAGCTCTGTCTCGGAGTGAAAACTCGAATAACATGACCTTCAATTGCTCAGGTGTGACTCCTTGATGCTTTACAGTTCGGCAGAGTTGTTGAAATATCTGCAAATGGTTGGCCGGATCTTCAGTAGGATGCCCACCAAACTGATTTTGCTGAACCATGCTGATGAGTCCAGGCTTAATCTCAAAATTGTTAGCAGCGATGGTGGGCATCGTAGGTCCAGTGGAGAGACCATCTGGGTTGGGCACCCCATATGACTTTAGTGATTTAGACATAACTAAACTCGAGGTGTCTGATCTAGAGGTTTTCAGCTGAACAGACTGCTTTTCTCTCCGAATTTTCTTTCGAATCTGCCTGATTGTCCTAGTAAGATCGGGAACCGTTTCTTTGAGACCTTGTCATACAAAAGAAATAAAAGAAGCTGTAAAACGTACCTCAATTGGAACAATGAAGTTCCAATGAGGCACAGAGTAGTAGACCAAATAACCAAACAAAAACATAGAAAACTAGCCGTCTCCTCGGCAACGACGCCAAAATCTGAAAGGCTAAAGTCGTATCACCTAAACAAAGATAAATCCTAAGTCCTCTAACAATGATAGTCAAGGGAAGTAGGGTCGAATCCACAGAGAGACAGAGTTCTAAGTTGATATCCAGCTAAGCAGCTACTTCAGACATAAACAGATAGGAATAAGCTGAACTACTAATTAGACACTAGAAAGCAATATAAAGAGGGATTTAAATATATGAAATAAAGGTCTAGGGAGTTAGTTCGTTCCACCATTCTTATACCAATAAAGGGATCAAACAACTATTAGAACCTTGGTCAATAATCGATAGTTTAGAGCAATGTCAAGCTATGGTTAAGTCTCAACGCCCATAAATCAACATATGCAGCATATTCACAAACATACTCAGAATGTGTACTAGGCCTCTAAAAGTAAGACGGGTCTGTGCAAACAATAATTAACCTCAAGTAATCAATGAAACTGCACAATAACTTTAATTACTCAATAAGAACAAATCACACCATAATCAATCTCATCAAACCCTAGAAACTAATAGCAATTCAAATAATCAAGGTATAAACATGGCTTTCCTGACCAAATCCCTAGAACCCTAATTTTAACATCATAATCAAGGTATAAACTACTCAGACATAATTAAAGTAACAATAATAAAACTAATATAGAACCCTAATTTTAACATCATGATCAAAATGATAATTAAACTAAACAATCCAAAGTAATTAAAGAGATTAAGAAAGAAGAACAATATCGAATGACGGAAAGCAATAACCTTTACTGAAATCAAATCCGAGGTTCAATCACCCCTTAAACTAATCTAAAGTGTTTAATCTAGTAAAATCTCTCTAAAACTAAACTAAGAACTATTGAAAAATAAAACAGAATAAAAGATGTCTCTAAAATAATGAGGAAAAGGTATTTATAATACCCCAAAAATCTAATTAAAAACGGAAATAAAAGATAGATTTCCGCGGAATCGAGTGCGGGACCCGATCGGGCAAAGGGCCACCCGATCAGGCCCACACTAAAATATGCCAACTTTTTCTTTTTGATTTCTACGCAAGCAACATAGCAAGAAAAGGGAGTATTGGCCCACCACCCGATGGCATCGGGTACTACCTGCCCGATCTGGCTAACGCTAAAACTGGCCTAACATTTCTTCTTTGCGTGATTGGCAGCAGCATCAAATAAATTAGTGGGCCACCAATGTTTGTCCCCTTATCACGCAGCAGCATCAGGCGAAGGATTACTGGGCCTGCTCTTTAATTACGCAGTAGCATAAAAAAGGCGGATGACAAGGCCCACCCGATCGGGTCGGGCAATAGTGCCCGATCGGGCTTGGGGCAATATGAGCCCAATAGCTCCCTTCTTCAACGCACAACATGCAAACACATTTTGGTAAACTGGCTCTGCCCGATCGGGTGGGCCCTGCCCGATCGGGTTGGGACTAAGATTGCCAACCACATTTTTCCTTGTTTTTCCACCCGATTGGGTCGGGTGATGTCCGCCCGTCGGCTGCGAAAATTTACCGGCCGATCAATAAATCTTCGCCCGATCGGGCCATTTTCTACCCGATTAGAGTACGGGAAGCTCCTTTTGATTCTTTGACTCTCAATTCTTCACGTTTAGAGGTCTTGGGACCTCGTAAACTATCCATAAAGCTCGTGAGCCATCCTACGTGCCTCCTAACAACTCGTATGTGGTTGCTTCCAAATAGCTCAAAAATAAGGAGAAAACTCCCTAAAACCTACAATTCAATACTAAAACACAAAACCACAACTATATACGATAGTTAGCATAATATAGCTTCGAAGAGCTCAAATGACGCACGAATTAGCTCATAAATAGGGGAGAAAACTATATATAAATACGTGATATCAAACTCCCCAAGCTAAACCTTTGCTTGTGCTCAAGCAAATAGAACATGAACATGGAATAGATTGCCTCACCCCATAGACAAAAATCAATCAAAGTACAAAAATATTTTCAAGACTAGGAATCATTCAAGCAGGCAAAATTCAAGTTCGGCTAATCAAATCCATCCAACCACCAATCATCCAAGAAATTCATCAAATTCAAGTATCCACAAGGCATACAAATCCTGAAAAGGCTCTCACAAAGGTGTCACTCCTCTCAATTTTATGGCAGACAAAGAATATGCCCGAACACTCACCAACCCGACCATAAATTCCCTTCCCTGTAACACCCCAGTTTTTGGGAATATAATTAATATTTATTTTACTGAAAATAAATTATTTCTTTTAATCTTATTTCATATTTTATATTTTTAAACAAAAATTATTTTTTTAAAAATGATGTGTATGAACTTATTGGGTCAAGTTTAGTAAAAAGTTTAAGTATTAATAAAGAAAGGTCACATATCTATATAGTTATTTGGAAAAAGGAAAGGAGTAGTATTCATGTTAAAAAGGAAAGGGGGAAAATAAAAGAATAAGAAAAGAAAAGAAAGGCAACAAACATCAGACATATTACGTTTCCCTCAAGCTCCATCTTCTTCATCACTTCATCCTCTCCATCTCATTATTTTACTCTTAAGTCCTTCAACCTTTATAATCTTGACACTACTCCCTAGTTTCCCGGCATAGCAACCACAACACAACACACCTTCAACCAACAAGCGGCAAGCGACAGCGTGAGGAAGAGGGGCCGTCGGATTTCGGTGTGTTTGAGGTTTGGGGTGCGTTTTAAGGGTCGATTTCACAAGCTTTCTTCACCATTAATCTTCCATCGTAGTGGGTAAGCTAAGTTCTTAATTTAATTTTAGTTTCCTCAAAGTTTATGAAGTTAGGGTTTTTAGAATTTAAATTGAATTGGGGGTTTTTCATTGTGGATGTTGGGTGTAGCTTGCTTGAGTGAGATTGTTTCATGATAATAAGGAGTTTATGAACAAGAGTTAAAATTCGTAGAAATCACAGGTCAGATTCGTAATTCGTGTTCATCAACAGTTTCCAGGCGTTTTTCGCAAAAATACTATTTCACTAAAGTTGTTCGTATCGAAATTTTACTGAAGATAGGCTTAAGAAACGCGTGATGCGGAGTTCGAATGAGGAAGTTATGTTAAAGTTTTTGCTGGAATTAATAAATCTAGTTTTGAGTGTTTTAAGTTTGAATGTTTTTCGTAATGGATTTCAAAATATCTAAATATATATGTGAAACTTAGGTGTTGATTTTATATAAACTAAGAGGTATTTTAGTATTGTTAGTATTAGTTAGTTATGCCATTTTAAGTAGGAGGCTCATAATTTATAAAACTAGAGTTAAGCAAAGCTCATTAACTAGTTAAGCCAAGTCTATTATTACATAATGAGTACATATATGTTTATATTGTAGATTCCGATTTCATCGAGGAGCCGTATTGACTGCTTGAGATAGTTGATTTGCTGTATTTCAAAAGGTAAGATTTCTTATTAAAACTTTTTTAGTTAGAGAAGAGTTTCCAAAAGGTATGTATCTCATTTTGGTTGATAGTGGTTTGAAAAGGAGGATGTTCCTCCATTAATAGAAAGTTTGGTTGGTAAGGGAGGATGTTCCTCCAAAGATAGAGACGTTGGTTTCCGAACCACAAACAGGAAGTTAAAGGAAAGTTTCTAGAAAAGATTATTTCAAACAGTTTTGTGTTTTTAAAGTTGTGGGGATTGCCTATGTGGCATCTCAAAGAATGGAACTTTGTCGGGTTTGGCTCGACTTTATAGAATAGTTTGTGGGGGTACGTTGATCAGTACCTCGGACTCTGATCTTCTGTTACGGTTTGGCCGTTTGTGGGGTGTGCACACTAGGGATCTTTGTCTTAGTTTTATCCGGAGGGCCTAGCTAGCCCAATGGAAATAAAAGTTATTCCATTCTCTAGATTTATAACTTTGAGACTTCTGATATATTTTGTGAAAGGAAAAGGAAAGAAAGGATTTGGTTTCAAAAAGAAAAAGAAAGAATGCATATGGTTTGGAAAGAAATACAAAGAAAGGAAAAAGGGTTTTATAAAGTTGTATTCAGTATTATGTTTTGAAAGTAAATGATTTGTAGGATATGTTTATTATATCCTACCTGTATATATGTTTGGCTTCTTAGTAAGAATCTTGCTCAGCCAATTTGGCTGATACTACATGCCTGATATATGCAGGTACATGAATATTTGCAAGTGGGGTGTGGGCTGAGAGCAACGTTCCACTAGCTTAGTTGATGTATATTAGTTTTATTTCCGCTACACTATTATATATATCATTATATATATCATTTTGGAAATTAAGGTTGTAAATATAAATTTACTTAAACCTTACACGTTTGGACTATAATAGTTTAGTTTAGTTGTTGCCTTAACATTAATTCAGTTAGGTAGTTATCCTTAACGGTTATTCCTACAATAACCGTGGAGTAACACTTTTGGATTTCGAGTACTTATGCATGGATGTATTGACTCTTGAGCTAGATAAGGATTTTTGGAGAACTTGGTTTGCTGGATTATTCATACAGGTTTATAATTTGGACGCGAGTCCTAAATTGAATTTTAGGCAGTCCATATTTCAGACAGAGCTCTGCCGAATTTTCTGTAGAATTTTGATATTATTTAATTTAATTAGCAACTCGAAATTCAGGGGTGTTATATTCCCACTCACCCTCTCATGTGTTTAAGAAGGTTATATGACGCTCGTCCTAGCCAAGTCGACTCAATTAGCAGACATACTCTTTAACTTTGACAAACTGACTCGAAACCAATCCAATTAATAACAATGTTGACACGAGCTCAAGAGGGCTTTATAGGGTTGTAATGGGGCTTAGGAAAGAGGTAGGGGATATTTTTAGGTAATGTGGTGGTAAAACCAAGAATGGGGGAGCATAATTCACTTGAAACAAGGCCAAAGATGGCCGACGACTCCCAACAACACCATAAAACCACAAAATACATCCCAACTCTAATGAATCAATGAAAGCTCACAACAAACCCAATTTTCAAACAAAGTAGCATATTTTTCTTTATAAACATACGTGAATGAAGGAACTTTGAATTCTTTTGAACTTTTATTTCATTTTTCTTTCATTTTACGAACCAATCATTCATGCAACTCAAAATTTTCTTTTCTTTTCTTTTTCTCACACTTAAACCACAACAAATACACTTTAATTCTCCAAAAATCAAACCAAACCATAAAACCAATCTCAAACTCAACCCATACAAGAGCTCCCCCAAGCTAGGCTTGGAAATAGTATCAAAATAAAGGCCATGGGCTCATAATAAGGGATTTAGTAACACGAAACCGGTCATTAGGCTCAACCGGGCTAAGGAGGATAAAAGTATATCAAAAATTCACTCTGAGGCTCAAGAATCAGACAAAAGAACGCCTCTATCATAGCAAATGGTACAAAATATCAGACAAGTACGAAGTCAAAGTCAAGATCAATCCACTAAAGAGGAACTAACACACAAAAATAGACTGGATAATAATATGAATCCAATAGGCTACAAAGAGGCCTCACAGTCTAACCAATTCAGGCTTGCTGCACAATGTAGTGTAGTATAATCAAAACTTGCTCGAAATCATAGCAATCAAACATCATATCATAGGCTCAAGATCACAAATGCCCAGCTATCCAGAAAACAAAGTGAAATCATTTTCAATAAGAGCACAACAAGGGGCACAGGGAGGCAACTAAACCAGTCATGGGAACCATATTTTTTTGATTTTTCAGTATTTTTCGAAAGCAATAAATCTATCCTAAAAAGCAGTAAAAGAGATAAAGAATACAAACAGAAATCCTCCCCCAAGCTGAACTTGGCAGTGTCCTCAATGCCAAAAGGTCACCCTCATCAAGCATCTTCCTTCTCCACATGTTCATGATAATACCTGCAGACTGTGAGGAAACCGTAGTGCACTTTTCACCTTCTCTACACCTACCTTATCCAAAACCTCAGCCCTGCAACAAGATTGTTCAAGCATAGGTGCCTTAACAGCATTGGTTAGTTTAAAAATCACTTTATCATCACCAACACTCAGAGTTAAAGACCCAGACATAACATCAATGACAGCACCAGCAGCACACAAAAATGGTCTACCTAGAATAATGGGAATCTGGGCATCCTCATCCATATCTAACACCACAAAATCAACAAGAATATAGAATTTCCCGACCCTAATAGGAACGTCCTCTAAAACACCTAGGGAGTATTTTATAGAACGATCGGCCATTTGTAAAGTGATTTGTGTGCATTTAAGTGCTCCCATATTCAGTTTCTTATAAACAGATAATGGCATAACAGAAATAGACGCACCTAAATCACACAAAAGCTTTATTAATAAAAATAGGTCCAAGATGGCATGGAATGGAAAAACTATCAGGATCTTTTAACTTAGGTGGGGTTTTATTGTGAATAAAAGCAGTGCACTCTTCAGTAAGTGCGACACATTATTGATATCACGTATTTATATAGAGTTTTCTCCCTTATTTACAAGCTATTTTGTGCGTCATTGGAGCTCTTGGGAGCTATTTTGTGCTAACTATCGTTTATAGTTGTGGTTTCGTGTTTTAGTGTTGAATTGCAAGTTTTATGGAGTTTTCTCCGTATTCCCGAGCCATTTGGAAACAACCACGGCTTTACGAGATGTTACGAGGCACGTAGGATGGCTCACGAGTTTTATGGGTAGTTTAGGAGGTCCCAAGATCCCTAAACGTGAAGTTTAGAGAGCTAAAGAGTCAAAAAGGAGATTTCCGTACTCTGATCGGGCAAAAATGGCCCGATCGGGCGAAGTATTTATGATCGGGTATAGAAGTTGCGGACCCGAAGGGGCAAGGCATGCCCGATCCGATCGGTCGAGCTCACATCTGCCCAGACCCGATCGGGCAACCTCTGCCCGACCCGATCGGGTCGGATGCTGCTAGCTCTCATTATGTTGTTGCGGACTAGGAGAATGCGCTGGGCTCATTTGTCTCCAGGCCCGATCGGGTATTGTGCTCGGGCCCGATCGGGTGGGCCGCAGTTCTCGCCTTCCCACTGTTGTGTAATCCGCCAAGGAAGAATTAGGAAAGCTGGGCCATAATAATTATTGGGCCAACATTCACGCGCATGGTTCCCTTCATTTATCCTAGTGGCTAGCTTTGGTATAAAGGGGGAGAGGATATATTTGGACAAGGCATTCATTCATAGAGGGATAATTAGTTTTAGCTTTAATTAGGAATTAGGAGATCTTTTAGTCACCTTTTATTAGTTTTAGTTTTATTTGTTTTGTTATAAAAAAAACACTTTGAGATTAATTCCAAAGGTGATTGAACCTTAGATCATCTTCAATAAAGTTTATTACTTTCCGTCAATTGGTACTATTCTTCTCTCTTAATCTCTTTAATTATTTCTTGATTGCTTAGTTTAATTATTTATTTATTCATGATGCAATTATTAGGGTTTCATATTAGATTGTTTATTGTTGATTCAATTATGAGTGAGTAGTTTAATTTCTAGGGATTTAGAGAGGGAAGCCATGTTTATACCATGATTGTTTGAATTATTATTAGTTTCTAGGGTTTGATGAGATAGGTTGTGGTGTGATTTGTTCTTATTGAGTAATTAACGTTATTGCGCAGTTTCATTGATTACTTGAGGTTAATAATCGTTTGCACATATCCGTCTTACTTTTAGAGGCCTAGTACACATCAGTAATTCTGATTATGTTTGTGAACATGCTGCATATGTTGAATTATGGACGTTGAGACTTAACCATAGCTTGACATTGTTCTAATCTATCGATTCTTGGCCTAGGTTCTGATAGTTGTTTGATCCTTTGATTGGTATAAGCATGGTGGACCGAACTAATTCCCTAGACCTTTATTTCATAGAGTAAAATTCCATTTTGATATTGTTTATTTATGTAGTTTAATCATTAGTTCAGTTAATTCTTATCTGATTTCATCTGAAGTAGCTGAATTGGTTGAATATTAATTTAGAAAGTCTGTCTCCCTGTAGATTCGACCCTGCTTCCATTGACTACCATAGTTAAAGGACTGTAGGTTTATCTTTGATTAGGTGATACGACTTTAAACCTATCAGTTATACCCCACCAAAGTCTCTTTTCATGGTG
Organism: Patellifolia procumbens; assembly: GCA_947645195.1. Lineage (NCBI taxonomy): Eukaryota > Viridiplantae > Streptophyta > Magnoliopsida > Caryophyllales > Amaranthaceae > Patellifolia > Patellifolia procumbens. Next base: position 473,218 of record CANSGD010000837.1, read on the forward strand.
ATCATGTCTTTCAGAAGTTTGGCATACATAGGGACTTGGGTAATTAAATTTGTGAATGAAATCATTACCTCAAGGTTCTTGACCATAGCCAAGAGCTTACCTAACTGATGATCGACCTTTGATTGCTGCATCTGTGAGGAAAAGGTAGCCTTGGTGTAAAAGGCGTTTCAGAAACCTTGTCCTTTTTCTTCCCTGTCTGTCCAGCTTCCTCAAATAAGTCGACTTTAGACGTCGAACTCTTCCATTTTCCTTCCTCTACCACCTTCTTTTTCTTAATAGTCGGGGCACCCTCATCAATGGGAAATGGAGAAGCATCATAAGCAGCACCACTACAAAGAGTAATGGAATTAACGTGCTCCCTCTGAATGGGTTGCCCAGGCAATTGTCCCTGCTGTCTTTGAGCATTGTTTTCCGCCAATTGGGAAATATGAGTTTCAAGAAGTTTAATGTGCTTCTCTTGGGCTCTTTGCGCCTCCTCATTAGCTCTCTGCATAGCTAGAAAATGCCTCTCTTGAGCTCTTTGCGCCTCCTCATTAGTCTTTTGTATGCTCAACACCATCTTCATCAATTCAGACATGGAGGGCTCTTGTGGGTTTATGTTTTGTGAAGGTGGGGTTTGAAAATTTTGTAGGGCTTGGAAGTTTTTTGGTGGGGGTCTCCGAAAACCGGCGGGTTTGGTAGTATGAGGGTTTAGGATGATTTTGTGGAGGTGGAGGTTGATAGTTTTGCTGATTTTGGTAGGCATGTGGAGGGGGAAAGTTTTGTGGTCTTTGTTGAAAGGCGTTTGCCTGCTCCATCTGATGTTGATTGAACTGACAGTCATGCCCAAAGTGACCCTAAACACCACGTACCTCGCAGTAAGATGAGGTAATGGGTGCTACGGCAGACATAGCATTAATACTTAAGGGAGGTGTTGTCGAGGAAGAGGATTTCAAGGTATCAATCTGCTGGCTCAGTTTAGCCATCTGCGAAGTCAGCAATGCTAGGGCGTCTACCTCCAATACTCTTCGTCTGAGGCTGCAGACCATTGTAGAATGTCTGCGTCAAGAACCATTTGTCCATGTTGTGATGTAGAAACTCTCTCTTCAAATCTCTGAACCTAGCCCACGCTACCCAAAGTGTTTCATCAGGCTCTTGGGAAAACGTGGCTAGTTTATTTTTGATTTCTGCTGTCTTTGTGGGTGCGTAATACTCTCTCAGGAACGCAACAGAAATCTCCGACCATGCAGACACTTTGATGTCGTTGAACCACTTCTGAGCTCTGTCTCGGAGTGAAAACTCGAATAACATGAACTTCAATTGCTCAGGTTTGACTCCTTGATGCTTTACAGTTCGGCAGAGTTGTTGAAATCTCTGCAAATGGTTGGCCGGATCTTCAGTAGGATGCCCACCAAACTGATTTTGCTGAACCATGCTGATGGGTCCAGGCTTAATCTCGAAATTGTTAGCGGCGATGGTGGGCATCGTAGGTCCAGTGGAGAGACCATCTGGGTTGGGCACCCCATATGACTTCAGTGATTTAGACTTAATTGAACTCGAGGTGTCTGATCCATAGGTGTTCAGCTGAACAGACTGCTTTTCTCTCTGAATTTTCTTTTGAATTTGCTTGATTGTCCTAGTAAGATCGGGATCCGTTGGGATGGGGGAACCGTTTCTTTGAGACCTGGGCATACAAAAGAAACAAAAAGAAGCGGTAAAACGTACCTCAATTGGAACAATGAAGTTCCAATGAGGCACAGAGAAGTAGACCAAATAACCAAACAAAAACTTAGAAAATTAGCCGTCTCCCCGGCAACGGCGCCGAAATTTGACAGGCTAAAATCGAATCACCTAATCAAAGATAAATCCTAAGTCCTCTAACAATGATAGTCAATGGAAGTAGGGTCGAATCCATAGAGAGACGGAGTTCTAAGTTGATATCCAGCTAAACAGCTACTTTAGACCAAATTAGATAGGAATAAGCTGAACTACTAATTAGACAGTAGAAAGCAATATAAAGAGGGATTTTAATCTATGAAATAAAGGTCTAGGGAGTTAGTTCGGTCCACCATGCTTATACCAATCAAGGGATCAAACAATTATCAGAACCTAGGTCAATAATCGATAGAGTAGAGCAATGTCAAGCTATGGTTAAGTCTCAACGCCCATAATTCAACATATGCAGCATGTTCACAAACATAATCAGAATTACTGATGTGTACTAGGCCTCTAAAAGTAAGACGGGCCTGTGCAAACAATTATTAACCTCAAGTAATCAACGAAACTGCGCAATAACATTAATTACTCAATAAGAACAAATCAAACCATAATCAATCTCATCAAACCCTAAATAGCAATTCAAATAATCAAGGTATAAACATGGCTTAATCACCAAATCCCTAGAAATTAAACTACTCAGACATAATTAAATTAACAATAATATAACTAATATAGAACCCTAATTTCAACATCATGAATCAAAATAATAATTAAACTAAACAATCCAAAGTAATTAAAAAGATTAAGAAAGAAGAACAATACCGAATGACGGAAAGCAATAATCTTTACTGAAATCAAATCCGAGGTTCAATCACCCCTTAAACTAATCTAAAGTGTTTAATCTAATAAAAGCTCTCTAAAACTAAATTAAGAACTATTGGAAAATAAAACAGAATAAAAGATGTCTCTAAAATAATGAGGAAAAGGTATTTATAATACCCCAAAAATCTAATTAAAAACGGAAATAAAAGATAGATTTCCGCGGAATCGAGTGCGGGACCCGATCGGGCAAAGGGCCATCCGATCGGGCCCACACTAGAATATGCCAACTTTTTATTTTTGATTTCCACGCAAGCAGCATAGCAAGAAAAAGGGAGTGCTGGCCTACCACCCAATGGCATCGGGTTCTACCTGCCCGATCGGCTACCACTAAAACAGGCCCAACATTTCTTCTTTGCGTGACTGGGCACCAACATCAAATAAATTAGTGGGCCACCAAGCTTTGTCCTGTTATCACGCAACAACATCAGCGAAAGATTACTAGGTCTGCTCTCTAATCACGTAGCAGCATCAAGTAGGTGGATGACAAGGCCCACCAGATCGGGTCGGGCAATAGTGCCCAATCGGGCCTGGGGCAATATGAGCCCAATAGCTCTCTTCTTCAACACACAGCATGCAAACACATTTTGGTAAAATGCCTCTGCCCGATCGGGTGGGCCCTGCCCGATCAGGTTGGGCCTAAGATTGCCAAACACATTTTTCCTTGTTTTTCCACCCGATTGGGTCGAGTGATGTCCGCCCGATCGGGTGCGAAAATTTACCGCCCGATCGGGCCATTTTGTGCCCGATCAGAGTACGGAAAGCTCCTTTTAACTCTTTGACTCTCAATTCGTCACGTTTAGAGGTCTTGGGACCTCCTAAACTATCCATAAAGCTCGTGAGCCATCCTACGTGCCTCGTAACAACTCGTAAAGCCGCAGTTGCTTCTAAATAGCTCTGAAATAAGGAGAAAACTCCCTAAAACCCGCAAATCAACACTAAAACACAAAACCACAACTATATACGATATTTAGCATAAAGTAGCTCCGAAGAGCTCAAATGACGCACGAATTATCTCATAAATAGGAAAGAAAACTATATATAAATACGTGATATCACATGTTCATGTTTTATTTGCTTGATGACAAGCAAAGATTTAGCTTGGGGGATTTTGATGTATCACATTTATATATAGATTTTATATGCATTTAGATAGCATTTAGTACTCCTTTTAGAGCATTTAGGTGGATAATGGCATGAATTTATATAAGTTGTGATCTTCTACTCCCCGTTTGTGTGTTTCGATGATTTTCAGGTTATTTTGATGAAAATTGATTATGATTATATAAGATCAAACCTACTTATCATTCAGGATTAAGGTAGCTTGCACAAGGATGACAATGCATCCGTTTGGGACAATTTTGAGTTGGAATGAAGAAAAGAGTTAGTAAAAGAAGTGCCAAAACTGATACACTTTCACTATTTTGATCATAACTATTGATATAGAAACTTGATAATCAAGAAAATCTAATTTGATTATATTCTAGACTTCAAGAGCTTTCCAATGATAGGTCACACGCCCCAATAGGACTTCTGGTTTGAGACATATAGCCTTTGCAAGTTGACGCAAAATCACAGGATCTTCGCCCGGCTTAGTCGGGCCGTTTAGCCCGATCGGGCAGGGCACGCAGAGCTTTCCGTTTTCTAATTAGTTTAAGATTTATTATAAATAGTTAAGCTTTATTATTTTTAAGACACTTTATTTTCCATTGTCATTAGCATTAGTTTTAAGAGCTTTTTAGAGTAAACACTTTAAGATTAGTTTTGGAGGAGATCAAACCTCGGATTTATTTCGATTAAAGTTATTGCTTTCCGTCATTCGGTATTGTTCTTCTCTCTTAATTTATTTATTTAATCATTGATCTTTTAGTTGATTATTTGATTCGTTCATGATGCAAATTCTAGGTGTAACACCCCGACAATTCTCTCTTTATAAAACATATCTTTTCCCAACTAAAACAGAGAATTACCAAGGCATTATCGCCCGTGTGAAAATGTATCGGCTCACTCAGAGTATTGCAGCGGAAAAACATTAGATAAAACTTTATTAAATACTTACAGCATAATTAGTTTAGAAACCATAATCCAAACCTCGAAAGATAATCAAAACCAATTTAAAGCATTTAAAATAAATGATCCATAAAACAACGTAATTAAAATTAGCGCAAAGGTAGGGAGCAAATAAATAATAAAATGATCTCTCAACAATGCTTCCCAAGTCCCAAATGAGTAATTGAGACGATGAATCATGCCTTCCAAACTTTTAGGCAAATACTCATTTGAAAATTGCTCGCCAATAAAGGGTCATCACATGATCAATAGGCACAGCCATGATCGACAGACATAAAACCACGTAATCAGGAAAGCTGAGTACATACATAAATGAAATAAAACACGAAACCTAATCATGATACTACTAAGCAATAAAACATTATCAATAAAATATCTCAAGACTTCAACTCGTAAAATAAGACTTGACTCCACGAGACATACAACACGATAAGTATTTACTAAATTGAACAGGCAATAGATCGAGTTGTCCAACCAAAAACTAGTCTTCTAAATGAAAGACCGAGTTACAGGCGCGACTCCGTAACCCCTTGACCAACGATATCGAGGAACCTTTAGAAATAAAAATAGGGTACGGTGATCATTCCGACCCCAAGAAAAGCCATGGGCTACCACCACGTACTCTAACTCATACTAGTCTAGAACTTCAAACGTGCACAAGTCTAAAGCTATTGCTATTCGCTTCCACTTTAAGTATTAGTAAGTTATTCGATGTTGGACTCTAAACAGACAACCAACACATAACATGAATACAACGAATATTCCTCTTTTATCTTAGGATTAAATAAGTGATCAAACAATTCCAATTGACCAAGAATTAATCCTCCAAATTTATTTGTTAACTTAAATCAACAATCGAATGTCCAAAGACAATAAATATACAAATTTATGTGTTGACTTAAATCAACAATCAAATGTCCAATGACAATAAATATACATACCCTACAAAGACCTCGGACTTTACAAAGTAGTAAAATAATAATATCCAATAATAATCCTACTTAATCACAAAGTCCTTGGCCTTTGAAAAGTAATAAAATATCCAATAAGGGAAACAATACCAAAATCCATAATCCAACAATAAAATAATATTAATCCCTCATGTGAATTAATAAATAACTTCCCTTCCCAAACATGCTTGAATCAAACATTCATTCAATCATGTAATAAAACATAAAGGCAATCAACATGCTCAACAACACGTAATTCCAATTCAATACCCACGTATGAACCATAAAAGGGTTCCCTATACATGATACTATAAATAATCCTAATCCTTAGGACATGATACTAGTCTAACAAGTAAGGACATGTACGTACCTTGTGTAGACAAAGTGAGTGGCCACTTTAGAATTCTAGAACTCGCCTAAAGTAAATTCTCCGCCTACCAAAATAATAATACAACAATGAATTGATATACTAATTAATTCACAACAATATAATGTATTTTAAAACGCTTCAAAACTCGTTTTAAGATACTTTAAAAACATTAAAGTTCCAACCTTTAACAACCTTTAATATAATACTCATAACCCTAGGCTTTAAAACCTCAAAAATCATTACTTAAATACTTAAAACTCACTTTAAACGATAAATAAGAAATCTAAAATTATACTTTATATTCACATTAAATAAAAATCAGATTTTAATAAGTCGAATAATAAAGTTTTAAACTTTATTTGTAAAACATATAAAAACTATAACTTTAACATTAAACTATGATTAAACATTAGAGTAGAGGATAAGGGTTAAGAAATAACCGAAGAAAACAACGAAAACTGGAAAAACGGAAGGAAGAGCGCACGAAGAGGTGTGTGGCCTACGGTGATGGTGACAGTTACGCGCGGTTGTTGCTGCGCGTCACTGCTGGCGGCGAAGGCGAGAGTGAGGGTGGCGCGTGCTGCTGTTGCAGCGCGCACGAAGGCAAGAAGGGGCGAGTGGTGTGGTGGCTCACCGGAACTCAACGGAGGAGAGGTGGTGGTTAGTGGTGCACGGTCGACACAGGAAAAACAAGGAGAAGAGGGAGAGGGGGGGTTGGTTTGGGGAGAGAAGGGAGAGGAGAAATAAAAAGTGTATAACTAAGGGGTTTGTGGGGGCATTTATAGGTTTTGCCTAAAAACCTATGGCACTTAGGTTAGGCTTAGGTTTGGTCTTAAGGTGATCATCAAACTTAAACAAATAGTTTGGGCTCCTCAACCCAACATTAAAAATCATTTTAAACACGACCCAAAAACTTTAAATAAAATATTCAATACTTAAATCCAACCCAATAAATATTAATGACTATTTAAAACGTTTAAACAATCATTTGACTTTCAAAATAGTCAATACTTAAATAATTAAATGAAATAAATATGAAAATGATTATAAATATACTTTAAATATATTTATAAAATTCTTAAAATTACGGGGGATTACACTAGGTTTTTATATTAGGTTTATTATTGTTGATTCAATTATGAGTGAGTTGTCATATTTCTAGGGTTTTAGGGAGGAAAACCATGTTTATACCATGATTCATATTTAAATCGCTATTAGTTTGTAGGGTTTGATTAGATTGATTGTGGTGTGATTTGTTCTTGATGAGTAATTAATGTTAGGGAAAATTGGCGCCAACAGCACCAACTATTCGTTTGGTGCACAAAACATCACAAACTAAAGAAGGTGTAGTGCACAACACAAGGAGATTTTGGCCTGAGATTCTACTTAGAATTCATGTTGTTTTGTGTACCCATTACATAGAGTTTGTGTTGTGTACCTACCACAATATTCGTTTGTGTTGTTTTGTGCACCCGTCACATAAAGTTTGTGTTGTGCACTGCACCTTCTTTAGTTTGTGCTGTTTTGTGCACCAAATCAATAGTTGGTGCTGTTGGCGCCAATTTTTCCTTAATGTTATTATACACTCTTATTGATTGCTTGTGGTTAATAATTGTTTGCACATATCCATGTTACTTTTAGAGGCCCTAGTACACATCAGTAATTTTGATTATGTTTGTGAACATGAGGTATATGTTGAATTATGAGCGTTACGACTTAACCATAGCTACGTGCTCTAACCTCTCGACTCTTGACTTAGGTATTGATAGTTGTTTGAATCCTTTGATTGGAATAAGCATGGTGGACTGAACTAATACCCTTGACCTTTAATTTATAATCTAAATCCCATTTTTATATTGCTTTCATTTGTTTAAATATTACTTCAGCTTATTCTTGTCGGATCTTGTCTGAAGTAACTGTTTAGCTGAATATTCAGTTAAAAACTCTGTCTCTTTGTGAATTCGATCCTACTTCCCTGACTATTGCTATTAGAGGACTTTAGGATTTATTTTTGATTAGGTGATACGACTTTAGCCTATCAAATTTTGAAGCCGTTGCTGGGCAGACGGCTAGTTTTCTTAGTTTTTGTTCAATTATTCAGACTGCTTTTCTTGTGTAAATATTTTTTTAATTTTTTATTTTTGTAAATTCTTTCTTTCTTTCTTCCTTACTCATGAGTTTATGTGGAGTGGCCTGATTATAATTCGTATGGGGAAGGTTATCCTAATTATCAAGGGCAATATAACAACTATACTGGATATTTCAATTTTCAAGGGCAATATGATTGTAATAATGGATATTCCAAATATCAGGGACAAGACTACAATAATGGGTATTCGAATTTTCAAGGGCAATATAATTTTGATAATGGGGATTACAATAGTTATGTGTCGGATATCAATATTCAAATAATGTCTACATGAATTCCCATGAATTTAATCATTTCACTGATGAGTCTTATGCAACTGATTATACCCCTTCTGACCCACATGGAGTTCGTAATTATTCCTATTCTGAATCATCTGAATTATTAGTGAGTATAGGTCTACCTATGCAGATTCTTGAGTGTTATGGTAAACAAACTAAAAAATTTAATATAGACTTGATGTGTGACCTCAAACGTATCTCAAATTATGTTCAATCACTTGCTATACAACTTAATAGTCAACAAGCGATGTATGATGATAATGATGGTGATGATGATTGTGTTGAGAATACCATATTAAAGGTGAATGATAATAATCTGACTCCCGATACTGAAAAGAATGATCAGACTGAGGGGAGTGTGGATGTAGTAAATGTTTGATAGAGGAGTAACTCTTGGTTGAGGGCCCTTGTGTTGACGAGCCCATTATTGAGGATGGTGAAATTGTAAGTAAAATCGTCAAGGTCAAGCCTATTATTCCCCGTCCTTATATTCCATCTTCACAAAGACTTGATATTGTCCCTTTTCTCCTTATTTGCCATGCCCCATATTTTCTCACAATTGTGGTTGCTCCTATTCTCTCCTTGAGGCCCTCACAGCCAACGCCACCAAAGGGAAGTTGGTCATTGTCCTTCTTTCTCCCTTTTATTTTGATTTTACTTATCTTCATAAATCCTTTGTTTCCTCTGATATTATTTATGTGAAGATAGATAAGCTTGTCATCAAGCCATATCTAGTGCTCCATGACATGTTTGCAGGCGCATTTGATAAGTTACTAAAGGCTTTGGATTCTTCCAGTGATGATAAGATAAGGTCGTTTATGGGCATGTTAGGGTACTATTCCTACAACCCTGTTCCTCGTCTAACTAATGGTTGAGGTGATATGGTCGTGCGGGAGCTTTATAAACCAGCGCCGTGCGGAAGGCAACCCGTAATTTCCCCTTATTTTATTTTATTTCTTTATTTTTTTAGTGAGAGAGCGTGAGAGACATCTAACATTATTTTTCCTCTTAGCATCATCCTTTTGTTCATCTTTTGGGATTGAGGATACCGCCAAGTTCAGGTTCAGGGAGGATTTAGATTTGTACTCTCTATCTCCTTTACTGCTTTTTAGGATAGATTTATTGCTTTCAAAACATGCTAAAAAAATTCAAAAAAAAATATAATACACGTGACTGGTTTGATTGCCTCCATGTGCCCCTGTTTAGGCTGTTGTGCTTTGATTGAAAAGGATTTGAATTTGTTTTGTAGATAGCTGGGCATTTGTGATATTGAGTCTATAATTTGATGTGTGATTGCTATGATTTCGAGCGAATTTTGATTATTATACACTACATTTTGCTTCATGCCTGAATTGGTTAGAATGTGAGGCATTTTCTAGCCTATTGGATTCATATAATTGTCCAATCTGTTTTCGTGTTAGTTCCTCTTTAGATGATTGATCTTGACTTTGATTTCTTACTTGTTTGATTTCTGATAACTTGTAGCATTTATTATGATAGAGACGTTCTTTTGTTTGATTCTTGAGCCTCAGAGAGAATTTTTTATATACTTTTATCCTCCTAAGACCCGCTGAGCTAATTATGTGCTTTGCGTTACTAAACCTTATTACACGCCCATGACCTTTATTTATATATTATTCCGAAGCCTAGCTTGGGGGAGCTTTTGTATGGGTTGAGTTTTAGATTGGATTTTATGGTTTGCTAGATTTGGGGCATGAAAGTTCATTTGTTGTAGTTTCAAGATTAAGAAAAAGAGAAGAAAAAGCAAAGTTTGAGTTGCGTGAATGTTTTGTTCGAAAAATGAAAGAAAAAGATATAAATGTTGAAAAGAATTAAAAGTTCCTTCATTCACGTTTTTTGTAAAGAAAAATCTGCTACATTGCTTGAAAGTTGGGTTTGTTGTGAGTTTTTATCGTTTCATAAGAGTTGGGATGTGTTTTGTGGTTTTATGGTGTTGTTGGGAGATTCTTTGGCCACCTTCGGCCTTTTTTTGAGTGACTTTTGCTCCTCCATTCTCGATTTTTCCTGCCACATTTCCTAAAAATATTCCCTACCCTTTGCCTAAGCCCCATTACAACCCTCTAAAGTCCTCTTGAGCTCGTGTTTACATTGTTTATCGGATTGATTTCAAGCCAGTTTGTCAAAGTCAAAGAGTATGTCTGCTAATTGAGTCGACTTGATTAGGATGAGCGTTATTTAACCTTTTTAAACACATGAATGTGAGTGGGAATGGCATTTGTGGTCGGGTTGGTGAGTGTTCGGGCATATTCTTTGCCTGCCACAAAATTGAGAGGAGTGATACCTTGGTGAGTAGATTTTCAGGATATGTATGCCATGTGGAGAGTTGCATTTAACAATTTGCTTGTATGATTGGTAGTTGGATGAATTTTTATAGCTTAATTGAATTTTGCCTGCTTGAATGATTCTTAGTCTTGAAAATGTTTTGAGCTTCGAATGTTTTATCTTTGGGGTGAGGCAATTTCTTCCATGTTCATGTTTTATTTGCTTGAGGACAAGCAAAGATTTAACTTGAGGGAGTTTGATGTATGATAGGATTTAGTCGTATCACCTATTCAAAGATAAACCACATTCCTCTAACAAAGGTAGTCAGTGGAAGCAGGGTCGAATCCGCAGGGAGACAGAGTTTCTATATTAATATTCTATTAACTAACTACTTCAGATGAAAATAGGGAGAATTAATTGAACTAATGAGTAAGGTAAGGAATACGAATTAAATTGAGGATTTGACAATGGACTAAAAACCTAGGGTATTAGGTCGGTCCACCATGCTTATACCAATCAAACAAGGTCAACTACTATCAAAACCTAAGTCAAGAGTCGAGAGATTAGAGGATGTGTTGAGCTATGGTTAAGACTCAACGCTCATAGTTCAACATACGCCGCATGTTCACTAACGTAATCAGAACTACTGATGTGTCCTAGGCCTCTAGTCGTAAGACGGATCTGTACAAACAACTATTAACCACAAGCAATCAATGAAATTGGCCACTAACATTAATCACTAATTAAGAACAAACCATACCACAATCACCCTAATCAAGCCCTAGGAATCAATAGGAGTCTAAATAACAGTCATGGTATAAACATGACTTCCCTATCTAACACACTAGAAAGAGAACTACTCAGACATGATTGAATTGACAATAACAAATCTAATTGAAAACCCTAAGAATTGCATCATGAGCTAATTGAATAATAAGCAATTAAACTAAAGCAATTAAGAGATAAGGATACAACAATAAGAAAGATGATTACCAAATTGACGGAAAGCGGGAACTTTAATTGAATTAAAATAGTATTCGAATCTCTTCTACAATGGAAAACTATGAAAAACTAGGCTAAGAGCTCTCTAAATGTTCAATAGAATAAAAGATACAAATAAAAACAACCTAAAAAGTATTTATAGTTTCTCAGAAAGCAATAAGATATGGCAAAGGGCCGCCCGATCGGTTCTGGGAATAAGTTTCCAGCATCAGCAAATAAGGCTTCACCCGATGAGATCGGGCAACATCCACCCGATCGGGGCCGCAACCCTAGCACCCGATCGGGCAGGACCACCCGATGCCATCGGGTGGTTGTCTTCTTCAGCTCCCATAAAAGCAGCAGCATATGGCCAAGTGTAGGTCCGCCCGACGGGATCGGGCGGAAAAATATGAACTTCTGGGCCAAAATACTCGAACTCGATCGGGCAGTGGTTGCCCGACCCGATCGGGCGAGGTTTCTTTCTTTCTTGCCTCTACTTGGCTTCAGACGCCAAGTCTTTTACATATTTCTTCTTCACAACGGGGTCCGAATACCATCTCGAGACCGCCAAGATGCCTCATAACCTTTCTCTATAGCGTGGTGCTCAAAACATCAAGTAAATAGGGAGTTTTTCCCTAAAAACCTGCAAAATGATATGGAACACACAAACCACAACTATATCGAAATGGTTAGCATAAATAGCTCCTAAGAGCGTCAATATCGCACAATTTAGCTTGTAAAGAAAGGGAAAAACTCTATAAGAAATCAATATATCAAATTCCCCCAAGCTAAACCTTTGCTTGTCCTCAAGCAAATAGAGCATGATCATGGAATAGATTGCTTCACCCCATAGATAAAACAATTCAAGCTCAAAAATATTTTCAAGACTAAGAATCGTTCAAGCAGGCATAATTCAAGTTCGGCAAATCAAATCCATCCAACCACCAATCATCCAAGCAATTCATCAAGTTCAAGCGACTACTAGGCATACAAATCCTGAAAAGGTGCTCACAAAGGGTGTCACTCCTCTCAATTTTGTGGCAGGCAAAGAGTATGCCCGAACACTCACCGAACCGACCATAAATGTCCCTTTCCACTCACACTCTCATGTGTTTAAGAAGGTAAAATGTCGCTCATCCTAATCAAGTCGACTCAACTAGCAGACATACTCTTTAACTTTGACAAACTGACTCAAAATCAATCCAATAGACATTGTAGGCACAAGCTCAAGAGGACTTTTCCGGGTTGTAATGGGGCTTAGGTAAGAGGTAGGGGATACTTTTGGGTAATGTGGTGGAAAAAACCAAGAAAGGGGGAGCATGAATCACTCAAACAAGGACTAAGATGGCCTAAACAACTCCCAATCAACACCATATAACCACGAAAAATAAACCAACTCTTATAACTCAATGAACATTCACAACAAACCCAATTTTCAGGCAATGAAGCGAACTTTTTTTTTTCTTTATGAACTTACGTGAATGGAAGAACTTTGAATTCTTTTGAACTTTTATTTCATTTTTCTGAACTTCATTCACGCAACTCAAATTTTGCCTTTTCTTTTCTTTTTCTTTTTCTCATACTCAAACCACAACAAATGAACATTTAATTCCGCAACAACCAAACCAAACCGTGAAACCAATCTCAAACTCAACCCATACAAAAGCTCCCCCATGCTAGGCTTGGAAATAATATCGAGACAAAGGCCATGGGCTCATAATAAGGGTTTAAGTAGCATGAAACAAGGTCATTAGGCTCAGCGGGGCTAAGGAGGATAAAAATGTATCAAAAACTCACTCTGAGGCTCAAGAATAAGTCAAAAGAACGCCTCTATCATAGCAAATGTAACAAGTCACCAAACATCAGATGAGTACGAAGTCAAAGTCAAGATCAATCTGCTAGAGAGGAACTAACACACCATAAATATAGACTGGATAATAGTATGAATCCAATAGGCTAGAAAAAGGCCTCACAGTCTAACCAAATCAGGTATGCACCACAAAGTAGTATAGCATAGTCAGAAATTGCTAGAAATCAAAGTAGTCGAACATCAAGTCAAAGCCTCAGAATCACAAATGCCCAACTGTCCAGAAAACAGAGTCAAATCATTGTCAATAAAAGCTCAACAAGGGGCACAGGGAGGCAATCAAACCAATCATGATCAATCATATTTTTTTTTTCATTTTTTCAATTTTTTTCAAAACTGTAAACTATTCTATCAAAGCTTTAAACTACAGTAAAAAGCAATAAATTACACTAGAAAGCAGTAAACTATACTAGAAAGCAGTAAAGAGAGTACTCACAGTGAGAGATCCTCCCCCAAGCTGAACGAGGCAATGTCCTCATTGCAACGAGGGAGAGGAGACAAGAAGGGCATCAGCCGCCCATATCATCATCAGTGGGGGCACCAAATAAACCACCACTAGAAGTACCACCACCATCTGTGTAACCACCACCTGAGGGATCACCGGAAAAACCACTCATCCCTCCACCAAAAGCGCTAGTACCTGCATCAAAACCACCGACAAAACCACTAGGCCCAAGACCAAAGTCTCCTAAAGAGACGGACTGTCTAGCAGGCTCCTCCTCCTCATCCTCTGCCATGTCATCACTCTGACCGGCAGGCTGGCCATAACTCGGGTTCCAATGGTACCACGAGGGGTGTTGAGCAGTCTGCTCAATAATGCCGCGCCTACAATAGTCGTCATAGAGAGGATAAAGGGCGTAGTGCTGGTCGTTGGCGAAGGTGTTCATCCGTCCCCCCATCTCATCAACACGGGTGTAGAGTTGATCAATGCGAGTGCCATATCTCGCGAGGGTGGCGGTGTTCGCGTTGATCATCCCTTCCATCCGTCCCATCCCCGTCTCCATGCGACCTAGGGTCGACATCATATAAGTGAAATCGAATGTGTCCGTGTGAGGGGGAGGAGGGGGAGGGGCAGAAGTGGAGGCGCCCTCGTCCAAGATTGGCGTATGCCGCCTATGGTAGGAACGACGAGGGGGCTCGGGATCAGGGACAACAAGGTCAACTCCCTCTATAGGGAGTAGGTAGTTCTCCTGACGAGGCCACAAGCGGGCTCTAGGGTCGGGAAGGATGATGGATTTTTTTGATTTTATCACCCACTGAAATCTATGGTCAGGCAAGCGGTTTAGGACTTCAAGGGTGTTGAGGTATGTGAGGTCAATAAGGGTAGGGCCGAGGACGGGGGTGCGCTGGGTCTCATCAAAGCCGGCAATTTGCCGGGCAAACAAAGTGATCAACCCCCCGTTGACTAGCCTCCTAGAGGTCCAAGTACCGTCCTCCCTACGCTTAGGGAGCGAGTTCGAGATACGCTCGAACTGGATAGCTACGTGGTGTGCCAAATTGTAATGAAATGGTTCCCTGGAGCCTTTGGCAATGTAGCTAGCGATGGCAACTAACTCGGCCCCCCGGACCACGCCCTAAAAGTGTCTGGGCCATGAATCTTAGCCAGATGCTAAAGATTGGGTGATGGAAATTCGCCCAATGACAATGCTGCATGTCAAAAGGCGTAGTGTCCCCTGTAAGCATAAAATAGGTGTGGGCCATTTGAAAGTGGTCCGGTGGGTAATAGTCGCCCCGTACCTATAACCGAAGTACCCCCGAAAATTCCCTAAGGGTGAGGGAGTGGTCTTGGTTTAGGAGTCTGAAATGAACGTGGGTGACTGGACCGGCCCGGGGCTTAGTCAGACTTAAACTACTGAAAAATTCATAGACTAATGGAGGATATGTATTAACATGCACATTATAAAGTGACTCCATGCCCAAAGTTTTCATAAAATCCTTAAAATCCTCAGTTAATCCCAATTTAGACTAAAGTTCAATATCAAGAAAACGAGTAGGAAGTACCTCACGTTTTTTAAATCGAAGGAACTTTTCACGATGTTCATCATCCCGGAAAATGATTTCCGGGTACTGGGGATCTCGTGGAAATTGTGGGGTGGTGGTGGTGGTGGTGGTGGTGGTGGTGGTGTTGCTTCTCGCTTAGATCGCGAGCCTTCACCTCTAATGAGCCTTCTGAACTTGCTTGCCATGGTGAATTTGAACCTTGTAACCTTGTCTAACACAAAGGATGGGGTTTTTGGTGAGTGGTGAAGAGAAAGGAGAAGGGAGGATGATTTTTGTGAGTAAAAATTTGTGAGATTGAGGGTGAAAGGAGGAAAGGAAGAGATTTTATGGAATTTGGAGGAGAAATGATGAAGAATTGAGGTAGAAAAATGGAGTTTAATGGAGGTTGGGGTTTGGGGTTTGGAGTTTGAAGATGAGTGGAGAGAGAGAGAGAGAGTTGAGTGGAAAAGAGATAAGGAATGAATGGTGAGAAGGAAATAAAAGAAAGAGATCCGTGTGTTAGACGGATATAAGGTCGCAGGCCCGATCGGATGAAGTTCATTTTTTTGTTTGCTGGTATTTAAGGGCTTCGCCCGATCGACCGCCCAATCGGGCAAGTGATTTTTGATCGGGTGCTCAGATCGCGGGCCCGATCGGGCAATGGTTGCCCGATGCAATCGGGTGGGCGACCTTTTTGGCAGAATTGACTTTTTGACTTTTGCACGTTCACCCGATCGGGCAAGGTATTTTTGATCGGGTGCCAGGGTTGCGCACCCGATCAGGCACACCTTGCCCGATGTGATTGGGTGCTCCTCTTCTTCTTCACTCAGCATAATTTTACGCCCACCCGATCGGGCGGGTGTCGCCCGATCCCATCGGGCGGGGGGAGCGCCCGGGGCGGGCGGCTACTGTTCAGTAAGTAGCTCGCCTTTTTACAAGTATGGGGAAAGTGTGGCTCAATTTTTCTCCTCAAAGAGCATATCTGCACATCAAAACACACAAGATCTAGGAACACATTAGTACCCTCACGCTCTCTCACATGCTACAAACTATGAAACAAAGGGAAAGAGAAACTAAGTGATACGGGTTGCCTCTCGTAAAGCGTTGGTTTATGAAGGTCCCGCACGACCATATTACCTCTCTAGACAGATGAATCAAGTGGGGAGGAATCAAAGCGGATTTCCTCCACACAACCAACAAAGGCACCCTTTTTGCCTTAAACTTCTCTCCTTTTTGGTTGGCAACCTCGATGGCACCATGTGCCTTTACTTCTGTCACCTCGAATGGTCCAGACCATCGAGATTTAACCTTTCCAGGAAACAGTTTCAACCTGGAATTGAATAATAAGTCCTTGTCGCCAACCTTGAACTCTCTTTTTCCTATCATCTTATCATGCAACTTCTTCGTTTGCTCTTTATAGACCCTATGATTCTCATAAGCATCCAACCGGAGTTCATCCAACTCATTGAGTTGAAGAAGTCGTGCTTCACCTGCAGCTGTCAAATCAAGGTTAATCTCTTTGACCGCCCATGCAGAAAGATACTCCATCTCAACTGGTAAATGACAAGCTTTACCATAAACCAGTCGATAGGGTGTGGTACCCAAAGGAGTCTTAAAAGCAGTGCGGAGCGCCCAAAGAGTATCATCAAGTTTTAAAGACCAATCTTTTCTAGCCTTAATGACAACTTTCTCAAGGATCCTCTTAATTTGCCTATTAGACTCTTCTACTTGGCCACTAGTCTGAGGGTGATAGGCAAGACCGACTTTCTGGGTGACTCCATGTTTTGTCAATAGGGCCTTGAAGGTGCTCTTATGAAAGTGAGAACCTCCGTCACTAATTACAACACGGGGGACACCAAAACAGGGGAAGATTATTTTCTTAAACATCTTCATCACAACCTTGGAATCATTGGTTGGTGATGCTATAGCTTCTACCCATTTAGTCACATAGTCGACGGCCACTAAAATATACCTATTCCCACAAGAGGTAGGAAAGGGTCCCATAAAATCAATTCCCCACACATCAAAATGTTCGACCTCTAAAATCCCACTCTGTGGCATCTCTTGCCTTTTTGAAATATTACCCGTTCTTTGACAAGCATCACAAGACAAACAAAAGGCATGGGCATCTTTAAAAATCGAAGGCCAATAGAAACCACTATGTAGGACTCTAAAACCAGTCGCTTGGGAACCTAGATGACCACTAGAAGGCATACTATGACAATGTAGCAAAACACCCTCTATTTCCCAATCATGAATGCAACGACGAAACATCCCGTCGGAGCACTTCTTATATAGGAAAGGATCCTCCCAAAAATACATTCTAGCGTCATGATAAAACTTTTTGCGCTGCTGATATGTAAGATTGGGAGGATGAGAACCACTAACACAGAAGTTAGCAAAATCAGCATACCAAGGAGTTCTAGAGGACACAGAAAACAAATGATCATCAGGAAAAGAGTCATCTATAGGAGGGTCAGAAGGGGATCCAAACCTCAACCTAGAAAGGTGGTCGGCGACTACATTCTCAGCACCCTTCTTATCTTTGATTTCCAAGTCGAACTCTTGCAGCAAAGAATCCATCTGATGAGTCTAGGTTTGGCCTCCTTCTTGGCCATCAAGTATTTCAAAGCAGCATGATCAGTGTGTACTATAACTTTCGAACCTATCAGATAGGTTCGAAATTTGTCCAATGGATAGACTATGGCTAGCAACTCCTTCTCTGTCGTAGCATAATTAACCTGGGCTGGATCCAAGGTTTTGCTAGCATAGTGAATCACATGGAGTAGCTTATCCTTCCGCTGACCAAGTACTGCCCCTATCGCATAATCACTAGCATCACTACATGATCTCGAAAGGAAGATTCTAATCTGGAGGTTGTATAATAGGGGCAGTAATCAAAGCTGTCTTTATCCTGTCAAAAGACTCCAAACAATCATTAGTAAAATCGAACGTGGCACTCTTTAGCAACAATTGAGTGAGGGGTTTCGCAATTTTTGAAAAATCTTTGAAAAATCTGCGATAAAACCCTGCGTGACCAAGGAAACTCCTCACTCCTTTGACATTCATTGGAGGGGGAAGTTTCTCGATCACCTCAATCTTTGCTCTATCCACTTGGATGCCACGCTCAGAAATCAAGTGACCTAAAACGACACCTTCATTCACCATGAAGTGACATTTTTCCCAATTAAGCACGAGGTTTGCCTTAACACATCCTTTAAACACTTTGGAGAAATTATGCAGGCAAACATCAAAATCAGAACCATAAACACTGAAATCATTCATAAACACTTCCATGATATTTTCAATAAAATCAGAGAATGTGGCCATCATGCAGCGTTGGAAAGTAGCGGGAGCGTTACACAATCCAAATGGCATCCTACGATATGCGAAGGTGCCATAAGGACATGTAAACGTAGTCTTTTCCTGATCATCTGGATGGATGGGAATTTGGAAAAAACCAGAATATCCATCCAGATAACATAAATAGCTATGTTTGGCTAGCCTTTCCAACATCTGATCAATAAAAGGGTGGGGGAGATGGTCCTTCAGAGTGGCATTATTAAGTCTACGATAAGCAATGCACATACGCCACCCTGTCACAGTCCTAGTGGGAATCAAATCACCTTTCTCATTTTCAACAACAGTGGTCCCCCCCTTCTTGGGAACCACTTGCACAGGACTGACCCACTTCGAATCAGCAATGGGATAAATGATCCCTGCATCTAAAAGTTTCATAATTTCTTTCTTCACCACCTCTTGCATATTAGGATTCAAACGTCTCTGAGGTTGAATGCAAGGGCGGTGATCCTCTTCAAGATTAATACGATGCATACAAAAATCAGGGCTAATGCCCTTTAGATCATCAATACTATACCCAATAGCCTTCTTGTGTATACGAAGCAAAGCAAGCAAGCTTTTTAATTGGCTATCTGTGAGTTTAGTACTAACAATCACAAGACATTCTTCCTTATCATCTAAAAATGCATACTTCAAATGAGAGGCAAGTGGTTTGAGTTCCACCTTAGTTACCTGAGGAGAAGAACTGGAGCATACACTTTCAAGTACCACAGTTTCCTGTTTCTGTTCAGCTCCGTGACCCTCTAAATCAGCAAGATAGGCATCAACATCAGTATCGATGCCTAAGGAGTCACTCTCAGTAAATGCTACCTCCAATGGGTCAGCATCACGTATCTGCTGAACTGCAGACATCACAGCTTTGTCTACCACATCTATCCTGCAACAAGATTCTTCAAGCATAGGAGACTTCATAGCATTGGTTAGTTTAAAAGTGACAGTCTCATCACCAACACTCAAAGTCAAAGATCCTGACTTGACATCAATAACAGCACCTGCAGTGCACAAAAATGGTCTGCCCAAATTAATAGGAATTTGGGAGTCCTCTTCCATATCCAACACAACAAAATCCACAGGAATGTAAAACTTTCCCACCCTAACAGGGACGTCTTCTAAAACACCTAGAGGGTATTTTATAGAAGGGTCAACCATCTGCAAAGTAATTTGAGTGCACTTAAGTGTCCCCATATTCAGTTTATTACAAACAGACAAAGGCATGACAGACACAGATGCACCTAAATCACATAATGCTTTATCAATTAAAAGTGCACCTACATGACAAGGGATGGAAAAGCTACCCAGATCTTTCAATTTTGGTGGGGATTTATTTTGCAAAACGGCACTACACTCTTCAGTGAGTGCGACTCTATCTACCCCACCAAAATCTCTCTTTTTTGTGATCATCTCCTTCAAAAACTTAGCATAGACAGGCACTTGAGAAATAAGTTCAGTGAAAGGAACCGTTACCTCAAGGTTCTTGACCATAGCCAAGAACTTACCTTGTCTCTGAGTGAGAACTCAACTATCATAACTTTCAGCTGCTCCGGTGTGACTCCTTGATGTTTAACAGTCCTACAGAGTTGTTGGAATCTCTGCAAATGGTTGGCCGGATCTTCAGAAGGATGCCCACTAAACTGATTCTGCTGCACCATATTAATTAGTGCAGGTTTG
The DNA here is from genome assembly GCA_947645195.1 of Patellifolia procumbens. NCBI lineage: Eukaryota > Viridiplantae > Streptophyta > Magnoliopsida > Caryophyllales > Amaranthaceae > Patellifolia > Patellifolia procumbens. Next base: position 493,751 of record CANSGD010000837.1, read on the forward strand.
ATTTCAAAATTGTTCGCATCAATAGTGGTCATCGGTGGACCTGTGGGTATGCCTTCAGGATTAGGCACCCCATAAGATTTCAGTGACTTCGCCATTGGTAATGTAGAAATCTCCGAATCTGGCTTCTCTTGATCAAATTCTGCTCTAAGATCCCGAAGTATTTCTTCTGTGTCGGGATGTCCAGGAATAATATGAGTTTTCTTTTGATACCTGGACATATAAGAGAAAACGACAAGATAACCGTGAGAACGGCCTCAATTGAAACGGGAGGTTCCAATGAGGCAAAAAGAAGTACGCTAATTAATTGAATAAAAACTAGAAAACTAGCCGTCTCCCCGGAAACGGCGCCAAAATTTGATAGGATTTAGTCTTATCACCTATTCAAAGATAAACTTACAGTCCTCTAACCAAGGTAGCCAGTGGAAGCAGGGTCGAATCCGCAGGGAGACAGAGTTTCTATATTAATATTTAATTAACTAACTACTTCAGATGAAAATAAGGAGAATTAATTAAACTAATGAGTAAGCTAAGGAATACGAATTAAATCGAGGATTTGACTATGGACTAAAAACCTAGGGTATTAGGTCGGTCCACCATGCTTATACCAATCAAACAAGGTCAACTACTATCAAAACCTAAGTCAAGAGTCGAGGGATTAGAGCATGTGTTGAGCTATGGTTAAGACTCAACGCTCATAGTTCAACATACGCCGCATGTTCACTAACGTAATCAGAACTACTGATGTGTCCTAGGCCTCTAGTCGTAAGACGGATCTGTGCAAACAACTATTAACCACAAGCAATCAATGAAATTGGCCACTAACATTAATCACTAATTAAGAACAAACCACACCACAATCACCCTAATCAAGCCCTTGGAATCAATAGGAGTCTAAATAACAATCATGGTATGAACATGGCTTCCCTATCTAAAACCCTAGAAAGAGAACTACTCAGACATGATTGAATTGACAATAACAAATCTAATTGAAAACCCTAAGAATTGCATCATGATGAGCTAATTGAATAACAAGCAATTAAACTAAAGCAATTAAGAGATAAGAATAAAGCAATAAGAAAGATGATTACCAAATTGACGGAAAGCGGGAACTTTAATTGAATTGAAATAGTATTCGAATCTCTTCTACAATTGAAAACTATGAAAAACTAGGCTAAGAGCTCTCTAAATGTTCAATAGAATAAAAGATACAAATAAAAACAACCTAAAAAGTATTTATAGTTTCTCATAAAGCAATAAGATAGAGTGGGGAAATAACGAAAAATCGCGTCCCCGTGTCGTCCACCCGATCGGGCGGCCCTTTGCCCGATCGGGTCCGGGAATAAGTTTCCAGCATCAGCAAATAAGGCTTCACCCAATGAGATCGGGCAACATACACCCGATCGGGGCCGCAACCCTAGCACCCGATCTGGCAGGACAACCCGATGCCATCGGGTGGTTGTCTTCTTCAGCTCCCATAAAAGCAGCAGCATATGGCCAAGTGTAGGTCCGAGCGACGGGATCGGGCAAGTCCGCCCGATCGGGCGGAAAATCTGAACTTCTGGGCCAAAATACTCGAACCCGATCGGGTAGTGGTTGCCCGACCCGATCGGGCGAGGTTTCTTTCTTTCTTACCTCTACTTGGCTTCAGACGCCAAGTCTTTTGCATATTTCTTCTTCACAACGGGGTCCGAATACCATCTCGAGACCGCCAAGATGCCCATAACCTTCCGTCATAGCGTGGTGCTCAAAACATCAAGTAAATAGGGAGTTTTTCCCCAAAAACCTGCAAAAAGATATGGAACACACAAACCACAACTATATCGAAATGGTTAGCATAAATAGCTCCTAAGAGCGTCAATATCGCACAATTTAGCTTGTAAAGAAAGGGAAAAACTCTATGAGAAATCAATATATCAATGTATCACATCTATGTATAGTTTTTAGATGCATTTAGATAGCATTTAGGTGCATAATGGCATGAATTTACATAAGTTGTGCTCTTCTACTCCCTATTTGTGTGTTTCGATGATTTTCCGGTTATTTTGATGCAAATTGATTATGATTATATAAGATCAAGCCTACTAATCATTGAAGATTAAGGTAGCTTGCACAAGGATGGCAATGCATCCGTTTGGGACAATTTTGAGTTGGAATGAAGAAAAGAGTTAGTAAAAGAAGTGCCAAAACTGACACATGTTCACTATTTGGATCATAACTATTGATACAAAATTGATAATCAAGAAAATCTAACTGGATTGGATTCTAGACTTCAAGAGGTTTCCAATGATAGGTCACACGCCGCAATCGAACTTCTGGTTTGAGAGATATGGCCTTTGCAAGTTGACGGTAAATCGTAAGTCGGGCCGTTTAACCCGATCGGGCAAGGCACACGAAGCTTTCCGTTTTCTAATTAGTTTAGGATTTATTATAAATAGCTAAGCTTTATTATTTTGAAGACAATTCATTTTCCATTGTCATTAGCATTTGTTTTTGGAGCTTTTAGAGTAAACACTTTAAAATTACTTTTTGGAGGAGATCAAACCTCAGATTTATTTCAATTAAAGTTATTTTCTCTTAATTTCTTTATTTAATCTTTGATTTCTTAGTTGATTATTTAATTCATTCATGATGCAAAGTTTAGGTTTTTATATTAGATTTATTCACTAGTGGAAAAAATGGTTGTTGTTCCGGGCCTTAAAGGGGCTTGTTGCTGCGTACATGGGTCGTAGCTATTGAAGGAGCGGCTAATCTGAAAAACAGTAGCTGCGGGCCTCAAGCTAAAGCCCGTAGCAACAAGCATCTATAGATGCGGGCCTCAACGTACAAAGACACAGCTACCATCAACTTTCGCTGCGGCTTTAAGCTGAGGCCCGCAGCTATTGTGTTTAATTTTTAAAAAAAACCCTGTTGCAGCACAGCAGCATACTAGCTAGCAACAGCAAGGCAGCATACCAGCAACATACTAGCTGCAGCACAGCAGCATACTAGCAGCAGTACAGCTGCATACTAGCTGCAGCACAGTAGCATACTAGCAGTAGCAAGGCAGCATGCCAGCAGCATACTAGCAGTAGCAAGGCAGCATGCCAGCAGCAGCAAGCTAGGCAGCAGCAAGGCAACATATATAGCAAGGCAGCAGCACATCGATCATAATACAACATATATATAACTTCAGGCTCGCGAACGTAGAAAGCTAACTAGTATATTACTTCAAGCTCGCGTTCTCAAGTTATCTTAATACAAAATATATTCAAATTTTAACTTACAATAATATGAAGTTATATTACTTCAAATTAGCAAGTAGTATTCATTAATAGAAACAAGGTTCAACCAACTAGCTAATGACTAACATTCTTAGATAGCTAAACTAAGTTGATAGATACCTAGTTCTAAATAACTTCGCCCATTGCTCTCGAACCACATTAATTTCTCAATCCGTATAAGCATCGAGCGTTCCAAAATATTCCTGAAAATGCAATATAAGTTTGTAATGAAAGTAATAAAATTCATTTGACATGAATGTATAACAATATATACGATAATACAACAACTAAGCCTTATTCTCAAAGTGATTTGGGGTCGGCTAACATGAATCGTCAATTGAAACCGTTGCCAAAGGAGATGGCATCGACAAGAGTGATAAAAAGTTTTAAAAGGGTTTAAGTTTTAAGAATTTTTAAAAAGTTTTTGAAAACACGGTTTACACCAAAAAGTTTTAAAATAGGCTTTCAAAAGGTTTTAATACCAACACAATTGAGGAAAACAAATAAATGCAGTAATCATACCCCTTCCTCCACATGGATACTGCCCCTCCACCCACTTCTATAAAATTTTACAGAAAATTCGGCAGAGTTTCGTTTAAAATATGGACTGCCTAAAATTTTAATTAGGACTCGTGTCCAATTTATATACCTGTTTCAACAAAATAAACAATCCAAATTCATCCACTCCCAACATCTCCATACAGCTAAGCCCAAATGCTTCAATGCAATCCAAATCCGACAATCTAACACTATTTCAAAAATGAAATCGAGCAAAAGCCAACCAATAGGTCTACCACTTGTATATGTTGAGGACACTAACCTCTTTCAAGCATTTGCAATCACAATACAGGGTAACAATCTCCAACATGTACTTCATGACATAATACCCACATTCCAATCCACCGGTTTGTTGAGGACACTAAGTTCAATCAATTACAAAAAATGAGGCACAAATAAGTTCTAATAAAAATGATAAAGTAAATGTTGTGTACAAAAGCCTTTGAAGTGATATAGTACGTAGTAGTTAATTATTATAATAATGATGATAAAGTAAAAAAATTAAATTACCTCAATCGAAACACAACAAATCTCCCTATCTTTTGTCTTAGGATGCTTACCATCACTGGCCTTGTTATTTTGATATGCCCTACATAATCACCAAAATAAACAATCAATAGATGATGATACATGAAATAAAAAATTCACGATAGTAAAATAAAGTAAATACTTACAAATCATTGAATGCCAAAACCTTTAGCATTTCTGGATTATCCTTAGGTTTCCTTTTGGAGTTAAATACGTACACTTGACCAGCTTGAAGTTCAATTACTAGTAGCATCCAGTGGTTCCTTACAATTTCAAATCAAATCGTCAAGGTTTATAAGAATAAGTATAAACAACTAGGATAGCATAATCAACGATGAGTAGTTCTTACTCTTCATGATACGGCGCCAAAATAAACTTGCATTGTTTCTCTTTCTTATTCTTCTCAGCGATAAAAGCTTCCGTAAAGTACATTTTAAGCTTAGAAGGTTCATGGACTTTTGTAGCATGTATCATTTGAGGACACATGAATGAAACAAGGGAGTTGTTAAAACAATAAGGAAATTCATCCATCAATAACATGTACTCAATAATAATTTAAAATGTTAGGGAAATGAGTAGAGGGCAAGTGGTGAGTTATGTGAAGCTACTATATCTTAACTATTTGACTACTAAATAGATGTTAAGAGCTTACATTTGATAAACATGGATGAATGACACATTGATACAAACCCCTTTTAGAAACTCCTCAATGTCCTCCCTACTGACGATCGACGCATCAACCTTCCCATAGTAGAAAAGGGGGGCCTTTATTTGTAATGCAGTGGATCCATACCTATCGTCTCGTGCAGTACTAAGTAAGAGATGCAGCAACTGACACTCTTCACCAAGTTGTTGAAGTGTTTTATGATCTAGTGGGAGAAACGAGTTGACTCGGGGTGCTCCATCACAACTACCTACAACTGATCTCGAGGTGTTTTTCCCTTTGCTTGAAGATGGTTCATTTACCTCCAAAATCGTCTTCAATTGAGAAGGATGCTCCAATTCATTGGAATGATCCTACAAGGTAAAACATTAAATTTTCGTCACAAGATTAAACATTAAATTTTGAAGGAATGACTGATACTTTCATGTATTAAGGCCTTACTTACTGTTAATTACCTCATCTTCTTCAAAAAATACTAAATCCTTCGGCAATTGCAGGAAGTGACCTTCCGCATCACCCACCTTAGTGGTTTCACCATCATTCGACTTTTCTGGGAGGGAACGTCCCTGTGCTCTGGGTAGGCATAATCTAAGGACACCTTCCAATGGCTATCGGATTTCCTAGTCCGAGTATGCATAACCTCGGAAGAAGAGGAACATGGATATACCATACCATCTCCAACCACAACTAAATTTCCATTGTAGGCGTCTCTAACACAAATTTTACACGGATTCTTGCCCTAAACATAGATAAAATTATTAATATTAATAAATTCAGTTTATCACAAGCACGTAAGACTCAAAATGTTTCTCTATCTCAAATTCATGTATTCTATATTTTAGTGCAAGTGTCCGAATGCAAGACTTAGGAACTTGTAGTGAACTGCTCTTACTACTGGACTATCTCTAACAGTTCTAAGAACTAATCCACCAGCAAAACGAACACCGTGGCCATTACTACATGGTACTATACATCTTTATGTTGCTGTGGACATTCAAATGAAGACAATCATGAAAGTAAGTCTGAACCTCAGACTTCAGTGAGAGTGACCATATTATATAAAAAAACTGAACTCACTGGTGAGGCTAGGCATGAAGGGCTGCAACTCGCTCAATGAAGGGAAGTGGCAGCGCCAACATAAAGGCATCAGGTAGTGTATCATGCTTGCTATTTCAACATTTTAAGTTCAGATTTTTCTTATAAGTAAACATAGCATTAAAATTGATTTGCACAAACTAATTCAGTCTTACTTATAGTGGCGAGTTATGAACTTGTGGTTGTCTAGTTATCATTTACTGGCCTCCCAGATTTACTTGGCGGAACTCTTTCTTTAGGGATTTTCAGCAAAAGGACTTAAGATGCTTAATCAGTTTGAATCCCCTATTAAGAAGATTTCAACACAAAACAATCTATTGATTATCATAACTTACTAAAACCAGAAAATATATAGAGAAAAAATGTCTGACTGAATAAAAAGATAATTCTCCAATATTATTCAATGTTTTCAAGTCAGAGTTTAAAAATCTGACATAATGAATGGTTGAAAGAAAGCATAAAAATTGCAAGAGCAAACAATTCTTATCAGAAAAAATTATAGCAGGAACAATGATAAGGCCATTTACAAGCATTGGCTAGCTTAGGAACTGAACATAATCAATTTCTACAAGGAACACATGATAAAGCTTTAAAATTTTAAACCCCCACAATAGTGAAAACAATATCCATTTCCAAATAGGAAGACAACAAACCAAGTTGATTTTATCCTAGCATAATTGTATTGCATGATTCTTTCACATTAGCTCATCTATTACAATATCCATTTGCAAAATTGTACTGCATGATTCTTTCACATTAGCTTATCTATTACCTGATTTTATCCTAGCATGAAGAGAAAGGATAGATAGATACAATATGAGTTTCACCAATTGCCAAAACTCTAAATCTTATATCCATTTGTGTACTTACTAGTTACTACATTAAACTCCAGATGACACCACCATATAAAGTTGCTAACATTTAATGACTCAATGAAACAGGCATCTTGTATGCTCAAACAATCAAGAGCCTCATATCTCATTGACAACCTATGGAACTCATCATCAGTTCGACGCCAATAAATGTCTTTAACATCATCAGGATTGTGAAAGTATGACCCTTTGTCGAGACTGTGAAAGTATTAGCTTCCACATCAAAGACTGTGAAAGTATTCATCCCAACTCTACTAATTCGACTCCTATCACTATCTTTAACATCATCAGGAGATGCAGGCTCAACCAATACAGAAGCTAAACTCTTTGCTAAAGGCATTTTCTCAACATATGTTCTAGTCTCTTGAAGGGTTGAAAAATAAGCTTCAAAAGCCATACTTCTTCTACCCATATACGAGTGAAGTTCATTCATGATTTATGAAACATAGCTAATAAATTCATACTCCAACAACAGCGCATTCATGTTGTCAATGAGAAGTGCAAACCTAATAAAAATTTTTAAACTAGATATATAACTTTAGAAGTGGGACAACTGGTACATCTTGAACTTTTGGAATGTATACCGGGGTGTGTGCGTCAGGATGCTTGTCACTACTACCCAATTGAATAGTTCCATTGTCGATAAGATTTCTCAGTGCTTCTTCTACCTTAGCAGCCACTTGTTGTTCAAGTTTCTTGTCGAAATCTGCCTTGATCTCAAGCAGCTTCTGAGCAAAGTCGTCCTATGATAGAACACTATGAACCTCCTTGTTCTTCATTCTGCGCTTTGCTTTTCCAAACACTTGTTCTATTCCAACATTTAGTCCACCAATAGCCTTCACACGCCCCCTGTGGTCTCGCTTCCCTATAGCCTTTGACAAGGCATCAAGTCCATGCTCCTCAACATAGGTGCTGGCTTCCTTTGCTTTGGCCTCAATTTCTAGATGATTGTCCTATTAACCATCAAGTTTAATTCGTTTAAATAAATATCAGGCTATGAATGAAAGTCAAACCATTGATTTATCTTTTAATATTTTTAACAACTTACAATTTTTTGAACTACTTCACATGTCTCTGTGTATTTTGGATTAATACCCCAAGATCCATTTGCAAGCTTTTCCTCATGCGCAAGCTTCCATGCTATAGGTCGTATCATCCTTCTATGGGGAATAGAAGTCACGTGAGAACTAGAAGACTCAGCGACGCTGGAAGATGGAGCGGGAGTCTGCCACTTTTGATCCACTTCTCTTCAACTCTACTATAAGAATTTTGACCCAGATGATGTGGGTGCTTGTTTTGTTTAGCGCTTGAACTTTCTTTTTGGCTTTTGGCCTTTGGAAAACAAAAAAAAACTGCTTAAATCATGTAGTTAATATAATTAACATTACAAGTAATAATAAGAGTAAACCTATTCAAAAGGTTTCATATTAATAGCGTAGTATCACACCTGATATTCAGGGGTCTCATATGTTGCTGCAAATGTCTTCCACTGATCCTCGGTAATAATCCTTCATAAGCCACCCAAGGATCTACATTTTTCTTAACCTTAACTTTCTTAACTTTTTTATCTGCAATGGTCCTCCATCGACTTCTTCAGCTTCGGTTGTCTCATGTGCATGTGCATTGGCAGCATCAGATGTCTCTTGTGCATGTGAATCATCAGCAACATCATCCTTCTTCTTTAGCCAACATAGCCTGAGCTTGGAGTTCAAGTCTCTAAACTGAGCACTGACTAGTTCATGACACTTCTTTTCCTTAGTTCCATTTGGATCAACAATGTTGAAAAGCCTCTGTAAAAAAATGAAACAACTAATACAATAGCTACGATGTATATCAAGTCAATTACAACAAACAAAATCACCTTTGCCTCTTCTCAATTCTTGCTCTTTTCCACTTCATCCAACTGATTATAACTCTCAGTGTTAATATTCGTTCTCATAGCACATGCATCAATTTGCTTACCATATTCATGGCCTCATTTTCCAATGTAGTTGTCCAATGCATCAAACTCCAAAAACATAGGTTGTTCACCCCTTTTAACCCCCCTTGAAAATCCTCGCTCTTTTTTGCGTTCGGATTTCGTTGATGAAACACAAGAGGAAACAACATGCACAACCTCCTGCAATTGAAAATATTAAACATGAATTCAATAGAAAGAAAAAAAACATAAAAAACAACTAGACCTGCACAATTCTTGCAGACCCGTGCAGGGGACCCGTGCACATACCCTGCACAGTCCTGATCTGAGTTCTGGTTGCCAATCCCAGTAAAAAAACAGTAAAATAAAAAAAGGGGAAACAACCTTTGTTGTAGTTTTGGGTGCCAATGCTAGCGAATCACGAAGTGGACTCCTCGCCCCCCTCACTATTTTGAGGTGTCGTATTAGTGCCCTGCAACAAACATGTAGAGTTGGAATCTTCATTGACAATTAAAACTAAAAAAACAAAAGAAAATAGAAAGTAAGAGCTTAAGAAACCGCGTGCAAGTGTGAAGGGTTAATGGTTAGACTTTAGAATTAAAGTTTTGAAAAAACACTTTGTACAAAGCTTTATATGAAGCATATTGAATAATATTTGCACTTAGAAATGAGATGTAAATGAATAAACACCATCCCCTTGTCAGTATCTTCGTAGTTTTATGCTACATAATTGCCTCTTGTGCACCTTCTCTTACTACTTCCTGGTGTATGTAGCTCTAGTTAATAAGTGAGTTGGTTTTCTTTATAATTGACACTGGAATGTAGCAGAAATGTAGAATGACAATCCGTTTCATTGTTATGTTTCATCACTATCAATTTATAGTTAAATCTAATGATACATGTTTTGGTTTGCCATATGCTCTATATAACTTCACCAATAAAGCACTTACATCCATCCAACCACCATATCAAAAAGCTTCACCAATACATCCAACCACTAGAGTTAAAACTGGCTATTTTGCTTGAAATTAGCATGTATAATCTCTAGTCTGCAGTTTTTTTCTTCAAATTTAACAATCTGGTAATCAAAGGTTGTGATGAAATAATCCTTGAACAACAAGTTGTTTTGCGAGTTCAGGGTTCTTTAACAGTGGTTTAATGGTTAAGAAGGTGCTTAAGGGATGCATAGGGAGCCCTAAAAGAAAAGGAAATCTTGTAAATTTACTCCATGAAATATGCACAGACCCCTGCACGCCTCCCAAACCCTGCACAGACCCCCTCAAACCACCCAACCCCCCAAACCCATATACAGCCCCGCTCAACCCCACAACCCCTGCACAGACCCTCCCAACCCTCCCGCACCCCTGCACAGACCCCCCTACACACACCCCATAACCCTGCACAGACCCCCCAACCCCCGAACACAACCCCTCCTACCCCGCCCCCCCCCGAATCCCTGCACAGCCCCCTCCCAACCCTTCCGAACCCCTGCACACACACCCCTACCCCTCTGCACATAATGAGAACAAAAATCACGTAATTACCATCTAAGAACCTAAGTGTTTGCTTTCCATGTCAATACTAAAATAAAAGAACTTACAACATTAGTTTTGGCGGCCATTAAAGATACGTCATCCTCGGGATCAAGCTCATCATCTGAATCATTAGGCTCGACCACTTCTTCTACAACACTTCCCCGTAAAGCATTTGTTTTTCGTAATAATATTTTGTGGGCAAGGTCTCCTAGACTTTGAGCTTCCATCCGCTCCGCATTGATCTTCAACTTTTCGAATCATTGCTTTTCATAATCAAGTATCGGAGTAGCATCAGCCGCCTTTTTAATTTTTTCCCTTTCATCTGCATGTATATTGTTAGTCATTTCATCAAGCAATGCCCAAAATGACGTGGATTATGGGCAACGGCATAAAAAGTCCATTGAACAATTAAAAGTAATCAAATTATATTGAACAACTAATATTTATCATAAGTAAAACATGTAAAAGCAATAAATTCCCTTTATTCATTCATTAAGATCAATGCGATAAATACTGTACAAAATAAGACTTACATATATTAATATAAAAGGCTTACAAAAAAAATTGAAACTAAATCATATATAAACTTATGTTCCCTCTTCCTGATTAAGATCTGAACGCATAGAAATCAAATCAAAATCTTCATCATCTGGTGTGGTTTGTACACCCGTTGATGTAGGTGGCATGTCATCAACGAGGTCATACTCTTCTTCATCAACAACATCTTCCACACCCAAAATGTGTCGTTTTCCATGAATAACAACCTGCCCACTAGATTTAGTAATATCTCGAACATAAAACACTTGTTTAGCTTGTGAGCCTAGAACGAAAGGTTAATCGGTGTCATGGAAACGAGTTGGGTCTACCACACTGAACCCGAATTCATCAGTTTCTCGGCCAGGTCGATTATCAACCCATTGACACCTGAAAAGGGCGATCGGAAATTCAATGTAGTCTAACTCCCAAATCTCTTCGATGACCCCATAATATACCATAGTTGAATCAACCGGCCTCACATCCTTAGCACTAGAAAACTCGTTGGAAGACGCAGTCACCATGACTTCACTATTTTGTAGTACACCCTTGCCATCTTGACGTTTTGTGTAGAACGAATACCCATTGATGTCGTAGCTCTCAAATACCTCATTAGTTTTCTTGGACCCCTTGCTAGCAATCTAATCATGTCTAGAACACTGTGATTAGGTTGCTTCAACTCACTTGCCACTTGCTTCAACTCATTGATTGTGTTCTAACATCGCCTGCCGTTCATTCTTAGGATATATGCTCCTCAATAGCTTCAAGTGCTTCATTATGTATGGATGAACGATTGAGAGATGTTGTGACACATATAGGTGGCCTTTTTCTTTCCTTTCATTAGGAGGGATGACATCCATTCCACCAACAATGCCTTTACCTCGTAACCTTCCCTCATGACGAGAAGCTCTTAGTCCAATTGCCTTTATGCTAGCAATGAACTCCGCACAAAACTCCCCGATCTCCTCAGCCATATAGCCTTGAATGATGCTAGCCTCAGGCTTTGCTTTATGCTTTGCTTTGTCTTTCAGAATCTTAAAATATCTCTCATACGGGTACATCAATCTCAAAAAAACCGGGCCACAAAGCTTAATTTCCCGAACAAGATGTACAATCAAGTGAACCATTATATCAAAGAAATAAGGTGGAAAATACATCTCAAACTTGCATAAGGTTTCAACTATGTCCTTTTGTAATGCATCAAGTGTCTTTGGATCTATCACTTTACTACAAATTCTATCAAAGAACAAGCATAACTTGACAATAACATGTCTTAGATGAGGTGATAGTAGACCACGAATAGCCACTGGAAAAAATACTTGCATCATTACATGACAATCATGTGATTTCATAACACCCATCTTCAAATATTTCTTCGTAACATATGTTTTCAAATTTGAAAACAATATCCAGAAGGCACCTTGATATCGTACAAACACTCACAAAATAGTCTTTTCTCTATCGAAGACATTGTGTAGCAAGCCGGAGGGAGATACATCTTACCATTTGTTCTCGGCTGAGCCTAAAGATTCGGACGAATCCCTCTCTTCTCCATATCCAACCTCGCACCCAACCCATATTTTGTCTTACCAAGCATGTTCATCAACGTTCCAAGAACAGCATCACACACATTTTTTCCAATGTGCATGACATCAAGACAATGTCTTACCTGCAAATCTTACCAATATGGAAGGTCCCAAAGAGCAGATACTCTTTTCCAGAGCACACCTTTCGTTGATCGGGATTTTGTGGCCCTACCATGAACCGTTTTCAAATGCTTAATACGATCATAAATATGCACCCTGTTCTTGGTACGCGGGCCACTCATTTCTCAACGAATCCATTAAATTGACTTTTTCTTCTTTCAATAAGGGTGATGACGATTAAGAAACCTCCGATGATTCATGTACACATTCTTATGGGAATGTGTCAAGTAGATAGGCTACATATCCTCTTCACAAATTGGGCATGCTTGCTCTCCCTTAACCTTGTACCTGAAAGATTCCCATACGCCGAGAAATCATTCACCGTGCAGAGAACCATGGCACGTAAATTGAAATTCGACTGTGTGTAGGCATCAAACATCGGCACCCCTTAAGACCACAACAATTTCCATTCTTCAATTAAAGGTGCTAAATACACATACATGTCATTTTCGGGTTGTCTTAGTCCAAAAATTAACAAAGGCATCATCAAATACTTATGCTTCATACACAACCATGGTGGAAGGTTATAAATAGACAAAAGAACAGGCTATGAGCTATGTCTACTGCTCTGGGATCCGTATGGATTCACCCCATCAGTAGAAAGATCTCTGAGGTTCCTATCTTCTTTGGCCAAATTAGAATTACGTTCATCAAATTGTTGCCACTGCTCACAATCAGCGGGACGCCTGATTTTCCCATCTTTCTTCCTCACATCGGCATGCCACCTTAAGTTCTTTGCGTCGTTCTTAATTGAGAACATACGCTTAAACCTAGGTATAATTGGAAGGTACCACAACACCTTCGCAGCATGCCCAATCTTGTTTTTCTCGATAGCATCATCCCCTTTGTCATCAAACATCCTCTCGTTTTTCTTATACCGCAATATTCCACAAATTGGACACTTGTCCAATTTGTCATACTGCTTACGGAAAAGAACACAATCATTAGGACATGCATTGATTCGCTGGTATTCTAGTCCGAGAGGACACATTAATTTTTTGGCATAATAGGTCGACGTGGGAATCTCATTACCCTTTGGAAACATATTTGCTAAGGCTTCCAACAACAACGTAAAACTCGTGTCACTCTAATTACCCTGTGCCTTGATGTTATACAATTTTAACACGCCTTTCTAGGAGTGAAAATTTTGGACATCCAGGGTATAGAGGTGTCGTAGCAGCCTATTTAACTCTCTCAAATTGCTCAGGAGTGTCACTAAGTTGTTCTTGTAAGCCTCCCATCATCTCATTCATATCATCTTCGCCGGCTCACTCAGCATCACTATCTTCACACTCCTCACAATTACCAGAAATCATAGAAACTTCATTATTGTTATCATCATCTTCCTCATAATTGACACCACCATCATTTGCCTCATCATTGGCATTGGTATTTGGCTTCTCATTCACTGGAACTATGTTCTCACCATGCCAATACCAAACTTCATACATCTGAGTAAACCCTTGCCGAAATAAATGATCCTCTATAACCCCAATATCGTCCCACTTGCTTAGATTATTACAATCACGGCATGGACATAAAATTGTGGCAACTCCCTTACTCCTTAGGTGTTCTAAAGCCACTCTACGAAACTCTTCTACCCAATTAAAGAAGTAAATTGTGTTGCGTTCACCATACATCCAACAACGTTGAGGATCCATTCTAAAAAGTCGGGAAAAGCGAAATTAGACACCTAACAAGTACACATGATAGACCACTCAATAAAATCAATGCATGCTCCAAGAAGGTCCTTATCACTCCATCCTAACCCATCCTTGGACATCTAATCTCACTAGTGAATGTACACCAACTCTTCGATTCTAAGGAAATTTCTGCAGCATTTCCCTATAGTTCTCCAAGTAGCATGATGTAGCAAATTGCTTAACTACATATGTACCCAGAGAACATATCAAGGAAATTACAAACCGAAATTATCCTTAGAATCGAAAAGAAGGCATACATTCACATCCTAAGTGAGATTAAATGTCCAAGAACAGTGCCAAAACCAAGGACTATTCAAGACTTACTCCTAGTGAGTAAGTCTTGAATGGGTATCTAGGCTTATGATTGATTAAAAAAACAACATACAAACTAAACAAATGCATCACCCAATCATTTCAAATAATATTCACATACATTTTACCTAAGCTAAATGAGGGAACAATTAAAACTAAAAACTTAAATACTAAATGAGATATAAAGGGTAGCCGACTCACAATAGTTTATGTCTAGATTTGCAATTCACTTCTTTAGGTGGAGGAGCAGGTTGCTGTGGTGCTTGCACCTCAGGGAAAAATTCATGGAGATTTGAAAAGTCAAAAGCTTTCACTTTCTTTTGTCGTCTTCTTGCACTCTTACTCTTCTGCCAACGTAAGAAGTAGAGCCAAGTGACCAAATGCAACAGTAATGTTGAGTTCTAAAACAAATCAAAGTCGAACTATTTTCTTAGATTGTGGATAAGAATGTTTTTTCTAAACATTAGAGAGGTTTGCAATAAGAAATCACAGCCAAAACAACACGATCTAGGGGCAGAGCTCTCGACAAAACCGACATTACAATCACAGTAAGGCAGAAATATTGTCCTCTGAGGCTCTGACGGCTTATCTAATTATGCATTTGGGCTTGGTCAATCTCAATGTTCAATAAGCAAATCTTGAGAGTTTTATATAATATCACAACGTTGGAAACAAAATAAAATTGTGTGTTCAATAGTTTAAACTAATCATAAGTCATGACTCTATTACCAATAGACGACAGTTGAGAATGGATGGGAGCTTCACTTAGTGACAATTCCAATTGAAGCTTTTTTGGCACCCCTGAGAAGGTGAGAGCAGCGGACAATTCCAATTGACGCTTTTTGCAACGCCTGAAGGTGAGAGCAATTTCAATTGAAGAATTACAATTTCAATGGAACCTGATTAAAACTCAGAAGGTGAGAAGAATTACGAACCTGATTGAACGCTTGAGAAGGTCTCCTATGAAGGGGCGCTTAAACGGAATGTTCGCTTGAGAAGGTCGCCTGAGAAGGAGCGCTTAAATGGAACGACGGGCGAATTGGCAAATGAACAGTGAGAGATTTAGGGATTTGGCGGAGATAAGAGCTAAGGAACACTTAGAGGAATTAACTTTTAAAAAAAATATTTGGTCCAAACTTAGTTACGGGCGTAACAAAGGCTCGCATCCAAATGAAATTTTGGCCAATTTGGCTGCGGGCTTTCTGTAAAGCCCGCATCAAACTTTAGTTTAGCTACGGGCTTTGGTAGAGGCCCGCAGTGACTGTAATGTAGCTTCGGGCTGTTCAACTAGCCCGCAGAAGACGGGGAGCAGCAATAGGTATTTCTTCCACTAGTGATTATTGTTGATTCAATTATGAGTGAGTAGTCATATTTCTAGGGTTTTAGGGAGGAAAACCATGTTTATACCATGATTTATATTTGAATCGCTATTAGTTTCTAGGGTTTGATTAGATTGATTGTGGTGTGATTTGTTCTTGATGAGTAATTAATGTTATTGCGCAATCTCATTGATTACTTGTGGTTAATAATTATTTGCACAGATCCGTCTTACTTTTAGAGGCCCTAGTACACATTAGTAATTTTGATTATGCTACTGAACATGTGGCATATGTTGCATTATGAGCAATAAGACTTAACCATAGCTTAACACGTGCTATAATCTCTCGGCTGTTGACTTAGGTATTGATAGTTGTTTGAATCCTTTGATTGGTCTAAGCATGGTGGACTGAACTAATACACTAGACCTTTAATTCATAGTCTAAATCCCATTTTTATATTGCTTTCTTTAGTTTAAATATTAGTTCAGCTGAATATTAACTTAAATACTCTGTCTCTCTGTGGATTCGACTCTACTTCCCTGACTATTGTTGTTAGCGGACTTTAGGATTTATTTTTGATTAGGTGATACGACTTTAGCCTATCACATACCATTTTAAATCCGTCGGCCCGACCATCGACTAATCAATTAGTCGGTTTGTCATCTCAATTCTATCGTCGATTAGCTACGGTAACATCTTCTATTATTTCTTTATTGTTCATCATCTTTATTACTATTTTTTAGTCATTTTATCTTTTAATCATTGACCCCTTTTTCTATTGATAAATTGAGTGCTTGATGAATTTGTCCAAAACATACTCTTTTTGTTAGTTTTTTTTAGAATAGTAAGAGAGTGAGAGCGTACTAATTGCAGTTGTGAGTGCAATCTATGCAGGTACTTGGCCATTATGTACCTAAACTTGAACGAAAAAGTGCAAAATAGACCAAATTGTAGTCCACCTGATGGGATCGAGCGGTTTCGCCCGATCGGGCTGATATAACGTCTTTTGCTTGTTAGGAATTCAGCCAAATAAAGAGCCTGAACCATCGGGCTAAATCCGCATGATCAGACAAGTGCACAACAAAGAAGGAAATTTCGCCCGGAGGTACCAGGCAGATGCGCCCGATCGGGCCC
The DNA here is from genome assembly GCA_947645195.1 of Patellifolia procumbens. Taxonomy (NCBI): domain Eukaryota; kingdom Viridiplantae; phylum Streptophyta; class Magnoliopsida; order Caryophyllales; family Amaranthaceae; genus Patellifolia; species Patellifolia procumbens. The sequence goes on from CANSGD010000837.1 coordinate 510,889, forward strand.
GCAACACATCAAATTTGGGCATTAAAATTTGCCCGATCGGGATATTTCACAAACTGATGAAGAAGTTTTTGCCCGATGCTATCGGGCCGAATCGCCCGATCAGGCCGAGTGCTTTTAGCGAGATTAATTCGAACTCTATTCTCTCTTTTACTCACAACCTCACTTTTATTCACTCATCTCACTCACCTAAAAAGTCACCCTCTCTCTCTCTCTCTAAACCCTCATCTCCTACATATACTCCTCAGCTTCATCTTCAACCTCCACTCTAAATCTTCCCTCCTCCACCTGCAAACTCCATTAAAGCTTTCTCTAAGCTTTTCCCTCAATCTCCTTTCCCACTTTGCTCCATCTTTCACCCAAAAATTTTCATCTTTCCCATCTCCCACACACATCTTCCGTTCTTATACCCATTTTTGTGAGTAAAAAGCTTGATTTGAGTTCAATGGCAAGCTTGGGCAGATTTCTACGTGGTCAAGGGTCAAGATCTACAAGGAGACGCTAACGATCTCCTTCACCACCACCACCACCACCAATTGCCCCGGATGAGCAGTACTCTCAAGTCATCTTCCGGGATGAAGAATAGAAAGTAAAATTTCGTTTCTTTCGAGAGCGGGAGGTAGTCTCTACTAGATTCCTTGATCTTCCTTTACTTACCAGTTTTAGGTATATATGATGATTTTAAGGAAGTGATGAGAGTTATTGGCATGGAATCACTCTTTTTTGTTCGTGTGAGGATGTATCCTTTGCTTGTTTATGAATTTTATAGTAGTTTACAGGTTGTGAAACCTAGGTCTGGCATTGTCACTCATATTAGATTCACACTATGCAATAGAAAGCCGGAATACACGTTACCTGAATTTGCCCGCGTCCTTATACTGTCAAACAGCGGGCCAATTCGACAACCCGTCAATTGGCAACCTCGCCTAATTTACTATGGTTTGACTAGGGATGAGGGGTCGTTCACATTTCAGCACTGTCCGGCCAAACTAATCCACCACATCATTTTTGCCATTGGATTTGCTTTATGGCATATACTTTATTTGCTAGGGTGGAGGGTCAGTTGATTAGAAAAAAAAAATTACTTTATTGGGAATGTATATGTTGCATGGTACAGATTTAGAATATCAGTATAACATTCCCCATCATGTTTCCCTACAGTTGGAGCGTGTCTCCAATAGTCTCCCCACCCTTCGTGATGACGGTACCTATGCTTCCCACCATATTGTTAACGGGGGGTTAGTTACTCTTTTTGCTAGGCGGGTTTCTGGGTTTGATGAAACCCAATACACTCCTGCCACGACCCAAGACCTATTGGATGCCACCTACATTAAGACCATTTAACTCCTAAAACAAAAGGCTAACGGCAATACTGTGTCCGAATAAATAAGACCCTTGAGTCTATAGAGCTTTCTGACCCTAGAGCACGGATTCGCCCAGGCCTTTCAACACTATCACCTCCCCATATCAGGGGAAGAGCTCCCTCTGCCCCGCATTGAGATTCCACAGAACACATACATGCAGTGCGACACACTTTCGATATTCTCTCTACTTCCTCTCAGCCACCCCCTCTCCCACCCTCGCTTTAACATCCCTTCAAAAATTAACTTAAAATAAATAATAAATAAATAGAAGTGCAAGTCAGTGGTAGCGGAAATACCACTGAGACGGGAATGCGACTCTAAGGATAAAACAACTATAATAACTATGTCAAAATCATAATGTAGGCATAAACTTCAAAAATGTATTAAGGGATGAGGTCCCATACCCTCATCTCTACTATCTCAAAATTAATTGTAACTCCAAAACACACTATCTAAAATAAATAACTATTATCCGAAATAACATCCAAGAACACTTCCAACTACTGTTTAAGACCCATAAGACCAGAGCTCCTAATGTCTAACTCATAATGCATGCTTGTCCACTATGACAAGCACTACACTGAAGCTCACAAGGCCGGATCTAACAACCCCGGTCAAAATAGTAACAACTCTAAACTTCAGCATCTGCAAAATATTCAACAAATATACACAATCAGTGGGGAGTAACTAATAGCTCTCCCAGCCCAATATAGGATTGAAAAAGTAATCTTAAGTACAGTTAGAATAAACATTACGTACACAACAACATAAAAATCCAAATAACAATAAGGAATCAACGGAGCAAAACACTATTGGCAACATGCTTGATAATAAATAAATTAAGTAACGACATTACAACTCAAGAAAACAGACATAATCCGGATAACAGAACAATAAAACTTCGAGTGGTTGAAACAATAAATTAATATCGAGAGAGCGAACGCTAGTGACCCGCATCCCACTTCCTCAGGAAAAGTCAGGTCGCAACCTCCAGAACGGCCTATGGGTTACGTTCCCTACTGTCTGTGTCTAAGAATGGGCAAACTTCCGATGCGGGACAATACTCGCAGTACCTCCCGACCTCTCGGACGACAACAAGTCCTAGGTGTCTCCAATGCAGGGTAACACCCAACGTGATGTCCCCTAACCTCTCGGAGTGCATGTTCGTTACCTTCAGGACACTGTCCTTTAGGCTACTCAACTCAATTAAAACAATAACATCAAATGTATAATAACAACACAATAATCTTCAATTCCTCAAACCTCCAATCATCCATACTAACACGTCCTCAAAACAAATATATAGCATACTCATACAAGTACTTTAAAATCCATCGAATATCATGGTACTCAACAAAGGCGTTATCTGAGCTTGGGTACAAAGTTAATTATGACAAAGTCACAATACCCTACGTACATAACTCTTGGCGAAATAATGTTAGAGATAGTTTTATCTTCCCCCGAGCATTACGACGTCGATAACTCTTATATATAATTCAACATCTCTTTACAAAATTCACAAACAATGAAATATAAATAATTAAATTGCCATTTAAGGACCTACAAATAAAACATAAGAAATGCTAATAAAGGTCTCAAGTTTTAGGAATGTCGTTAAAGGCGTTACATCCATATAGCCACTAATGTAATAATTTCACCAAATAGACTAACAACAACTAAAATAAATAAATGGAGATGTGACCAAATAGTAAGATATCAACTATAATTATAACAAATTATATAATATGATTAAACAAAAACCATATCCACTAATATGAAAAGAAATCATACTAAGCTAACACTTACTAGAACTTGAATAAAAAAGGAAACAAGGTGAGAAGTAGCAAGTCTAAATCAATTGCTGCCAAACTCTGCAGTAAACACCCATTGAATATGAATGTTTCAATAGGCGAAAACTAAATCTTCTTGCTAATTAAAACAACCTACTGGAACTTGTCCACAACAAACAACAATTACTTAACCAGCATCCCACACACACGCACGAGTCAGCCCAAGCAACCAATTACGGTGTTTGCCAACATACAAAGTGCAGTAGCACGCATGAGTCAGTCCACACGCACAATTACGGTGCACAAGCAGCACCTTGTCAAGCCAGGTGACCGACACCAATAGCCCCAACACAAAAAGACTATATCACCCCCAGACAGCAGAAATCGCACAGAGAAGCAAAGCACCCCAAACCGTGCAATGACCCAGCTCTCATAACAGTACCAAAACCGGGCTAAAAAAAACAATTAAACACCAAGCATAATCCCGACATTTACCAGTTCGAATATATACCAATCGACTCAAAATCTCAGCATAAGCATAACACACAACGTGAATTGGAATACGGTAAAAAAATCCTAAATATGATACTACATTGTAATATCTAAACTAACGGTAATAAGACTACGGTTTTTATCCTATAAAGCTAGGCGGGTCATTAGTTACCTTGATCATCTCGAGGAGTGCAAGAAAATCGTGTAGCAAGAACAGCGGAGAAAGAAGAGAATGACATTTCTCCCGACAACTCCAAGAAAACCGGATGACTCGTCTGATTGAAACGAAAACTGCAGATGCGTCTTTCACTTTATTCAAAAACAAATTATACCACGAGCAAGATCCTTCCGAGTAGATGAATTTCGACTACTCACACGTTCAAATCAAATAAGAAACGAAGGCGATATGAAGCAAACAAAATAGGTGTGCAAAAATGGCCGAAAATGGCGTGGAAGAAGAGAAGGGGAAAGAAAGAGCAGAATTTCTGATTTATTTTTTAAGGAGGATTAATGGGAGAGTTTAAGGTGACTTAATGTTTTATTGATGGGGGAGAATGAAGGGTTTGACCCTTAGTCTTTTAACGTTACAAAGTCATAGAACACACTAGAAGCTCGTAGAAGCTCATAAAATAAAATAAATTCGTCCTCGTATGCCAAAGTGGCGGACTTAAGATTTGTTATGTTTCCGGTCCAAAATAAACTTAACGCTAAAAAAATAAAAGCATACGCTACTTAAATTTATATAAAATTACTAACCACATGTTATATAAAAAAAATACGAACATTATAAACATATACATTTTCCAAATTGATCACATTAATATACCACAATATACACTTTCATATTTTTGAAATATACTTAAGCTATTTAAATTAGAATTTCAAGTATATATTCACGGTAAAAAGGTATATTTTTTATTTTTAACATATAATTTAACACGCGAAATTTTAGTGAAATTTCGGGGTGTTACAATCACTCCCCCTTAAAAGAGTTTTGTCCTCGAAACTTAAAAATAAATGGGAGATCAAAAGAAAATACTCTTGATAAAGAACACTAAGAAAACATAAATCAATAGATGTTAGCTAAGAAGTAAACAACTCTGCGGATAAAATTTGATAACTCAATGAATATAAATTTTATTTTGGAAGATAACAAGAACTATGTAGTAGAGTAGCATAGTATCAACAACATTTATAAAGTATGAAAGATTGGGAGACCAAATTGAAAAAAGATAAAGGTAAAACAATTGCAAAGTAAGCTATAAGTAGTTTTTGCAAATCCTTTCAAAAAAAAAAAAGTAGTTTTTGCAAATGAAATAGGAATACATCAATTAATAAAATCATACAAGATTTATTTTGATAATCCAACATAAATATTTTTAGAAAGAGAAAATGGAGAAGCCAACGTTCGTAAATCGATAACCAAACCAATTTAATTAGAGATAACCACACAGGCATATACTCTACTTAAAGAGATAAGAATACTTGAGTGAGAAGTTGTCGACGGTTTTATTATCATATCACTTTTGAACTCAACTATCGATATACGATATAAGAGCGTCCTGCTAAACATATATGCAATTTAAAGTTCATATGAAAAGTAAATAACTTTAAAATAAATTTCACAACGAAACTTTACTAGTAAAAATAGGCGACAAAGTAAAATTATAAACAACAATTTTTATTTTCAAAGACTATGAAACCTTACGTTCATAATTGAAAGGTATTGTGGATGAACACGAAGATAAAAATATCTAAGAAAAATCTATACATGGTCAAAACAAGATAAGAGAACATTGATAGAGTACTGTTGAAAGACAATTTCACACCCCCTTTTTTTTTCCAAACCAAAGTAAAACGACTGAAATTAAATATTTTTTAAAAGAGTATATAAATCCAATAGCAAAATCTCAATGTAAGGATATAATTCTAATATAAGTATGAAAGTTATTAGCTGCAATGGTCTAAGATAGAATTTAGAATATGACTCAAGTTAGAAACTTTTTTGTAATAAAAATAGATAAGTACGTAGTACTCACATAGTAAAATACACTATATTATCTATTAAGCAACCACAAAATAAAATAATTGTAATACACACACATGACTCTATTAAAATAACATAAAAGATTTTTTTATTTTAAAACATGAAATAAGTTAAACGAGTAATCCGACCTAGAACTGGAGGGCTATAAATCATGTTGTTTTCGCCGTGCACTCTGATAAAATTCGTGTACGAACCCCCTGACAATAAGATTAGCAAAAGTTGGTAGACTATCTTCTACCAATAATACAAGTAACTACCCATATAATATATGCTCCGTAAGCATGAGAGAGCACACCATATAATCATTCCCATGGCTTTCTTTCTAACCAAGCAACTCTCACTAAGTACTTTACTTGAAGCCTAAGACACTAGTAATCCTAGTTTCAAGACTACACATTTCTCGTGAAATATGTGGCAACTCAATGAGAGTTTTTGGAACGTTTGGCTCTAATACCAACTATAACATCCCCTCAAAAATTCACTTAAAATAAATAAATAAATAAAAGACCAAGTCAGTGGTAGCGGAAGGATCACTGAGACGGGAATGCTACTCTAAGGATAAAACAACTATAATAAATATGTCAAAATCATAATGTAGGTATAAACTCAGAAAATGTATTAAGGGATGAGGTCCCATACCCTCATCTCTACTATCTCAAAATTAATCGTAACTCCAAAACACAATATCTAAAATAAATAACTATTATCCGAAATAACATCCAAGAACACTTCCAACTACTGTTTAAGACCCATAAGACCAGAGGTCCTAATGTCTAACTCATAATGCTCGTCCACTATGACAAGCACTACACTGAAGCTCACAAGGCCGGATCTAACAACCCCGGTCAAAACAGTAACAACTCTAAACTTCAGCATCTGCAAAATATTCAAAAAATATCCACAATAAGTGGGGAGTAACTAACAGCTCTCCCAGCCCAATATAGGATTCAAAAAGTAATCTTAAGTACAGTTAGAATAAACATTACGTTCACAACAACATAAAAATCCAAATAACAATAAGGAATCAACTGAGCAAAACACTATTGGCAACATGCTTGATAATAAATAAATCAAGGCAACATGCTTGATAATAAATAAATCAAGTAACGACATTACAACTCAAGAAAACAGACATAATCCGGATAACAGAATAATAAAACTTCGAGTGGTTAAAACAATAAATTAATATCGAGAGAGCGAACGCTAGTGACCCGCATCCCACTTCCGCAGGAAAAGTCAGGTCGCAACCTCCAGAATGGCCTATGAGTTACGTTCCCTACTGTCGGTGTCTAAGAATGGGCAAACTTCCGATGCGGGACAATACTCGCATTACCTCCCGACCTCTCGGACGACAACAAGTCCTAGGTATCTCCAATGCAGGGTAACACCCAACGTGATGTCCCCTAACCTCTCGGAGTGCATGTTCGTTACCTTCAGGACACTGTCCTTTAGGCTACTCAACTCAATTAAAACAATGACATCAAATGTATAATAACAACACAATAATCTTCAAATCCTCAAACCTCAAATCATTCATACTAACACGTCCTCAAAACAAATATATAGCATACTCATACAAGTACTTTAAAATACATCGAATATCATGGTATTCAACAAAGGCGTTATCTGAGTTTGGGTACGAAGTTAATTATGACAAAATCACAATACCCTACGTACATAACTCTTGGGGAAATAATGCTAGAGACAGTTTTATCCTCCCCGAACATTACGACGTCGATAACTCTTATATATAATTCAACATCTCTTCACAAAATTCACAAACAATGAAATATAAATAATTAAATTGCCATTTAAGGAACTACAAATAAAACATAAGAAATGCTATTAAAGGTCTCAAGTTTTAAGAATGTCGTTAAAGGCGTTACATCCATATAGCCACTAACGTAATAATTTCACCAAATAGACTAACAACAACTAAAATAAATAAATGAAAGTTTCCACTCAATATGGAAATAGTTAATTTACAAAAATCATAATATACATTAAAAATAAGATGTGACTAAGTAGTAAGATATCAACTATAATTATAACAAGTTATATAATATGATTAAAAAAAACCATATCCACTAATATGAAAATAAATCATACTAAGCTAACACTTCCTAGAACTTGAATTAAAAAAGGAAACAAGGTGAGAAGTAGCAAGTCAAAATCAATTGCTGCCAAACATTGTAGTAAACACCATTGAATATGAATGTTTCAAAAGGCGAAAACTAAATCTTTTTGCTAATTAAAACAACCTACTGGAACTTGTCCACAACAAACAACAATCACTTAACTAGCAGCCCACACACACACGAGTCAGCCCAAGCAACCAATTACGTTGTTTGCCAACATACAAGGTGCAGTAGCACGCATGAGTTAGTCCACACGCACAATTAAGGTGCACAAGCAGCACCTTGTCAAGCCAGGTGATCGACACCAATAGCCCCAACACAAACAGACTATATCACCCCTAGACAGCAGCAATCGGACAGAGAAGCAAAGCGCACCAAACCGTGCAGACCCAGCTCAGATACAGGGCTAAAAACAACAATTAAACACCAAGCATAATCCCGACATTTACCAGTTCGAATATAGTATAAATCGACTCAAAATCTCAGCATAAGCATAACACACAACATGAATTGGAATACGGTAAGAAAATCCTAAACATTATACTACATTGTAATATCTAAACTAACGGTACAAGACTACGGTTTTTATCCTATAAAGCTAGGCAGGTCGTTAGTTACCCTGATCATCTCGAGGAGTGCAAGAAAATCGTGTAGTAAGAACAGCGGAGAAAGAAGAAAATGACATTTCTCCCGACAACTCCAAGAAAACCGGATGACTAGTCTGATTGAAACGAAAACTGCAGATGCGTCTTTCACATTCTTCAAAAAAAAAATATGCCACGAGCAAGATCCTTCCGAGTAAATGAATTTCGACTGCTCACACGTCCAAATCCGATAAGAAACGAAGGAGATATGAAGCAAACAAAATAGGTGTGTAGAAATGGCCGAAAATGGCGTGGAAGAAGAGAAGGGAAAGAAAGAGCAGAATTTCTGATTTATTTTTCTAGAAAAATAAGGAGGTTTAATGGGAGAGTTTAAGGTGACTTAATGTTGTATTGATGGGGGAGAATGATGGGTTTAACCCTTAGTCTTTTAACGTTACAAAGTTATAGAACACACTAGAAGCTCCTAGAAGCTCATAAAATAAAATAAATTGTCCCTATATGCCAAAGTGGCGGACTTAAGATTTGTTACGTTGCCGGTCGAAAATAAACTTAACGCTAAAAAAATAAAAGCATACGCTACTTAAATTTATATAAAATTACTAACCACATGTTATATACAAAAAAATACGAACATTATAAACATATACATTTTCCAAATTGATCACATTAACATACCACAATATACACTTTCATATTTTTGAAATATACTTAAGCTATTTAAATTAGATTTTCAAGTATAAATTTATTTACGAAAAAAGGTATATTTTTTATTTTTAACATATAATTTAACACGCGAAATTTTAGTGAAATTTCGGGGTGTTACACTCGCCCTCTAACTTGGATTATGCAGGTATAATGTGGATGTTGCAGAACTTGCGGGTTGGCACGAATTCCAACACTGCTACTTCACAGGAGCAACATCAGGGGATGACAGCTAACACCACGGCCATTGAGCGGCTTGGCCAGCGTGTTGATGCTTTAGATGATATGGTTCTACGGTTCGACCGTTTGTCGAACGATATGCACTTGGCTCTGTACCTGTGTATGACGACTATTGTGTCCGTCATCACATTACTGAGGGTGCAGAGCATCCATCATGGTACACGTGGAACCCAAACTATATTGTGCCTGCTGATGAGGAGGATGGTGGACATAGTGATGCTGACGCTAGACCTCGGGCCTCTTTCTATTTAGGGGACTTTGGTGCTGGCCATAACGATTTTGGAGCGGGTTGTTTTTCTGGTAGTTTCTTGGTTTCTTTTCTGGTAGTGATGCTCCTAATGGTGGTTCCTTCGGTGGTAACACTAACACGCACATGGGCGACTGATGCCCTTGTCGAGTTCAGCTTGGGGGAGGATTCTTATCTCTGTATGTACTCCTCTCTCCTTTATTGCTTTCTAGTATAGATTTACTACTTTCCTAAACTAGTTTTACTGTTTTAAAAAAATGCTGAAAATTTGGTTCGATTGCCTCCCTATGCCTTTGTTGTGCTTTGATTGCAAATGATTTGACTTAGTTTTCTTGATAGTTGGGCATTTGTGATTTTGAAGCTATGATTTGATGTTTGATTGCTATGATTTCGAGCAAATTATGATTATTATTCACTATATTGTGTTGTATGCTTGATTTAGTTAGACTGTAAGACCTATTCTAGCCTATTGGATTCATATCATTATTCAGTCTGTTTTTAGCGTGTTACTTCCTCTTAAGTAGATTGATCTTGACTTTGACTTCGTACTTGTCTGATTTCTGATGACTTGTAACATTTGTCGTGATAGGGGCGGTCTTTTGTCTGATTCTTGAGCCTCAGAGTGAATTTTTTTATATTTTTTTATCCTCCTTAACCTCACTGAGCTTAATGACATTTTCGTGTTACTAAACTCTTATTACATGCCCATGTCCTTTATTTCAATATTATTCCCAAGCCTAGCTCAAGCATTGTTGGGTTGAGTTATGAGATTGGATTAATGGTTTGGTTTAATTTGGTATGGTATTGGGAATGATTGTGTGTATTTGATGTGGTTTCAAGTTTGAGAAAAAGAAAAGACAAAGTTTGAGTTGCGTGAATGTTTGGTTGGAAAAATGAAAGAAAAAGACAAAAAATTTGAAAAGAGTTCAAAGTTGTTTCATTCACGTTGTTTATAAAGGAAAATGTGCTACATTGCATGAAAGTTGGGTTTATTGGAAGTTTTTTATCGATTCATAGGAGTGGGGGTGGATTATGTGGTTATATGGTGTTGTTGGGAGATGTTTCGGCCACCTTCGGCTTTGTTATGAGTTACTTTTGCTCCCCCATTCTCGGTTTTTCCACCACATTTCCTAGAAATATCCCTACCCTTGCCTAAGCCCCATTGCAACCCTAAAAAGTCCTCTTGACCTTGTGTTTACAATGTTTATTCGATTGATTTTGAGTCAGTTTTTTAAAGTTAAAGAGTATGTCTGCTAATTGAGTCGACTTGATTAGGATGAGCGACATTTAACCTTCTTAAACACATGAGAGTTTGAGTGGGAAGGGACATTTATGGTCGGACCGTTGAGCGTTCGGGGATATTCTTTGCCAGCCATAAAATTGAGAGGAGTGACACCTTTTCAGGACATGTATGTCATGTAGATGGGTACATTTGACGATTTTCTTGGATGATCAGTAGTTGGATGGATCTGAACATCCAAATTTGCCTGCTTGAACGATTCCTAATCTTGAAAATATTTTGAGCATTGAATTTTTTATTCTCGGGGGTGAGGCAATTTATTCCGTTGGTCATGATTTATTTGCTTGAGGACAAGCAAAGGTTTAGCTTGGGGGAATTTGATACCATGTTATTTTATCGAGTTTTTTCCCCTACTTTTGAGCTAAAATGCGCGTTAAATTAGGCTCTTAGGAGCGATTTTATGCTTTTTTTCTCTATCTAGTTGTGGTTTGCTTGTTTAAAGTTGAATTACAGGTTTTAGGGAGTTTTCTCCCTATTTTCTGCTATTTCGAGCAACAACATCTGATAGGTGGAGTTCTAAGGCATATGTGCTGAGTTGCGGAGTCCTTAGGCCGCATTCCATAGGCCTAGAGGCACCCATGTTCGAAATTGTGGCTCAAAGAGCTAAGAGAATAAGATCTGCAGTTCGCCCGATACCGCCAGGCAGATTAGCCCGATCGAGCCAACTTATTGCTGCTGGGAAGATCACCAAAACGCCCGAACGGTGATTTAGCCCGACACCATCGTGCCGAAATATTTTATGACATAGTTGTTGTAAGTTGTGTGCTGCTAAAACATTGAAAAGACGTAAGTTCGGCTCGATCGGCGGCTTCACAATTGCTGATGTGCCAAGATTTGAATAAAATTGAGTCGCCCGATCCCACCGGGCGGTTTTGCCCAATCGGGCGACAACTCTTATGGGTTAATGACGCGCGTTTCATTGTCCGATTTTAATCCTTTTTCTATCTTTTATTAGGACTTAGTATAAATATTTTAGTATTTTTGTCGGACATCTTATTTTCCATTGTCATTATTATTAATTTGAGAGCTTATCATAGTTAAACACTCTTACATTAGTTTCGAAGGGGATCGAACCTTGGATTATTTCAATAAAAGTTACCACTTTCCGTCAATTGGTATTATTCTTCACTCTTATTTCCGCTCTTTATTTCTTGTTTGCTTAGTTTGATTATTTAATTCGTTCATGATGCAAACGTTAGGGCTTTATATTAGTTTTGTTATTGTTGATTCAATCATGTCTGAATAGTCGTAATTCTAGGGTTTTAGTGAGGAAAACTATGTTTATACCATGATCTATATTTAAATTGCTATTAGTTCTAGGTTTTGATTCGTTCAATTGTAGTGTGATTCGTTCTTTATTTCGTAGTTTATATCAGTGTACAATTTCATGAACTATGTTTGGCAACTTAAGTATAACCAGATCGTAGGCTTACTTTTAGAGGCTTAGAACACACTATTGATTTTATTATGTGAGCGATCATACTACATATGTTAAACTGAGAGCGTTATGACCCGATCGTAGGCTTAACATTGGCTCCGATTGTTCGACCCTAGACCTAGATATTATTAGTTATTCGACCCTTTTCATTGATCTAAGCATGGTGGACCAAACTAATGCCCTAAACCTTTAACCCATAGTTCAATCCCATTTTTATATTGCTTTATATAGTTTAATTAGTAGGTCAGCTGATTCTTTCCTGATATCATCTGAAGTAGCTTTTTAATTAAATATTAACTGTAAAAACCTGTCTCCCAATGGGTTCGACCCTACTTCCCTAACTACTTTATCTTTGCTAGAGGACTTTAGGATTACTTTTGATTAGGTGATACGACTTTATCCTATCAGATACTCACATCCTTATTGCATGTACTACGCACCTTTCTGTCCAAAATCTTCATAGGTCTTTCCTCATACGTGAAACTACTATCAATCTGGACCCTCTCGAGTTCCAAAATATGATTCTCATTGGGAATATATCTCTTAAGCTGCGAGATGTGAAACTCATCGTACATCTTCTCGAATTCCATTGGCAATGCCAACTTGTAAGCTACTTTTCCGACAATTTGCAAAATCTCATACGGATCAACATACTTGGCACTCAACTTGCCTTTCTTACCAAATCTCATGACACCTTTTCGTTCGTGATACTTTCAAAAACACTTTATCACAAATGGCGAACTCATCTTCACGCCTTTCAAATCAGCATAACTCTTCTGCCTATCCCGGACAGCTTATTCTAGCTTGAATCAGCTTTACGTTCTTAACGGTCTCCTCAATAAACTCAATCCCTAGGACTATGTTCTCACTAAAATCATTCCAGCAAATGGGACTTCTACACTTCCTCCCATACAAAGCTTCAAATGGAGCCATCTTTATGCTCGCATGGTAACTATTATTGTACGAAAACTCAATTAAATCTAATTGGTCTTCCCAACTTCCTTGGAAATCAATCCACTTGCTCTCAACATGTCCTCCATCGTTGGATTGGTCCTCTCAGTTTGACCGGCCATCTGTCGCAGGGTGAAAAGCAGTACTTATCTTCAGCATAGTTCCAAGATTCAACTGAACTTTATGCCAAAACTTCAAGAGAAATCTCGAATCACGATCCGAAATAATATATTTCGGCGCACCATAGAATCTCACGACATGCTTGACATAGGTCTTCACAAGTTGCTTCTTTTTCCACGTCTCCTTGATCGAAATAAATACTGCAGACTTCGTCAATCGATCCACGGTCACCCAAATAGTATCATTGCCACTCTTTATCTTTAGCAACGCTGTCACAAAATCCATTGATATAGAATCCCACTTCCATCCAGGGACTTCTGACGACTGGACCTTTCCTATAGGTCTCTTGTGGTCTATCTTCACTTTCTGGCAAGTCAAACACTTGGACACGAACTCAGTAATTTCTAGCTTCATATTCGGCCACCAATTAATCTCCTTGAGGTCTTTATACAACTTATCACCACCAGGGTGTACAAAATACGGAGTATTGTGATCTTGCTTCATAAGCTTCCTCTTAAGCTCTTCACACTTCTGTGGTACACCACCTTCCTTTGAATCTCAAACTTCCATCCTCATGGATCTTGAAATCCACTTCCTTTCCTTGCTTCATCTTCTACTTAATCTTGTCAAGATGCTCATCTCCAATTTGACTTTCTAAGATCTCATTGAAAATCGACGATCCTAGCGACAAAGTGCTCAATCTTGCTTTATCTCTCCAAGATTCCAAAACTCAAGGCTAAGCCTTTGCATATCTCGATACAACTCTTCGGAGACTACCAATGCATTCACGCTTGTCTTCCTACTCAAAGCATCGGCGACAACATTTGCCTTCCCTTCATGGTATTGGATATCTAAGTCATAATCCTTGATCAACTCTAACCATCTTCTTTGTCTCATATTGAGACCCTTCTGAGTGAATACGTACTTGAAACTCTTATGGTCGGTGAATATCTTCACGGTCTCTCCATAGAGGTAATGTCTCCAAATTTTCAGTGCAAACACGATAGCAGCTTACTCTAAGTCATGGGTAGGGTAATTAGACTCATACAGCTTCAACAGACGCGATGCATTCGCAATCACCTTCGTATTCTACTGTAACACACATCTCAACCATTCTTCGAAGCATCACTATACACGTCGAATCCATCATTTTCATCGGGCAGGGTTAAAACAGGTGTAACCCCCCTAATTTAATGAATTATATAAATATATTTAAAGTATATTTATAATCATTTTCATATTTATTTCATTTAATTATTTAAGTGTTGGCTATTTTTAAAGTCAAATGATTGTTTAAACGTTTCAAATAGTCATTAATATTTATTGGCATAGATTTTTAGTGTTGAATATTTATTAAAGGTTTTGGGTCATGTTTAAAATGATTTTAATGTTGGGATGAGAGCCCGAACCATTTATTAAAGTTTGATGTTCAACTTAAGTCCAAACCCAAGTCTAAACCTATTCACCCTAGGTTTTAGGCAAAACCTATAAATACCCACCCAAACCCCAAGCTTGCACACTTTTATTTTCTCTCTTTTTCCTCTCCTCTCACTCGTCCGCGCTCCGTCTCTTTTCTTCCCTTGGTTCCGGCGTCGTGCACAACCACACGCCATGTCCCTCTTGCTTGTGTACTGCCGCCACTACCACCAATACTGCCTCTCGTGTGTCGCCGCAACAGCCTCCAGCACCACCACCGTCACTCTTCTCTCTCTTAATTCTCTTTTACATCTTTTCATTACTCCCGAATCTGATTGCCAGATTTCTGATAGTTTTGCTTGTTTTTAGCCAAAACTTCCTTCTGCAAAGTTGTAGATCTCGAAAATTTATTGAATTTAGGCTCACGAACCACTCCATTCCGATTATACCAGTTGTGGCCTCTGAAAGTTTGACAGTTTTGCTGCCATTTTTCACTCGCAAATCCGGTTTTCCTGTTTTCTTTTGGTTATTTCTTAACCCTTATCCTCTATTGAATGTTTAATTATGGTTTTAATATTAACTTTATGATTTTTATGAGTTTTAATAATAAATTTATGATTTTTATGAGTTTTAATATTAAAGTTGTGATTTTTATGAGTTTTAATATGTTATATATATAAAGTTGAAAACTTTATTGTTTGAATTATTAAAAATCTGATTTTTATTTATTGTGAATATAAACTATAATTTCAGAATAATTCTTTTTATTTAAAGTGAGTTTTGAGTATGAAAGTAATGGCTTTTGATGTTTTTAAATCCTAGACTTTTATGGTTCATACGTGGCTATTGAGTTGGAATTTCGTGTTGTTGAGCATGTTAATTGCCTATGATATTTATAGCATGATTGAATGTATGTTTGATTCAAGCATGTTGTTATGGAGTACTCATAATTTGATCCCTCTTGTGGAATTGGACTAATAATATTTTATTATTGGATTATGGATTTTGGTATTATTTCTCTTATTATAATTTTATTACTTCTCAAAGGCCGAGTACTATGTGAGTAAGTTGTATTATTATTGTAACACCCCAAATTTTACTAAAATTTTCGCGCGTTAAATTATATTGGTTTATGTTGATATTTATGGTTATATATATGTATATAATTTTTTTAAATAAAAATTATACTTGTTGAATTAATAAATTAGATTTATACGGAAAGGTGTTAGTTGTATGGTGTAATATGTATACGTGTTTAAAAATTTCAAAGTGTGTATGGTTAGAATATGCGTATATATGTTACGTTATGATTAGTAATTTTTTTTATTTATAAAAAAAATAGTATTTATATGTTTCGAAAATGCGAAAGTGTATAGTGTGGTGTGTTGTTGTGGTCGGAATGAAAAATGTGTATAATCTCTGCGAAAGTGATTATTTTACTATATTCATAGTATTTTTATTTTTTTTTATAGGTTTGTGTAGCGTATGATTTTTACTTTAAGTAATAAACTACTTTACGGATCGTTTAGTATGCTAACGTTACTTAAACCTTACCGAGTTACGGACCGAAACTTGTATGCTGTTTTTAAGTGTTGGAAGAGTCAAAAATCAGCTTGCTAAGTTGAGTTAACGTTACAAAGTTGTGTTTTGGAAAGTCATTTACTCACCCTTCAACACCACTAATTACCCCCCTTAATTCACTCCCATTACTTCCTCTTTTAAACCCCCTTCCTACTGCCAATTTATACAAGATACATGCTTTACATTACCTATCATACTCACGCTCAACCTCACCAAAATTCAGAGGAAAAGCTGCTCCTCTTCTTGCTTTGTTTCACACGCTTACTCCTTCTAAAAACTCAGAAAATTGGTTCTTGTGTGTTCTCACGTTTTAGATCAGTTTTGGGTGTTAAACCAAGCCTTTCCTTCAAGTTTTGGGTGTTGATTCCAAGCGTATTTTACTCGTGGTTGTAGACGGCGACGGGGGTGAAACTCCACGGCATTCTTAGTTCCTGCTACACGGTTTTCTTGCACTCCCCGAGACGAGCAAGGTAACTAACGACTCGCTTAGCTTAATGGGATTAAAACCGTAGTCTTAGTACCGTTAGTTTAGATATTACTATGTAGAATCATGTTTAGGATTTTTTGTGTGTTCTAATGTACGTATATGAAGTGATCATGCTGAAATATGTGTGTTTTAGATGCCGTAATTTGACGTATGAAGGTCGGAAGTTTTAGTTGATGTTGAGTAATATTTTTTTCTGTTTTGTTTGAATGGAATGGAGTATGTTTAAGTGTTATTTGGTGTTGTTAACTTTGCCCAGAATGTAGAATCATGTTTCGGTTGGGTTGGGTTGGATTTGGTTTTTTTTGGTTGAATCATATGACCCTTGGTTTTGGGTGTTAGCATTGTATGAGGCTGTATGTTGATGTTTTGTCTTTCGAAAAACCGTTGGGAGTTACGTCATGTACGAGCAGTAGCACAACACCACCATGAGGGCCATCGAGCCGCTAATCAGCGCTGTGCGTGGCTCCTGCTGCTCGGGGTGATGCGTGGTTGCTACTGCCAGAGCACAGCCTGTGTGCTGCGTAGTTGCTGCCGCCAGCGCACAGCACCTGTGCTGTCCGCCTGTTATTTCTCCCCCTTAGTTACAGCATGTTGCTTCTGTGTTTACAGCAAGTTTTGGTTAGTTTCCTCATTAGTGTTGTCAGTTTACAATTTCTTGTATTAGGTTGTGCATGGTTTGACTTCTTAAGGAGTGATTATGTGTTTACAGAAAATTTCTTGTAGTAGTTTATAGCAAGTTATTTTATTTATAGCAAATTTATTATTTTATTGGCTTGCAATAAGTTCATGGATCTTTTTAGGACTTGTGGAATTACTCATTATTTATAACTTGATTATAGTTTAGTTTTAAGATTTGTGAAATGATTTAAATTTATATATATTTTTGGTATATGACACAATTTAGAGGTGCACGGTTTGACTTTGCGAGTACGTTATTATTTTGATTAGCTTGTCTTTGGGTTATTTATATTGTATAATTTTTATGTCATTTGAACCATGTTATTAATTTAATTATTTGAGTTATCGACGTCGTAATGCTCGGGGGAGGATAACACTGTCCTTAGCATTACTTCGCCAAGAGTTATGTACGGAGGGTATTGTGACTCGATCATAATTAACTTTGTACCCAAACTCAGATAACGGCTTTGTTGATTTGAAGAATAATGTACTGTTTTAGTACTTTTGATGTTTGGTTTTTTTTATTTGAGTTGAGTAGCCTGAGGGACGGTGTCCCAAAGGTAACGAACATGCACTCCGAGAGGTTAGGGGACATCACGTTGGGTGTTACCCTACATTGGAGATACCTAGGACTTGTTGTCGTCCGAGAGGTCGGGAGGTACTGCGTGTACTGTCCCGCATCGGGAGTTTGGCCATTCTTAGACACAGACGGTAGGGAACGTAACCCATAGGCCGTTCTGGAGATTCGATCTGACTTTTCCTGAGGAAGTGGGCTGCGGGTCACTAGCGTTCGCTCTCTCGTTATTAATTTGATGTTGTAACTACTCGAAGTTTTATTTTCTGTTAAATTGATATTAATTCCGTTAGTTTTATTAATTTCAGTTTTATTATTCTGTCATCTGGTTTATGTCTATTTTCTTGAGATGCTATGCCGTTACTTGAACTATTTAATTTTGAAGCATGTTGCCAGTAGTGTTTTGCTCTGTTATTGTCGTTACTGTTATTTGGTTTTTATGTAGTTATTAGCGTAATGTTTATTGTAACTGTATTTAAGATTACTTTTTGAATCCTATATTGTGCTGGGAGAGCTGTTAGTTACTCCCCACTGATTGTGGATATTTGTTGAATATTTTGCAGATGCTGAAGTTTAGGTTTGTTACTATTTGGATCGGGGTCGTGAGATTCGGCCTTGTGAGCTTCAGTGTAGTGCTTGTCATAGTGAACGAGCATTATGAGTTAGACATTAGGACCTCTGGTCTTTTGGGTCTTAAGTAGTAGTTTAGTTGTCTTTTAACGTTTAATAAGGTTATTTCAGATAATGGATTTTATTTTAGATATTGTGTTTGGAGTTACGATTGATTTTGAGATAGTAGAGGTGAGGGTATGGGACCTCATCCTTTAATACTTTTCGGAGCTTATATCTACATTATGATTTTGAATTATTTAGTTATTTTACCCATAGAGTATCATTTCCGTCTCGGTGGTATTTCCGCTACCACTGACTTGCTTTATTTGTTTATTATTCATTTATTTAAGTCAACTTTTGACGGGATGTTACAATTATTGGTTATGGTTATTTTACTGCTTTGCAAAGACCGAGGGCTTTGTAGAGTATGTATATTTATTGTCATTGGACATTCGATTGTTGATTTGAGTCAACAAATAAATTTCGAGGATTAATTCTTGGTCAATTGGAATACTTTAATCACGTTATTTGATCCTAAGACAAAAGAGGTATATTTTTTGTATCCATGTTATGTTTTGGTTGCTTTATTAGAGTCCAACATCGAATAACTTATTAATACTTAAAGTGGAAGTGAATAGCAATAGCTTTAGACTTGTGCACGTATGAAGTTCTAGACTAGTATGAATTGGAGTACATGGTGGCAGCCCATGACTTTTCTTGGGGTCGGATTGATCACCGTACCCTATTTTATTTTTTAAAGGTTCCTCAATATTGTAGTTCAAGGGGTTACGGAGTCGCGCCCGTAATTCGACTTCTATTTTAAAGGCTGGTTTTGATTGGACAACTCAATCCATTGTCTATTCAATTTGATAAATGATTATCATGTTGTATGTCTTGTGAAATCAAGTTTTATTTTATGATTTGAAGTCTTGAGGTATATTTATTGATCACGTTTTATTGCTTAGTAGCATCATGATTAGGTTTTATGTTTTAATTTTTTTGTATGTACTCAGCTTTGCTGATTACATGCTTTTCTGTTGTCGATCGTGGCTGTGCCCATTGATCCTATGATGTCCCTTTATTGGTGAGCAGTTTTCAATTGAGTAAATGCCTACAGGTTTGGAAAACATGATGCATCATCAGTATTATTCATTTGGGATTTAGGAAGCATTGATGAGAGATCGCTAAATTACTTTATTGCTTCCTACCTTTACGTTACTTTTATTAAGTTGATTTATGGATTATTTATTTTAAATGCTTTAAGTTGGTTTTGAATTATCTTTCGAGGTTTGGATAATGATTTGACAATTTCTATGGTTTATATATTTAATAAAGTTTTATTTAGTGTTTTTCCGCTGCAACACTCTGAGTAAGCCAATACGTTTTCATATGGGCGATAATACCTTGATAATTCTCTATTTTACTTGGGAAAATATATGTTTTATAAAGAGAGGTCAGGGTGTTACAACAAGTGCAGAGGTTGAACGATCCTTCAAAATCTAAAAAGCTTCCTCGCACTTCTCATTCCACTTAAACTTCGATTCCTTCTTTATCAAAGTAGTCATAGGTCTCGCTATCCTTGAGAAATCTTTCACAAACCTCATATAGTAACTAGATAATCCCAGAAAACTTTGTATATCAGACAGATTCTTCGGTCTAGGCCACTCGCTAACAACTTGTATCTTCGCAGGATCCACAGAAACTCCTTCCTTAGATACGTAATGACTCAAAAATGCTACCTTCTCTAAACGGAATTCGCACTTTGAGAACTTGGCATACAATTGGTTTCTCTTAAGCGTCTCCAAAACCATTCTCAAATGCCCATCATTCTCTTCTTCACTCTTCGAGTAGATTAAAATATCGTTAATGAATACTATAACAAACTTGTCTAAGAACTCATGGAAAATCTTATTCATCAAGTCCATAAATATTGTCGGTGCTGGTCAACCCAAATGACATTACAATAAACTCAAAGTGACCATATCTTATCCTAAAATCAGTCTTAGGTATGTCCTTATAGGCTACTTTCAATTGATGATACCCCGAACGTAAATCAATCTTCGAAAATACACTAGCTCCATTCAATTGATCGAAAAGGTCATCTATCCTAGGTAAAGGATACTTGTTCTTAATGGTTATATTGCTCAACTCACGGTAATCGATGCACAACCTCATACTTCCATCCTTCTTCTGCATAAACAACACGGGTGCTCCCCAAGGTGACGCACTAGGTCTAATATAACCTTTCTCCAACAACTCTTGCAATTGAGTATTAAACTCACTCATCTGAGGAGGTGCCATTCTGTATGGCACTTTCGAAATTGGTGCAATACCTGGAAATAAGTCTATGGTAAACTCAACATCTCTCTTAGGTGGCATTCCAGAAATCTCACTTGAAAACACGTCTAAGAACTCATTCACAATCTGTACATCCTCAATCTTCGACTCAACTTCCTTGCTTACATCTCGCATACTACAAAAGAATAACTCACAACTTTTACTTATCAATTTCTTTGCTTGCATATCAGAAATAATCCCAAAACTCTTGGGTTTATCGGTACCAAATCGACTTCCCAGAAGGGCTCTTCAGAACTACCTTGTGGGCTTCGCAATCTATCTTTGCTTTATAAGAACCTAGCCAGTCCATCCCTAGAATAACATCTAGGTCTCCCAAATTGAATTTCATAAGGTAAGTCTCTAACATCTTAGTACGCTTCACAACTTCTCCAGTAGGGATACTAATGGGAAAGTCAATGACTTCAAAGTCTATTAGACCTAAAGTCTCGGTGACAGACGACAAAATAAAAGAATAGGTCGCTCTAGAATCAAATAACGCTTTAACTACAGTGGAGTTGATAGAAAAACTACTAGAAACTACATCAACGGACTTTTCAGCTTCATTACAACTCATGACCAACAGTTTCCCCATAGCTTTAATTTGATTGTTGTTGTTGTTACTTCCATTTGCAGGCTTAGCATAGCTTCCCTGACCATTCTGCTACCCTAAAGATTTCGGTCCTTCGTTGCTAGCTTGATTAAAGCTAGATCTCGCTTGAACGTTGCTTCCATTTCCATTCTAATCCCGTATCTGCTTAATAAAGCACTCAAACTCTCTATGTCCCTTCTTCTGGCAGAAATTACACGTAACCTGGTCTCCCTTAAAGTCTCTACCAGGGTGTTTCTTGTTACACCTCTTACAATTGTAAGTCCTCTCAGGCTGGGCCCTATCATTAGATCCTTGGCCATTCCTATTCTGAAAATTTCCATTCCTGCTCCTCTTGAAGTTACCTTGACCTCCACTAGCTTGGAAATCTTTGCTCTTATCTCCTAGGGCAATATTCTTCTTGTCACGCCTAGTCTGTAACCCATAAATGTGAGAAGCTCGCCCATAAACAATGTATAGGGATGTAAAGGTCTCTCCTCCTAACCCTAATTGGTTATCCTCAGTCAAACATTGCTCAAATCTCTAAGCTTTCAACTCCTCAGTAGCAACTACTTCAGGGGCAAATCTAGGCAAGGCTATAAACTTGTTGTAGTACTTAGAATAGACATACTCCCCCATTCTAAGGTTAATAAAGTCCTAGGCCTTTTGCTTCCTCATGAAAGCAGAGTAAAATTTTCCTCTATAGGCAGTGGTAAAGGAATCCTAATTGAGACCAGCCTCGGCAAAAATCCTAGTCCCGTTCTCCTTCCACCAATGATAAGCCTCATCCTTCAGATATATCACGACTTGATCCACCTTCGTTGCCGCAGGGAAATTAACAGCTTCAAATATCTTATCGAACTCCCTAATCCAACTCTCTAGGAACGTTGGATCAGATTGTCCCTTAAAATATGGTGGCTTAACCTTAGCTAGTTTCTCGAACATCTCTCCTGAAGTGTCTAGACGTTCGGTTCTCTCTTGAATCAGTCTAGCTCTCTGCCAAAAGACGAATGGCAGAGGCTAGGGCGACATCGT
Organism: Patellifolia procumbens; assembly: GCA_947645195.1. Lineage (NCBI taxonomy): Eukaryota > Viridiplantae > Streptophyta > Magnoliopsida > Caryophyllales > Amaranthaceae > Patellifolia > Patellifolia procumbens. The sequence goes on from CANSGD010000837.1 coordinate 533,626, forward strand.
TGCTGGCCATTCTGCTGCGTGACCTGAAATTAGTATGAGTACTTTAAAGTTCGGTTCATAACTACTTGCCATTCTACTAAGGTATCGAAAAGAAAGATTTGATTATACAAGATCGCCTCAAGAAAATAAGTTTGACAATCACGTCATTACTCGCATAATCATTCACGTTTGACAATCACGCAAGAATTAAATAACCAATCACGAGAAATAAAAATAAAAATAATTCTCATTTGTGTACTAAATAAATATTGCTCAACTTTGTATGACTAAAAGAATATTTTATTTCTCCAAAAATAATAACAATAAATATTTCCACAATCCATAATAATTTACTAACTAATTCCTCAAATAAAAGGTACTAAAATAAATAACTAGTGTAGCTTAGCTACCTTATTCGACAAAAATACTAAAAGTAACATTAAATAAATCTCAAGGACTAACTTTACGATTCCTATCCTTATTCTCCTTGTATTTCTCAGGAATGAAAATCTCATCTTCAAAGTCTTCCATATCCTCAATGATACATTACAGTCTGGCACTTCGGCCCTAGTCGTTCTCTTGACTCGCTTAGGTGAAGGTTTATCAAAATCCTTAATCTCATCTTCACTATCAGTGTCAATATCCAATAAAGCGGTCATATAAGCAACATAGATATCCTTACAGGTTTGACGCTTGATCGAACTCTTATAATACTTCATCATCACTATTGTTAGAAACTGACTGTTTACAATGACTGAGCAAAGACTAAATTCAAGGCTGTGTCGCGGTAGAAGACCACTGACTTGAAAGCAATTACGGCCCGACTATGGTGGTAATCGCAACTGGCCGGAAAGCTCCCCAAGGTTAACACAGCGACCTTTCTAAGTCACCACTAACAGAGAAAGATCTTGGAGACTGTTTATGCACGTACCCAGTGTTTAGAAGAGAGGAAGAAGAAGAGAAGAGAAATGATTTTCGGATACCAAACTGAAGTAGCAGTGGACTGATTTTATAGTAAAAGAATCAGGCCAAATAAAGAAGGTAATAAACAGAGGGAGGAAATCACGGGCGACAATAAAGGCCATTAACACTGTAATAAAGGCCATTTAACGCTGTAACGTTTAACAACGTTTCAGTTTTACATGTTACCGTTACACACAGTTGGGCTCGGGTCCAAAAAGATAAGCTCCAGCTCAGCTCTTCCCAGAACCCAGATCCCAGATCCCAGATCCCAGGTCCCAGGCCCAGGCCCGGCCCGGTCCGGTCCGGGCGGGCGGCGCGCGCGCGCGCGTGTGTGTGTGATAGCAAGCCCAAACCCAAGTTTGATCTCCAACCACAAAAACCAACCAAGTACTCAACTCAATAAACATAAAGAGGAAGGGAGTTAATAAACAAAGGCAAGCTCCCTTCCATAGGAGATGTGGGATGTTTGGAAAAAACACAAGTAGGCTTTGCAAGCCTTAACTCCAACAATCCCCCACAAAGGCTTTGAAAAGCAAAAGAAATTCCTGGGTAAAGAAAGAGAGGTACTTAAGCATCAATATCTTTCGATTTGAATTGATGCATAGTGGAGTGAGGCAACAACTTACTTTCTAGTGAGTGAATTTCTCTTGAACTCACCAGAGTTCCGTTGAGACCCCCACAACACATACCTACCTTAAGAACGTGCAGTCTCCGCGATACAACACAAGCGCTTTATAGCCATGCGCACACCTTGGGTCTCATAAGTGCTCTAGAAAGACAGCCCAGTCTTTCATAGAAGGCGGCTTAGCCTCCACACTTACGTAGGTAGTCCATTAAGTGTTCCTCAATAACACCACCCCGAGGGATATGAAACTATTAAGAGCAAAAGCTCAACCTCTCAATATAAATCCATCAAGTGCGTCTCAATAGCACCACCAAACAGGCTATGGATTTAGAAAGCACTACCAACATGCCATAGGGATGAGTAATGTAGTGCAAGCTAAGATTCTATGGCTTCGTTTGACCACAAACGGGTATCCACCATAAACTCTCAACTAATGGGCCTAAGCCCCATCCCCCTCGACGACTCTAGGACAACTCTCCTAGATAATCCCTTAGTAAAGGGATCAGCAAGATTTCTTTCGGACCTGACATAGTCCAAAGAAATCACCCCATTTTTCAGGAGTTGTTTCACGACTCCATGTCTGATCCGTATGTGTCTTTTCTTACCATTGTAGACACTGTTTTTAGCAACGCCAATGGCTGCTTGAGAATCACAGTGAAGGGAGACAGGAGCACCCTGCCCTCCCCATAATGGAATATCAGACAAAAGGTTTCTCAACCACTCAGCTTCTTGCCCTGCCAACTCGAGTGCAATAAACTCAGACTCCATGGTTGAGCGTGCTATACAAGTCTGTTTCGAAGACTTCCATGAAATAGCACCACCACCAAGAGTAAACACGTAACCACTAGTTGAACTAATCTCATCATTACCTGAAACCCAGTTTGCATCACAAAATCCTTCAAGTACAGCAGGAAATTTAGAGTAGTGCAAACATAGATCAACTGTTCCTTTCAGGTATCTAAGAAGACGATGAAGAGCATTCCAATGTTCATTACTAGGGTTATGAGTATACCGACTCAGTCGACTCACTGCATAGGCTATGTCAGGTCGAGTACAGTTCATGAGGTACATCAAACTACCTATGACTTTCGCATATTCACTTTGAGAAACACTTTCTCCTAAATTCTTAGTCAAATGAATACTAGGGTCATAGGGTGTACTCACTGGAGCAACATCAAAGGAGTTAAATTTTTTAAGCACCTTTTCCACATAATGAGACTGACTAAGGGAGATGCGACCGGAGGTTTTCTTAAGTCTTACTCCTAAAATCACATCAGCTTCTCCCAAATCCTTCATCTCAAACTTCGATGCCAAGAAAAGTTTGGTATCATTGACCACCTTTAAATTGTTACCAAAGATCAACATGTCATCCACATAAAGACATATGATTACACAATCTGATCCTATTAGCTTTGAGTAAACGCAAGAGTCAGAGTTGTTGACAATGAAGCCATTTGACACAATAGTACTGTCAAATTTTTCATACCACTGTTTTGGTGCTTGTTTGAGACCATATAAGGACTTCCTCAACTTACACACTTTATCTTCTTGACCTTGCACCACGAAACCCTCAGGTTGAGACATATAAATCTCCTCCTCTAAGTCACCATTCAAGAAAGCAGTCTTAACATCCATCTGATGTATGACTAAGTCATGAATAGCAGCAAGAGCTAACAGGGTCCTAATGGTGGCTATCTTAGTCACAGGAGAATAAGTGTCAAAGTAATCTAGTCCTTTCCTTTGAGTGAAGCCCCTAATCACAAGTCTGGCTTTAAACCTCTCAATGGTCCCATCAGGTCTCAACTTCTTTTTAAAGATCCATTTGCTATCTATGGTCTTTGATCCCTTAGGTAAGTAAGTTAACTCCCAAGTGGAGTTAGACACTATGGAATCTAGCTCGCTCTTAATGGCCTCTTTCCAAAAACTAGCATCCACAGATCTCATTGCTTCCTCAAAAGTCTTAGGGTCCTCTTCTATCATGAAAGCATAGACCAATTCATCACTTAACAAGTCAATACAAGAGCTCTCAGACAGAAAAGCAGTGACAAAATCAGAACCAAAGTCTTTTGCTACTCTAGGTCTTTTACTTCTCCTAGGTTCATCTGTAGCACCAGAACTACCAACATGCAAATCAACTGAAGTACTACTTAAAGTCAAATCAGCAGTAACATTACTAGTAGGTAAGGAAACGTCGTGCGTAGAACAAGTAGGTAAAACAACCGTAGGAGAAGAACATGAAGGCATGGAAGCAACATCACCCTTTTTCAAGGGAAAAACATGTTCAAAGAACTCAGCGTCTCTGTACTCACAAATAGACCTATCACTCAAAGTCATGAACCTATAGGCAGCATGAGCATAACCAATAAATACTGCATCAAAGGTCTTAGGTCCAATGTTTGACCTTTTATAGTCAGGTAGCCCAACTTTAGCTAGACACCCCCACACTCTCAAGAAGCTCAAGTTTGGAGTAAACCCCTTCCATAATTCATAGGGAGTCTTATCTAACCTTTTGTGAGGTACTCTGTTAAGAACATGACAGGCTGAAAGGACTGCTTCCCCCACATTTCATCAGGCAACCCAGAACTTACAAGCATAGCATTCATCATGTTTTTCAAAGACCTATTTTTCCGTTCAGCTATACCATTCTGTTGGGGTACATAAGGTGCACTAAGTTCATGAATAATACCCAATTTCTCACAATGGTCATTCAAAGAGAAGTTTTCAAACTCTCTACCTCTGTCAGATCTAACCCTCTTGATTTTCCTATCAAGTTGGTTTTCTACTTCGGCCTTATATTTGATGAAAGCTTCCCCTGCCTCACTTTTGGTTTTGAGAAGGTAAATCTTAGTGTACCTCGAACAATCATCAACAAAAGAAATATACCAGAATTTTCCTCCTCTACTTCTAGTGTTCTGGAAGTCAGCTAAGTCCGTATGAATCAACTCTAGAAGTTGTGTGGTCCTTTGAGTCACAGTTTTGCAAGGTTTCTTAGTGAATTTTGCTTCAACACAAACTGGACACTTAGAAAACTCAGTAGTCGACAGATTAGGAATTAAAGCTAAAGTCCTTAGTCTCTTAATGGAAGCAACATTCACATGCCCTAATCTACCATGCCACAAATTTAAAGACTCAGCAATATAAGCAGAACCAGAAACAGTTTTATTAAAAACAGCAGAAATAGAAGAAGCAACATTCAGAATAAATAACCCTCCACTTAAATACCCCTTCCCAACAAATTCCCCACCACGAGTCATTACAACTTTGTCAGCCTCAAAAACAATTTTCAAACCAGCTTTGTTTAATAAGGCACCAGACACTAAGTTGCGACGCATAGTAGGAACATACAACACATTAGAAAGGGAGAGGGTTTTTCCAGAGGTAAGTTTAAGAGTGACCTTTCCTCGTCCAAGTACTCCAGCAGTTGCAGCATTGCCCATGTAGACACACTCGCCTTCAGAAGCATCCTGAAAATCATGGAGCAGCTCCTTGTTTGCACAGAAATGTCTTGAGGCCCCAGTGTCCAGAATCCAATCAGTACTGTTCTCGATCAGATTTGCTTCAACAACCACAGCAGCGACAATGTCGTTTGATTCAGCAAGGTTGGCCTGAGGTCCTTGTTTTTGCACAGAACCTTGGCGTTGAGGGCATTGGTAAGCCTTATGATCTGGCTTGCCACAGACATAACAGAGGACAGACTTCTTTTGAATCTTGCTATCCGGTTTGTTAAATTTGCCTTGCTTTTTTCCTTTGTTATTACCCTTTTCCCTTTTCCCTTAAACTTATCAAAGCCTGATGGAGCAGCAGATTCCACCAGGTTAGCTTTAGTGGTATTAACAGAAACTGAATCTAGATTGTCTTTAAGGCGATTTGCCTCTTCAATCCTCATATGACTAATTAATTCCTGAAGAGACAGGAATTCTTTTCTGTGTTTCAGATTATTTCTAAAATCTCTCCAAGAGGGGGAAATTTTTCTAGTAAAACATTAGCTTGAAATACTTCACAAATTTTCATGTCCTCATTAAGAACATCAGCACAGAGATTTTCGAACTCATGAACTTGATCCATGACTGGCTTATCATCAACCATACGGAAAGCCAGCCACTTGCCAACAACATATTTCTGTTTTCCAGCATCATCAGCCCCATATTTTTTCTCAAGGGCCTCCCATATCAGTTTTGAACTTTTATGAACCATAAACAAATCATACAGATTATTGATCATCAGATTAAGGAGGTGGAAACGGACAGTTTTATTATCTTTTACATATTTTTGAATTTCGTCCTCTTTCTTCTTAATTTCAGTAGCAGAAGGAGAAGAGGATGAGTCACCTGTAGTAGTAAGCGCAGTGGGACAGTCCTTGAAAAGGACGTAGTCAATGTCCAATTGCTCAAAGAACATAAGCAGTTTGGAAGACCAACGTTTGTAGTTGTTTCCGTCAAGAGATTCGAGCTTGGACAGATGAGACACGGATTTGCTTGAAAAATCAGCCATTGCAAATTAAAATAATTGCTTTCAAATTGTTAGAAACTGACTGTTTACAATGACTGAGCAAAGACTAAATTCAAGGCTGTGTCGCGGTAGAAGACCACTGACTTGAAAGCAATTACGGCCCGACTATGGTGGTAATCGCAACTGGCCGGAAAGCTCCCCAAGGTTAACACAGCGACCTTTCTAAGTCACCACTAACAGAGAAAGATCTTGGAGACTGTTTATGCACGTACCCAGTGTTTAGAAGAGAGGAAGAAGAAGAGAAGAGAAATGATTTTCGGATACCAAACTGAAGTAGCAGTGGACTGATTTTATAGTAAAAGAATCAGGCCAAATAAAGAAGGTAATAAACAGAGGGAGGAAATCACGGGCGACAATAAAGGCCATTAACACTGTAATAAAGGCCATTTAACGCTGTAACGTTTAACAACGTTTCAGTTTTACATGTTACCGTTACACACAGTTGGGCTCGGGTCCAAAAAGATAAGCTCCAGCTCAGCTCTTCCCAGAACCCAGATCCCAGATCCCAGGTCCCAGGCCCAGGCCCGGCCCGGTCCGGTCCGGGCGGGCGGCGCGCGCGCGTGTGTGTGATAGCAAGCCCAAACCCAAGTTTGATCTCCAACCACAAAAACCAACCAAGTACTCAACTCAATAAACATAAAGAGGAAGGGAGTTAATAAACAAAGGCAAGCTCCCTTCCATAGGAGATGTGGGATGTTTGGAAAAAACACAAGTAGGCTTTGCAAGCCTTAACTCCAACAACTATCAGCACCTATCCTTAGAATATGCCGCAACCCACCATATAAACTAGTGTAGCTCTCAAGCACAGACTCATCGTCACTAAGTATGATGGGGTTGTAGTAGCTTCCCATTTGGTCAGCTTTACTATCAGTCATGCCTAATGGTCCATCTATTGTTGAGCAAGAAATCTACAATGAACAATGGACTCTCTTAGCGTACATTCCCAACGATAAATAAATAGGCGAATAAATTTAAAGCCACAAAATAAATAAATAATTAAATAAATAGGCAACTAATCATCGAAGAAACATGTAATTAAACACGTAAGCATGATTCAAAAATTCAGACAATCATACATAACCATACATTCATACCAAAACGACTGAATATGTATGCAGACTAAAAACAGCTGAACAAGCTAAAAATAGTTGAACAGACCCAAAATAGCTGAACAGACAAGGATAATTGAATAGGCTACCATTACTGAACTGAACAGACTCGCAGACAAAAAGCAACTGAACAAATTAGCAAATAGGAAATAAACTGAATACAACATTTAAGTGCAGACATATGATATTTCTATCCTATATGCTCATGCTAAACTACCCATCTCACATAAATAAAATAAATTAGCAAGACAAAAATAATTTTCGAAAGTAGAAAATTTTCCAAAAATACTCGGAAAATACCGGGGAAAAAACTCGGACAAAACAAAAAAAAAAAAATTTGGGCTAAATTATGAAAATGCCGAAATTAAAACGAAGAACAAAATAATTTAATTATTGGAAATTCCCAAGAAAATCGAAAACGATAAAAAAAAAATTGAAAACCTAAATCTCTTTTCCTTTAGTTACCGGAAAGATAAAGTAAAAATCGAAAATACAAAAAAAAAGATTCGAAAATAAAATTTCGAACAAAATGTTTAGAACCTTTGTAAAATAAAAAAAAATTCTTCAAAACAAATTTAAGAAAATGAATAAGTAGGAGCTTGTTTTCGTAAAAGTAACTTTGAAAATAACTAGGTGCCTAAAAAATAGTTTGGGCGCGAAAGGCCAAGAAAAACCTAAGCTCCAAGATACCACTTATTCGATGTTGGACTCTAACAAGAAAACCAACAAATAACATGAATACAACAAAATTCCCACTTTTATCTTAGGATTAAATAACATGATCAAACAATTCCAATTGACCAAGAAATTAATTCTCAATTTATTTGTTGACTTAAATCAACAATCTAAATGTCCAAAGACAACAGATATGCATACCCTTGGTCTTTGCAAAGTAGTTAAATGATAATAATAATAATACCAATCCAACTTACTCACAAAGTCCTCGGCCTTTGAGAAGTAATAAAATAATAATAAAGGGAAACAATACCAAAAATTCATAAACATATATATAAACTCCTCATGCGAATTTATAAATAAACTTCCCGTCCCAAACATGCTTGAATCAACATCCATTCAATCATGTAATAAACATCACAGACAATTAGCATGCTCAACAACACATAATTTTATAATAAACAGCCACGTATGAACCATAAAAAGGGTTCCCTATACATGATACTACACATAATCCTAACCTTAGGACATAATACTAGTCTAACACATAGGGACATGTATGTACCTAGTGTAGAAAGAATGAGAGGCCACTTTAAAAGACTTAAAGTCACTTAGGGCAAATTCCCCACCTACCAAAATAATAGAATAACAATTAATTAATTTTAATTATTTTAAAACGCTTCAAAACTCGTTTTAAAATACTTTAAAAACACTAAAGTTTCAACCTTTAGCAACCTTTAATATAATACTAACAAACTAGGCTTTAAAAACCTAAAAAACCTTTACTTTTATATTTAAAACTAACTTTAAATATAAAATTATTAATCTGAATTATAACTTAAATTCAAATATGATGAAAATCAGATTCTTAAATCAATTAAACAACGAAGTTTTTAGAATCATAAAAATTATAACTTTAATCATCAAAACTATTTAGAGGAAAAAAGGGATAAGAATTAACCGGAAGAAAACTAAGAAAACCGGAAACAAAGAGGAAGAGGAACAAAAGCGGCGGTGCGTGTGGTGCGACTAGGCGGCGAGTGGCAGCACGCGCTACTGCGTTGCTCGCATGGCGAGCGAGAGAAAGGAGAAATAGTGGTGCGGGTGGTGCGTGTCAGCACGCGAGGAGGAAAAGAAAGGGGCGAGTGTTGTGCGGTGAGGGATCGCCGGGAAACATGAGTGAGGGTGATTTTGTGGTGGTGGTCCGGCCGGCACAAAAATCGAGGGAGAGAGGAGAGTAGTGAGGGGCGCCATCGAGGAAAGGTAAATAAAGAAATAAGAGTGTGCAAATATTGAGGTTTGATGGGTATTTATAGGTTTGCTTAGAAACCTAAGGCAAATAGGTTTTACGGCTTTAGTTTGGTCTTAAATTGATCATCAAGACTAAAGAATGTTTGGGCTCCCCAACGCATAATTAAAAATCCTTTTAATATGACCCAAAAGCTTATTAAAACATTTAACACTTAGAAGTTCAACCCAATAAAAAATTAAGGATTATTTAAAACGTTTAAATAATCGTTTGACTTTCAAAATAGTCAACACTTAAATAATTAAATAAAATAAACATGAAAACTAATTATAAATATACTTTAAATATGTTTATAAAATTCATAAAATTACGGGGAATACATTGAAGGCGGAGAAGAATTGCATGGTTGACAACATTTTTCAACGAGATTTGAAAAAACAACAAAATGTCGTTAGAGTGAAGGAAGTGTACTTTGATTCCTTTGTAAGAACAAAGGTGATGTACAAGAATGTACCAACTATCGAGGAATTAAGCTTATCAGTCATACGATGGAACTCTGTGAACAAGTGATTCAGCAATGACTTAGGAAACATATGAAGATATCAGAGACAAATTTGGATTTGTACCAAGAAGATCGACTATAAAGGCCAACCATCTCGTGAGACAAACAATGGACATTACCAGGATATGAAGAAGGTTCTACACATGGTCTTCATAGATTTTGAGAAGGCATATGATAGAGTACCAAGAGAAATACTTTGGTGGACGTTGTCAAAGAATACATGTATGAGGGGGTCACTATGAGTGTGCGAACTATGCCGGGGAAGATAGAAGAGTTTTCTATTACGATCGGAGTGCATCCAGGTTCTGCACTTAGTCCCTTTCTCTTTTCTCTAGTCATGGAAGAACTAACGAGGTCAATTTAAGATGACATACCATGTGTATGATGTTTGCGGATGATATGGTGTTGATTGATGAGACAAAGAAAGGTGTTGAAAGTAAGTTGGAATTGTAAAGACACACCATGAAAGCCCGTGGTTTTGGATTGCGCAGAAGTAAGACTGAGTATTTAGTGTGCAAGTTCATTAGGATTAGAAGCAGCGAGTCAGGGGCAGTCACATTAGAGGGCAAAGTGGTTCAAGGCTCGGACGTCTTCCGTTACCTTGGATATATCCTCCTAACTCTTCACTAAAACTTCTTCAATTCTCACTCAACAATTTACAATCAACACAGTCACCACCACAAACTCAATCAACAACCACCACAACAATCACAATGATCAACATAACTAACAACAACAACCAACAATGACACTAAATACTCTTATAAGCAAGCAAGAATAAGAATTTTAAGCAAAAACAAAGAGTATTAGGCAAAAGTGATCTATACCCAAAAGTTGGTTGTTTTGTGGCAAGAAAAGACAATGGAGGTTTTAGAAAGCATTCTTGATCTTCAATAATGAATTTTTAAGCTCCAATCATGGTGAAAATTGCTTCAAATAAAAATCCCCAAATTCTAGGGTTTGTAGAAGTGTGAAGAATTTCAGAATTTTTGTGAAGACGGTGAGTAATGTGAGTGTGGAGAGAAGGATTATGTGAGGATTTGGAAGAAACTAGTATTTAGGCCCAGGCGATACTCTGAGATTTATATATATTATATTTTAGTACTTTAAGATAATTAAAATTTGGTGTAGAAATATGTTGGTAAGAAGTCATAGATTAGTAGTTTTATTCATAAATAAAAATATTGTACCTTAATTATTGTTTTTCATTGAAAACATATAATATCATTATTAGTATTGATAAAAGAAGCAACAAAATGTAGTGGCACACTGGTTAGAGCATTTATCTTCCATACTTGAGGTCATGTTCGAAGCTTCTCATGGACAATTTTTATGAGAGAAACATTGATAAAATATTGTTGTAAAGAAGGGAGAGTGGCACGTGGCGGATTGCAACATGTGCTTACGCTTTTTAATATATATATAGATGAGGGAGATTGAGAGATTAATTAAGGGAGAATAGAGGATTTGTGAGGGTTTGAGAGTGAGTTAGAGTGAGAAGGAAAGGGATGAGAGCGAGAGTTGGACGAGTGAAATGGGGAAAGGGAGGAAAGAGGGTCGAGTTTATGAAAAGGGGGGCTGTGCAGACTCCCGTCCCGACTAGCGAGCTGGCATCGCGAGTCGCGATGTGAAACTGTCCCCCCCCCCCTTCATTTTTTTTCTTTCTCTTCTCTCCTTCTTGCTTAGCATGGCTTAAAGCCATCCTTCTTCTTATAAACTCCCTCCTTACTCTTGTCCATCTTTCACTCTTTTTCTTTATTTCTTTCTACGCTCATGAGTCTCACTTTCAACGCTCATTCCGGACTTCTCAAATCACAAGCCAGTCATCCACACAAATGTATCACAATACTCAAACTTCTCAAACTATGCACACTCCATAGATTTCTTGCAAAAAGCACAACGAACAAGTATAAAATCCTACAAAACAAACAAGAAACTAACTTTCTACAACTATATACACCAAAACTCGTTTATTTGACGTCGTCGACACGATGTTACAAACCTTAAGAACTCATCCATAATCAGAGTCACTGAGAGGAACATCCTCGGTCCCCACCTGTTGAAAACCTTCAAAGAATGGCTAAAGCCGCTGCCCGTTCACCATAAAAAAGTTCGATGTAGCTTCACTCATGATCTTCACAGTTCCATGGGGGAATATCTTTGTGACAATGAAAGGCCTAATCCAACGAGAATGGAGCTTTCCTGGAAATAGAGATAGACGGGATTGAAACAAAGAACTCTTTGACCAACCTTGAGTTCCTTCTTTATTATCAATTTATTATGCCATGCCTTCGTCTTAGCCTTGTAGATTGTCGCATTCTCATAGGATTCATTCTGGATTTCCTCCAACTCTTGAAGCTGCAACTTCCTATGTAGCCCGACTTCATCGATGTTCATGTTAAAGCTTTTTATTGCCCAATAAGCTTTGTGCTCGAGCTCCATCGGAAGGTGACATGGCTTTCCAAACACCAAGCAGTATGGAGACATACCAATATGTAACACCCCGACAATTCTCTTTTTATAAAACATATATTTTTCAAACTAAAATAGAGAATGATCAAGGCATTATCGCCCGTGTGAAAACGTATCGGCTTACTCAGAGTTTTGCAGCAAAAAAACATTAAATAAAACTTTGTTAAATATTGTCAACCATAATCCAAACCTCGAAAGTAATTTAAAACCTTAAAACATTTAGTATGAATAATCCATAAAGCAACTTAATGAAAGTAACGTAAATGCAAGAAGCAATAAAAGTAAGAAGGCGATCTCTCATCAATGCTTCCCAAATCCTGAATGAGTAAAAGTGATGATGCATCATAGCTTCAAACCTGTAGGCAAATACTCAATGGAAGACTGCATGCCAATAAAGGGTCATCACAGGATCAATACGCACAACCATGATCGACACACAGAAAAGCACGTAATCAGCAAAGTTGAGTACATACATAATAAAATAAAAACACAAAACCTAACATGATAACACTGAACAATAAAACATGATCAATAAATATACCCCAAGACTTCAACTCATAAAATAAGACTTGACTTGACAAAACATACAACATGATTATTCATTTAATAAATTAAATAGACAATGGATCGAGTTGTCTAACCAAAACCAGCCTTCAATACAGCAGACGAATTACAAGCGCGACTCCGTAATTCCTTGACCAACGATATTGAGGAACCTTTAAAATAAAATAGATACGGTGATCAATCCGACCCCAAGAAAAGCCATGGGCTACCACCAGGTACTCCAACTCATACTAGTCCAGAACTTCAGACGTGCACAAGTATAAAGCTAATGTTATTCTCTTTCACTTTAAGTATTAATATATTATTCAATGTTGGACTCTAACAAAGAAACCAACACATAACATGGATACAACAAATATACCTCTTTTATCTTAGGATTAGATAATGTGATCAAACAATTCCAATTGACCAAGAATTAATCCTCCAATTTATTTGTTGACTTAAATCAACAATCGAATGTCCAAAGACAATAAATATACATACCCTACAATTTACAACTCGTTCTTTGCAAAGTAGTAAAATAATCATAACCAATAATAATCCAACTTACCCACAAAGTCCTCGGCCTTTGAGAAGTAATAAAATAATAATAAAGGAAATGATACCAAAAATCCATAGTCCAATAATAAACCAAAAGAAACCACGAAAACCAGAAAACAACGAAGAAACACACGGCGGCAGAGGTGCGTGCGATGGCTGGCAGCGCGTGATGGCCACGGGCGGATGTTGTGCGCGTTGCTGCTGGCAAACGAAGAGAGGGGAGAGTGAGGTGTGGTGGTTACTGGCGGCAGCACACGAAACAAGAGAATAGAGGAGGGCGAGTGGTGTGTGAACCTCGCCGGAAAAACGGAGGAGAGGTGGTGGTGAGTGGTGCATGGCCGGCGCACGAAAAACAAGGAGAAGAGGGAGAGGGGGCGCCTGTTAGAGCAGAGTAAAAGAGAATCAAGAGTGTGCGAAAATTAGTGTTTAGGTAGGTATTTATAGGTTTGCTTAGAAACCTAAGGCCAATAGGTTTAGGCTTTTTATTTGGGCTTAAGTTGATCATTGAAGTTAAGTAAACGATTTGGGCTCCTCAACCCAAAATTAAAATTAAGTTGAACACAACCCAAACCATTTAATAAAATATTTAATACTCAAAAGTCCATCCCCATAAAATCAATGATTATTTAAAATGTTTAAACAATCGTTTGACTTTCAATATAGTCAACACTAAAATAATTAAATAAAATAAATATGAAAATAATCATAAATATACTTTAAATATATTTATAAAATTCATAAAATTACGGGGATTACAAATAGGTGTCTTGTAAGTTCTCCTGTAGGCTCATAATGCATCCTCCAATCGCAAAGTCCAATCCTTCCTACTTGGATTCACTGTTTTCTTAAGGATGGATTTGATTTCCCGGTTTGATACCTCCGCTTGACCTTTTTCTTTGTGGATGGTATGATGTGGATGTCTTGTGGGTCACATGATACTTCTTAAGCAATGCTCCAATGGTCCGGTTACAAAAGGGTGTTCCTTTATCACTGATCAAGGCTTATGGAATCCCGAACCTACAAAATATGATAGATTTCACAATATCTGCAACCACCTTAGTATCATCAGTTCTAGTGGGTTTGCTTCAACCCACTTTGAGACATAATCAACTGCAAGCAAGATGTATTGAAAGCCAAAAGAGCTTAGAAAAGGCCCCATAAAGTCAATGCCCCAGACATAAAAAATTTCACAAAACAAGATAGAAAATTGGGGTATGTCATTCCTTTGGGAAATATTTCCAACACTTTGACAATTATCACAAGACTTACAAAAATGATATGCATCTCGATGGAGAGTAGGCCAAAAGAAACCGCAATCAAGTATCTTCCTAGCTATCCTCCTTGCTCCAAAGTGTCATCCACAAGCATGGGAATGACAAAAAAGTGAGAATAGAAGATACCTATTCATCCGGGATGCACCTTTTTATCACTTGATCCGAACAATGCTTCCATAAGTAAGGATCATCCCAAGCATACCATTTGTCATCATTCTTCAGTTTGTCTTTCTGTGCTTTTGAGAAATGAGAAGGAAAACGGTTAGAAACAAGATAGTTCACAATATTAGCATACCATGAATGTGAACATCCAAGAGCAAACAAATGATTATCCGAAAATTCTTCCCGGATTGGTTCCTTCCACGGTTTCTCCGAACTAGGCTCTAGATCATATGATGACACCAAGCGACTCAAGTGATCTGCGACCAGGTTCTCCATCCCCTTCTTATATTTCACTTCCAAAACAAACTCACTTAGCAACAAAATCCATCTTATTAGTCTCGGTTTGGCTTCCTTCTTCGTCATTAAATGGCGAATGGTTGCATGATCAGTACAAACAATGACTTTGGTGCCGAGTAAGTAAGATCGGAACTTCTATAAAGAAAAAACCACATCTAATAACTCCTTTTCTATGATGGAGTAATTTCGTTGCGCTTCATTCAATGTCATGGATGCATAATAAATGGCATGAGGCACCTTCCCACTCTTTGTGCAAGCACGACCCTTCCACGTAATCAGTCGCATCAAACATTATCTCAAAGGGCTTGGACCAATCTGGGGGTTGGATTATAGGAGCTGAAACAAGCCTCCTCTTCCCCTCATCAAATGCTCTCTTAAAGGCTTCATCGACCACAAAATCAACATCTAACTAACAACCTGCAAAAAGGAGGTGAAATCTTCGAGAAATCTTTGATAAACCTGCGATAAAATCATGCATGTCCAAGAAAAGATCGAACTTCTCGCACGTTAGTCGGATAAAGTAAAGATTAAATAATATCATTTTTTGCTTTATCAACTTCAATACCCTTTTCAGAGACTACGTGGCCTAAAACAATGCCTTGTTCGACCATAAAGTGATATTTTTCGGAGTTCAAAATAAGATTAGTTTTAATACATCGTTTAAGCACTAAAGTCCAATAATCTAAGCAATTATCAAAGGAGTTGCCATGAACGGTAAAATCGTCCATGAAAACTTCTACAAATTGCTCCATATACTCCGGAAAAATGCTTATCATAATTAATTATTTGGAAAGTAGCGGGGGCATTACATAACCCAAAAGACATGCATCTATACGCAAACGTGCCAAAAGGACACGTAAATGTGGTCTTCTCCTGGTCTTCTGGCATTATTGTCACTTGAAAATAGCCTGACTAGCCATCTAAGAAACAATAAAAAGCATGTCTAGCTAATTTATCCAACATCTGGTCTATTAATGGCAATGGAAAATGATCATTTCTTGTTACCACATTCAATCTACAGTAGTCAATACAAACCCGCCACCCGTTTTGAATACGAGTGGGCACTAACTCTCCATCTCGATTTTCAACAACAGTTACTCCAAACTTTTTAGGCACGACTTGAGTGGGATTAACCCATTCACTATCAGAAATAGGCTAAATCATACCTGCTTGGTGTAGTTTCAAAATCTCAGCTTTCCCATCATAGGTGGATTTAGCCGTCTCTGAGGCTGTCTCACCGATTTTGCACCATCTTCTAATAGAATTCAATGCATACAGGTTGTAGGGATTATTCCCTTAGTGTCTGCAATAGTCCATCCAATTGCTTCTCGATGTTCCTTCAACACTTTGATCAGTTTTCCTACTATTCCTTGGTTAACTTACTCTATATAATCTCTGGCAAAGTATTTTCATCACCAAGCAATGCATACTTCAGATGTTCGGGAAGTGACTTCAGCTCCACAGTAGGTGCCTACACAATAGATGGTAAAAGCTTGCCCTGAGGGACGGTTAATAGTATCGGCCCTTTATAAAAAGGGGGACTACAGGAAGTTTCTCATGTCCTTACAAAGCTTGAACCACCTCCTGCAAGTTAGCGCTCAAAACATATTCAATATCTTCATTTCCATACTATTTTCAAGAGCTACTTGAAGCTCGTCCTTACCATCCATCTCGAACACTTCCTGTGAAACAAAATCAACCACATCTATGGCATAACACGAGTGATCATCACTCAGGCTTTCCATGGAATCATTAATATTAAAATTTACCATATTTCCATCAAATTCCATAGTCAAGCATCCACTATGCACATCAATTTTAGTCCTTACGGTTTTTAAAAATGGCCTACCTAACAAGATAGGTGTAACACCCCTGAAATTCCTCTACTTTGAAAATGTAATATAATAAATAATTTAAGGAAACTCCAAAGGTACTACGCCGCGATAATTAATAATAATCACCGCAAGGCTAAAGGTTCTAACTGAAATAAATAGTCAATAAGGTTTAACTAATCAAACTAACTAGAATCTAAATAATTATTACAGACTGAAATAAAATACTAAAGTCAAAAGAATAACAGCGGAAGTCTTATTAAACCTACTAACGTATCCATCGCACTCTTTAACCCAACCTTGAGCTAACCACCTTCAAGTCCCTGCACATTGAACACTATAGTATCAGCCAAAAGGCTGAGCAAGATTTCATACTGTACTAAAACAAAACTATCCAATGTGCAGGTAAGATATATAGGAATATCTTACAAATTCATTTCCAACCTGTACAAATTACATATATAAAATAAAGCAACCTTCCAATAAATCTCAACTTTCAACTTTCTTTCTTTCTAAAACAATCCTGTAAATACATTTAAAATGTAACTGTTTTGAAACCTGTGAGTAGGAAGTATTAAAGTCCAATGAGCTAGCTAGGCTCACGAGACAGGTAAACACCAAAGCCTCTAGTATGCATACCCCTAACTTGATAACGAACCAAGAAGGAAGACAAATGGCAAGTGTATTGATCAACATACACCCAACTACTAAATAATGGTTGAGACAAAACTCAACCTACTTCCAAACCCGAGGAATACCCCTTACCAGCAACCCCCACAAAAATATTCTTATAAAACATGATAAATCATAATTAAGTAAACATAGTATCATTCTAGTTTACTCAAAACCTGTAGAATGAGGAACATCCTCCTTTTAAAATCTCAACTTGGTATATGAGGAACTTCCTCCCTTTTGAATCTCATAAATAAATCTCATTTTTCTTTCACAATAAATATCGTCAAAACGATTTAAATCTCATTATATAAACATTGTAAAACCTTTTAAATCTCAATATATAAATAATCTAAAACTCTTTTTAAAATCTCAATATATAACCACACAAAACCTTTTTAAAACTCAATATAAACTTTAAACCAATGTCATCCAATTCTCAAAATAATCTGTACAAGTCTTAGTAAGAAATCTTACCTTTTCAGCAACCACAATCAACCAAACTCTATCTCAAGTCAATAAGGTTCTTCTACGAACCCACAATCTACAATATAATAAAGTACAGTATAAGTCACTTGACTATACTTCACATAATTCACATATAAGTCATATAACCTAGTTAATGAGCTTGACTAATTTTGAAAACGACTCAACGTCCTTAGAACCCAAAAGTCAACAAAAATCAAATTGGTCAAGTTTGGTCAACAGAAGTCAAACTGGTCAAGTTTGGTCAACAAAAGTCAAACTGGTCGAGTTTGGTCAACAAAAGTCAAACTAATTTTGACTCTACTATCATCCATATTATTTTCCCACTAACTAACTCCTTCTCATTCACCCTATACCAACAACAATGCCATACAACCATGACAACAACAATCTATACCAACTATATGCCAAATCATTCGACTATAATTCAATTTAGGATTTAAAACTAACAACTAACAACTAATCTAATATACTCAATAATTTCAAAATAACATTTAAACTCATAATAACTATAATAGTCTAAACTCAAATTCAACTAATAACTTAAAAATAAGAACTAACCATCAATCTAATATAACAAGAATTCATAGTAATTTTAAAAGTATAAATTTTTGCAAAGTAAACTCATAGATATGCTAATTAACTCGAATTACACGTAAAACATCAACCAATTAAACAAATTGAGCATAGTATAAATTTTCCCCAAATCAATTTTCTCAAGAACCCTAATTTAATAAAAACCCCAATTCGAAAATCAATACAAATCAGAAATTAAAATATGGGAAGGAACCTTACTTGATTAATAGAGTAACTGTAAGGTAGACTAAAGAATAAAGATCCAAAAACGTTGATCTATAATTCCACCCGGAAAGATGTCCAAAAATCCATCTATAGCTCTCCGTAAATGCCAAATAGAAATAAGATATGGTGGTGGATGGTTGACGTAATGATGATGGCTAAGCAATTGCAACTCTAATGCTGGAACAATAAAATTGAAGGTGTAGGCAGGAATCAAGGAGAAGGGCTACAAGGCTATTGAAATTTGGAGAGTGTCGAATACAACCTAATGTTTCTGCTAACTTTGCTTTAGTAAGTCTTTAGTTTTTCCCTTGTTTTTTTTTTTGCCTCTTCTCTTTATATATAGTTTGGTTTACTAACTCTAATGGGTTATGGGTATTAAACCTAATCCAACTAGATATAGATTTTGGGCTAATTCTAAGATAAAGTCAAAGTAGAGAAGAACAATAATTTAATAAAAGACTAACTTGAATTATTTTATAAAATAATTTAATATAAATATTTACTAACAATATAGAAAAATATGGGGTGTTACAATAGGGGTTGCATGTTTATCATGTTCCATATCAAGGACATAAAAATCAGCAGGAAAAATTAACTCATCAACTTTAACTAACACGTCCTCCACTATCCCCTTAGGATAAGCGTTAGAACGGTCAACTAACAGAATCACAAAACCTGTTTTATGTAAGATACCAAGATTTAAGGACTCATACAAAGAATAAGGAATCACATTAATCGAGGCACCTAAATAAAGCATGGCTCTTTGAAACGTGGTGTTTCCTATGACACATGGTACAATGAACATGCCCGGATCACTATATTTTGGAGCTAGTTTCTTTTGAAACATTGCGGATACATGTTCACTCACCTTTAACATCTGCACTCCCCTCAATCTTTGCTTTCTTTTTGTGTTACACATTTCTTTGAGGAATGTAGCATATCTAGGAATTTGTTTGAAGGCATCTAAGAGGGGAATGTTTACCTCGCACTTACGAAAAACTTCATAAATATCCTTGTTGCTTTCCTTCTATCCAGTATCTTTTAGTGACTCAGGGAATGGTGGAACTGGCTCATAGGGTGGAAGTGGTTGTTTCTTCTCCTGCTCTCCTGATGTGGATAACAATGGCTCGGCCTCAGGCACCGGCTCGTGGAAAACTACTTCTTCCTCTATTTCCTTCTTGCTCACATTTGCTTTCTCGGTGCCCTTTAGCTCCTTACCACTTTGTAGAGTGATGGCACTTGCAATCTGCCCGGGGTTAAGCTCCGTTTGTGACAGTAGTTTACGCGAATCACGGGCCTCTAGCCTGCCCACCGCTCCCGAGACTTGGCTCAGTTGCTTCTCTAAGTTCTTTATGCTCGATAGGGTTTCCTCTTGAAATTGGACCATATTCCCCTGCATGTTAGTCACATTTTTAGTTAAAGCATTAATCATATCCTCCGTTGACATGCCGGAACTTGATCCCTGTGCTTGGCCTTGCGGCCGGAAATACGGAGCTCCTTGCTCTGGTGGTCTTTGGTAAGGTGGTGGTGGACAGTTGAACTAATGGTGTGGCGATTGGTTCCCCGATGTATATTCAAACCTAAAATTAGGATGATCTCGCCATCCCAGATTGTAGGTGTTGGAATATGGATCATAACGCTTTTGGAAACCTTAGCCTTGAAAATCGGCCGCCATTACTTCCTCACTAGCTTCTTCCCATAAATGAGGGCAGACATCAGTTGGATGATCCGATGAACAAATACCACAAGACTTCACATGGTGGGTCTTCTCCTTATCTAAGAATTCCCGCATCATGGATGTCAAAGCTTGTACTTGATTCTCCAACTTTGAAGAGCTAGAACCCTCGGATACCACACGACTAGCCCCCGATCTTCTAGTGAACTGCCTCAAGCCTTCAGCTAGCTCATTCATCAAGTCTTTAGCAGCTTTTTCGGTTTTATTGACAATGGAGCCACCACTCGCTACATTTACCATCCTAGCATCTTTATCACAAAGCCCATGGTAGAAGTAAAGCACTAGATCTTCATCAGAATAACCGTGGTATGGATAACTAGTACATAACTTCCTAAATCTCGCCCAATACTCAGAAAGGGTTTCATCATTCTCTTGCTCGATGATGCTAATATCCTTCTTCAACACAGAATACATTGAAGTCGGGAAATATTGCTCGAGAAAAGCTTTCTTTAAATCACCCCATGTGGATATGCTACCTGATGGAAGGTAGCATAACCAATCATTTGCTGCTCCTTTTGATGAGACGGGAAGGCATTGAGTTTCACCTTCTCTTCCGACACTCCACTATGCTTCATGCTGTTATAAACCACATGGAACTTCAAAAGATGCTTGTTCAGATCCTCATCATCTAGCCCATAGAATGTTAGAAGTAAATGTATTAATCCTGATTTCAGCTCAAAAGTTTCCCCTTCCTGTTCTTCTGGGAATGTTATGCATAGGGTTGCTGATCAAGGTTCAGAGCTGTGAGCTCCTTTAATGTGTCTTCTTCTAGTTTAATAGCAAAATGAAGCTTCACGAAATTCCCTACTCAACCTGAAAAGAGTTAATTCCAAATTCGAATCGTACTGCAAGGGTTGTTGGTTAGTAGTACGATTAATAACCATAAACCACAACACAAGCAATACAATCAAAACTATAATATGCTAAACACAAACAAGTACGCCTTGCTCCCCGGTAAAGGCGCCAAAATTTGGTGGGAGGTTGTCGTATACCCCTAACCAAATATAATTAACCTTCTTTCCCTAACAAATGAATGCATAGTGGAAGTAAGGATCGTATCCATAGGGAACAATGTACAAGTCGGTAATTAACGTATTCTAATCCCTAGAACACTCTAGGAACCAAGTAGCCAATGGGGGGTTTGTTTAAGAACAAAGTACTACAACTATAAGGACTAAGCGAGGAATGAGTTAAGTTAAGTCAATGAATTAGGACCTTGGACTCGACTAATATCCAATTCCAACCAAAGTATCGATCATGGAACTCACAACACCAACTCTCCCCTTTGGTCACCTATTGAGAAGTCTAAACCTCTAACCTCCTAGATCGTGGTTAAACAAACACGATCAGCGTGATTTGAACCACCTCTTACTATCACCTAACTCAAACAAATAACATTTAAGTTCAAACCAATAGTAGCATTAAAACCGAGGCACAATAGGATTGCTAATGATATTGAAGTAATAGCATTCAAGCAATCAGCAAAATCTCTCTAAGTACTTGAAGTAACAAATCAGCATAACATCAAACACTTAGGGGGCGTTTGGATTAGGGGCTTCAACAAAGGGAAAGGGAAACAAAACCCCAGGTTACCCTTATATGGTGTTTGGTTGATGTTTTTTTCCTTTTCCTTTACCTCTTTTTCAGTTTCAGTAACCCTTACCTGATTCCCCACCCACCCCCAAGGTTTTGGATTCCCCTCTTTTCCTCTACACAACAACCATCATTGACCAACCTTGACCACCATTTCCACAACTACCATTCCACATCCACCACTTCACAACCATAAATTACCAGTCAGCCACCACCTACCCTCGCCGGAAACCACCTAACCTCGCCGGAAACCACCTACCCTCGCCGGAAACAACCTATTTTCCATCGATAACCACCCAGTCCCGCCGATACACCAATCCCCACCTCGAAAACCACTAATCCCCACCTTGAAAACCACCCAAACTCCACCGACCACCAACCCGCCCTGAGAAACCACCCAAACCCCGCCGAATCCACCAAAGCTGCCCCAAAAACTACCAAAGCTCAGCCGAAAACCACCAAACCTAGCCGAAAACCACCGACCACCCAAGCATGAAAACCGCTCCAGATCTATGAAACAACCACCGACCACCCAAGCATGAAAACCACCAAGCCCAGCCGAAAACCACCAGACCTACGCCATTCACTCCAGCATTCATTCACTCCAGATCTGTGAAAAGTATTCACTCACTATTAATAAGATGCGCACCGGAGAGTCACGCCGGAGCGAGGTAGAGGAGGAATACTTTTTGCCGGAGAGAGAGATGCGCCGGAGAAGAAATGCGTGCCGGAGAGATTCGCCGGAGATGCACAAAGGAGACAAGGGGCTGTTTAACCCTTTCCTTTTATTATTTTACCAAACACTTGTTCTAATTTGGGGGTTTTGGTTTCCATTCCCCTCCTACCCCTTTCTTGATTCCTTTCCCTTCCCCCATCCCAACCAAACGCCCCCTTAGTGTGCTACTCAAGAACTATGAACATAAACAACCGATTATGTTCTCAACTCTAGCATTTAATCATTCACACAACTACACTAGTAGTACTCCTAGCAAGATTATACAAACATCAATGAAATAAGCTCAAGATACCTTACAAACCAAAGGAGATGAGTAGAACAAGAGTTCTCACATACAAATGTTGAAATTTTCAACAAACCGGATCTAAGAACAAGTTTGCGGTAGAACATACATGATTTGCATAAGAAATATCTAAGAAATGTTGATGTTTCAAACCCTAGAAATGGAACCCAAGTGCTGATCTCTCCTCTCTCTTTCTCTCTCTCTAAAATGAAAACAATCTAAAAAACTTTATGAAAAACCATCAGTAGAAGGAAAAGTAATAGAAAAGACCCGCAACCATCATTGCGACTGGCTACTGCCTCCCCACTCTCAAACTCTACAACATAAGAGGGGAAAGGGGAAGAAGAAGAAGCTAGGCAAACCTTGCTGACCCTCCTTCAGGTGGCTTCGCCGCTGCAACAGCTCGGAACTCGGGATCGGAAGACTTGAAGTTTGGTGCTCGGATGCTTCAAAGAACTTCGGAAGGATTCGAAATGCGTTGCTGCTAGAGCTTGGATGACTTGACGATTCACAGATGATAGAATGCTGCACGATCAAGAAAAACACCAAAACTTGCGACACGACTCTCTAAATCTCATTAACACCAAATCGAACCAAAACCAAACTCTAAACCCAAACCGACACACAAAATCACTCAAAATTCACCTAAGATTGGCGAATAACTTTAACGCATCACCACCCTAGTAAAGATCTAACCAATCATCAGCAGAGATTTTAACAACTCTGCAGAACTGTAAAACACTCTGGAGTCACACCGCAGCAGCTGAAGGTCATGTTATTCGAGTTTTACTTTGAGACAAGGCTTAGAATTGGTTCAATGACATCCAAAGACAGAATGGTCGGGGATAACTGTTGCATTCCTAAAAGAATACTACCCTCCAACAAAGACAGCAGATATAAGAAACAAGTTAGCCACGTTTTCCCAAGAGCCAAATGAAACATTGAGGGAAGCGTGGAACAGATTTAGAGACTTATCGAAGGAGTGTCCATGGTTTCTGACACAAACATTCTACAATGGTCTTCAACCTTAGACGAAGAGTATAATTGACTCGTCTACGGGAGGAGTTTTTCTGGATAATGAAGTGGATGTAGGCTATGTTTTGTTTTTCTTGGCAAACCTTGCAGCCAATAAATATTCCACTTCTCGTAGTCTTACAAAGAAGGTACTAGATGTAGACGCTCTTGCATTGCTGACTTCGCAAGTGACGCAACTGAATATGAAGATTGACACTTTGAAGTCCTCTACCTCGACACCTCCTCCCATGAGCATCAATGTTATGTCTGCCGTTGCACCCATTACCTCATCTTACTGCAAGCTGTGTGGTGTTTAGGGTCATTTTGGGCACAATTGTCAAATCAGTAAAAATCAGATGGAGTAGGCTAATGTCTTTCAGCAGAGCTCACAAAATGACCCTTACTCCAATACTTTCAAACTTGGGTGGAAAGAACACACACACTTTTCATATTAGAGTAATAATGTTCAAAACCCACAACCACAAAACCCACCACCACCACAAAATCACCCTAGATCATCTTTTTATCAAAACCCCCTAGTTTTCAAAGACCCCCACCACAAAACTTCCCCCTCCACACAACTTCTAAACTCCAAAAAATTTCCAACCCCCACCTCAAAAAATATCCACCCAAGAGCCAACCACATCTGATTTGATGAAACTGATGATCACCATGCAAAAGAATCAGATGAGTCAACTAGAGACATGAAAAATCATATTAAACTCCTCGAGACCTAATTAGCTCAAATGGCAGGCCATAATGCTCAAAGGCAGCAAGGACAATTGCCTAGGCAGCCCATTCCGAGGGAGCAAGTGAATGTCGTTACACTTCGTAGCGGTACTACTAATGACGCTCCTCCATTGCCCATTGATGATGTTGCCCCGACTAAGGGGAAATAGGTGGTAGAGGAAGAAGAGGAGGAGAGTTCGACATTTGAGGTCAAACTAGCAAAGAGGAATCAGACAGGGAAACAAAAGGAGAAGATTTCTAAAATGTCTTTCACACAAAGGCTACCTTTTCCTCACAGGATGCAGAAATCAAAGTTCGAACAACAGTTTGGTAAGTTCTTGGCTATGGTCAATGAACTTGAGGTAACGGTTCCTTTCACTGAATCAATTACGCAAATTCCTGTTTATGCCAAATTTCTGAAAGACATGATCACTAAGAAGAAAGACTTTGGTGAGGTAGAATGTGTTGCTTTAACTACATAGTGTAGTGCTCTTTTACAGAATAAAACCACGCTTAAGATGAAAGATCCTGGTGGTTTTTCTATTCCCTGCCATCTTGGACCTATTTTCATTGATAAAGATTTGTGTGCTTTAGGTGCTTCTATTTCTATTATGCCATTATCTGTTTATAAGAAATTGAATATGGGAGCACTTAAATTCACACAAATTACTTTACAGATGGCTGATCGTTCTATAAAATACCCTACATATAGTAGAGGACGTTCCTGTTAGGGTTGGAAAATTCTATATTCCTATTGATTTTGTAGTCCTTGGAATGGAGGAGGATGCCTAGATTCCCATTATTCTGGATAGACCATTTTTATGTACTGCTGGTGCTATCACTAATGTTAAGGATGGGTCTTTAACTCTGGGTGTTGGTGATGATAAGGTTTATTATAAACTAACTAATGTTGTTAAGGCACCTATGCTTGAGCAATCTTATTGCAGGATCTCTATTATATAAGTGAAGAGGTGGGGGTGGACACCAAAAAGAAAAAAAGGAAAAATAAATGCAATAAATCAATGAGTTTATTAAGTAATTAAGTTTTATTTCCAAATTTAGCCATCAGATTTTTAATAAAAGATGTTCAAAACTTCTAACTAAAATATCTAAAAACCTACAAAGTAAAAACAATTAAAAAAAATATCAACGATTATATTTTCTTGAGTTCTATAAATAGACACCCACTTTGCTATACTTTTATATACTTTTGAAATTTTTATTTTGAAATACATGAGTAATTAATTGTTCATGAGTGAAGACACATTTGATTAAATTGATCATGATAAAGTATTTTAGCATAAGTGAGAAATATGATAAAGTATTGTCAAGTACTTTTGAATTTTTTTCTCAGCTGGACAACGCGCAAAAAATACCTAATCGGGTACTATATGACAAAAGTTGTAGTTGGTGGTGGGGAATAAGGGAGGTTTTCAAAGAAAAATGAGCCAAAATGAATTTAGCTTGAAAATAAAATATGTTGTGTACCTTCACATTTTATCATGTTACAATAGGCAAAACACACATTGTATGCAAAGAAAATTAGGATTTTTTGTTCAAAACCAACTAAAATTTTCACTTTTTAGAAACTCCCACCTTAATGAATTTTTCTTTTAAATTTTCACCTATCATTCCCAATTTTATTAGAAACTCCCACCACTTATTGAATTTTGTCAAATATCGTTAACAAAATCGTGAAGTGGGCCCCACATAGGCATTTTATTATTAGTTTACGTTGAAATTAAAGTCAATTTCATCAATTTAAGGGCAAATCCTCAACAAATATTGAGCAAATTAGAACAAATTATAACTATTTGAAAAGAATTGCAACTATTTCAAGTTCCATTTTGTTAACAAAAGTATATGTGGGACCCACTTAACAGTTTTGTTAATGAAATTTGACAAAAACCGTTAAGTGGTGGGAGTTTTTAATAAAATCGTAAATGGTAGGTGGAATTTTAAAAAAAATCATTAAGGTGGGAGTTTCTAAAAACATGAAAATTTTAGGTGGTAAAATGCGACTATCCATAAAATTATCTACTATAGATTATGAAATTTCATAATAAAATTGTTATCGCACGCATCGCGTGCATAGAATTCTAGTTGACATTATAGATGAGGTGGTTGCGTCTGCACTTCGCATATGCTCTATTCTGACCCTTTGGAGAATGCATTGACTATGGATGCCTCCCAAGACATCGATGTCAAAGACGATGCCTGCATTGACTATTTACAGACACCTACTGATGAGAAAGGTAAAGCAAAGGTGGTTGAGGAAAAAGTGCATTATCATAATGCACCTAAGGTTGCATCACATTCTGGAGGTAAGAGCAAGAGCATTAGGAGAATGAAGATGTTTGATGAGGGTGGTACTCACTTCCAAGCCCCTACGATTTGAGACATGGCGGTAATATGGTCGTGCGGGACCATTATAAACCAGGGCTGTGCGGGAGGCAACCCGTAATTCCCTTATTTTATTTTGTTATTTTTTTTTCTATTGAGAAACAGTGACGGAGAACTAACCTTTTTTTTCCTCTAACCATCGTCCTATCGTTCATCTTTTGGCACTGAGGACACTGTCAAGTTCATCTTGGGGGAGGATTTTAGTTTGTATTATCTGTCTCTTTTATTGCTTTTTTGAATAGATATATTCCTTTCGAAAATTAACTGGAATAAAAATAAAAAAATATGATTTACATGACTGGTTTGATTGTATCCCTATGCCCCTTGTTGTGCTTTGATCGAAAATAATTTGACCTTGTTTAGTTGGACAGTTGTGATTTTGAGGCTATGATTTGATGTTTGATTGCTATGATTTCGAGCGAATTTTGATTATTATACACTACTTTGTGCTGCAAGCCTCAATTGGTTTGACTGTGAGGCCTATTCTAGCTTAATGGATTCATATTATTATCCAATATGTTTTTGTGTGTTAGTTCCTCATTAGTTGATTGATCTTGACTTTGACTTCATACTTGTCTAATGTTTGATAACTTGTAGCATTTGCTGTGATAGAGGCTTTTTGTCTGATTCTTGAGCCTTGGAGTGAATTTTTCATATATGTTTACCCTCCTTAGCCCCGTTGAGCCTCATGACCTTTTCGTGTACTAAACCTTATTACATGTCCATGGCCTTTATCTCAATATTTTTCCCAAGCCTAGCTTGGGGGAGCGTTTGTTGGGTTGAGTTATGAGATTGGTTTTTATGGTTTGTGTGGTTTAGAGATGAAAGTGTATTTGCTGTGGTTTTAAGTTTGAGAAAAAGAAAAGAAAAAGCAAAGTTTGAGTTGTGTGAGTGCTTGGTTCGAAAAATGAAAGAAAAAGAAATAAAAGTTGAAAAGAGTTCAAAGTTCCTTCACTCACGTTGTTTAGAAAGAAAATTGTGTTATATATTGGAAGTTGGGTTTATTGGAAGTTTTTATCGATTCATAGGAGTTGGGGTGTTGTAGGGAGATGTTTAGGTCATCCTTGGCTTAGTTTCTAGTGGCTTTTGCTCCCTCATTCTTGGTTTTTCCACCACATTTCTTAGAAATATTCCCTACCCTTACCTAAGCCCCATTACAACCCTATCAAGTCATCCTGAGCTCTTGTTTACATTGTTTATTGGATTGAGTTTGAGTCAGTTTGTCAAAGTTAAAGAGTATGTCTGCGAATTGAGTTGACTTGATTAGGATGAGCGACATTTAACCTTCTTAAACACATGATAGTGTGAGTAGGAAGGGACATTTATGGCTGGGTCGGTGAGTGTTCGGGCACATTCTTTGCCTGCCATAAAATTGAGAGGAGTGACACCTTGGTGAGCACCTTTTCAGGATTTGTATGCCATGTAGATGAGTTGAATTTGATGTTTTGCTTGGATGATTGGTAGTTGGATGGATCTGAATAGTTGAATTTGAATTTTGTCTGCTTGAACTATTCTTAGTCTTGAAAAAATTTTGAGCTTTGAATATTTTTATCTATGGGGTGAGACAATGTTATTCCATGTTCATGTTTTATTTGCTTGAGGACAAGCAAGAGTTTAGCTTGGGGGAGTTTGATATGTTCATTTTATATAGGCTTTTAGCCTCATTTCTCCTCTTGTTTTAGCTCTTTATTGTGAGATTTGATATGTTTGGGGTGTTTCGTGTTTTTTACCTTTATTTGTGCAGATCAGGTGTCTAAAGCCTTTATCTGGCATTTTGGGAGCATTGCCTAGGTTAATTGGTCATATGGAAAATCCCGAGAGCAATTCTGGAGCTTTTGGGGGAGAAAAGACATAAAAAAGGAAGCAACGTAGTGTATGCCCGCCCGACTGGGGCCGAGAGCACTTTTGGAGCCAAGAAGAAAATCTCCTAAGTATGCACCGCCAGGGGCGAAGCCCGCCCGCCTGCCCAGGCCAATACGCCCGTCCGGGCGCTTGTTACGAAGAAGAGAAGCAATGAAGAACTTAAAGCTCGCCCGCCCCGCCCGAGCGGTTTCTTGGAGGGCCTATTTCTCCACTTTTTGCTTATTTTTTAGCATTGCCTATAAATACTAAACCTTAGTTTTTGATTAATTTATCTTAGTTTCTGTCGTTAGTTCCGTAATTTCTTAGTTGGAGACTCTTAGTTTTTCTCTTAAATTATTTTATTCGAACATCATTGCTTTCAATAAAATTATTTCCTTTCGCATAGATCTGGTAATTATTCTTCATTTTCTATACGTTATTTTGATTATTGCTTTCATAGATCTTAATTATGTCTTCTCTAAATATGATTGCTTTAGTTTCCATAGTCATGTCTCAATAGTTCTCCTTCTAAGGTTTCTAGGGAGGGAAGCCATGCTTATATTAAGATTTTGATTTGTATGTATTAGCATTGCTTAGGTTGTGATTAGAGCAATATAGTGTGATTTGTTCTTTATGCGTGGTTTGTGATAGTGGACAATTTCATGAATTGCATCTGGCAAATACTAGTTTGACCCGATCGTAGGCTTATTAGTAGAGGCTTAGAACACACTATTAATCCTGATTATGTTAGCGATCGTACTGCATATGTTGGATTATGAACGTTATGACCTGATCATAGGCTTAAAACCTGCTCTAATTGCTCGACTCTAGACCTAGGTTTTGTTAGTCTTTTGAACCCCGTTGATTGATATGTGCATGGTAGCCCGAACTAGTACCCTAGGTTTTTATTATCTGATTCAATCACCGTTTAGTTGTCATTCTCATTAGTTTAGTATTAGTTAATTAATTCATCCCTATTTTCCATCTGAAGTGACTTTTTAGTTGAACATTAACTGCGAAACCTGTCTCCCCGTGGATTCGACCCGTACTTGCAAGGCTTTTCTAACAACAGACACCATGCACTTGCGGTATACATTTTAAAACCCATCAAGTACTAACCCCAAAATAGAAGTACTCACTTTCTTTAATCACATATCATTACATCTCCTTAATACCCCATACAAGTAAATGCATTCGAAACCAGGAAAAAAAAAGTGTAGCAACTAAAGTGATACGAAGGAAGTATATGAATCATTAATATCTTGAATTTGAATAAATCTAATTACGAAAGTGAGGCTTGAACATGCAACCGTGTTAGGGCGGATAGTCCCTAACCATCCCGACACCAGGATGGGGAATTTCTGGCACACAGTTATTAAAGCCCCGATTCAAATCGTAGAATCTTACGACTGTACGTTTCAATTATGCTCGTACGATTCGATCACGATATTTTAAACGATTCTATGATTTTTTATCTACTAGCGAAAACTTCATACATCTAAATCAAATTATTCAAATTACCAAATCTATTAATAGACATATATGATCAATATCACTTATTTTATAGCTAACAACAATGTTATTTCCATTTTTAATCATTGTAAACTTATAAAATGACCAATATCTAAATGCTACATGTTCGTAAAATCATAGATTTTACAATGTGATTTTAAGACCACTTTAGGATTCAAAGTAGAATCGCGATTCTAACAACCTTGGCTGGCAGAGTAGGACATGTCTGGGTTAAATTTTGCGAGAAAAACAATAAAAGGTGGGGTGACGACCCTAAACTGTTTGGAGACAGCTGGTACTGGGTACCTCCACTCGCGTCCATGAAAAAAGATTTGATATAATCAAATGCCTAAGTAATTAAGCTAAATGTGACTACTTGCTATTATGACTATGAGCTATCAAACATCTTTGCAATGCATTTGTTTTTTCAAACTTGGCATATTATAGTTTTTTAGTACTTGTAAAATGCATTTGAGGAAGAATGACTCCAAAGACAATGTCAAATTTATATCTCCCACTTTTTTTTGCCAAAAAGGAAAAGAGAGTAAAATATGACAAATCAAGTTTGCAAAGTAAAAATTAACATTGACTTGGTGTCAATATGGTGGAGTCCAAGAAAACACGACCAAGTAATATTTTATTCCAAAAATAAAAACTAATACAGAGAAAGCACTCTCTTTCACCTTATTTCCTTTCTCTCTCTTTCCCATCTTCCTCCAGGTCTTCCCATTTTTTCCCCTCTTTTCTCTCTTCAAAATCTATTGAATGGCTTCTACTATTTTTCAATACTCCAAAGTTATTGTCACTTGAATATTAGGGGTATCTTTAAATTTTTTTTTTTGGGGGGAAGGGCGGAATTCTACAACTGATCGAACAACTTTTTGATGATTTTCGACTTGAAAATGTAAGTGAGAAGTATGAAGGAAAATAATAAACTAATTTTGTTTATGTCAACTAAGAATGCATGGAGAATTGACGAAGTTGATTCCAGACCTCTCTAGATTTTGAATTGGGTATTCGTTAAACTGGTTGTTTATTCTATGATAATCTCTCTCTCTCTCTATATATATATAAGCGTAAGCATTGGAATCCGTCATTGTCACCGTCCCTCTTTTGATAACAATCTATTTACGTCATTCTCATATATTAATAAAAGTTATCAATAACAAGGTTCGAACCCGCAACCTCAAGTATGAGAAGAAAGAGCTCCAATTATTCCTCCACCACAACATTATTGTTAGTTTTGTCGAAATCAATGATGATATATGGATTAAATCAATAATTATGTTTGCAACTTTAGATATCCATATTTATAAATGATTATTTTTAATGATGTTTTTCTCATTTGTTATCTATAACCACTAACAAATTGTAAAGTACGAAAACCTCGGTGCCCAATTCTAGTTTTCTTCAAAAAATGGTGATGGAACTGCATTTGCAGAATAGCTAAGTAGTTGTTTTGAAAATGTTTATGAAGTTATAATGCTTCACAAAAGAGGTGACGTAAATTCAATCCCATCATCTCCGATTTTTCTAGCAAGAAATTAACTCGTTTAGGTACCATGGTAGAATCAAGTTGGTACCAAATTTTAGTTTGGTATAGATACACGATAATTTGGTACCAAGTGAGTTGATTCAGTACCAACTTAACTGTAATTTGATATTAAGACATTATTTTAGTACTAACTAAAAGATTAGACATACATATTTAGCAAAGGCAATTTGGTAACAATTGGGTCAATTTTGATACCAACTTAGCTCTACTTTCGTACTAGACTTGAATTGTTTTGGTACCAAGAGAAAGTTTAAGTCTGTTAGGAACCAAGTGAGTTTATTTGATTGTCTAAATTTATCTCTATTCTATAAGTGAAGAGGAGGGACACCAAAAATCACAATTATCTTTTTCTTAATTTCTAATTAAATGGAACAACTCTCTCCATAACTAACTCTATTCATAATTTTAAAATTTTAAATTTCGAATAAAGAAATACAAAACACCCTAAATAAACTAATATGTTATATTTTTATGTAGAATTTTACCTGATTTCGCATGCATTGCGTGCATATAAGGCTAGTTATACATTATACGATGTTATTAAATGAAATTTTATTAGACTGTGTTCGATCTTATTAGACCTTATACCTTACCTGAACTTATAAGAACTGAAAATAAGTTGAAAAAATAGACCCTTAAACCCTATTCAGTTCACCTTATTTTTAATGAACTGAACCCAACTTATTTATACTAGATATTACTCCCTCCGTCCCCTAAAGGATTTCCCATTTTTCCATTTATGTTGTCCCAATTACATTTCCCATTTCCTTATTTGGATATGACCCACCTACTATAATATTATTTTCCTTACAAAAAGTATTTAACCCTACACTCTCTCTCCTAATAAACAATCTTACTTTTCTATTTTAAAATAAAAACTAGGCTCTACATCAACATTACTTCTTAAACTTTGTGCCCAAAGAAAATGGTAAATCTTTGGGGAATGGAGGAAGTATTATTTTAATGTGAAATGAACGGGACCTCAGTCTCTCATTTAGCAACGTTTATTGTGGCGGTGGTAGTGGATGAATCCGACTAGTAGTGGCGTCGGCTTCGGCGTGGGCATTGTTGATCATTTAATTTGTGATTGAGGGGAAACGTGGGTAGTTGGAAAAAGTAGAAAGGAGAAAATAGTAATGGAGGACGAAGAAGGAGGGGGAAGGTTAAGCAAGAGATTAACAGATAAAGGTGGTGAAGTTGATTACCAGACCAAATCAGGCACTGCTTGGAGTCATTCCTTTCTTAATCAGAAACCTTGGCACCCTCTTTCTTACCCTAACCAACGCCGGAAATGGATCGCCGAGCAAACCCATGTTCAACATCAACGCCGCGCCGAGGAAATCGCCCGAGAGTATTCTCAAGAGCAGGACTTTCTTCGCCAGACATCCCTTCTTTCTCAGAAAGAGAAAGATAAGGTTCTCTCGTCTTTACCAATTCTTTCTTTGATTGGGATATTTATTGAGATGTCTATGTTTTATCATCATCTTTTAACTCGTAGGTGGATATAATGCAAGCTGTTAGCTTTATGTATGTACGTCCACCTGGTTACAATGCTGAAAGTGCTAAAGCTGCTGAAATTGCTGATGCCAGAAACAACCTTCCTCGTCCTTCTTCCTCTTCACTGTAATCATCTTACTACTCCCTACACTCTCTTTTTCTCTAGACCCAAGCTTAGTGTCGTTGCGTTTATCATACTCATGCTGCACTTCAATTGTAGCCCACAAGCAGCTGCGTTTATCATACTCATGCTGCAGTTGAATTGACCTTGGTTGTAGGCCACAAGCAGCTGCGCCTGTCATGGAAGATAAAAAGAAACCCAGACCCAAGGATGTCTTCGGACGCTCTTTACCTACTGAACAGGAATTTGCAGTTCTCAAGAATGCTCCAAGGTTATTTTTTATTCATCTGTTCAACAATACTTTTCTATGGTTTACTTTAAGTTCTATTTCTCTTTAAAGAGGTGTATTGGTGATCTATTATATGGGATTACACTGCTTTTGCATGGAAGTGCTATATGTTAGTATTGGGACGGCAAAGTTGGATATTGTTGAATACTATTGGCAAGATTTGTTGGTTGTTATGCTACTAAGTCAGATTTTTACCATCCCACATTGTGAAATTCAATGCTAGGGTTTGAAGGGGTTAAAGTTTTCGCCCCAACGAGGCGAGGCGCATTGGAAAAACGCCTCCACCCACCGAGGCGACGCGTTTTTCTAGAGGCGCGTGTAGGCACGCCTCCCCACTTGTGGCGTTTTTGGGGGTGAACATGAGAGATTGACTAGATCCGAGTTGAAAAATCGAAAAAAATTAGGTATTCCCAATTCAGGAAGACATAAATTGCTGGTTGTTTTCTCTTCAAATTAAAACCTACCTAGGCTTTACAGAGAAAACCCCCTCAATGAATGTCATCAAATTGCTCCAATTCAAGGCAAAATAAAAAACCCTAATTTGAAGAAACCCTAACTTAGCGCATGAGAGTAATGTCACGGCCCCAACGTTGAACAACGGTTGTAGTTGGCACAAGGGTCGTTGTTGTAATTTTCTTCCTCCTCTGTTCCGGTTGTATCTTACACTCCTCTTCTCACTTACGGATGAACATCTATCCCACTGCTACGAGGCTATGATCTTGGAGTTTTTCTTTCTTTGCTCCATGAGAACCTCCACTATGATAACTAATTGGTGGATGCAAATCAAATCTTAAGTTGTGCCCATCAAACCTCTTGATATGTAAATTTGGTGGTAACAAACGACCAACATAGGTGTATATAGAAAATGTTTAGTGTGGCAACGGTGGTCGAGGAGTTGAGTGACTCGATTATAGTCGATGGTGGTGGTTTGACAATTGCGTGAGTGCTTTTTTTTCAATTTCCATATAAAGGTAAGAGTTTGATAGACCCCCGGGTATGAGAACCCTATACCTTGGGGGGTTTTAAGAGTGAGCACCACATGCTATATTTATGTTAATATGTTAAACCAAGCACCAAGTATGGGTTTGGGTGATTATTGCCCTTTGGGAAGATTTCAATTTCTGTAAGGAATTTACCGGCACAACAAGCCCCAATATCGTACTCTTTCGAGCAAGCCAAATGCTTAGCGAATTCACTAATATCCTAGGACTTTCGCAACTCAATTTCATTTCAAAAATGAAATTGAAGCGGTGGAAGGGAACATCTATTAGACAAGACGACGAGTATGAGCCAGGAGAATAGATTGCTTGCGTGATACCTAAATATAACAAATTGTAAACCAAACGCCACCTTAAAGAGCATGAGCCTACATGTGCTTGAGTGCTTGAAGGTGTGTTCCGCTTGGCCTTCTTAGAATGATGATTTCTTTAATTCGACCAGTAAAAGTGATGATCATTCAATGTGTTGCTTTTCATGGCACGCATTATGTGACAGGTTAGACAAGTGTGTACTCGGAAGAATGTCACGTTTTTAGTTGATAATGAAGTATCCGAGTGTCGTGTTCGACACCAGACACAAGTAAATTAGCGGGAGGTAGTGGCAGTGAAGCGTGAAGCATGTGATGCTCAGACTTGGCAACACACCCCCATGTACCCGTGTTGACACGACACGACCCAGGTGCGGACACGGAATACGAGTTGGACCCTTGGGAGAGAAAGTGGTCTCGCACCTCATGCAACCCTAGATTTAGGGCTTTTATTTTGGTATGGAGCGGAGTGGCTACTGAATCTGATTTACATTTGAGACATGTGTACTTCTGTTCCTATCTTCTCCAGTCACGGTTGCTTGAGTCTCCTTTTCTTCTGTACGATGTTAACACGTGTTAACAGGGGGAGAAAGAAGAATGGCCATGTAAAATAAAAGGGAAGAAAAAGGAACCTAGGCCCTGGGAATATCAGGTGATACTGCTGACAATCTCTTTAAAAGATGTTTGAATTTTCCAAATGTGGGCCTTGTAAGTTGTGAGGCTTTTAAGTTACTGTTTCCCTATGCCAACATTTAATAACTTTTTTCCTTTAACCTTTCTCTTTTGTTTTTAACCAGAAAATTTCAATTGTCCTCTAAAAGAATCTCCTTTTTCCCTTCAAAGAGGTGTAATGGTGGTGATTTATAATTGGGATTAGATGCTTCCACGGAAGTGCTATATGTTATTATTGGGATGGCAATGTTGAGTACTTTTGGCAAGATTTGTTGGTTATTATGCCACTAAGTCAGATTTTGACCATCCAGAATTGCGAAATGCAAGGCTAGGGTTTGAAGAGGTTAAAGCTTTCACCCCAAAGAGGCGAGGCACATTGGAAGAACGCCTCCAGCGACCGAGGCAAGGCGTTTTTCTAGAGGCGCGTGTAGGCACGCCTCCCCACTGGTGGCGTTTTTGGGGGTGAAAATGAGAGATTGACTAGATCCGAGTTGAAAAAAAAAAAATTAGGTATCTTCTTCAAATTAAAGCTGACCTAGGCTTTACAAAGCAAACCACCTCAATAAATTTCATCAAATTGCTCCAATTCAAGACAAAGCGAAAAACCCTAATTTGGAAGAACCCCTAATTTGCGCATGAGGGTAATCTCATGGCCCCAACGGTCAACGATATTATAGTTGGCACAAGGGTCGCTGTTGGTGCTGACTTTCGTGTCAAATTTTTCTAATTTTCTTCTTCCTCTGTTCCGGTTGTATCTTACTCTCCTCTTCTCACATACGGATGAACATCGATGCTGCTGCTATGAGGCTATGATCTTGGAGTTTTTCATTCTTTGCTCCATGAGAACCTCGACATTTGTAACTAAGTGGTGGATGCAAATCAAATCTTAAGTTGTGCCCATGAAACCTCTTGATATGTAAATTTGGTGGTAAAAAATGACCAACATATGTGTAAATAGAAAATGTTTAGTGTAGCAGCGGTGGTCGAGGAGTTGAGTGAATCAATTATAGTCGATGGTGGTGGTTTGACAATTTCCTTGAGTGTTTTTTTTCTCTTATATGAAATAATAATTTATTTTTTCAATCGCCCGTGTGGCCATGTTCCCATGTCCATATCTAAAATTTGGACACTTGTTAAACGTGTCTGTCTCCGACTCTCGGGTCTGGATCCATACCCGAGAGGATCCCCGTACCCAAGTCAGAGCATCACAGCCTCAAGCCGTATCGTCTCGGGAATACCAAAGGCATGCATTCGAGTCGTACTATACCCCCTCCCCCGGTTGTCCGAATTTAATCACAAAAACTTCTAATTTCAGTAGATGGATAAATTGAAGTATGGCTTATTTAATTTCATTGTAAAATTCGTTTTGATAGAAGATAGTAGGTGTTTTTTGTTATTGTAGGTAATTATGTGAGCCCTTTGATTTAGGAGACTTGGGTGGACGAGGTATTATTTTATTTTTGTTTTACCATTTTCGATAAAGATGTAGGGTATTGTGGTAAAGTGAGAAATAATAAAAAAATGTGGGCCACTCTTTAACTGAAACTGTTGCAATTAATAATCATATGAGACCAATATATGCATCAATTGATGATTATGTTTCA
Source organism: Patellifolia procumbens (assembly GCA_947645195.1). Classification (NCBI taxonomy): domain Eukaryota; kingdom Viridiplantae; phylum Streptophyta; class Magnoliopsida; order Caryophyllales; family Amaranthaceae; genus Patellifolia; species Patellifolia procumbens. Next base: position 571,288 of record CANSGD010000837.1, read on the forward strand.
TGGGGTTACAAAATGAAATAAAGTTATATGTGGTGGAGAACACCATGATAGATTTATGTATTGTGAGAAAATACCAGAAGTTTAACCATTCTTTACTGGTTTCTCTTAGCAATGATAGTGTCCTGTGACCTAAAATTCTATGGTTGTATATATAAATACGTTTTGGAGGTTATCAAATTTCACCCTCAAATAGGTGATCACAAAAGCAGGAGTTATACACACTATGAATTGTGCGAAAATACATGAGAAATCAAGAATTAGGATGAATATATGTAATCAGATATAAATATCTCTAGGCTGCTCGATAGGAATGGCTGGAATTGTAGAATGATCGTTTGTGTTGGTTCTGTATATGAATTAAATATAGATGAACCTCTTCCCTTGGTTCTATGTAATTGACTTGTGTTCTTGTAGACTTTACAGAGGGTGCGTTCCCCGATTTGTGTTCTTGTAGACTTCACAGACTCTGTTTTGCTTTGTACACTTTGCTGCTTTCCCTCGCAAATTTTTTTATTTTATAAAAACGCTTAAGGGGAAGGAGTTTCTTCAACATTTGAAATTGTGACGGACTAGGTTCGATTGTGTCTATTCTCTTTCATCTCCCTAATTCATTAATTCCAAGAGGGTCTGGTGTGCCTGCTAATTAGGATTGTTGTCTGTAAGCCCCTGACTCTTGGTTGAGGTCGTCTTTTCCCTGTGAGGGCTGTTTCTTATTGAAGGATCATAGATAATTTCCATCACATGACGTTAAGAACAAAACTGATGCCAGGACTTGCATGGTCTGGCTGTAGTTTTAAGTTTCAGCGAGCACATCTGCTGAAAGTGGAAAAGATATACAGGTAGTGATTCAGTTGATGACCTAGCCTCTTTCACTGGAGATGCCTAGTCTTCTGCGATCTTTATTAGAGGACTATACTTGATGTGATGGATGAGGGAAACCGCTGGGAATAGGCACCTCATTTTTCTTTTAAAATTCCTAAATCTTACATTGATCAAGATTCTAGGTACGTGTGAAAATTGACATTTTTTGGGAACCCAATAGGTACCTGCCCAAAAACTAGGGTCTTGAAGAATTTTTTATGTTATACATTCTTAATTATTCTAAACCTCAAATTAACCCATTATTGATTAGGCAGCGCTTGACCAATAACCTAAAAAACGTGATAATTGGGAAGCATCAGCCCTGTATTGACTTAGTGGGATGGTAAGGGATGGTTTTAATAGCGACACTGCTGTTACGGCAACTTTACATTGGGCGTAGTGATTTTTTTTTGAAGTACCCGTCAGGTCCCCACACCGAGGCCATAGGTCAAAGATAGAAGACTACTTAGAGTGTTTCGATACTTATCCAGCAAGGTGTATCAGCGGGTGAACTCCTTAAAGATGGACAGGCTTAATAGTCAGCTTGTGATTATCAAACAGATGATCGATCTAATGAATATTTTACCCCTCTATGTTCTCGTTTTGAGATCTTGTTTCATGGATGTATGGCTGTCTTTATTTCTAATATTTTATATTACGTCCTAGCTCCATATGGGGATAATATATGGTGCTAGGACTAGGACTCCTACCGGATCCAAGTGTCGGGTCTTTGACATCTCAAAATTACGGACCGGGGAAAACGTTTTAGAAGGATCCAAAATTTGGAGCTAGATTTCGCAGTTTTAGTACTTTTAATCCATGGAGATAGAACCTGTTATTGCAGTTAAAACATTTAAATATGGTTTTCCTTAAAAAATAAGCAATAAATGGGCTCCCGTAAAATTCTGCTACAATAAATAAGCAATAAATAAGGCTTTCATAGAATCTGACTCTTAAGTTCCTCAATTAACTTGTTTGTAGGCAAAAAAATTTCTTCTCTTTACTCCATGGGAAATAGACAAAATGTATTGATACAGCATAAAGCAAAGCTACAAGCTTCATAGCGAATAACAAAAGGAGGGGCCATCTAAGGTAAATAATTCAAATTTATGAGTTGGAGGGCGACATGATGGTCCAGTTGGAGTATTTAATTTGGGGAGGGGAAACGGCAGAAGGAGAAACAAAAGAGAAGACGAAAAAAGAACAGTGAAACATAGATGAAGAAAAACCTAGAATCCTCTCAACAGTCAGCAGTAGTTGCCGGAGGAAGAAGGAAGCGCCGACTTCCTCTTCCAAAATCGAGCGTACTTCTTGTGGGTCAGGTCACACCAAGACAGAGGGCTAACCAATGAGGCCGAGCATCAGAGGGGATAATTATCACCTTGATAATGTAAATGAACGAGAATCTGATAACTAAAATTAAAAGTAGAAAAAATGAAAGAAAAGAAAACAACCCTGATGGCATGCATAGCGCATATGTGATATGTCCGTGGTGTCAGTTTTTTCTGGTGGCCTTGCTTCGGGCGTGCATGCATTAGTTGTATGTTGTATCATTTACCGATGAATACTTGTTCCCCTGTCAAATCGCTTGGGGCTCAGACCACTAACATTTTATGTATTTTGCTTATATTTTAAGTAATTTTGTGTATAATATAAGTACTTTTTTTATATTATAATATCTTTTTATAGACCAAATTTTATATTATTTCTATAACATTTACTTATTTTGATTAATTAATAGTTGTCTGATTGGTCGGAGTGTCTGAAACAAGAATTTGCATTCTAGCCTAATTCTTAATATGCATGCACCCTTTTATTTCCCCGCTAAAAGTAGATGCCCTACTTGTGCAAACTGGTTTGCAATATATAAGTTCAAATATTTACTCATGTAAAATGAACAAGTCTTACATGTGCAAATAAATGTTGCCTAGTCTAGTTTGATGAGGTTGGCTCGAATGGTTATTATACTGCTGATCCTCTTTTTATTAATATTGATTAAAAAACCTGCTAATTTGTTTGATGCATGTTGGTTCATTAAGTTTTGAAGTCGCCAGTTCCTTGTTGAAATGGTGAAGGTGGTCTGGTATGGTCATTAGAACCCTTGTTGAGAGAGACCTCCATTTCTTTTGATATCTCCATCTGTCAAACTGTACATTGTTCTCTCTTCATGGCAAGCTGTAGTTTTTTGTATGACGTTGATACAATAGCTGATTGTAATGAATCGATATTACTATGCTAAGGGTATTTTAGGTAGTTTATAATAATTTAGGGTTTAAAGGTATTAGGGTAACTTATCTATAAATAGAGCTAAGTAGAGAGAGAGTAAGCATCATGAAAATTAATAAGAGAATGAATCTTTAGTACTATTAGTAGTGTAATACTTAGCTTGTATTATTCTTAGGGTTTATGTAATATTTACATCCTATCAATCCAAGTTCCATTTCTAGTTCTCAAACCACCATTAAAATCATCATTTCTTCCTTTACATTATCATCTACATAGTCCATCATTTCCGGTCTATTACAACTTGGTATCAGAGCAGCTACGGTCCGCGGTGGCTAAAGGTTCGGAAGTATGTTGGTGGTTCTGCAAAACTGTTGCTGATTTCCAGTTTCCAAAAAAAAAAGAAGAGCAGCAGCAATGGAGTTTGATGAAAAACAACCCAGTTCAATTTATTCACGCTGGATCCAAGATGAGTTCGCATACATCTCACTCAAGAGAGAGTATGGCGTTTCAAACCTTGAGGAAGAACGACGTATTCGGCGAGAGCTTCAACTTCCCGAGTTTAATGGAAGAAATTGTTGTGACTGGATTCAAAAGATGGAGGACATTTTTCATTTCTTCCAGTTGAGTGAGACAGAGAGAGTGAAGGTCGTCATAATGTGTCTTGTTGGTGACGCGAGGCAGGGGTTAGAGGAGGAACAACAACAACGACGGTTCTTTGGGTGGTCGAAACTCAAGCTCCTTTTGGTGCTGCGTTTTTGTTCACCAAAGTGTCAGCAAGGGCAACAAACCCGTGCGAGTTCCGACGATAAGGTAGAGCACCACGAAGAAAACACACGAATACAAAGTGTGAGTAACCAGAAAATGGTGGGAAACCTTCACACCACACCAGAGAGTGAGGGAGAGATGGCGTACGTCACTAACACCATTATCCGACTTTCCGGTGGCGAGGAAAATGAGAAGGAGAAAAGATATAAATCTGAAGAGACGAAATCGGCTTCAAAACTAAACTGGAAAACTTACTTCTAGGGATTCTGGTGGAAAAGATCTTTTAGTAATCAAAGTGGTGGTGCCGGAAATAGAAGGGGAAGAGAAGATAGAACCGCTGTATGCGGGTCCGGTGGTGGCCCAAGCGGCAGTGATGAAGTCGATGTTGTCGGTGGCCGGAACCAAAACAGAGAAAGAGAAAGCATTGTGAAGGGAGGATCCGGCGCTAGTGGGTCTGGTGGAGGACCCGGAAAAATCGCCGGAGGTTGTGCGAGAGAAGCGGCTGCATTTAATGTCGCCGGCGGAGTTGAGTGGGAGAAGAAACTTCACGCTGCTAAGGGTGGACAAATTTTAGTGATGGAGCTTACTGTCTTGTGGAGGAAGCCAATATCAAAAGATGCTAGTAAGGGTAGGTTAGTAATTGTGCCTACGAGTGACATCAGCACTTCAGGTAGGGTTAAGAGTGCCATGTAATATTAAGCCCCTCTTACCTCCTAACACATCTACTGATCCAGTAGAAGTATTGGAGCCTGGGCTTAAATTGGCAAGGCCCAAACTCACTTTTCAATCCATAACCCAGTCCTCTTTATTTACTTATCAGTCCCACCTATATTCAAAGCCAACTTGCACTCCCAACTCTCTTGTCCTACTTGATCACAACATCATTAACTCCTGCTCCATGGCTTCTTCCTACAACGCCCAAGATCAGCTCATCATTGCATTGTTAACAAAGAAAGTAAGTGGCGTCATTAATGAAGAGCTGGAACGACAATGGAAGCCAGGCATCAACTTTAACAACATCAACATCACTTTTCAATGCTCGCGAGGTCTGGAATTCAGTGCTAATTACTTCCCACCTTGAGGACAAGGTGGAATTTTAAGGGGCCGATAGTGTAATGAATCGATATTACTATGCTAAGGGTATTTTAGGTAGTTTATAATAATTTAGGGTTTAAAGGTTTTAGGGATAACTTATCTATAAATAGAGCTAAGTAGAGAGAGAGTAAGCATCATGAAAATTAATAAGAGAATGAATCTTTAGTAGTGTAATACTTACCTTGTATTATTCTTAGGGTTTATGTAATATATCCATCCTATCAATCCAAGTTCTATTTCTAGTTCTCAAACCACCATTAAAATCATCATTTCTTCCTTTACATTATCATCTACATAGTCCATCATTTCCGGTCTATTACACTGATGAGGGTCAATTATTATTTCTAAGAGCTCAAGGAGGTTCGAATTGGAGCTCTGCGTGGACCATGGTTGTTTTCAAGCCTGACTTGTTCACGTGTACTTAGTTTGGGAGCAGCATGGTTGCTTATCTAGTTTATTGAATATTATTGAGTCGAGAAGCTTTTGCACTTTTCTATCAAGTTAGTTGGGTTTTCCATGGACAATTGTGTATTTCAAGATTCTTGAGAGTTTTGGGAAGGTTATTGGAGGTTTCTTGAATGTTCTTGAATAATCTTGGACTTTTCTTGTTTTTTCCATGTCTTGGGTAATTCATAGGTTGTTAGGAGAAATTAGCATGTATTAGTTATGCTTAGTTGGAGTTTTACGCCGATTTGCAGTAGATTACTCTTGTAGTGTGAATAGAATCAAGTTATTGGGGGTTATTTGTGGCTGTTCACGCCTTGTCACATGTTTTTACGAGTGTTTCGGAGTCTTCTACGCTTTGTTTGGATAGCAAAGGAGGGAAAGGAAGGGGAGGGAGAGAGGGGGAAGGGGAGGGAAGAGAAAGTGAAGGGAAAGGTGTGGTCCATTTTATGTCCAAATCTTTCCAATTTTTATTGTGCTTATTAAAGGAGTTAAAATGCATCCCTCCTTCTCCCTCCCCTTTCCTTCCCTAACCATCTATCCATACAAGTGAAAATTTTCTCTTCTCTTCCTTTCCTTCTATTTCCTCCTGTTCAAACAATGTATTAGTGTACAATTCATATGGGGACTGTCTGATTAATCGGTCCTAATCTAATTTTCATATGGAAGTTATGGGAATGTTTTAACTCCTTTTGGTGTTATTTCATCTAAGTAGCTTAAAAATGAATATAAATCAGTTTAGGCATTATTGAAGAATGCCTTGTTATAATCGGGAATGTTCTAATTGCTTAATATGAGCCCGCGAACGCTTGCATGTCACACACACAAACAAATGTTCGTCTTCTGTCCTCCTGAATATTTTTGCTTGATTTGTCACTTGTCAGGTTTTATATTAGGTGATACGGTTTCTGATTATTCAATATGTATTATGCAGGTTGGAGACTGGAGTTACGGGTAGGGTTAAGCCGTTTGCTGTTGAAGTCCGCAATGTTAAATGTGTGAGATGTGGAAATTTTGGACACCAAAGTGGAGATCGTGAATGTCCACTGAAGGACGCTATAATGCCAAATGATGAGAGTAGGCTCAAGAGAGATGACCCTTTGACAGCTATCATGGCACAGATGGATCCAAGTGAGGTAAGCGTGGTTTCTCTCACTGTTTTTATGTTAAATTTTTATGCTGTAACGCTGGCGCATTGCACTGATCCAAAATTAATTTTGAGCTTAGTTAGAATTTTAACTGGCTCATGATCTTAACTATGTTTCGATTAGTTCAGTTTTAGGATCAAGTGTTCTATATTACCTACCATAATTTGTACATTATTTTGAGTCTTGGTTGGTGCAGCTAATTAACGTGAGTAGCTTTTCATTTTTCTGTACTCTTGACATTTTTTTTATAAACTGGTGGCTCTCATTCAATCAGTATCTGAATTATTTGGAGACATTTGTGGACTCACGTTGCTGATAGGGGGGTCATAAAATCAGTGGCAGAGTGCTCTTGCGTCAAAACATGTTTTCAATGCTCTAAAAGTTCCTTGTGTCCGTTTTTGTTATTGAGTTTGTGCAAGGAAACTTTGTTTAAGTTGTAAGTGTTAGAATCACTCTGCTTCTAATATTGTCTATGGTTCAACAAGAATAAGCTGTGGTAAAATTCAGCTCTTTGCTGTCCATGGATTTGACCTCAAGATTGTATTTTTATGGAATTCAGGACAAGCCAGATTAGTTATTTATGCTTGTAGGATAAATATTTAGCTTCACTTTTCATTATCTTTCATCCGTGTTGCTCAAAGGATTTGACTTTGGTGCTATAAGATATCAGTATGGGGAGCTTTATAATTTATTTTGGGCCTTTTTGAATATTAATTTTCTTAGTTTATAGTTAATAACCTTAATTTAACAGATTATTGAGTGCTATGATTGTACAGAATGAGTTTTCACAATTTTTTGTTCTGCCTCATTGTTCTTTGGCGTAATCTGTGTGAAACAATTATTAGCTGGGTTGCAATCAAGCTAGGCTCCCAAAAATTCTAAGAGTCTTGCATGATTTAGGTAAACAGATTTCAAGAAACATGTTCGGCTTATTAAATCTATATACAACCTTTACATATCCGTATCCAACCTTTGCATTTTTATACCCAAGTTTTATGTTTAGCAGCCAAGGCAAAACAAAAAAATGAGAGTCAAATTAGCTAGAGGTGTAAAGATGAGTTGGAAGAAATTTTGTACTCGTAAAGTCAATGATGAGAGAGGTTTTTCTTTTACTGTCCCGATGAAGTTTCAGACGTCTTACTATAGATTTACTTTGGACTTCTGTTTAATAGTAGAATGACGAAAGATCTAGTCTTAGGTAAATAAATGTTGGTCAAATTTATATCAAAAGCTGAACTTTGTGCTACTTCTTAAAACGGACGCAAAGAGCGCTGACTGGTTCAATTGCGGCTTTCTGAACACTGCACGAATGTGTAGCTACTTGTATAACTTGCTATTGGTCTTTATTCAAATTTATAATTGTGGGATTGTAGCTGCAATTCCATACAGTGCCATTGTCCCCCCTTCTACTCCTTCAATTATTGCCATGAGTTCTTGTAACTTAGTAGTATATTATCAGCTAGTATGAACTAATTACCCTCTAGTTACCAGTGTCCTGTTCTTTTTTTGTAGCACTGTTCAATTCCTGTAGACTAGGCATGGAAAATGGGTAAGGTAGCCCAACGAGTATAGTTTAGGGTCAAGTTGATAGCAAGGAAGAAAATCGCGAATGCGGTTGCATTTACGGTAAGCGACTTGTAACGGTCGAATAGCAACAAATCACAGTTAACGTGTCGTGAATTTTTTCAAAAGATTCTCACTATTAGATATTTAATCTCAAATTTGCATTTTTGATGTTTTATAAGTATTCTTGTACTAACTCCGTTTCTTTATAATTTTTACACTTTAACGTTGGCACTATTCAAAAATTTCACTTTGACTATCATTTGTTATGTTTGGGTAAGGAAAAGTATATTCATGTGGGATTTTGTTTGATTATTCTCAATATGCACTTTTAGAATATGTATTTTCTATATTTTTTACAAATACACAACTAGAGAGATTAACGTTTAAACATTTGCATTGCCAAGCGTGAAAAGGTGAAGTGTAACAATTATTGGGAAACGGATGGAGTAAATTAATTTGACCAAAAAATATCATATAGTGGGCTCATGGTGCAAAAATACGGCCGTATCAGAACGGTTCGCCCGAGTTGGAACGGTTTTTAACTTTGACGAACCCAATTCGACCGGTTCAAAAAGGTAGATTTAAAAAGCCCGATATTTTGTCCGTTTCACACGCGTGACAACAAGGTTTAGCCCGTTTTTTCCGTTACAAAACGTCACTTTGCAAGTTTTTTGCTAATCTTTTTAGAGATTTCTAACTTTACTTATATTGTAACACTGAACTACCTCCAATAATGCCTCAAAGACAAGAGAAAAGAAAGAGAAGAGGCATCACCACACTACTAACCCTATATAACTCCACTAAGATCTACTTCCTCCGTATCAAAAAGATTGCAACATTTGCCATTTTAGGCCGTAACAAAAAGATTGCAACATTTTACTTATTACCAAATTTAGTAACTTCTTTAGTATGAAATGACTAAACTACCCCCATTTAAGAAAATTAAAATCTGATTATATCTCCATTAAAATATCATTAAAAACTAATCAAGTACTATCTAATCCTAACACCAATTAGTCACCACCATCTCCTTCTACCACATTTACCATCTCCTCCATTTCCTCCAACCATCTCCACCTTCTCCACTATCTCCTTCCACCACCACCAAAATCGAAGTTTACCAACACCACCAAAACAGAATTTTTACCACAATCATCATCTCCACCATTTCCTCTAACCACCTCCACCATCTCTTCAACCACCACCATCTCCTCCACCACCACGCAATCATCACCTTCGTTGACGATCTCCTTCAACCATCTCCTTCAATCATCAACACGCCATCATCACCACCACCCTCTCCTTCAACCATCTCCTCCTTCAAAAACCATTGACGAAATTTGGGTTTGAATATCTAGGGTTTCAAGTCGAATTTTCTGTCTTGGGCTTCGAAATTTCTGAATTTGGGTTCGAATTTGCTAGGTTTTTCAGCTTCAACAATCGTTACTTCGTTGTTTGGTTGTTGTTGTTCGTCGTTTTAGGGTTGTTGATTTGTGGTTCGTTGTTGTTCGTCGTTTTTAGGGTTTTTGTTGTTCGTTGGGTCGTGAAATCAAAGTTGGGGGCTTCGTTATCTGGGTTGGGGGCTTCGAATCCTGGGTTGGGGTGTTGAATCTTGGGGTGGAGGCTTTGAAGTTGGCGTGGTGGTTCGTGTCGAAGATGGTGGTTGGCGTGGTGGTTGAAGTTGGTGTGGTGGTTGGCGTGGTGGTTCGTGTTGAATGTGGTGGTTGTCTTAGTAACCTCACTTTCTCTCCTTAAAAGTTTAACTATCTCCCTAATTTTACATTATGAAAAATTGTCTAGGAGTTTGTGCCACCTCCATTTTTGCGATCATTCCGATACGGAGGAAGTGTGATTAATTGAAGCAAAAAGACCAAAAAGAAAAAAAAAAAAAGAGGCTAAAACTAAATATACCCCTTACCTTCTCCGGCCAAAAAATATCCGTCTCCCCTCAAAATTCTATCTTCTTTCTTCCTCCGTTTCACATTTCAATTGGTTTGCCATAAATCATTCAAAGTTCAAGCTAAATCTTCAGTGACATTAGAGTTTCTGAATTTGTTCAAGTATCGTTGAGCAAATAAAAATCAGGAGTTAAGCTTCATTTGCTTCATTCTTTTTTGCTTTTGGTGGATTTGAATTTGAAAACATTGACTAAACTTCACATATATTTGCTCTACTTGTGGTCTTTTGGCTCGAAGGAAGCAACAAAGTAATACATTAGGTTCAATATGCCCATTTCAATTCAAATTGCAAAGAATTATACAAAATCTTCACAACCAAAATCCGATGCATCTGCATGATTTAAAGCAAAACAATCGGAAGAAATTTGATTGGAATTGAATTAGAATAAGTTGGGGAGAGATTGAATGTAAAATTGGAGAAGAGAAGAGAGGGAGGATGCCCAGCAGCGTGTTGATGAGTTTCATAAGCTAATGATACTTCTTATAATCAATGAAGCAATGTTAGTGAAAGAAGTTTAAGGGTTGGTTAATTTATTTAATAACTTAAGGGTGGGCTAGTCAAATCATCTATTTAGGTTTAGGTTAGCTCTTAAATATATAAATAGTGGACTGAAATTGAATTTTGAAAACCATGAGGTCACTTAGGAAAATGAAAAAATGGTTTGCACCATGTAGAAAAGACAATATTAGAGGGTCACCATGTAGAATTTCCATAATCAACAACAACATTCCAGAGTGCCTGAAAGACTCCCACCACAAGGCGAGGTGGGGCTGAGGCTGTTTCCGGATGACCCAAAAATGAAAACTACGCCGTAAATGTATTGGCTACCTACGACGTCATAGTATAACAAGCACAACTAGTTTTGGAAGCCATTTTGCTTTGTTCCATCATATTCCAAAACCAAAGAATGGAGAATCTTTGGCTTCATTGTAAAATGGAATCGAATTTCCCTAATAATTGAATAAAATTGGAACTCGAATCTCTTTTTAACCTCTCATGCTTACCATTGTGTGATATAAGATCATAAGATTTTAAGGACCTGGCACATAGATCTAGGATCTGGGTAATTGCTGCTGAAATACTTTTAATTTCACTTGATGCTACTGAGAATTGTTTTGTAGCCAGTTATGCTAGGTTTTGTCTGTTTTAACATTGTCTTTAGTCAACTTAGCAAGGATAGAGCGTACAAGGGATGCTAAATACTTCTTTGATGGAGTTCCACTCATTATAATATCTCATGTAGGTGACTTTTCTATCTTGACTGAGCCTTTGCTTGACATAGACATTAGTCAGTTTATGGTTTAGGCTCTACTATTATTTCTTTGCAGAGAAGACAATGATTAGCCTGACACCTAACAAAATTCACCAAGACGAGGATGAGGGAACTGAAGACCCTCTTTTTGGATGTTTGTTTATTGCTCTGTATCTAGAGTCAATAAACCTATTGTTATGTGTTAGTTCATGCTGTGTGACCTTCTGCGTTCATTGTCAGCCTCTGAAATGGGAGTTGAAGCAGAAACCAGGTATCAGTCCTCCACGTGGTGGATTTAAGCCAGATGACCCCAACCAGCAAATAGTTGCTGAGGACATATTTGATGAGTACGGAGGTAAAGAACTTTTTTGTGTAGTTCATGCACACCCTATCGCGATTTTGGTATCAAATCTTTTATGCCACAAAGTCATGCAGGATTCCTCAGTGGGGGAAATATACCGGAGTTGCTGACAAGTTTGTCCTCCATGAAGCACAAAATGAAGTCTAGGAGTAAAAGGCGTCACAAAAATGTTTCACATAGAAAAGTTGAAGGTGAATTCCTCTCAACTTCAGACAGTGGCGATGATCAAAGAAGCTCAAAGATGAAATATGAAAGTAAAAGCAAAGAGAAACGGGCATCACGCACCCAAAGTCATGAAGGGGTCAGTCCTGCTTCTGATGGTGACTGTGGTAAAAGGATTGTAAAGCTGAAGGTAAAAAGTAGTAGTAAGCATACGAAACGAGCATCTCATCTGGATAGTGATCAAGATATTGATTCTATTTCTGATAGCTATGAACACAAAAGGAGACCAAGAAAAGAACACATGCATAAAAAGAGGTACAAAAAGGATCAATCTTATTCTAGCATGTCAGAGGAGTCAAAGGATGAGAGGCATCGTGAGAAGAGTCGACATAAGGATTCACATCAGTTTGAGAGTATTTGTAAGCACAGGAACTGTCTCTCCTATAGATGTAGAAAGGCAAAGGTTGCGCATGAAGGTGGCTCTTCAGATGCTGAAAGGAAGCCTAGCAGGAAACGCGAAAAAAGCAGGACTAAGAATATGTGTGGCCACCAAAATGATTCTGAATTTAGTTTATCTGACAATTCAGAATCTGAGAGACACGTGAAGAAACACAAGCATTCTTATTCATCAAAGGCCCGATTCTAAGGATGATTATGGGAGTGTGCACCATTGATGATTTTTCAATCCTTTAGTAGAAACTCTTGTGGATAGAAGATATTGCCGCCACGCAAATATGCACTTTGCATTGAGGAGCTTCTGAAGAGAATGGACAGGTCCTTCCCGGTGTTTCGAATTATAAACCTTGTATAGAGGAGTGAGCTTTGCTTTGAATGTGCAGCACTAATGTCCAGTTGGACTTTTCTTGGCCATTGTTGGACAAGCTCTTTCTCAAAGGGTTGCTTCCATATTTCACCCCCACTTGAGAAAATTGGATGTCAAGTTGATGAGTTAGACGACATTTTCCTAATCACTTATGGAAAGCTTGTTAAGTGAAGTCGAGGATGATTTGGAAGTGTTGATGCTGTTTGATGGCATTGTACTGCATTTACATTTTTAGGTAATCTTGGAGTTCAAAGCACGGTCTTGCTTTTCTAGGTGAAACTTGAGGGTATGTTACTAGGAATTTGTTTACTTCTAATTCGGTGGTGAATGATTGTCTTATTAGATCAAAAATCATTTCAAGGATTTTGAGGTTAAATGCGCAAACAATGGCGAACGGGCTTACAGGCGTGGTGATAAAGCTTTGAAAGAGTACCTCTTAGCTCTCTTCTCCCTGAAAATTGTACACGAGGTGATAGGAGTTACCTCCAACTGAGGTGCACACAAGTCTCTTTTGTAGCTCAGTTGCAATTGCGCCAAAGTGTTGTGTTCGAGATTGCGTTTGACTTGGAATTGTTGTGCAACTAATTTTCTCGTTATATGTCCAAGTGTATATAGTATAAGTTAAAACTAACTACTATATATTCGATCAAATCAAATGAAGTACATTTTTTGATACAGTAAAAAAAAAAATCATTGTTGACTTTTAATTGCAAATTTCGCAATACTCAACATTAGCATAGTAACCACTATCCATATATCTATCTTATGTTATTTTGTTTCACAAGTATATAAGAAAAAATATCGTCAAGTGGGGTCTTATTGAATTCGTCTTAATCGTACTATTATAATATTAACTTTTTATAATTTTTGCGTATCAATAATTAGAGATATTTCGGCCCAAAGTATTGCATTGGATAATGTGCAAACAAGAATATTGTGAGTATTGTAAAACGGAGGAAGTATAACCTTTTAATAGGATTAATTGATCAAATTATTTTAGTTTTGAAATTGCTCCGTGATTTTTTTAAATTCATTATAGAGGAAGTAATGACCTTTATTGCGAACTTTGTAATAATATCTCTTCAACAAATCAATATCAATGATTTCTTAGTTCTATTTATTTACTAGTTTTCAAGTTCTTTTTTTAGTAACCCTCCATTTCCAATCTAACCGAGAGCCCTATTCACCCATATATTGATTTTTATCCACTTGTTCAGTGGGTGTTCTCTCTCTTTGTGAGAATATGAAGACTTTGTTTTTTTGGTATTTGATTTATTATAAATATTTACTAGTTGATAGAAATTTATGTCTCATAAGGTTGTCGCACTTATCTCCTTTGAAATAATTGAGAAACTATTAAATTAAGATATATTAAATTCAATTTTGATTAATCCTTACAATCAAATAACGTGTTTAATTAGAGCACTAATTATTAAAATGTTTCTAAGTTTAAACGGAAGCTAATTCATACAATTTTACATGATCTCTCTTTATTCCCTCGGTCGATCACCCACCTGAACAAATACATTGGAAAGAAACGAGAGAGGCAAATTCTCAAATATCAGAAAAATAAGGAATTTTAACTCCATCCCGTAAATAATACTTAAATTGAAAATACTTGTAGAATAATATATAATCGGGGCACATATATAAATTTAACAAGCACGTAAGTACCATTATTTCAACAATGAAAGAGAATGCTGGTAAGTCGGGGTTAATCCCCAGTAACTACTTACTTCAACAATGTAGGGCGAGTCAATTCCCTGTAACTAAGGATATTATAATGGTCATAATAACAAAGTCTACAGGTGCACACCCCTTCTAATCGGATCACATCAAGATAGACGTACGACAAGTCAACATAATTCAACATATTAACCAGCAAAACTTGTCGATGGCCGTTGAACCTCCCATATAAGGCACCTATTCATCATTTTCCTCCGATATGCCCCTTTAAGTGATTTAATATCTTTTATGTAAGTCATCACCTAAATCATGTACACACATACATCTTCTCATTCAACTAAATGTAGGTATATTCAATCTAATATTCGGATCGCAATTGATTCATGGCTCATCTAGAAAGTCCTATACAACCATACCTTGGTAAATTTTATAATTATTTTTTTCCAATCCATTCACTTGTGACAACATATTATTATTCCATTTTTAATTTTCGTTGATAAAGTTTTAATAATAATAATAATAGAAATAATAACAATAGTGATTTTGTGCCGCTCCTTGATAGTGGTGATTGTGTTGTTAGGTTTGTGCTCTATGATTTTACCAAGCCACAAGTTTCTTCTTGTGCAGAGCAACTTGCTTATGTTGATGGTCTGGTGCAAGACCAACATAGTGGTTTTACTGTGGCTCTCCTTGATAGTTTGCTTTCAAAGAGTTTGTGCACTGTCAAATCCATCCCTCCAAAGTGTCATTTAGGGTTTTCTCGGATCTTGAAAATAGCTCTTGATAAGATGGTTTGCAAGCCTGATGACATCTCTCACTGGGTAGTTTGTTGCTATTTCCTCTTTGTATCCTCAAAACCTTTTGTCCACAAAGTAATATTGAGTGTAAGTTTGCTATTAAGCGTCAACATCCAGGTGGTAGTTTACAGGTTGTGAGAGAAACGTTGGATGAATTTTCTCCACCTTTGTCAGAAGTTAATGAGGAAGACCTTGATGACACTATTGTTGATGATGGCACTATTGTTGGAGATACCTTGATTGTGAGAAAGGTTCTAGAGTTGATTGTAGAGGATGATCCTTGTTTCACTTGCATCTCAACGTTGATAAAACTGAGTTTTGGTCAAACAAAGACCCAGAAGTAGGCTTGCTAGTGTCTTCCCGCCTAATATTGTTCGTGTAGTACCCCGAGTTTTTGATAATTAATAAATTATTTTATTAATCTAAAAACGTATTAATATGAATTTTCAAGATTTGTTACGATTTAATTTCCTTATTTGAAAAAAAAACGTTACTTATATATTAATGATATAAATTATTTTGGGAAATTTCCTGAGTTACCCGTGGGGTTAGAGCTAATTCCTCGGGTACCCCTCTGGTTTTCGACCTAGCTTAGATGCCACTGAGAGAATTTCAACCAGATCACCATTTATTTGGGAAAGATTTAATTACTATTGTCGAGAAACTACACTTTTAAGCATATCGGTGGACTGATCAAGGTGATAGTGACTCTATATTGCCTCAGCCGTGACTCTTGCTGCCAATAAAATTCCCTTATCATAAATATTTTACGCATCAATTAAAATTTAATGATAAGTTTCCAGTCAACAAGAATACTAGGTATCTAAGTGAGGAACTATTTATCTAGCTAATAATTAACTCAATCATCATCTACTGTCAAAGTGAAGAAACATTCACATATGATAATGAACTAGGTCAAAGATCACATATGATCATACCTTGAAACAAAGAGAAAATTGATATTGAACAAGATAGAGAGAAAAACGAAAACAGAGAGAGTTGATCTTATTGATGAGAGAATGTAACATGATTTAATGAGCTAATGATTATTACAAGAAACTATTTATACTAAGCTAGATACAAAGAAGCAAACTAACTATCTAACAGAATTAGTTAGCTGTATTGTAACATAATCTAGGAGAGGAAAAACATCTAGTATTGTGCATTACATGATAGTACTGATGTAGCTTAGGTTGACTTGTGGACTTTCTCAACATCCCCCCTCAAACTAGACATGGGAAACATGCCTAGTTTGGATTGAGAGTGATGTGGAGAAGGAAGGACCTTGGTAAACACATCAACTAATTGAGATTGAATAAGCAAATAGGCAAGTTGGATACGACCCTCCAAAACCTTGTCTCTTGTAAAATGAACATCAATCTTTATATGTTTGGTCCTTTCATGATGAATGGGGTTTTTAGCAATGTGAAATGCACTCTAATTATCACAATGCTATCTGATAGGCTGAAGAGAAGGAACACCTAACTCTTCTAGTAATCTAACCAGCCAAGTAATCTCGGAGGAAGCTGCAGCCGTAGCTCTATACTGCTTTAGAAAAGCTTTTAGAAACATCATTTTGCTTCTTTGACTTCCAACTAATAGGAGATTGACCAAGTAACATCAAATAACCTGAAATAGATCTTCTACTATACAACCAAGCTATCCAATCAGAATATGAAGTGACTGTAGAATGAGAAAGAGGATGCATTGGTCTTAATGGGATTATCCAAAGTGTTATCCCGTATTGTACCTAAATCTTTATATCCTAAAAATACGGAATTTGTGAAGTTCTAATTCTATAGCTTTAAGTAATATCCCTTGTCCAGATGTAGCAACAACATATATGAGGTTATGCTCTAAAGCTTCATAATGAGGTGTTCTTGGAGGTTGAAGGAATTGGCTTAAATGTTGTACTGTGAAAGCCAAATCAGGTCTGGTATAGGTTAAGAAATTGAGTTTGCCAACAATACACCTATAAAGAGTGGTATCTATAAAAAGAGTACCATCTGTAGCTGAGAGTTTGAGGTGAATAGGTAAAGGTGTAACTGCTACTTTAGAAGAGATAGGAGGGTGAGAGTGAAGCAACTCTCTAGTATATTTCTTTTGAGATAGAAATGCCAGTAGGTAGATAGCCAACCTCCAAACTAAGGAAAAAAACTCAAAGATCCCAATCCTTGATGCTAAAAATATGATCCAGATGAGCTTTTAAATGGGAGATACACTGAGAATCAGTACCAGTTACAATGATGTCATCCACATAAACAACCACTATAATGATATGAGAATGAGATGATTTTAAGAAAAGAGAATAATCACTCTTAGATTGGATAAAATCCAAATGAAGAAGCTCAGCTACCAGCTTTGCAAAACATTGCCTGGATGCTTGTTTTAGACTATATAATGACTTTAAATGTCTAAAAAATTTATTGTGGGGGTTAGGAACACCATCAGGAACTAGCATATAAACCTCTTCTACCAGATCCCCATGTAAAAAGGCATTATTAACATCCAATTGGAAAAGAGGCCAACCTTTGTGAGCTGCAACGGCTAAAATACATCTGACAGTGGCCATTTTAACAACTTAACTAAATGTTTCTAGATAATGAATAACAAATTGTTGTGTGTAACCCTTAGCTACAAGTTTGGCCTTGAATCTTTCAACAGTACCATCAGCTTTTAACTTGATCAAAAACCCATTTACACCCTATAGGTTTTTTGTGAGGAGGAAGATCAACCAAAGTCCAAGTTTGATTTTGTTCAAGAGCCTTGATCTCTTTAGCCATAGCTTCAACCCATCATGGATCCTGAGAGGCTTGTTTATAAGTGGATGGTTTAACCAAGGATAGTGTGGAAGATATAAAAGTCAGGTGTACTCTGAGGAGGAAAATGAGTATTGCTAATAAGATTACACCAATGAACAGTTTTCTTATATACAATATCTTGTAGATAAGAAGGAGTTTTGGAGATTCTGGAGGTGTGTCTGAGAGAGGTATCAGGAAGGTTAGAAATGGGTGAAAGAGAAGAAGAGGTAGGCATAGAAAGTGTCTTAAATGGAGTGGTAGTTGTGTCACTATGAGAAGAAGATGGTGAAGAAATAGGAGAAGGAGGAGGAGAAATAGAAAAAGGTGGTGTAAAAGATGGAATAGGAGGTGAGGTAGGTGTAATAGAAGTGGTAGAGGAAGTAGGAATTGGTTTTAAAATTTTAGCAACAGAATTGATATCAACAAAGGGAGTAATAGGTAGAAAAAACTGAAAATTCTCAGTAGTAGAAGTATAATGAAATGGAAAATGTTGTTCCTTAAAATTGACATCTCTAGAAACTGAAATTTTGAGAGTAGATAAGTGTAAAACCTTATAAGCATTTTGACCAGGTGAGTAACCAACAAAAACATGAGGTTCCACTACAAGAAAAACGCTTTAGGGCAACAAAATTAGTCGTTGCCCAAAACCAATTTTTTGTTGCCGAAAACTTTGTGCAATGAACTTTTGTTCGTTGTGGGTTCGTTGCAAAAGGTCGTTGCACATGCTTATGTGCAACAAGGTTTTGTGTTGCGTTGCCTTAAATCTGTGCTCTTGCGCCACCACTAGAGAGGCTATTGTTGTAACACCCTCCAAATTTAAAATACTTATATTTTGAAAACCATTGCTCAAACTCGGAGGATGTTACCGCCCATTTACCCCTTAAGGGAGTAAATGAAGGCTACAAGCTAAAGTTAATCAAAACAATTATTCAGTAAGCATTAATATGGGCTTTATCTAAACTATTACAAATGAAAAGAAAGTTTATAATATCCAACAACTAATAATAAAATCCATTATTTAAGCTACCCACAAGGTAGTACTATAAAAAGGCTACGCTTCCTCACTCGAATTCCCTTCTTACCATCATCAACCTGCAAAAATAATAAAGGAACAAACAAGGGAGACAAAGCTCCCAAAATCAGATAAACTAAGTAATTTGACTCTATCCCGTAAAAGTAATTAATTTAAAATAAGTTTTTACGTTTAAAGAATTAATATAATAAAGAGTAAATTAGATTATTTAATTACAAGAACTAAACGTTCAAACAATAATATATTCGATATCCAACATTAACTAAATCATACATTATTAATTTTGTTAGAGGGGAAACGTGAACGCCAGTAGGTCGGGGCAATCCCCTATTATCCAACTACTTCAACAAGAGGTCGTCACCCAATCAAAATAGTTCATGGCCGATAATCATAGTCCCTAGTGTGCACACCCCTTCTGTAACACCCCAACAATCCTCTCTTTATAAAAACATATATTTTCCAACTAAAATAGAGAATCATCGAGGCATTATCGCCCGTGTGAAAACGTATCGGCTTACTCAGAGTATTGCAGCGGAAAACATTAAAATACTTAATTAAATACTTAAATAATATAATTGTCGAACTTAAACTTCAAACCTCAAAAGTAATTCAAACCAAAACAAAACATTTAAATAAATAATCCAAAACAAACTTAATTAAAAATAATGTAAGAGTAGGAGATAGAAGATAGAAGATAATAAAATGATCTCCCAACAACGCTCCTAAGTCCCAAATGAATATTGAGATGATGCATCATGCCTTCAAACCTGTAGGCAAATACTCAATTGAAAACTGCTCGCCAATAAAGGGTCATCACAGGATCAATAGGCACAGCCATGATCGACACACAGAAAAGCACGTAATCAGCAAGACTGAGTACATACATAAATAAATAAAACACGAAACCTAACATGATACTAATGAACAACCAAACATGAATAGTAAAATACTATCAGAATACAACTCTTAAACAAGACTTACTACAAGACACACATAATGATAAATATTTAATAAATTGAATAGACAATGGATCGAGTTGTCCAACCAAAAACCAGTCTTCATAAATGAAAGACCGAGTTACGGGCGCGACTCCGTAACCCCTTGACCAACGATATCGAGGAACCTTTAGAAATAAAAATAGGGTAGGGTGATCAATCCGAACCCAAGAAAAGCCATGGGCTACCACCATGTACTCCAACTCATACTAGTCCAGAACTTCAGACGTGCACTAGTCTAAAGCTATTGCTATTCACTTTCACTTAAGTATTAGTAAGTTATTCGATGTTGGACTCTAAACAGACAACCAACACATAACATGGATACCACAAACAATTCCAATTGATCAAGAATTAACCCTCGAAATTTATTTGTTGACTTAAATCAACAATCGAAAGTCCAATAAATATACATACCCTACAAAGCCATCGGTCTTTGCAAAGTAGTAAAATAACCATATCCAATACTAGTCCAACTTACTCATAAAGTCCTCGGCCTTTGAGAGTAATAAAATATCCACTAAGGAAAACAATACTAAAATCCATAATCTAATAATAAAATAATATTAATTCATATCACACGATGGATTAAAATATAAACATTCCCATAATAACATGCTTGAATCAAACATCCGTTCAATCATGTAATAAATCATAAAATCAATTAACATGCTCAACAACACGTAATTCCAATTCAATAGCCACGTATGAACCATAAAAGGGTTCCCTATACATGATACTTTGAATAATCCTAATCCTTAGGACATGATACTAATCTAACACATAAGGACATGTACGTACCTTGTGTAGACAAAGTGAGAGGCCACTTTAGAAATCTAGGAGTCGCCTAAAGTAAATTCTCCGCATATCCAAATAATAATACAACAACGAATTAATATACTAATTAATTCACATCAATAAAACTTACTTTAAAACGTCTCAAAACTCGCTTTAAAATAGTTTAAATATATTAAAGTTCCAACCATTAACGGCCTTTAATATAATACTCATAAATATATACTTTAAAACCTCAAAAATCAATAATTTAATACTTAAAACTCACTTTAAATCAATAATAATAAATATGAAATTATAATTTATATTCATAATAAATAAAAATCAGATTTTTAATAATCGAATAATAATGTTTTCAACTTTATTATAAAAACATATAAAAATCATAAAAACTATAACTTTAATATTAAACTATAATTTAAACATTAAAGTAGAGGATAGGGTTAAGAAATAACCGAAGAAAACCCACGAAAAGAAACCGGAAAAGAGAGGCACATGCACGCGGTGGCGCGTGGTGGCGGTGCAGCGGCTGGCGGCGCGTGCGCTACACGCTCTGCTGATGGCTCGGGTGAGCCCAAGGGGAAGAGGGGGGTGGCTTGCTTGTGGTTGTTGCGGCAGCAAGGAGAGAAAAAGGGAGGGAGTGGTGGCGTGTGGCTGGCGTCGGAAAAACGGGAGGAGAGGGAGAGAGGGAGTGGGCGGACGGTGAGGAGAGTGAGGGAGTGGGCGGACGGTGAGGAGAGTGAGGGAGAGAAAACAAAAGTATTCAATTAAGGGTTTGGGGGGTATTTATAGGTTTTGCCTAAAACCTAAGGTGAAGAGGTTTAGGTTTTAGGTTTGGGCTTAGGTTGACGATGGAACTTAATTAAATTGGTTGGGCTCCTCAACCCAACATTTAACATCATTCTAAACACGACCCAAAACCTTTAAATAAAATATACGGTATTTAAATCCAACCCAATAGATATTAATAATTATTTAAAACGTTTAAATAACCATTTGACTTTCAAAATAGTCAATACTTAAATAATTATATAATATAAGTATGAAAACGGTTATAAATATACTTTAAATATATTTATAAAATTCATAAAATTACGGGGGATGACACCTTCTACTAGGATCACAACAAATAGAAGGAAGACAATATTTTCAGACAGAATAGTAAAGTAACCAAAACCTATAGGTAGTTGTACTACCATATAGGGTAACCTGTTCAACACCCATACAGGCTTCATTTCCCTCATCAGTACCATTATGTAAAACAAAGTAACTTAATCAAGTCAAGTCCAAATAATAAAGTTCATTCCACTGAATTCGATAATTTTCTTTCCAATATCATAATGACTATAATTGCGTTCCAAATCATATACTCAAATTATAACATTCAACTTCATTAATCATGGTCATATATAGTTACAAATCTAATAACAGAATAAAAGCATTAATAATAATAAAATAATGATAATAGTAACAACCATAATAATAGTAGTAGTAACATAATAAAATCTATTTTATACCAATGGTTCGACTTATTTTCAACTCACATAATCATAATATCAAATAGAAAACCTTTTCAACGGGTCTAGAGTTTTGATAGACATCGAGATTACCTCGAGTAGCGTAAATTGGGAATTATTTCTAACGGTCGCCTATGAAATTTTCGTTAATGAAGTTTCCTTCTACAATTAATTAATAACCCGTATTAGTAATTTGTGTAATATCCCACGTAAACAAAAGCTTAAACAATTCTAATAGGTAAAACATTCTTTTGGAATCTCAATAAACTAGTGGAGGAACTTGACTTTAAAAGATAAAAGGCAAAATGAAAAAGGTAAAATGTAAAAGTTATAATTTAAACAAAAAACATAAAAGTTAAAAGAAAGAAAAGGAAATTAAAGAAGTAAAATGGTCAACTCACTTTACTGATTCAATAGAATCAGTTGGAATAAACCAACAACAACACGAAAGAAAAGAAGAAAAGAGAGGGAAGAAGGAAGAAAGAAGAAATAGAAGGGGAAGGTGGCGCCTGGACTGACCAGCTATCGCCAGTGCTGCATCGCCGGCGACCACCTTTCACATTTTTTTAAAATAACGTTAGTATAAATAATTATTGGAAGGAAAAAATAGGGTTTGATTCATACATGTTGAAGAGAAGGTAGAGAGGAGATGGTGTCATGGAATGACCATTGGGGGGTTTTATAGGTGAATGAGATGAATTTAAGAAGGAAATGGAGAGTGATTTATGGCAAGAATGAAGCTCCCAAACAATTTAAGAGTTGATTGACAAAAATTTAGGTATTTATTGACAAAGAACATGGTATTCTGATTTGGGGGAAAAGGGAAGGAAAATTCTAGATCCTCTATCATGGCTGATTGTTAGGTTTAATTAATAAGTTTTTTTTCTTTTATTTTTAGCTAAAAGGCTAAGGGTGGATTGGGCTTGTTAGTAATTAGTGAAAAAGTGGGCTCTAAGAGTATTCATGAAACATAAACATTTGTAAAAAAATTTAAGAGTTAAAAAGAAAAGAAGAAATTTAACTAATAAATTAACTACTCGTGACTTAGAAAATAATAATTTGAAATAACGTTATTTGAAATGATTAGGGTACATTTACGTACATTTACTCCTTAAAAACAAAGTTCGTCCTTGAACTTTATAGTTAAAGGCTCGATCAGTTAAGAACTTTTAACTTAAGAATTGGTCAGTTATGGAAATTGGAATGTTAGTATCACACTCTTCCACCTTTTAGGGAGCTTCGGTGTCGAAACTTTATCGTACCTGGACAAAGACTTCTGGATATCGCGTTTTTATGTCATTCTCGGCTTCCCAAGTGGCTTCCTCAGTTTGATGATTTGACCATAGTACTTCAACTAACTTAACTTCCTTGTTTCTAGTGTTTCTTGTCTTGGTATCTAGTATTCTAACAGGACGGTCTTCAAAGGTAAGGGAGTGATCTTACTCAACAATTTCGGGTTGGATGATATGATTAGGGTCATGAACATATTTACGAAGTTATGAAACATGAAAAACATCATGGACATTGGCTAATGCCATTGGTAGGGCTAACCTATAGGCTACCTCTCCAACTCGTTCCAATACTTCGTAAGGCCCAATGTATCGTGGACTTAACTTCCCTTTTCTCCCAAATCTCATGACACCTTTGGTTAGCGTTACCTTGAGTAAGGCCTTTTCTCCTACTTCAAATTCTGAATCTCGTCAATGTAAGTTCGCATATGACTTTTGACGGTCTTAGGAAGCCTTCATATGTTCTTGAATGAGTTTGACCTTTTTAGTAATTTCTTCAATCATCTACGGCCCCAAACTTAAAGATTTATTCACATCACTCCAGCACACCGGGCTTCTACACTTCCTTCCATACAACGCCTTATAGGGGGACATCTTGATGATTGCGTGATAACTATTATTATAAGAGAACTCGATGTACATTGGATGCTCATCCCATGATCCTCCAAAGTTCATCACGCATGCCCTTAACATGTCTTCGAGTGTTTGGATGGTTCTTTCAGTTTGTCCGTCTGTTACTGGGTGAAAGGCCGTACTAAATTTGAGTATTGTTCCTACAACTTCTTGGAGCTTCTTCCAAAATTGGGATAGTAAACGAGAATCCCGATCAGACACAATGTCCATTGGTACTCCGTGGAACGTACTATCTCCTTGAAATAAGCATCTGCCAATTGTTGCATTGACCATGTATCTTTCATCGCTACAAATCTTGCTGCTTTGGTCCATCTGTCCACTATAACCCAAATAGCGTTCTTTCCTGACTTAGTGTTTGGCAACCCCATGACAAAATCCATTGAAATAGACTCCCATTTCCATCCAGATACAGTTAAGGGTTGCAGCTTTCCTCTGGGTATTAAGTGTTGGATTTTCACTTTTTGACAAGTCAGACATTTAGCCACAAACTCGACCACCTCTCTCTTCATCCTAGGCCACCAAAATTATTGCTTGAGATCTTTATAAAGATTGTCTCCTCCAGGGTGTATTGAGTAATGTGAGTTATGAGCCTCGTTTAAAATCTTCTCCCTTAGGGTTATGTCGTTAGGCACACACCAACGCCCTTTGTACTTAGCCGCTCCATTCTCATCAACCTCAAATTCGGGGGCCTGGCCATCCTCTTTCATTTTATTTAATCTAATTAAACACTCATCGTCAACTTGTTTTGCTCGGATCTCTTCAAATAAGTCAGGTTCCACAATAAGTGCATTCATTTGAGCTTCTAAGAAGCCGTAATCCACCACTTCTAGGTTCAATTTTCGAAGGTCTTCACATAACTCGTCAGCTAGGATCATTACATTCAATGTATGACTACTCTTCCTGCTCGAAGCATCGGCGACCTTGTTTGCTTTGCCCTCATGATATACGATGTCCAAGTCGTAGTCGTTAATTAGTTCTAGCCAATGTCTTTGTCTCATCTTCAACTCCTTTTGTGTCTATAGGTACTTTAAACTCTTATGGTCTGTATACATGGTGCACTTAACGCCATACAGGTAATGTCTCCATATTTTAAGTGCGAAACAATTGCTCCCAACTCCAAGTCATGAGTGGGGTAATTTTCTTCATAAGTTTTAAGTTGTCTTGATGTGTATGCTACCACCTTTCATTTTGCATCAACACACACCCCAACCCATGCTTTGAGGCATCACTATAAACCTAGACCCCATCTGTTCCAGAGGATTCCATCAACACACACCCCAACTCATCTTTCATTTCTTCAATTCCTGGAAAGCGACCTCACACTTGTCGTCCAACTGGAACTTGGTCGTCTTATTCATGAGATTGGTGAGAGGTTGAGCAACTCTTGAGAAGTATTTTAAAAAACTCCTATAGTAGCCAGCGAGGCCCAAGAAACTTCTTACCTCTGTAACACTTATGGGTCTAGCGTAATCTGTCAATGCTTGTATCTCTGAGGGGTCCACTACCACTCCTTCTTTTGATATGACATGACCCAAAAATGCGACCTTCTCCAACCAAAGCTCACACTTCGAGAATTTGGCATTTAATTTGTTTTCTCGAAGTATTTTCAAAATCTTTCGCAAATGGGTCTCATGTTCCTTTTTATCCTTTGAAAACACCAAGATGTCATCGATGAACACAACAACAAATTTATCGTAGTACAGCTAGAAATTTCTATTCATGAGGTCCATAAAAGCCACAGGCGCATTAGTGAGTCCAAAGGGCATAACGACGAACTCATAATGGCCATACCTAGTTCGAAAAGCCGTTTTGGGTATATCCTCTTCTGCAATTCGCAATTGATGATATCTAGACCGTAAATCAATTTTTGAGAATATAGCAGCTCCTTTCAATTGATCGAATAAATCTTCTATTCGAGGTAGTGGATATCTATTCTTAACAGTGGCATTGTTCAATTCCCTATAATCAATGCACAACCTCAAAGAACCATCTTAATTTCAAACAAACAACACTGGTGCTCCCCACGGTGAGACACTTGGTCAAATTTAGCCCTTTTCTAACAACCCTTCTAGTTGTCCCTCCCTCATTTCTGCAGGTGTCATTCAATATGGTGCCTTAGAAATAGGACCAGTTATGGGTGCTAAATCGATCTTGAACTCAATTTCCCTTTTTGGGGGTATTACGGGAATCTCATCGGAAAATACATCGGGAAATTCATTTACCACAGGAATTTGATCAACCTTGTCATCCTCCTTACTTACATCCTTCATGTGGCACAGGTAGACAGGATAGTCTTTCCTAAGGTAAGTTTGAAGGTTCAAGGCTGAGATAATCTTAATTCCGGGTTTAGAAACAACACCTTTGTAAGAGAATCTATTCCCATTGGCCCTCTAAGAGAAACTTTCTGGTTATGACACTCAGTGTTTGCCTTATTTCCTAACCAATCCATTCCTAATATAATGTCAAAGTCTTTTAGGGAAAACATGGTTAAGTCCACAGGTAGATCAGTTCCGGCTATGTTAATGGGAGTGTTTTGGAAAGGGGATTGCAAGAAATAGTGTCACATGTGGAAATAACTATGTTGGCTTGACATGAAGACGAAGGTCTCAAGGCATATTTTTCCACAATAGACTTAGAGATAAAGGAATGAGATGCTCCAAAACAAACAGTAAGAAAGTGGGGTAAGAGTTTACAAGAAAAGTACTCGTGACCACATTGGTGTTGGTGTCAGCTTCAATTCTGCTCATGACATGGATCCGGCCATAAGTTGGACGTGCTCAATTCCCGTTTGTTTGGTTGTTATTTTGAGCATGTGTTGTAGCTGAAGCTCCATTTTGACCTTGAGCATTATTTGGGCGATTCCCATTCTGATATTGGTCCTTGTTTCCACCTCATTTTAACCCTTATTATTCCCATTTTGTTCATTTGTCTTCTTAGGGCATTGATTAGCCTTGTGCCCTGGCTCTCCACATTCGAAGAACTTAATCTTTTCACCATTACACATGAGACCTGGAAGGCTCTTGGTGCACTTATTACAGACAAACATCTTCTTATCATGACCTTGGCTGGGGTTTCTCTGGTAGTTCCTATTATTGTTATAACGACTCCCTTGGTGATTTCCTCTACCATTGTTCCCTCTATAACGAGCCCTTTTTTCGTTACCCTGACCTAGGGAATTTCCACCTTGTTCGTTCTATTTGATTCTTCCCAACACTTCTTCCTCTCTTTTCAAAATTCTTTCTATATTGCACGGTTGACTATATAGGCCTCCATGAAAGTAGTAGAGGCAGTTCCTCCAAGTCGTGTTTGGATTTTGAAACTTAAGCCATCCTCAAACTTATGGGCCTTAATAGCTTCATCGGGAACCATATGCGGGCAGATTCTAGCGTAGTCATGAAATTTTTAGGCATATTTCTCGACACTCATGATAGAACCTTGATTCATAATTCACTAATCTTTTGCCTTCTAATGTGTTTAGGAAAGAATCTATTTCTCATAGTAGTCTTGAATGTAGCCCAACCAAAGTCTGGTGTTCACGAATATTGGCTCCTTGAGCTTCCCACCAAAGATTAGCGTCTTCGCGGAGATAGTAGGTGGCATGATCAACCTTTTGATCGCCGGGAGTTTTATTGGAATGGAAGATTTTCTCCATATTCCGAATCCAATTTTCCAGAGCGAATGGGTCTTCTCGTCCAAGGAATGTTGGAGGTTTCAATTTGGCTATCTTCTCGGCCATTGCTGCTTGTGATTCTTCACCTCTATGGTTTTTGAGTTGGTTTTGGAGAATAAGTAATTGTTCAAGAGTCCTTAAACGATCCGCCAATTGGTCGAGTGTTTCGGCCATGTTGTTGGTTTGGCGAATCCTCCTTCGAGTGTACACGTTAGTTTGCATAAGCAACCTATAAAAGTGAAAACAATGGTGTTATGACCATTTTTAACTAAAACTTAAGTTCTGGTTAGACACACGAGATAAAAGAGCGTAATTACTTTAAGTGTTCACAAAACCATATTATTAAAGAAAATAACTAACTTTTAGTCAAACGACCTTATTACATATATTTAGAAAACGTAATGAAACTAAAACTAATCGTCTTCAAGAGGTTCGTGGTCATCCATGATAGATTTAGGGAGGGTGGGGCTGGGGCTTCCCTTGACTTCTTCTTCCTCAGAGTCAGAGTCCTTTTGATTATACTCCAACTCTTCCACAACATCAATCATAACCTTCCGTAGATACTCAAGAGTCAAAAACGAGGATCCTTTATGAGTATACCTCCTAAAGTTAGGTAACCCATTAACATAAACATCATTATACTTTCTTTTGTTTGCCCCGAAGGGACCTCGTCAGATAGGATGCTTAATAAGATATGAGCCTTCCTTCCAGGAGTACAATAATCAGAATCTCCATACAAGTCATTGAAATGATAACTTTTAGGGGGCGTTTGGTTTGCATAGAGGAAAGGGAATGGAATAAAGAAAGGGTTAAGGAGGGAAAGGAAACCCAAACC